>JARQOD010000004.1:203074784-203213131 GCA_033576555.1 Oophaga sylvatica | reverse complement strand
CCTCTTTTCGTACTCTGCAGTTCCCATACACTTTGAAGGATTTACTGGGCAGCTTCCGCCATGTGCTTCCCTCCCACCCCCAAAATTTTGTCAGAGTTAATCAATGGGGATCCCGGGGTTTGGGACCCCCTAAATTTAAAGGTTGGATTATACCATGTTAGGTCCACAATACTTTTTAAAATGTCTGACGGACTCGTTTTAAAGTCGTTTGTTTTTTTACTTTAAAGGGGAAGATCAGAGAAAAGAATGTATAATGGGAAAATGACTTCCGTTTAAAGTTTTTAGGTATTTAAAAAAACAAACAACTTTTGGAATTTTTTTTCATGGAAAGATACAGATGTACCCTGTGAGATTGCTTCCATCGGAAAAAAACCTTTCATATATTTTATTTTTCCCCTGTGTGTATTGTGTGGCCCAGTGCGTTGGTACCTGTTTCCTGGAAAATGCCAAAAGGAATTAAAAAAACCGATTTCATTCCCCCATTTCCCCCATAGGAGCCCCAGGGGGACCCCTTTTGATTCGTATATAGGGGTGTGGGAAACGTAGCAGAGGCATTCTAGCCAACAGTCATTGCTAGTTTTTGGGTTTGTCCTCAACAGACAGATCCTCAGAACACCAGAGAGAAGGTTTCCTGTCGGCCAGTGTTCCAGAAAGGGCTTTTTCTAGTCAAGGGGTTGGTCCCGAGCTTGGAGTTCGACATGTGGTGTTCCTGTCAGTGGGCAGAGGAAAGAGGCAAACTGTTATCTCAGAAAAGTCTGCTGTTAGTTCCCAAAAAACGTGGGAAAATGACTCTGAGCGAGGGTGAATTGTCTAGGAAGGGCCCGAGAGCTGCTCTGGGCGAGTCTATGGGAAAAAAAGGAAGGGGGACTACAGTTTTATAACAAAGTTAACCGAGAAACGGTCGTGACTGGGAAGGGAAGAAAACTGAGACTACACCTCTGTACCCCTGTTATGTTTAAGGGGGAGAGTAGGGCGGAAGGGGAGTGGTGACCAAAGGGGGGGTGACCGGGCTTATACAACTTTTTCTGCCTCCACTCTGCTTACCCGGGCGCCGGGGGGCGAAGCCTTTCTAGTTCCTTCAGGCTGTAGAGAAAACGGGACCCTGCTGGGGTTCAGTCGCAGAGGGGCCCTTTGTCTATAGTAACCCGGGTCAGGGAGAACAGGAGTCTAGCGGGAGGCATATAAAGGCTTAGTTCTTTCCAAAAGAAAGGCTCCACCAAAAGTCGGCCGGGGGAGCTGTTTTTACACAGAGTTAATTTGCTTCACGCAAGTTAGGTCAACACATTTTAAGAGAAAGGAGGCCTTTAAAACCTACCAGTGATTACCTGGATGTCACCCACCGAGCAGCTTCCCGGGACATACTGCAAATACACCAGTAAAGGTTGGAAAGAGCTGAATTGTGGTGTCTGATTTTTGCCCGCCCCTGCACCGCCAAATTTCTTTGAGGGGCTAGTCTTACCCGTGGAAGACTTAAAAATCTTTCTGCCCAGTAAAACCCCTGGGGTTTACCCTGCAGCGTGGTATCCTGCAGAAACCACGGTGGGTACAAACTATTTCTACAATCCCCCGTAAAAAATTTTCCCCTTTTTTTTAAATACGTCCAGGGCAACGGACGAGCGTGTTCTTTGAATTCCCCATAGCTTCAACGGGCCGGTGCCGAGTACCCCTAAGCCCTGGTACCGTGGCGATCATCTTTTGCGTCAAAAAAGGGGTACGAAGCTTACTATTTGTGAGTCCTGTGTGCCTTGAATTGGATGTTTTGTGAAAAGCCTGTGTGCAGTTTTTGTGATTTTTGGCGCCATTTTCTGCCTTTTGCGCCAATTCGCGCCCGAGGCGCTGGTGAAGAGGTGGGCGTGCCTTGTGGGCGTACCCCCCTTGGGCGAAAGGATGGGCGCCTTATCTAAATGCTATTCAAGTGAGAGCCGCCCTACTGCAAGGGAGATCCGCCTCTTTCTCCTCTATGCCAAGAAGGGAAGCGAAAGTTCCGCCCCACGGAAAAAGCCCAAATTTTGTTCCAGTGGGAAAACAGTTGGCCTGGAGTGAGATGGCGGAAGGACGGGACGCTGTGTGGAGGAGTGGCGGTGCGCAACCCCGTTCCCCAAAAAGAGCATCCTGTGCCTGAACCGTCCCCAGGCGGGAGACCGACCAGAGAATCCAGAAGTGGAGGAGGTGGTTGCGGGCTAGGGCATGGCCAGCACCGTAAAGAAATGGAAGCGATGGAAAAAGTGGCGTGCCTGAAACAGCGGTGCTGTGGGACGCGAGCTCTCCTCCCTGGTGCGAGATGTCACCTCGCCACCACTGCCGGGCTGTATAACCCGGAGGCCGGCCCCAAAAGTGTGATCCTGACTCCCCGGGGACCGGCGGGGAGGGAAGGAGGAGGAGGCCCTGCCGCACCGGATGCCAGCCAGGCCGGAGGCCCGCAGAATGCTTTCCCCCCCCGGTAGGGCGCCGGGGAGACCAAGCCGTCCGGATGGGTCGAGGAGGGAGATGGAGCTCCTGGCGACGGGAATACGCCGCCCAGCGGAGAACGAGTGGCGACGCCGGAGCGGGAGCGGCGCGCAGGGCGAGAGAGGCGCGCAGCTTGCCAAGTACCGGGAAAAGGATCTCGCTGACAAGGACAAACATCAGGCGAGACAAAGGTACCCCGGGAACCGCGGCGCCGGGGGCCATTAGAGATTTAAACCCCGGGGGGTGGGGGTTCACCATGAGCCAGCCTGTACCAGGGGTATTCGTCAACCCGCAGGGATGTGAGTCCACCTGCGGGGGCACCCGGGAAGGGATCTGTTATTGGGGATTTGTCCACCTACCCGCACGGGGTCTTAAGGGGGGTTTTTGCCCTGAAGTCTCCGTGTCAGCGACCCCGTCCCTGAAGCCGGCAATGTACCCCTTCCTCAGGTCCCAGTACAACCCCTCAGCGCCAGGCCGCGCACCTGCATCCACTCTGCTCGCAAGCATTGTGCGATCCAACTGAGCCATGGCGCACCTGCTTCCTGCCCAACAACCTATCGCAACGCAGCAGGCAGTGGTCCCAAATTGACCCTGCGCAAACTGCGTCCAATTAGAAACGCTGCAGAGCACAGGACCCCTTTGAGCCAAACTGTCTTGGAAGAGGACCGTAGGTCCAAGCTATCGCAAAATTTTAAAAAAAAAAAAGGGCTGTGGCCCCAGAAAGGTAGAGGACATGATATTTGGTGATGCTTTTCCCGATGCACCGCATATTCCACCCCAGGTATGAAAGAAGTTCGCAATTTACAAAGAAAGAACAGTAGGCCCGACGGTTTACTGAACTGTAAAAGTTAAGAAAAATTTGCCTTTATTGAATGTTGATAATATGTGATGAGTTTGCATAATTTGAAGTTGTATAACCCCAGTTGGGTAATGTGAAGTATTATGTGAAATTTAAAATTTTCCAAGGCTGCGTGGCTGAGGACTTTGCCACCCAAAAAACTGTGAGTAAATAGTTGCACTTTCGGTGCCCCATTTGGTTTACATAAAGCCATAAACCCAGAAGAAAAACCCGTATGGTGTGGCCTTGAGTGAGGTCTGCAGCAACGAAATCCTGCACCCCACCCAGGACCCAGTGGGGGGGTTTTTGGTGCGGGTTCCACAAGAATATTGGATTTATTTGCATTGAGAAAGATATTTGAATTTTTCTATTTGCAATTTGTAACAATGTAAGTTAAGTGTTTACCTCCGCAAGGGAAGAGTTATGTTTGATGTTATTATAAAAATTGTTTTCCTTTTTAGCCCGGGAGTGTACGAAATAGGGGGGGATGTGGGCCCAGCTGCGTTGGTAACATGTTTTGGGAATGCACCGAAAGGAATTACAAAAAACCTGATATTCTTTTACACCCACTTCCCTATAGGGCCACAAGGGAGCCCCTTGTTATGATATAGGGGTTGGAGAAACTAGCAGTTGTCATGTTAGTGTACAGTTCCTTATGGTCTTGTGCTTGGGTGCGAGGAAAACACGGAGACATGGTTGAAATGAAATGATTGTTATTTCATACAAGCTGCTGAAAAATTCACACAGTTTGCAGGAACGGACAGGAGACACAGAGGCCAGAGTAACTTCAAGCACTACATTAAATCTCCAAGCAGGTTCAGGATCTCTTCTCTGTACGTAATTCCTCTGCAAAATGGATTCAACCAAACACAGGTTTCCAGAGTCCAAAAAGGTTCCAGGTTCCCATAGGGAATAGTGGATACAAGTCCAAGGTTTCCGAAGTCAGGTCACAGACTGACTGAGGCTTGATTGGAGCAGATTGTTCACTGGGCTGCTTAAGAAGCAAGAGGGAAGTCAGGGCGGGAAATGAAAGGAAACTCCATATTAACTGGGGCAAGAGCGCGAACGACAAAAGCAAAATGGCGAGGAAAACTGGTTTCAAGGAAAGTCAACAAGACAAAGAACCTACATTACTCCCCCTTAGGGACAACCTCCGGGCCTCAGGGCTTGTCAGGGTACCTCTGAGAAACTGGCGGGCAGGCGGGAGCATTTTCATATTGACTGGTTCCCATGAGTTGTCCTCCACTGGGTAGCCTGATTTAATCAAATTTGCAACTGTTTTCTGTAAACCTGGAATCTAGAATCCTTTCCACCTAAATTCTTCCTGCCATCGACCAGCACGGGGGTCGGGCAAGGAGAAAAAGCCAGGAAAGTATTGGGTGTTGCAGTTTTAGTGGGATACTGAAAGACAGGTGGATTCTCCATATTTGGGCGTGAAGCAAACAACGCACTTATAATCTTATTGATCTTATAAGGGTCAATGTATTATTCCCATTTAGACGTGGAATTTTTTAATTTAAATTTTGGTTGACAGCCAGAAAATCTCCTACCTTGAAAGCTGGTGAGGTTACAAAATTTATCTGCTGTTTTTCTTGTATTTCCTACCAAATTCTAATTTTCCTTTAGAAGATCCATATTCTTTTGTAAAGAAAGTGATTCTTTCAGCCACTGCCGGCAAGGGCGTTCATGGGAAATCGAGGAAGAATGTTGGATGAAACCTAGATTGGAGTAAAAAGGAGACTGCTTAGTGAGCGCTCTGAAGTGTTAAAGAGAACTCAGCCGTGGAAGTAGACCACCCAATCATCCTGTAGGGGCAGATAAAACAGCGGAGATACTGCTCCAGGTCTGATTGGTTCGTTCTGTCTGTCCTTAGTCTGGGGATGAAAAGCTAAGAAAGGTTTACTTTAATGTCCAATGCTGCACAGAAAATTTTGCCAAAACTTGAAGTGAATTGCACCCTCGATCCGAAATGACCTCATCGGTACTCATGTAAGCGAAACACATTCTTCATCATCAAGTCTGATGTCTGTTTTGCAGTGGGTAAGCCGACACAGGGTTAAAATGACTGCCTTTGGTTAGACGGTCAACCACCATGAATGGTGTTCTTCCCTTGAGAGGTTGGTAACTCCACAATGAAGTCCATAGAAATGGATCCCCCATGGGCGGGACGGGTGGGAAGAGGTTGCAACAGACCAGTTGGTGAGGAGCGAGTGTTTTGCATCTTGCACAGACTTCACATGAAGTGACATAGTTTAAGACATCTTTCCTGTAAGTGGGCCACCAAAAGAAACGAGAAAGAAATTCTTGTGTCTTTAGAATTCCCTATGCCCGGCTATCTTGGAACGTGGATGAGTTGCAATACTCTCAATCTGACTGTTTCAGGTATATACAGACGTTGTCCCTGAATCCACACACCATTCTTAAAGACAGACTTACGTCCTTGGGGGTGAGCCAACAAAAGAATCCGCATGGTATGCTTCCTTGATGTCCTTAAGTAGGTCTTGATTATGAATCACTCCAGGAATCTAGAGTCAGGAAGAATAGTCTTAGGAGGAGTAAGTGGACGTGTCTCGCTGAATGAATCCTAGAGAGTGCATCAGCCTTTCCATTGCGCGATCTGGTCTATAAGAAATGACAAAATTAAATTGGTTTAGGAAAAGATTCCAGCAGCTGGCAAGGAGTCAGGCACTTAGCCGACCCCGATAAATTTCAAGGTTACGATTGTCTGTCAGGACGACTATTTGCTGTGCAGCTCCCTGAAGAAGGTGTCTCCATCCTTGAAGGCGGCAATAATGGCCAAACAATTCTCTATTGCCCACATCGTAGTTCCTCTCAGCGAAGACAACTGCTGGGAAAAGAAGGCACAGGGATGCAAGACATTCTTCTCACCTGTTCTCTGAGAGAGTATAGCTCCAACGGCACAGTCTGAAGCATCCACCTCTATTATTGAAGGCAAGCCGGGGTTGGGATGTACTAAGATAGGTGCGGTGGTAAATTTATCTTTAACAGGAAAATGCTTCCTGAGCTTTGTGGGGTTCCAGGAGAACCTAGACTGTTTCGGGTAAGTTGGGTGATAGGTGACACTACCTCAGAAAAATTCTTAATGAAAACGTCTTATAGAAGTTGGCAAAACCGATGAAACGGCTGCACCTCTTCACATTTCTAGAATTGGCCAATCCTTGATGGCTTGGGTCTGCCTTCCATCCATACTAATCCCTTGCGTAGATAGTACATACCCCAGAAATTGAATTTCGTCCTATGGAAATTCACATTTTTCAAGTTTGATGTAGAGATGGTTTTGTCTTAGGCGTTCTAAGACCATTCTCACATGTCCATGATGTTCCTCTGTGGAGTTAGAAAAAATTAGAATATCATCCAGATAAAATTCACCACAAATGTATTCTAGGAGATCCCTGAAATATCATTCACGAAGTGTTGGAAAGTGGTGGGGCGGTACTCAGACCAAAAGGCATAACTATATTCAAAGTGTCCATAGCGTGACCTGAAAGCAGTCTTCCATTCATCCCCAGGTCTAATACGGACCAAGTTATAGGCCCACGGAGATCCAGTTAGAGAAAATTTTGGCATGCCGCACTCTCTCCAACAACTCAGGGATTAAAGGCAATGGATAACGTTTTAATATAACCTTATTGAGTTCCCTATAGTCTATGCAGGGTCTCAGAGATCCACTTTCTTCTTCACAAGAAGATGGGTGCACTGCGGGAGATGAGAGGGGCGTATGAAGCCCTGGCTAAATTTTCGTCTATATAATCCTTCAAAGCTTTTAGCTCAGGCCCCGCTAGGGGGTAGATCTTACCAAAAGGTATCTCGGCTCCAGGCAATAATTCAATTGGACAATCATATGGACGGTGAGGAGGAAGCTGATCAGCGTTCTTCTTGTCACATAAATCCACATAGTCCTGGTATACAGCTGGTAGTTCAGGGACTGACATGGTTCCTTTAGGAACAGAGCAAGCTGAAACTCCTTGACTCATCTGTTTCTCCGGAAAGTGTAATTCCTTGGTCCTCCCAGTTAATCGTAGGATTCTGCGCCTGCAGCCATGGTAGCCCTAGAATAATGGGAAAGTGGGGAGAAGAGATAGGCAAAAAAGACATTTTCTCCTGATGATCTTTACCCATAAGGACCCTCAAAGGCTCTGTTTCTTGATCCACTGGTCCAGAAGTCAGTAGAGAGCCATCCACAGTCTCCATCTGTACTGGAGTAGCCTTCTTCACTTTACGTATCCCCTGTTTCAGAGCAAAGGAGATATCCATAAAATTTCCACTTGCTCCTGAGTCGATCATAGCAGAGCTAGACACCCAGACTGAGTCAACCCAGAGCTTGATGGAAAGGAAGCAATGAGAACTGTTTCTTTTATAACTCAGCTGGGACACCGCTGAGAACTTGAAAAATTGCAGCGTTTATACTGTCATCGTCCCCAGAACTAACAGAGTTTAAGTCCGAGAAATCAAGATCTCTTGCAGCAGATCTCTCTGGAGCCTGAGGCTCGGACATGACAGAGCTCCTCTCGCAACACTCACAGTGAATGACTGCTGCAGTAGTCTTACGAGAACGGCTGGGGCAGTTTATAATGAAGTGCCCTGACTTACCACAGTAGAAACATAGATTTTCCTTTATACGATGTTCTTTGCGTGCATCACTAACCCGTCTTTGTAAAGAGTCCACCTGCATGGGTTCAGGTTCTGGTTCCCTTGTGATCCTACTCAAAGGTTCCCTAGCTGAGGAGGGAGGCAGTAAAAGGTTAGTGCGATTATTTTCGAACCATCTCTCTTGTTTGCGTTCAGTCAGACGAGCATCAATACGGATACAATAGTTAATAAAGTCACCTAACGCAGTGGGAGGGTCGGCACGAGCAAGTTCATCCTTAATCAGTGGAGACAACCCTTTCCGAAAAATAGATTTTTTAGCGGAAGTGTCCCAAGTGGTATCAAGAGCCCATCTCCTGAAATCCAGGGCATATTCGGCTACTGAACGCTTACCTTGGCGCAAAGTTAACATGGCTGCTTCAGCTGTTGCACCTCGATTGGGGTCATCAAACACCTGCCCCATGGCTGAAATAAAAGCATCAAGGTGATTCAAACAATCATCCTCAGTCTCAATCAGAGGGTTTGCCCACATCAAAGCCTTATTGGTAAGCAACATGATTATAGTAAGCACTTTGGATCGTTCAGTGGGAAATTGTGAAGCATGTGCAGAGAAAAATAAATTGCATTGATTAATAAATCCCCTGAATTTCTCACGTTCACCGCCAAAACGAAAAGGAGGTAATTTGGGGATCCCAGAACTCGGGGTTATGGCAGGAGCCTGGGCTCGTTCCTCTAGAGCCTCAATCCTGGCTCGCAATTCCTGGGTAGTCTGTCCAAACACTTGTAAATTATGATTAGTGAGGTCCTGTAGGCTTGCAAAACGGGTTTTTAAAGTCTGTACAACTGAAAGGATTGTATCAGTCACTCCGCAAAGTTCCTTTATGCGGGCCTCCATCTTCCAGATCTTTTAAGGCAGAAGTGCTGGAAGGAGAAGAGGAAAGGAAAAAAAAAAAAAAAACAATAGTGTTTACCTGTGGTAACACTCCAGAGTAAAATTTTAAGGGAATGCGCTCACCTGGAATGGTTGTGAGAAGTCACAACCACTGTCATCACATAAGGTATTAAACGGACATCTGATATCCACAGTCACAGCAGACACGGCTTTCCCAGACCCAGCAGACACTAAACATTGGCTCCTGAATCTTGTCATGTATAGTGTACAGTTCCTATAGCGTCTTGTGCTTGGGTGCGAGGAAAACACAGGAGACATAGGTTGAAATGAAATGACTTGTATTACTTCATACAAGCATGCTGAAAAGTTCACACAGTTTGCAGGAACAGCGACAGGAGACACAGCAGGCCAGAGTAACTTCAAGCACTACAATAAATCTCCAAAGCAGGTTCAGGATCTCTTCTCTGTACCGTAATTCCTCTGCAAACATGGATTCACCAAACAGCAGGTTTCCAGAGTCCAAAAGTGTTCCAAGGTTCCTCAGTAGGGAATAGCTGGAGTACAAGTCCAAGGTTTCCAGAAGTCAGGTCACAGACTGACTGAGGCTTGATTCAGGAGCACTGATTGTTCAACTGAGGCTGCTTAAGAAGCAAGAGGGAAGAATCAGGGCGGGAACATGAAAACTGGAAACTCCATATTAACTGATGGCAAGAGCTGCAGAAAGACAGAAAGCAAAATGGCCGACGGAAAACTGAGTTTCAAGGAACATGTCAACAGAGACAAAGAACCTTACAGCAGTAGGCATTCTAGCCAGACAGTCATTGCTAGTTGTTGGTTGTACCTCAGACAGATCAGATCTCCTCAGAACACCAGAGAGAGAGGATTCCTGTCAGAGCTCAGTGATTCCAGAAAGGGCTTTTTCTAGTCAGAGCTTGGTCTGAGCTGTGCGAGTTCAGATGTGTGGTGATTCCTGTCAGATGAGACAGAGGAAAGAAGGCAAACTGTTATCTCAGAACAGTCTGACTGTAAAGGTACTGCCACACTAAACAATCCCGCTAGCGATCACGATAACGACGCATACTAATGCGATCGCTAGCGGGATTGTTTCTATATCGCTAAGTGCGGCCACATTTAGCGATATAGTTAACGACGCTATCGCCGTTAGCGATCTTCTTAACGACTTTAGCGGTACAAAAGTACCGCTAAATCGCTAAGAAAAGGTGCCACACTAGCGATATATACTTACCCAGCGGGAGCGCTGACGAGAAAATAGGGTCCGGAACGATTCCAGCGACGAGCGAGATCACAGCAGGAAGCTCGTCGCTGGCAGATGCCGCACTGAACAACATCGCTAACGGGATCGCTAAATAGTGACGTTTTTTAGCGATCCCGTTAGCGATATTGTTCAGTGTGGCATACCCTTTAGTTCCCAAAGAACGTGGAAAGTGACTCTCGGAGCGAGCGTGAATTCAGTCTGACGGAAGGTCCTGAGAGCTGCTCTGGACAGAGTCTATGAAGGAAAAGAAGGAAGGGGACTACAGTTATTATAACAATGAGTTAACTGAGAAACGGTCAGTGAGCTGTGGAAGGAAGAAAGCTGACGACTACACCTACTGCTACCCGTGCTTATGTTAAGGGTGAGAGTAGGGCGACGGGCGAGTGGTGACCAAAGGAGAGAGTGACCGAGGCGTTATAGCAACATTTGCTGCCTCCACTCTGCTTAACCGGACGCCAGGTCCGAAGCCTTGCTAGTTCCTTCACGGCTAGTAGGAGAAAACCGGTGACCCTGCTGGACTTCAAGTCGCAGAGGGGCCCTATTGTGCTGATACGTAACCGGGGTCAGGGAGAACAGGAGTCTAGCGGGACGCTGCATATAAAGGCTTAGTTCTTGCCAAAAGAAGGCTCCACCACAATGTCGGCCGGGCGTAGCTGTTTTATACAGAGTTAAACTTCGCTTCACGCAAGTTAGGACTCACACACATTAAAGAGAAAGGAGGCCTTAAACCTACTCAGTGATTACCTGGATGTGCATCCTCCACCCTGAGCAGCTTCCCGGGACATACCTGCAAATATCACCAGTAAAGGTATGGAAAGAGACTGACTTGTGTGTGTCTAACTTATTGCCTGCACCATGCACCGCCATATACTTAGAGGGACTAGTCTTACCTGTGGAAGACTTAACATCTTGCTGCCCAGTAACAACCCCTCTGAGGATTTACCCTGCAGCCTGGTCATCCTGATCAGAAACCACAGGTGGCGTCACAACTATTACTACAATCCCCTGTAAATATTCCCCTTTGAATGAGCGCCCAGGGCAACGGACCGAGCTGTGCTACTTGTGACATTCCCCATAGACTTCAACGGGCTCGGTGCCGAGTACCCCATAAGCCCTGGTACCGTGTGCGACTCATCTTCGCACACCTGCCTCTACTTTATCTGCGCTATTAGTCTATTGTCTTACCTACCCTGCTGTCCCGGTACTCGATGATTCATGTGGCAGCTGTAAGGGGATTGAATAATGATATTCTCTGTTTTTTCCCCTCAGTATTCTTGGCATTTTATGTATATACACAGTGCCTTGCGAAAGTATTCGGCTCCCTGGAACTTTTCAACCTTTTCCCAGATATCATGCTTCAAACATAAAGATTCCAAATGTAAATTTTTGGTGAAGAATCAACAACAAGTGGGACACAATTGTGAAGTTGAATGAAATTTATTGGTTATTTTAAATTTTTGTGGAAATACAAAAACTGAAAAGTGGGGCGTGCAATATTATTCGGCCCCTTTAACTTAATACTTTGTGGCGCCACCTTTTGCTGCGATTACAGCTGCAAGTCGCTTGGGGTATGTCTCTATCAGTTATGTTCACCGAGAGATTGAAATTTTTGCCCATTCTTCCTCGGCAAACAGCTCGAGCTCAGTGAGGTTGGATGGAGATTGTTTGTGAACAGCAGTTTTCAGCTCTTTCCACAGATTCTTGATTGGATTCAGGTCTGGACTTTGATTTGTCCATTCTAACACCTGGATACGTTTTTTTGTGAACCATTCCATTGTAGATTTTGCTTTGTTTGGGATCATTGTCTTGTTGAAAGACAAATGTCCGTCCCAGTCTCAGGTCTTTTGCAGACTCAAAAAGGTTTTCTTCAAGAATGGTCATGTATTTGGCTCCATCCATCTTCCCATCAATTTTAACCATCTTCCCTGTCCCAGCTGGAGCAAAGCAGGCCCAAACCATGATGCTGCCACCACCATGTTTGACAGTGGGGATGGTGTGTTCAGGGTGATGAGTTGTGTTGCCTTTACGCCAAACATATTATTTGGCATTGTTGCCAAAAAGTTCGATTTTGGTTTCATCTGACCAGAACACCTTCTTCCACATGTTTGGTGTGTCTCCCAGGTGGCTTATTGCAAACTTTAAATGACACTTTTTATGCAGTGTACAACTGATTGTTGTGCTATGGACAGACTGTCCCACCTCAGCTGTAGATCTCTGAAGTTCATCCAGAGTGATCATGGGCCTCTTGGCTGCATCTCTGATCAGTCTTCTCCTTGTATGAGATGAAAGTTTAGATGGACGGCTGGGTCTTGGTAGATTTGCAGTGGTATGATACTCCTTCCATTTCAATAAGATCGCTTGCACAGTGCTCCTTGGGATGCTAAAGTTTTGGAAATCATTTTGTATCCAAATCCAGCTTTAAACTTCTCCACAACAGTATCACAAACCTGCCTGTTGTGTTCCTTGGTCTTCATGATGCTCTCTGTGCTTCAAACAGAACCCTGAGACTATCACAGAGCAGGTGCATTTATATGGAGACTTGATTACACACAGGTGGATTATATTTATCATCACTAGTCATTTAGGACAACATTGGATCATTCAGAGATCCACAATGAACTTCTGGAGTGAGTTTGCTGCACTGAAAGTTAAGGGGCCGAATAATATTGCACGCCTCACTTTTCAGTTTTTGTATTTCCACAAAAATTTAAAATAGCTAATAAATTTCATTCAACTTCAGAATTGTGTCTCACTTGTTGTTGATTCTTCACCAAAAATGTTACATTTGGTATCTTTATGTTTGAAGCATGATATGCGGGAAAAGGTTGAAAAGTTCCAGGGGGCCGAATACTTTTGCAAGGCACTGTATTTTGTTATTTGAAAATGGTACTGCTACACTTGAATGTGTATTGCCATGTAGTAAACTGTATATAATGTATTCTTATTTTCTACAACTGTAATGTATGTTTAGTGTATGGTAATTGTGCTTAGGTATAGGGCAAGTGTAGTGTTCATGTTTGGCGACTAGATGGGGGCATTATAGAACATAGAACGTTTAGCAAGGACAGTATAGGAAATGATTAAACATAGGAGGGGCTGTTGTGTGGTAAGTCAGGAATATTTCCATAGTGTAGTTAGTTAGGGCTTAGTGCCCAAGCCATCCAGACGGGCCATAGGCCCTGGATACCTCAGCAGCCACACAACATTTTGAAGAAGAGACACAGCCATTCAGAGTCCCTTAGGGACAGAAGGACAATAGTCAGCACCAGAGTTTACCGTAACTTGAAGTGGAAGTAAGGAAGCGGTCCGGAAAGTACAGGGCGCAGATTGTTCATGATATGGCAGATCATTGCATAGGCAGACACACTCAGATCCGGGGTGAAACGGATGAGGGAGTCTCCAGAAGTAGTGAGTCTGGACAAGGAGATCACTGAGGTACCGCCTAAGGCGCTATTACCCCGTAATGTACTGGAGGACGTGGGAGGAAGTGCAGGGAAAGTGCAGGATATGAACTGTGTAGAACCTGTTGCTTTAGCTGTATCTTAAAACAATGTGCTGCAAAGTGTGCCTAGTAAAGTTCTTCCTTTTGCATTGGAACCAGACTGTCTCAGTTATTGCGGAATCGGCTACAGAAGGTCCCCAGCGCCACAGAGGAGTCCCTGATGGTGCAGTAAAAGAAGATGCAGATATGTTGGAGAGAGAGTGTTGTTTTCATGTAGGAGATGGCCAGGGCCCAGAGGCACCAGAGTGCTCGGCCATGACTACACCCCTGGCTGAATCTTACACAGCCATCAAGAACGCTGCTCATCCTGATCTACAGTTTAGATAATAAACCTCACCAGGTGAGCCCATAACTGGAACCTCTGCAAATTAGCTGATTGAGGGAGAAAGTAAGTGCTGCACCCCCTTTTCCATGCTATTTACATATTAGCAGTTGCACTGTTGTATTGCAGCATTGTTCTATTAAAGTGAATGTGACAACGCTGATATAATCAGCACAGACACCAATATGTAAACAGCATTGCAGTGAAGCAGAACAAAAGGAAGTTTAGTGCTTGCAGAGTTCTGCAGCCCTCAAACAACAACTAATGGTGGTATACAGAGTAAAATCTAAGCTGTTAAACGACCACTAATTGACTATATGCAAGTGGATAATTTACTGACCTGCCAACATATTTAGTCCAATTCTATGGCAGAGAATGATTGTTAATAGGATTATTCTGTGCGCATTAAATATCATGATTATCGGTAGCACATGTCCTGTACAGGCATGTTAAATTTGGTGTTATCACTCTCACACTATCTCATACTGGTCACTGTAAAGGTACTGCCACACTAAACAATCCCGCTAGCGATCTCGTTAGCGTTGCATACTAATGAGATCGCTAGCGGGATTGTTTCTATATCGCTAAATGCTGCCGCATTTAGCGATATAGTTAACGACGCTATCGCCGTTAGCAATCTTCTTAACGACTTTAGCGGTACAAAAGTACCGCTAAATCGCTAAGAAAAGGTGCCACACAGCGATTAGATACTTACCCAGCGGGAGCGCCAGCGATGAAATAGGGTCCGGAGCGATTCCAGCGACGAGCGAGATCACAGCAGGAAGCTCGTCGCTGGAAGCTGCCGCACTGAACAATATCGCTAACGGGATCGTTAAATAGTGACGTTTTTTAGCGATCCCGTTAGCGATATTGTTTAGTGTGGCATACCCTTAAGTTCAACATGGCAAAGAACTCTGAGGATCTTAAAAAAAAAAGAATTGTTGTGGTACATAAAGATGGACTAGGCTGTAAGAAGATTGTCAAATCTTGAAACTGAGCTGCAGCACAGTGGGCAAGACCATACAGCTATTTAACAAGACAGGTTCCACTCAGAACTGGCCTCACCATGGTCGACCCAACAAGTTGGCTGCAGATGCTCAGCTTCATATCCAGAGGTTGTCTTTTTAAAAAAAAATAGATGTATGAGTGCTGTCAGCATTGCTGCAGAGTTTACAGGGGTTGGGATTAGCCTGTCAGTGCTCACACCATATGCCTCACACTGCATCAAATTGGTCTTCATGGCTGTTGTCACAGAAGGAAGCCTCTTCTAAAACTGATGCACAAGAAAGCCAAACACTTTGGAGAAGACAAGGAAACTCAGGACATGGATTACTGGAAGCAAGTGCCGTGGTCTGATGAGACCCTGAAAAACATATTTGGTTCAGATGGTGTCAAGCGTTTGTGGCAGCAACCAGATGAGAAGTATAAGGCCGGGATCACACATGCGAGAAACACGGCTGAGTCTCGCATGTGAAATCCCAGCTCTGGCACCGGCACTCAGGAGTGGAGCGAGCGGTTGCATATAACTACATGCAGCTGCTCGCTCCGCTCCCGAGTGTCGGCGCCAGAGCTGGGATTTCACATGCGAGACTCAGCCGTGTTTCTCGCATGTGTGATCCCGGCCTAAAAATAAGTGTGTCTTGCCTACAGTCATGCATGTTGTTGGGAGTGACATCGGTGTGGGACTGCAAAAGTCCTGTTGGCTTTGAGGAGCTAGAGTTTATTGAGGGAACCATACATGCCAACATGTACTGTGACATACTGAAGCAGAGCATGATCTTCTCACTTTGCAAACTGGGCTACAGGGCAGTATTCCAACATGATAAGGACTCTAAACACTCCTCCAAGATGACCATTGCCCTGATATAGAGTGTTAAAGTGCTGGACTAGCCAAGCATGTCTTCAGACCAAAAATACTTTGAGCATCTATGGGCATCCACAAACTGAAGATGAAGGAGCGCAAGGTCTCTAACATCCACTGGCTCCGTGATGTCATCATGGAAGAGTGCATGTCACGCTGTGATGGTCTTCGGTAATGAAGGGGAGCCTCAAACTGTCCCTGGAACTAGGACCCTAACTATTCCTGCCTGGGGGTACTCTTAAAGGTAGAGTGGCCCGAGTCTCCAAACTTACTATGCTCCTGTTAATGTCCTAAACTGCCCCCTCCCTCTACCCCAGGAGACCTGGGACAGATATGTTAGTGTATAAACATGTGAGACAAACAGGGATAACCAAAAGCAACTTACATACAAAAACACTCACCAGGGTAGGGAGGTATATAGCAAAAGAATAGGCAGGTACAAACCAAATGGGAATAGGAAAAAAGAGGAAGGCCTACACCCAAAACGGAATGCAACAATCTCCAGTATCAACACGATCTCCAATACAGTACAGTGTCTTCAAGGAGCAAGAATGCAAATCTTTCACTGGGTACAACAGAGAGGGCATAGACAGGTTTTATAGGAAAAGTTAAAGACAAGGTCAGAAGCAGCTGAAATGGAGCTGCATGTTTCTGACCAGCATAGAAAGGGTCCTTAACCTTTTCAGCACCAAAGGAAACCAATGGTGTCGTTCAAGAGTACAACTCACCCAGCAAAAAATAAGCATTCACATGGCCATATTGACAAAAAAAAAACAGTTATGGCTCTGGGAAGAAGGGGAGAAAAAAGCGAAAATGCAAAACAAAAAAAAAGGTCCGGTCATTCAGGGGTTAATTTATTAACCCCTTCACCCCCAAGGGTGGTTTGCACGTTAATGACCGGGCCAATTTTTACAATACTGACCACTGTCTCTTTATGAGGTTATAACTCTGGAACGCTTCAACGGATCTTCGCGATTCTGAGATTGTTTTCTCGTGACATATTGTACTTCACATTAGAAGTATAACTTCTTCGATATAACTTGCGTTTATTTTTGAAAAAAACACAAATATGGCGAAAATTTTGAAAATTTTGCAATTTTCAAACTTTGAATTTTTTTTCCCTTAAAACAGAGAAATATGTCACACAAAATAGTTAAGAAATAACATTTCCCACATGTCTACTTTACATCAGCACAATTTTGGGACCAAAATTTTTTTTTTAGGAAATTATAAGGGTTAAAAGTTGACCAGTGATTTCTCATTTTTACAACAAAATTTACAAAGCCATTTTTTTAGGGACCACATCACATTTGAAGTCACTTTGACGGGTCTATATAGCAGAAAATACCAAAAAGTGACACCATTCTAAAAACTGCACCCCTCAAAGTACTCAAAACCACATTCAATAAGTTTATTAACCCTTCAGGTGCTTCACAGGAGCTGAAGCAACGTGGAAGGAAAAAATTAATATTTAACTTTTTAGCCACAAAAATGATCTTTTACAAACTTTTTATTTTCACAAGGGTAAAAGGAGAAAATGGGCAGATAAAGTTGTTGTGCAATTTCTCCTGAGTACGCCAATACCCAATATGTGGGGGAAAACCACTGTTTGGGCACACGGCAGAGCTCGTAAGGGAAGGAGCGCCGTTTGACTTTTTCAAACTAAAATTGGCTGGAGTTGAGATTGGACGCCATGTCGTGTTTGGAGAGCCCCTGATGCGCCTAAACAGTGGAAACCCCCAACAAGTGACACCATTTTGGAAACTAGACCCCCTAAGGAACTTGTCTAGATCTGTTGTGAGCACTTTGAACCCCAAAGTGTTTCACAAAAGTTTATAAAGCCTGGGTGTGAAAAAAAAAAAAAAAACAATTTTCCACAAAAATAATTTTTTAGTCCCAAATTTTTGATTTTTCCCAAGGAAATTGGACCCCAAAAGTTGTTGTCCAACTTGTCATGAGTACGCTGATACCCCATATGTAGGGGGGGGAACTGTTTGGGCGCACGGCAGGGCTTGGAAAGGAAGCAGTAACGTTTTGGAATGCAAACATTGATGGGGGTCATGTTATGTTTGCACTGCCCCAGATGAGCCTAAACAGTGGAAACCCCCACAAGTGACCCCATTTTGGAAGCTAGACCCCTAAGGAACTTATCTAGATCTTTGGTGAGCACTTTGAACCCCCAAGTGCTTCACACAAGTTTATAATGCCCGGGCATGAAAATAAAAAATCCTATTTTTTTCCCACAAAAATTATCTCTTAGTCACTAATTTTTTTATTTTCCCATAGGTAACAGGAGAAATTGGACCTCAAAAGTTGTTGTCCAATTTGTCCTGAGTACGCTGATACCCAATATGTGGGGGGGAACCATTGTTTGGGCGCGTGGCAGAGCTCGGAATGGAAGGAGCACCATTTGACTGTTTCCAACCAAAATTGGCTGGAATTGAGATTGGACGCCATGTTGCATTTGGAGATCCCTGATGTGCCTAAACAGTGGAAACCCCCCACAAGTGACCCCATTTGGGAAACTAGACCCCCTAAGGAACTTATCTAGATCTTTGGTGAGCAATTTGAACCCCCAAGTGCTTCACACAAGTTTATAACGTAGAGCCGTAAAATTAAAAAATCATATTTTTTCCACAAAATTGATCTTTTCACCCCAATTTTTATTTTCCCAAGGGTAAAAAGACTCCAAAAGTTATTGTGCAATTTGTCCTGAGTATGCTGATACCCCATATGTGGGGGTAAACCACTGTTTGGGTGCATGGCAGAGTTTGGAAGGGAAGGAGCGCCGTTTGACTTTTTCAACGCAGAATTGGCTGGATGCCATGTCGTGTTTGGAGAGCTCCTGATCTGCCTAAACAGTGGAAACCCCCCACAAATGACACCAGTTTGAAACCTAGACCCCTCAAGGAACTTATCTAGATGTGTGGTGAGCACTTTGAACCCCAAAGTGCTTCACAGAAGTTTATAACGTACAGCTGTAAAATAAAAAATCTTTTTTTTTTTTTACAAAAATGATTTTTTCGCCCCCAATATTTTATTTTCACAAGGGTAACAGGAGAAATTGGACCCCAAAAGTTGTTGTCCAATTTGTCCTGAGTACGCTGATACCCAATATGTGGGAGTAAACTACTGTATGGGCGCACGTCGGGGCTCGGAAGGGAAGTAGTGACGTTTTGGATTGCAGACTTTGATGGAATGGTCTGGGGGCGTCATGTCACATTTGGAGAGCCCCTGATGTGCCTAAACAGTGGAAACCCCCACAAATGACCCCAATTTTGGAAAATAGACCCACAAGGAACTTATCTAGATGTGTGGTGAGCACTTTGAACCCGAAGTGCTTCCCAGAAGTTTATAACGTACAGCCGTAAAAATAAAAAATCCTTTTTTTTTTACAAAAATGATTTTTTCGCCCCAAATATTTTATTTTCACAAGGGTAACAGGAGAAATTGGACCCCAAAATTTGTTGTCCAATTTGTCCTGAGTATGCTGATACCCAACATGTGTGAGAAAACGACTGCATGGGTGCACGTCTGGGCTCGGAAGGGAAGTAGTGACGTTATGGATTGCAGACTTTGATGGAATGGTCTGGGGGCGTCATGTCGCATTTGGAGAGCCCCTGATGCGCCTAAACAGTGGAAACCCCCACAAGTCACCCCATTTTGGAAAATAGACCCAACAAGGAACTTATCTAGAAGTATGTTGAGCACTTTGAACCCCGAAGTGCTTCACAGAAGTTTATAACGTACAGCTGTAAAAATAAAAAATCTTTTTTTTTTACAAAAATGATTTTTTCGCCCCCAATATTTTATTTTCACAAGGGTAACAGGAGAAATTGGACCCAAAAGTTGTTGTCCAATTTGTCCTGAGTACGCTGATACCCAACATGTGTGAGAAAAACGACTGTATGGGTGCACGTCTGGGCTCGGAAGGGAAGTAGTGACGTTTTGGATTGCAGACTTGGATGGAATGGACTGGGGGCGTCATGTCGCATTTGGAGAGCCCCTGATGCGCCTAAACAGTGGAAACCCCCCACAAGTGACCCCATTTTGGAAAATAGACCCACAAGGAACTTATCTAGAAGTGTGGTGAGCGCTATGAAGCCCCATGTGCTTCACAGAAAATTTATAACATACAGCCGTTTAAAAACAAAAAAATCATTTTTTTTTTACAAAAATGATTTTGTCGCCCCCATTTTTTTATTTTCCCAAGGGTAACAGAAGAAATAGGACAAATTGCACAATAACTCTTGTGGTCCAGAGTACGCTGATACCCCATATGCGGGGGTAAACTACTGTTTGGGCGCATGGCAGAGCTCAGAACTGAAGGAGCACCGTTTGACTTTTTCAACGCAGAATTGGCTGGAATTGAGATCAGACGCCATGTCACATTTGGAGAGCCCCTGATGTGCCTAAACAGCAGAAACCCCCAATTCTAACTCCAACCCTAACCCCAACACACCCCAACCCTAATCCCAACTATAACCCTAATACTAACTTTAGCGCCAATCCTAACCCTAACTTTAGCCGCAACCCTAACCCTAATGGGAAAATGGAAAGAAATACATTTTTTTAGTTTTATTATTTTTCCCTAACTAAGGGGGTGATAAAGGGGGGTTTGATTTACTATTTATAGCGGGTTTTTGTGATTGGCAGCTGTCACGCTAAAAGACGCTTTTTATTGCAAAAAGTAGTTTTTTGCATCACCACATTTTGAGAGCTATAATTTTTGCATATTTTGGCCCACAGAGTCATGTGAGGTCTTATTTTTTGCGGGAAGAGGTGACGTTTTTATTGGTACCATTTTTGAGCACGTGACATTTTTTGATTGCTTTTTATTTCGATTTTTGGGAGGTTAGAATGAACAAAAATCAGCAATTCATGAATTTCTTTTGGGGGAGGCGTTTATACCATTCCGCGTGTGGTAAAATTGATAAAGCAGTTTTATTCTTCGGGTCAGTACGATTACGGCGATACCTCATTTATATCATTTTTTGATGTTTTGGCACTTTTATAGAATAAAAACAATTTTATATAAAAAATCATTATTTTTGCATCGCTTCATTCTGCGAGCTATAACTTTTTTATTTTTTCACTGATGATGCTGTATGACAGCTCGTTTTTTGCGGGACAAGATGACATTTTCAGCGGTACTATGTTTATTTATATCTGTCTTTTTGATCGCGTGTTATTCCACTTTTTGTTCGGCGGTATGATGATAAAGCATTGATTTTTTGCTTAGTTTTTTTTTTTAAGGGGTTCACTAAAGGGGTTAACTAGTGGGACAGTTTTATAGGGGGGGTCGTTATGGACGCGGCGATACCAAATATGTGTACTTTTATTGTTTTGTTTTTTTTATTTACAGGAAGAAATGAATTTATTGGGGAATATTTTTTTTTTTTGATGATTTTTTTTACCACTTTTTATTTTTATTTTTTTTACTTTTTTACTTTGTCCCAGGGTGGGACATCACAGTATTTTATCAGATCGCTGGTGTGACAGAGTGCACAGCACTCTGTCACACCAGCGATCGCTCTGGCATCGCTGCAGGCTTCCTCTGCGCCTGCTCTCAGCAGGCACTGAGGAAGCCGCCTCCCTGCAGGACCCCGGCGCCATCTTGGATCCGGGGACCTGGAGGGAGGACGGACCCTCAGAACAGCGCGACACATCGCGCTGCTCTGAGGGTCTCAGGGGAGCGCGCAGGGAGCCCCCTGCCTGCGCGATCCTCCCCTGTGCCCCGGGCACACCGCGATCATGTTTGATCGCGGTGTGCCAGGGGTTAATGTGCCGGGAGCGGTCCGTGACCGCTCCTGACACATAGTGCTGGGTGTCAGCTGTGATATACAGCTGACACCCGGCGACGATCAGCTGCGCTCCCCCCGGGAGCGCAGCTGATCGCCCATGACGTACTATTCCGTCCATGGGAATTAGGTCCAGGGTCACATGACGGAATAGTACGTCTGATGGCAGAGAGGGGTTAAATTAAAATTAAATTGACCGTTACTCTTTAAACATTTCACTATATAATTCTTTAAAATATTCTAGCTGTGGTGATAACTGGATTTTTACTGGTAACTGCCGATTAGTCTTTTCTATTAAGACTGGCCATTGTTTTGTAGAAGAAGGCGTAAATTGATGTGGCTGAGTATCTGTACAAATAAAAAACCACAATTAATATGTTACGACAAATCAGATTTCATTATAACTGAACAAACATCCTTTTCCTTTAACCCCTTTCTGACATCTGATGTAATAATGCGTCCATGTGCCTTGGGCCTATTTGATCAGGGACGAATATTTTTACGTCTTCGCGATCGCTCATGGGTGGTGCACGAGCAATCGCCGCCAGTTGTCAGCTGATTCTGACAGCTGACACCCGGCACTAAGTGCCAGGAATGATCACACACCGCTCCCAAAACTTTAACTCCCTGAATGCTGAGATCACAGCATTCCAGGAACCTGCAGAAGGATGACAGTCCCTCTGTCTTTGGATCGGAGACCCCGTGTCGTGACACGGAGTCCCGATTATTGCCATGGTGACTGGGTTCACCAGAGCTAGGAAAGTTACTTGATCATGCGCAGTGCATGATCAGCAACTTATCCTGTCAGTGCAGAGCTGACAGTTTGCATAGTATGGGGATGCTGCTGTATCCCCATACAATACAAGCGATCAGCCTGCAAAAAATGATAGTCCCATAGTGGGACAAAGTAAAAAAAGTAAAAAAAGTAATACATTTTTTTTAAATAATTGCAAAAATATTTTTAAAAAAATCAAAATTAAAAAAAATCAAAAGATATTGTATCAATAAATAAATATTTGTATAAAAAATATAAATGATAAATCATGTCACTCAGAGATTTAGATGGAACCCCAAAGTAAGTGCTCAGCATGGAGCGCCGGATAACTGTGATCCCAAACATTATGTAAAATGTTCCAATTAAAAGCTTCAACTAAATCACACAAAAAAGCAAACCTTTACTCAGGTCTGTCAAATGTTAACGGAAATATAGGGGGCTTCCACGTTACTGGTAGTACAAAGGCTCTGGAAAACGAAATGGCTCCATAACCCTTCAAAAGAAATTCAACAAATTCCGCACTCCCAAATCCAAATGTCCCCTCCCTTCTGAGCCCCACAGTGTACCACACATAGCATACACGTTTGGCATTTCTTAAGCGATGAGAGCCGCCTAAGTTACGGGTGCATGTCTCCTGAAGCACGAGCTGGGCATAATGTACTGGTGACTGCAATGCACTGGTCACTACATTGTACTGGTTACTACAATGGCAGTTTGCAATTTTCACTCTGCAACATTCATTGCTGCTTGTTTCTGGAAAATACCCATGGAGTCAAAGTCATCACTACACCTGTACATAAATTCCCAAAGGGGTATAATTTCCAAAATGGGGTCACTTGAGCGGGGATTTTGCGGTCATGTGGGTCATGGCACCTGCCAACCATAACAGTAAAATCTGGCGCTCCTTGCCTTCTGAGCTTTGAACTGTGACTGAAAAATAATTCCTGATTACATGTAGGGTATTGGCGCACTCATGGACCTCATTTTGTTGTAAAAAAATTTCTTATTAGCCCTTAGAAAAATTAAAAACTTGGGGCTAAAGCAACATTTTAGTGGAAAAATGTAATTTATTCTTTCTTCACCACTCAAAGGTATAAAGTTCTGTGACCACTAGATTAATTCATTAGGGAGTGTAGTTTGTAAATGAGTTCATATATAGAAGGTTTCTGTTGATCTGGCACCTCAGGGGCTCTGCCAATGTGACCTGGCACCCTCAAACCATTCCAGCAAAATCTGAACTCCAATATGGGGCCTCTTCCCTTCTGAGCTTTGCATTGTGCCTCAAAAGTAGTATTCCCCCACATATGGGATATCAGCGTACTCAGAAGAAATTGCATAACAAATTGAATGGTGCAATTTCTCTTGTTACCCTTATGAAAATTCCAAATTTGGGGGTAAAATAACATTTTTGACGGGAAAATGTGATTTTATTATTTTTACGGCTCAACGTTGTAAAAGTCTGTGAAGCACCTGGGGGTTCAAGGTGCTCACCACACATCTAAATACATTTCTTGAGGGGTCTAGTTTCCAAAATGGTGTCACTTGTGGGGGGTTTCCACTGTTTAGGCTTATCAGGGGCTCTCCAAACGGGACATGACATCCGCTAATGATACCAGGAAATTTTACATTTAAAAAGTGAAATGACGCTCCTTCCCATACGAGCCCTGCCGTGCACCCAAACAGTAGTTTTCTCCCTCATATGAGGTATCGGCATGCTTATGAGAAATTACTCAACAAATTATCGGGTCCATTTTTTCCTGTTACCCTTGTCAAAATAAAAAAAATCTGTATCTGTGAAAAAAAGTTAAATGCCAATTTTTTTCACATTCCAAAAATTCCTGTAAAGCACCTGAAGGGTTAATAAGCTTCTTGAATGTGGTTTTGAGCATCTTGAGGTGTGCAGGTTTTTAAATGGTGTCACTTTTGAGTATCTGCTATCATATAGACCCCTCAAAGTGACTTCAAATGCGATGAGGTCCCTAAAAATAATGGTTCTGTAAATTTTGTTGGAAAAATGAAAAATGCTGGTCAACTTTTAATCCTTATAACTTCCTAACCAAAAAATATTTTGGTTCCAAAATTTTGTTAATATAGACATGTGGGAAATGTTAATTATTAATTATTTTGTGTGACATATCTCTGTGATTTAAGGGCATGAAAATTCAAAGTTGGAAAATTTCAACATTTTCAAAATTTTTGGCAAATTTCCATTTTTTTCACAAATAAACGCAAGTCATAACGAAGAAATGTTACCACTATCATGAAGTACAATATTTCGTGAAAAAACATTCTCACCATCACTGGGATCTGTTGAAATGTTCCAGAGTTATTACCTCATAAAGTGACAGTGACAGTGGTCAGAATTATAAAAATTTGCCTGGCCATTAACGTGCAAACCACCTTCGGGGGTAAAGGGGTTAAAGCACCATCAAGCATTTTTTTTCAGCACTGGAGTGGTGCTACTAAACTAAGATGCCTTCCCCTGGTCTTATAATCACCTGCTGCCGTCTTGACCTTTTTCCGATAGTGCCATATTGTCAGGGTCGGCTCCAGGTTTTTATGGGCCCCGGGCGAAAGAGTCTCAGTGGGCCCCTTAACACAGACCACGATTCATGATGCACAGATACTGCAGAGAAATATGGGTATAGCACAACGCCAAACACTTCTCTTCTTCATTACATGACTGATACCTATTGTAAATTGTACAATAGCTCAAAACCGCCAAATCCTCACAGCGCACAGAACAGACTGGACAGTACAGTCCTCCATACAATATTATGGCACCACATAGTCTCCCCCTCATCACCCATATAATACCCCATGCAGGATGTCACCCCGCCATCCCCCATATAATGCTCCATACATGTAAAAACATCCAAAAGAAGGCTGCACTCAAGCATACTAAAGCATGACAACATAGAATACATGAAATTTTGAATAGCAATATGGCTTTGGAATATAAGGAAAAATTTGAGACGCTTAGTATAAACATTTGGCCAAACATTTTAAAGCCCAACAACCATCGTCAAGGTGGTCTCAATTCTGTTGAGTCCCTAACCTAATGTGAACATACCTCTATTAGGCTGATATCTGAATTTCTGGGTGAATATGCACCTCTGTCAGTAATGCCTGCATTTATGGGTAAAGTAGGGAGCTGGTGTAATTAAAATCACCACCTGGTGGGGGCGGAGTGCTCGGTCAGCAAGCTAAAATTCAAAAGACAAAAAACCTGACTGGCACTTCCAGACTAATGTGAACTAGGTGCAAACCAAAGGGAGCTACCCTCATGTAAAACATCCAAAAAAAGGCTGCACTCAAGCATACTAAAGCATGACAACATAGAATACATGAAATTTTGAATAGCAATATGGCTTTGGAATATAAGGAAAAATTTGAGACGCTTAGTATAAACATTTGGCCAAACATTTTAAAAGCCCAACAACCATCGTCAAGGTGGTCTCAATTCTGTTGAGTCCCTAACCTAATGTGAACATACCTCTATTAGGCTGATATCTGAATTTCTGGGTGAATATGCACCTCTGTCAGTAATGCCTGCATTTATGGGTAAAGTAGGGAGCTGGTGTAATTAAAATCACCACCTGGTGGGGGCGGAGTGCTCGCATGAAACATCAAAAAAGGCTGCACTCAAGCATACTAAAGCATGACAACATAGATACATGAAATTTGAATAGCAATATGCTTTGGAATATAAGGAAAATTTGAGACGCTTAGTGTAAACATTTGGCAAACATTTAAAGCCAACAACCATCGTCAAGGTGGTCTCAATTCTGTTGAGTCCTACCTAATGTGAACATACTCTATTAGGCTGATATCTGAATTCTGGGTGAATATGCACCTCTGTCAGTAATGCTGCATTTATGGTAAAGTAGGAGCTGGTGAATAAAATCACACCTGGTGGGGCGGAGTGCTCGTCAGCAAGCTAACATTCAAAAGACAAAAACTGACTGGCACTTCCAACTAATGTGAACTAGGTGCAAACCAAAGGGAGCTACCCTCATGTAACATCCAAAAAAGGCTGCACTCAAGCATACTAAAGCATGACAACATAGAATACATGAAATTTTGAATAGCAATATGGCTTTGGAATATAAGGAAAAATTTGAGACGCTTAGTATAAACATTTGGCCAAACATTTTAAGCCCAACAACCATCGTCAAGGTGGTCTCAATTCTGTTGAGTCCTAACCTAATGTGAACATACCTCTATTAGCTGATATCTGAATTTCTGGGTGAATATGCACCTCTGTCAGTAATGCCTGCATTTATGGGTAAGTAGGAGCTGGTGTAATTAAAATCACCACTGGTGGGGCGGAGTGCCGGTCAGCAAGCTAACATTCAAAGACAAAAAACCTGACTGGCACTTCCAGACTAATGTGAACTAGGTGCAAACCAAAGGGAGCTACCCTCATGTAAAACATCAAAAAAGCTGCACTCAAGCATACTAAAGCAGACAACATAGAATACATGAAATTTTGAATAGCAATATGGCTTTGGAATATAAGGAAAAATTTGAGACGCTTAGTATAAACATTTGGCCAAACATTTTAAGCCAACAACCATCGCAAGGTGGTCTCAATTCTGTTGAGTCCCTAACCTAATGTGAACATACCTCTATTAGGCTGATATTGAATTTCTGGTGAATATGCACCTCTGTCAGTAATGCCTGCATTATGGGTAAAGTAGGGAGCTGTGTAATTAAATCACCACCTGGTGGGGGCGGAGTGCTCGGTCAGCAAGCTACATTCAAAAGACAAAAAACCTGACTGGCACTTCCAGACTAATGTGAACTAGGTGCAAACCAAGGGAGCTACCCTCATGTAAAACATCCAAAAAAAGGCTGCACTCAAGCATACTAAAGCATGACAACATAGAATACATGAAATTTTGAATAGCAATATGGCTTTGGAATATAAGGAAAAATTTGAGACGCTTAGTATAAACATTTGGCCAAACATTTTAAAGCCAACAACCATCGTCAAGGTGGTCTCAATTCTGTTGAGTCCCTAACCTAATGTGAACATACCTCTATTAGGCTGATATCTGAATTTCTGGGTGAATATGCACCTCTGTCAGTAATGCCTGCATTTATGGGTAAAGTAGGAGCTGGTGTAATTAAAATCACCACCTGGTGGGGGCGGAGTGCTCGTCAGCAGTAACTCAAAAGACAAAAACCTGACTGCACTTCCAACTAATGTGAACTAGGTGCAAACCAAAGGAGCTACCCTCATTAAAACATCCAAAAAAGGCTGCACTCAACTACAAAGCATGACAACATAGATACATGAAATTTGAATAGCAATATGCTTTGAATATAAGGAAAAATTTGAGACCTTATTAAACATTGCCAACATTTAAAGCCCAACAACCATCGTCAAGGTGTCTCAATTCTGTTGAGTCCCTACCAATGTACATACTCTATTAGCTGATATCTAATTCTGGGTGAATATGCACCTCTGTCAGTATGCCTGCATTATGGTAAAGTAGGAGCTGGTTAATTAAATCACCACCTGGTGGGGGCGGAGTGCTCGTCAGCAAGCTACATTCAAAAGACAAAAACCTGACTGCACTTCAGACTAATGTGAACTAGGTGCAAACCAAAGGAGCTACCCTCATGTAAAACATCCAAAAAAGGCTGCACTCAAGCATACTAAGCATGACAACATAGAATACATGAAATTTTGAATAGCAATATGGCTTTGGAATATAAGGAAAAATTGAGACGCTTAGTTAAACATTTGGCCAACATTTTAAAGCCCAACAACTCGTCAAGGTGGTCTCAATTCTTTGAGTCCCTAACCTAATGTGAACATACCTCTATTAGGCTGATATCTGAATTTCTGGTGAATATGCACCTCTGTCAGTAATGCCTGCATTTATGGGTAAAGTAGGGAGCTGGTGTAATTAAAATCACCACCTGGTGGGGGCGGAGTGCTCGTCAGCAAGCTAACATTCAAAAGACAAAAAACCTGACGGCACTTCCAGACTAATGTGAACTAGGTGCAAACCAAAGGAGCTACCCTCATGTAAAACATCCAAAAAAGGCTGCACTCAAGCATACTAAAGCATGACAACATAGAATACATGAAATTTTGAATAGCAATATGGCTTTGGAATATAAGGAAAAATTTGAGACGCTTAGTTAAACATTTGCCAAACATTTAAAGCCAACAACCATCGTCAAGGTGGTCTCAATTCTGTTGAGTCCCTAACCTAATGTGAACATACCTCTATTAGGCTGATATCTGAATTTCTGGTGAATATGCACCTCTGTCATAATGCCTGCATTTATGGTAAAGTAGGAGCTGTGTAATTAAAATCACCACCTGGTGGGGCGGAGTGCTCGCAGCAAGCTAACATTCAAAAGACAAAAAACCTGACTGGCACTTCCAGACTAATGTGAACTAGGTGCAAACCAAGGGAGCTACCCTCATTAAAACATCCAAAAAAGCTGCACTCAAGCATACTAAAGCATGACAACAAGAATACATGAAATTTTGAATAGCAATATGGCTTTGGAAATAAGGAAAAATTTGAGACGCTTAGTATAAACATTTGGCCAAACATTTTAAAGCCCAACAACCATCGTCAAGGTGGTCTCAATTCTGTTGAGTCCCTAACCTAATGTGAACATACCTCTATTAGGCGATATCTGAATTTCTGGTGAATATGCACCTCTGTCAGTAATGCCTGCATTTATGGTAAAGTAGGGAGCTGGTGTAATTAAATCACCACCTGGTGGGGCGGAGTGCTCGTCAGCAAGCTAACATCAAAAGACAAAAACCTGACTGGCACTCCAGACTAATGTGAACTAGTGCAAACAAAGGAGCTACCTCATGTAAAACATCCAAAAAAGCTGCACTCAAGCATACAAAGCATGACAACATAGAATACATGAATTTGAATAGCAATATGCTTGGAATATAAGAAAATTTGAGACGCTTATATAAACATTTGGCCAAACATTTTAAAGCCCAACAACCATCGTCAAGTGGTCTCAATTCTGTGAGTCCCTAACCTAATGTAACATACTCTATAGCTGATATCTGAATTTCTGGTGAATCACTCTGTCAGTAATGCCTGCATTTATGGGTAAAGTAGGAGCTGTGTAATTAAAATCACCACCTGGTGGGGCGGAGTGCTCGTCAGCAAGCTAACATTCAAAAGACAAAAACCTGACTGCACTTCCAGACTAATGTGAACTAGTGCAACCAAGGAGCTACCCTCATGTAAAACACCAAAAAAGCTGCACTCAAGCTACTAAAGCATACAACATAGAATACAGAAATTTTGAATAGCAATATGGCTTGGAAATAAGGAAAATTGAGACGCTTAGTAAAAATTGGCCAAACATTTTAAAGCCCAACAACCATCGTCAAGGTGTCTCAATTCTGTTGAGTCCCTACCTAATGAACATACCTCTATTAGCTGATATCTGAATTTCTGGTGAAATGCACCTCTGTCAGTAATGCCTGCATTAGGGTAAAGTAGGAGCTGGTGTAATTAAAATCACACCTGGTGGGGCGGAGTGCTCGTCGCAGCTAACATTCAAAAGACAAAAAACCTGACTGGCACTTCCAACTAATGTGAACTAGTGCAAACCAAGGGAGCTACCCTCATGTAAAACATCCAAAAGAAGGCTGCACTCAAGCATACTAAAGCTGACAACATAGAATACATGAAATTTTGAATAGCAATATGGCTTTGGAATATAAGGAAAAATTTGAGACGCTTAGTATAAACATTTGGCCAAACATTTTAAAGCCCAACAACCATCGTCAAGGTGGTCTCAATTCTGTTGAGTCCCTAACCTAATGTGAACATACCTCTATTAGGCTGATATCTGAATTTCTGGGTGAATATGCACCTCTGTCAGTAATGCCTGCATTTATGGGTAAAGTAGGGAGCTGGTGTAATTAAAATCACCACCTGGTGGGGGCGGAGTGCTCGGTCAGCAAGCTAACATTCAAAAGACAAAAAACCTGACTGGCACTTCCAGACTAATGTGAACTAGGTGCAAACCAAAGGGAGCTACCCTCATGTAAAACATCCAAAAAAAGGCTGCACTCAAGCATACTAAAGCATGACAACATAGAATACATGAAATTTTGAATAGCAATATGGCTTTGGAATATAAGGAAAAATTTGAGACGCTTAGTATAAACATTTGGCCAAACATTTTAAAGCCCAACAACCATCGTCAAGGTGGTCTCAATTCTGTTGAGTCCCTAACCTAATGTGAACATACCTCTATTAGGCTGATATCTGAATTTCTGGGTGAATATGCACCTCTGTCAGTAATGCCTGCATTTATGGGTAAAGTAGGGAGCTGGTGTAATTAAAATCACCACCTGGTGGGGGCGGAGTGCTCGGTCAGCAAGCTAACATTCAAAAGACAAAAAACTGACTGGCACTTCCAGACTAATGTGAACTAGGTGCAAACCAAAGGGAGCTACCCTCATGTAAAACATCCAAAAAAAGGCTGCACTCAAGCATACTAAAGCATGACAACAAGAATACATGAAATTTGAATAGCAATATGGCTTTGGAATATAAGGAAAAATTTGAGACGCTTAGTATAAACATTTGGCCAAACATTTTAAAGCCCAACAACCATCGTCAAGGTGGTCTCAATTCTGTTGAGTCCCTAACCTAATGTGAACATACCTCTATTAGGCTGATATCTGAATTTCTGGGTGAATATGCACCTCTGTCAGTAATGCCTGCATTTATGGGTAAAGTAGGGAGCTGGTGTAATTAAAATCACCACCTGGTGGGGGCGGAGTGCTCGGTCAGCAAGCTAACATTCAAAAGACAAAAAACCTGACTGGCACTTCCAGACTAATGTGAACTAGGTGCAAACCAAAGGGAGCTACCCTCATGTAAAACATCCAAAAAAAGGCTGCACTCAAGCATACTAAAGCATGACAACATAGAATACATGAAATTTTGAATAGCAATATGGCTTTGGAATATAAGGAAAAATTTGAGACGCTTAGTATAAACATTTGGCCAAACATTTTAAAGCCCAACAACCATCGTCAAGGTGTCTCAATTCTGTTGAGTCCCTAACCTAATGTGAACATACCTCTATTAGGCTGATATCTGAATTTCTGGGTGAATATGCACCTCTGTCAGTAATGCCTGCATTTATGGTAAAGTAGGGAGCTGGTGTAATTAAAATCACCACCTGGTGGGGCGGAGTGCTCGGTCAGCAAGCTAACATTCAAAAACAAAAAACTGACTGGCACTTCCAGACTAATGTGAACTAGTGCAAACCAAAGGAGCTACCCTCATGTAAAACATCCTAAAAAAGGCTGCACTCAAGCATATAAGGCATGACAACAAAGAACATGAAATTTTGAATAGCAATATGGCTTTGAAATAAGGAAAATTTGAAACGCTTAGTATAAACATTTGCCAAACATTTTAAAGCCAACAACCATCGTCAAGTGGATCTAATTCTGTTGAGTCCTAACTAATGTGAACATACCTCTATTAGGCTGATTCTGAATTTCTGGTGAATATCACTCTGTCAGTAATGCCTGCATTATTGGTAAAGTAGGGACTGGTGTAATTAAAATTCACCACCTGTGGGGGCGGTGTGCTCGTCATCAAGCTAACATTACCCATAAATGCAGGCATTACTGACAGAGGTGCATATTCACCCAGAAATTCAGATATCAGCCTAATAGAGGTATGTTCACATTAGGTTAGGGACTCAACAGAATTGAGACCACCTTGACGATGGTTGTTGGCTTTAAAATGTTTGGGCAAATGTTTATACTAAGCGTCTCAAATTTTTCCTTATATTCCAAAGCATATTGCTATTCAAAATTTCATGTATTCTATGTTGTCATGCTTTAGTATGCTTGAGTGCAGCCTTTTTTTGGATGTTTTACATGAGGTAGCTCCTTTGGTTTGCACCTAGTTCACATTAGTCTGGAAGTGCCAGTCAGGTTTTTGTCTTTTGAATGTTAGCTTGCTGACCGAGCACTCCGCCCCCACCAGGTGGTGATTTAATTACACAGCTCCCTACTTTACCCATAAATGCAGGCATTACTGACAGAGGTGCATATTCACCCAGAAATTCAGATATCAGCCTAATAGAGGTATGTTCACATTAGGTTAGGGACTCAACAGAATTGAGACCACCTTGACGATGGTTGTTGGCTTTAAAATGTTTGGCCAAATGTTTATACTAAGCGTCTCAAATTTTCCTTATATTCCAAAGCCATATTGCTATTCAAAATTTCATGTATTCTATGTTGTCATGCTTTAGTATGCTTGAGTGCAGCCTTTTTTGGATGTTTTACATGAGGGTAGCTCCCTTTGGTTTGCACCTAGTTCACATTAGTCTGGAAGTGCAGTCAGGTTTTTTGTCTTTTGAATGTTAGCTTGCTGACCGAGCACTCCGCCCCCACCAGGTGGTGATTTTAATTACACCAGCTCCCTACTTTACCCATAAATGCAGGCATTACTGACAGAGGTGCATATTCACCCAGAAATTCAGATATCAGCCTAATAGAGGTATGTTCACATTAGGTTAGGGACTCAACAGAATTGAGACCACCTTGACGATGGTTGTTGGGCTTTAAAATGTTTGGCCAAATGTTTATACTAAGCATCTCAAATTTTTCCTTATATTCCAAAGCCATATTGCTATTCAAAATTTCATGTATTCTATGTTGTCATGCTTTAGTATGCTTGAGTGCAGCCTTCTTTTGGATGTTTTACATGAGGGTAGCTCCCTTTGGTTTGCACCTAGTTCACATTAGTCTGGAAGTGCCAGTCAGGTTTTTTGTCTTTTGAATGTTAGCTTGCTGACCGAGCACTCCGCCCCCACCAGGTGGTGATTTTAATTACACCAGCTCCCTACTTTACCCATAAATGCAGGCATTACTGACAGAGGTGCATATTCACCCAGAAATTCAGATATCAGCCTAATAGAGGTATGTTCACATTAGGTTAGGGACTCAACAGAATTGAGACCACCTTGACGATGGTTGTTGGGCTTTAAAATGTTTGGCCAAATGTTTACACTAAGCGTCTCAAATTTTTCCTTATATTCCAAAGCCATATTGCTATTCAAAATTTCATGTATTCTATGTTGTCATGCTTTAGTATGCTTGAGTGCAGCCTTTTTTTGGATGTTTTACATGAGGGTAGCTCCCTTTGGTTTGCACCTAGTTCACATTAGTCTGGAAGTGCCAGTCAGGTTTTTTGTCTTTTGCAACTTCTGAGTAGTCGGAAGTCAGAAGTTATATCATAGGCTCTCAATGCAAGTCATAGACTTGTATTGAATTGTGACCTCGATGTACAACCCCTGGCAAAAATTATGGAATCACCAGCCTTGGAGGATGTTCATTCAGTTGTTTTATTTTGTTGAAAAAAAGCAGATCACAGACATGGCACAAAACTGAAGTAATTTCAAATGGCAACTCTCTGGCTTTAAGAAACACTAAAAGAAATCAAGAACAAAAAATGTGGTAGTCAGTAATGGTTATTTTTTTAAGCCAAGCATAGGGAAAAAAATATGGAATCACCCTGTAAATTTTCATTCCCAAAACTAACACCTGCATCATATTAGATCTGCTTGTTAGTCTGCATCTAAAAAGGAGTGATCACACCTTGGAGAGCTGTTGCAACAAGTGGACTGACATGAATCATGGCTCCAACACGAGAGATGTCAATTGAAACAAAGAAGAGGATTATCAAACTCTTAAAAGAGGGTAAATCATCACGCAATGTTGCAAAAGATGTTGGTTGCTTACAGTCAGCTGTGTCTAAAATCTGGACCAAATACAAACAACATGGGAAGGTTGATAAAGGAAAACATACTGGTAGACCAAGGAAGACATCAAAGCGTCAAGACCGGAAACTTAAAGCAATATGTCTCCAAAACAGGAAATGCACAACTAAACAAATGAGGAAACTGGCCATCATTAACACCTAAACAGAAAAAAACAAGGTTACAATGGGCTAAGGAAAAGCAATCGTGGACTGTGGATGACTGGATGAAAGTCATATTCAGTGATGAATCGCGAATCTGCATTGGGCAAGGTGATGATGCTGGAACTTTTGTTTGGTGCCATTCCAATGAGATTTATAAAGATGACTGCCTAAAGAGAACATGCAAATTTCCACAGTCATTGATAATATGGGGCAGCATGTCAGGTAAAAGCACTGGGGAGATGGCTTTCATTACATCTTCAATAAATGCACAAGTTTATGTTGATATTTTGGACACTTTTCTTATCCCATCAATTGAAAGGATGTTTGGGGATGATTAAATCATTTTTCAAGATGATAATGCATCCTGCCATAGAGCAAAAACTGTGAAAACATTCCTTGAAAAAAGACACATAAGGTCAATGTCATGGCCTGCAAATAGTCTGGATCTCAATCCAATTGAAAATCTTTGGTGAAAGTTGAAGAAAATGGTCCATGACAAGGCTCCAACCTGCAAAGCTGATCTGGCAACAGCAATCAGAGAAAGTTGGAGGCAGATTGATGAAGAGTACTGTGTGACACTCATTAAGTCCATGCCTCAGAGACTGCAAGCTGTTTGTAAAAGCCAGAGGTGGTGCAACAAAATACTAGTGATGTGTTGGAGTGTTTTTTTGTTTGTTTGCTTTTCATCATTCCATATTTTTTTCCCTCAGATTTGAGTGATTCCATATTTTTTCCCCTATGCTTGGTTAAAAAAAATAACCATTACTGACTACCACATTATTTGTTCTTGATTTCTTTTAGTGTTTCTTAAAGCCAGATAGTTGCCATTTGAAATGACTTCAGTTTTGTGCCATGTCTGTGATCTGCTTTTTTTCGACAAAATAAAACAACTGAATGAACATCCTCCAAGGCCGGTGATTCCATAATTTTTGCCAGGGGTTGTAGCTCCATGAAATACTGGAGCGATCCGGCATGTCACAAACTGCCGGAAACTAATGGGAGCGGCGATAGAAGGGGGAAGACAGCGCCAGGTAAGTATGAAACTACATGCAGGGACCTTAGTTTAGAAGCACCACTCCAGTGCTGCAATAAAAAAAATACTGGATTTGTGCTTTAAAAATAGCTGATGGTTTCTCACAAGCTACATTTAGAAAAAAAATGCTATGTTTATTTTAAACTATAGTCTGTGTAATCTTTTACCTTTCATGAGCTAAATAAATGTCGATTTCCTGTGGGAAAATGCCCACATTATAAATTCTGAAGTTCTCTGGGTCTATATATATGCTCTGTGAAATGTCCTAAAAAATAAAAATACAGCTGGTGTTGAGGACGAAGTAGATTATGCATAATCAACACAGCCAAGGTTCAACATTTCCTGACAGAACAGAAATGTTGGCAAGGAACATACAGACTTCAGAATCTGTCTTGTCCCCATAAAGTGACTTTATTAATGGATTGCTTATCTTGCGCCATGGAACTGTGCTGTTTGGTACACAGTGCCAATGCCAAGTGCTGGTATATTGTCTCAAGCAATCCATGTGTTAGCTTACGACATGAGAGACTTCACTAATATCATACTCAGTATATCCTTCTTGATATGCAGTCGTGTCTTCTCAATATTTGTACACTTAATGCATCCATTTTATTACATTTAATGTTCTAGCAGATAAATCATTTACACTTAATTAACATTGCTAAGAGCTTGTTTGCTCTAGTTCTCTGTCCGTTTGCTTTGTCAACTTTAATTTGCACAATAAACATGACAGGGACATACATTCCAGACATTTTCCTTCTCCGTTAGCTCCATGTGCATTATTAAATGAAACAAATTGATATATTAAAATTTTGTTGGGTTTATATGATTTTCTACAGTTAGTTTCATATTGTGTACAATCTGAAAAATATAAACTATACTGACATATTTATAGCCACAATCTTACCCAGAAGCTGTCTCAAGGATAAAATATTCTCACCGTTCCTTATCATAGACCGCCACAAAGCAACATCAGATTTGCAGCACTGACTCACATAATTATCCTATCTAAGATAACCAATAGTGTGTAACAATGCTACTGACTTGTGAGCGATATGAGGTATTACAGTAACTGTTTCTATTTAAAAGTCCAGTTGGTTTATTTCAGTCCTCATAAACCACATAACAGGAAAACTTAAATGCTATCCTTGTCCGGCACAAAGTGAAACATAAAGTAAACAGTCCATAAAATAGTGCGGGTTCACCCCCTTGGCTTAAGGGTATGCCACACTAAACAATATCGCTAACGGGATCGCTAAAAAACGTCACTATTTAGCGATCCCGTTAGCGATATTGTTCAGTGCGGCAGCTTCCAGCGACGAGCTTCCTGCTGTGATCTCGCTCGTCGCTGGAATCGTTCCGGACCCTATTTTCTCGTCGGCACTCCCGCTGGGTAAGTATCTTATCGCTGTGTGGCACCTTTTCTTAGCGATTTAGCGGTACTTTTGTACCGCTAAAGTCGTTAAGAAGATCGCTAACGGCGATAGCGTCGTTAACTATATCGCTAAATGCGGCAGCATTTAGCGATATAGAAACAATCCCGCTAGCGATCTCATTAGTATGCAACGCTAACGAGATCGCTAGCGGGATAGCTCAGTGTGGCAGTACCTTTAGAGTCAAGCTTCTTACTCCTTTTGCAAAGCCACACAATCCAGAAGGTCCACACATCTCCATACACAGAATTTGACAACAAGATCTATCTTCAGGAGACTGGCACAGCTATGGGAAGTAAAATGGCTCCACAGTATGCAAATCTTTTCATGGCCAAGCTTGAAAGCGAATTTTTGTCCTCATGCCCCATCAGGCCTCGGGCCTACTACCGCTACATTGATGACATTTTAATCATCTGGACGGAGTCTGAACAACAGCTAAAGACGTTCCATGAACAGTTCAATCAATTTCATCCCACCATCAACTTAACACTTAACTACTCCAGCACTGAAATTAACTTTTTAGACACCACCATTAAGCTAAAGAACAATGAAATAGAGACATCCCTGTATCAGAAGCCAATCGACTGTCCAACATATCTTAAATGGGACAGTTTCCATCCAAAACACATAAAAAACTCTATTGTCTACAGCCAAGCCATCAGATACAACCGTATATGTTCCAACCCCATGGATAGAGATGAACACCTTGGTCGCCTAAGAAAGACTTTTTTGAACCAGGGCTACCATCCAAGAACAATTGAAAACCAAATTACAAGAGCCACCAGAATATTAAGGAATCACCTGCTACATTACAAAGCTAAAGAAGAAAATAACCGGGTGCCTCTAGTGGTCACCTACAATCCAAGTCTGGAGATGCTAAGGGGAGCTGCACGGAAACTACAACCTTTACTACAAAAAGATGCCGATTACAATCCATATTTCCAGACCCCCCACTACTATGTTTTAGGCAGCCCCCAAATCTAAGAAGCATCATTGTCAGAAGCTCCCTGTCCTCCCCAACAGCTGCAGGTACCTTTCCTTGCAAACAAAAGAAATGCAAAACCTGTACATCTATAATGACCACGGACAGGATAAAGATCCCCAACTCCCATCAGGACTACAAGATACCAGGTACTTTCAGCTGCATCACATCTAATGTGGTGTACCTAATTATATGTACTAAATGTCCAACTGGGGGTCTGTATGTGGGGGAGACCGGGCAAAAACTGAGAACAAGGATGAATTCTCATCGCCACACAATAAGAGAAAGGAGAATGGATTTACCTGTGGCAAAACACTTTTGTATGCCGGTCATAGCATGACGGATATGGAATTACTGGTATTAAAATCTAACTTCAAATCTGAGAAGGATAGAAAAGTCTGGGAATATAAACTTATGATGACCTTTGACACTCAGTGCTGGGATGAATATATCCCAGAGTTTTATGTCTTTCTACAACAATTAAGGAATCTGCTTCCCTGACCTTTTAGGGTCATCACAACACAATACCAGACCCCAATCAGAGGGTAATAAAACTTTCACTCCTTATCTATGAACTAGTCATATTTATGTTCATCCTTCTGCCATAATGACAGTTCTGCTTCACGTCACCTGTCTTACCTATTGCATTATTCCTGTGTCCTCTTGTGTATAAATATGTGATTCTTCAGTTTTTGTTTTAGTCTTTGCCTGATGAAGAGACCTGCGTAGTCTCGAAAGCTTGCAATTTGTTACCATCTTTTCAGTTAGCCATTAAAAGGTATCAACCACTGAGGACTCTCAAGTCTAAATATTTTTCTACACAGAACCAAGTGTCAGATAAACTGGTCACATTTCACAATGTGAACCACACCCAGGGGTGGCGATATGGTGAACAGCCTTCCACCCTTAGGCCGGGTATGTTTCCATGCTGCGTAGTGGCAGCGCTTTGGACGGAGATGAAACCCCGCAGTGTCTCCACAAGATAAATAGACATGCTGCGGTCTAGAAAGACGCGCCGCATTTCCGGAATTTCGGGTGTGTCAACCGCGTCACTGCACGCATAGTGCTGTAACATCTGGACGCTGCGGCTATACACAGCATCCAATCCACAACAAATACTGAATGTTTCCTGACCGTGGAAACATACCCTAAGGCTATGTGCATAAGTTGCGAATTGTTAGCGTTTTTGCCGCGTTTTTCCGCTGCGAAAACGCCGCAAAAACACACAACGCAACCCATTACATTTTATGGCATTCTGCATAGCTATGCTATTGCTGCTTATTTTTCCGCCGCGGAATCATGCTCTTTCTTTTTGCGGAATTGCGGCGATTCCGCACACATAGGAATGCATTGAACAGCTTACTTTCCGCATGTGGCTATGCCCACCGTGCGCAAAGTGAGCGGTTCATGTGCTAATGGAAACTCTCCTCCAGGCCCTGGGTACCATATCCCTGTTAAAAAAATAATTAAAATAAAAAATCGTGATATTATCACCTTCTGGCATCCCCCGCAGCCTTCCTGGTCCTTACCAATGCTCCCGGCAACTCCCGTTCCCAGTGATGCCTTGCGTGAATTACCTTGTAGTGTGATGCTACATCACCTGGGGTCATTGTCGCAAGGCATCACTGGGAACAGGAGTTGCCGGGAGCATCGGTAAGGACCGGAAAGGCTGCGGGGGACACCAGAAGGAGAATATCATCATTTTTTTTAAATTTTTTATTATTTTTAACATTCTATCTTTTACTACTGATGCTGCGTAGGCAGCATCAATAGTAAAAAGATGGTCACACTTGTCAAACACTATGTTTGACTAGTGTGACCAACCTGTCAATCTGTTTTCCAAGCGATGATACAGATCGCTTGGATAACGCTAGCATTCTGCAAGCTAAATACACTTGCAAAACGCTAGTATTTTGTGGGAATACACATGCCAATTCCGCATGCTTATTTCCCACGGCAGGGAGTTGCGGGAATGCTGCGGAAATTTCTGCAGCAATTCCGAATGTGTGCACATAGCCTTACTCTTCAACTGCTCACAATAAGCCCTTGCCTTAGCATGGCCAATCAACGCCTCTTAGTACCATGTGTATTTGAGCATTCCTCCAGTTTTATATCACAGAGGACATATCTCCCATCTACTATGTCCTGCAGCCACCTTACAAGTGGTATATAAGAAAGCCATCTGAAACTCTGTTACATATATGTGTAGCCATAATAATTCCATCACCTGTGTAATACTAAGGCAATCTTGAAAACATGATCTGTTGTGGTGCCGTGAGTAGAGATGAGCGACTTTGCCTCCGGGAGGGTCGTATTCGGGTTTCGGTTGGCTTGACTTTTCCAAAAGTCGAGTCGAACGAAGTCGGCAGACTATCGGAAACAGTCGAGTCGGATTTGGAAATCCGACCCCAATGCAAGTCAAAGAGGAATAAAAGTCGCCAGTGAATGGAGGACAGTAAACACACCTACAGTGCCCATTTCAATGCCAATGACATCAATTCTTATTACTTAAGCTTGTCAACCTTAATTTACTTTATAATAATAGTAACACATTGAAAACTGGGGGTTATTTGGCTAAAGTTGTGGGGGGGGCAGGGCTGGCTCCAGGTTTTCGTGGGCCCCGGGCCGAAGAGTCTCAGTGGGCCTCTTTAACACATACCACAATTCATGATGCTCCAATATGGCAGAGAAATATAGGTATAGTACAATGACAAATACTTCACTTCTTACATTACATGAGTGATATCTATTGTAAATTCTACAATAGCTCAAAAAATGGACAGTATATTCCTCCATACAGTATTATGGGCACCACATAGTGCGCCATACAGAATAATGAGCCCCATATATTGCTCTATACAGAATAATGAGCCCCATATATTGCTCCATACAGAATGGGCTCCATATAATGCTCCATACAGAATAGGTCCCATATGTGCTCCATATGATGCCCCATAAATAATGAACCCCATATGATGCTCTAGTATATGATGGGCCCCATATATGATGCTCCAGTGTATGATGAGCCCCATATCATGCTCCAAATATAATGGTCCCCATATAAAATGCTCCATATATAATGGGCTCCATGTGATGCTCCAGTGTATAATGGGCCCCATATATGATGTTCCAGTGTATAATGGGCCCCATATATGATGCTCCAGTGTATAATGGGCCCCGTACATGATGCTCCAGTGTATGATGGACCCCATTTATAATGCTCCACTGTATGATGGGCCCCATATATAATGCTCCAGTGTATAATGGGCACTATCTATGATGCTCAAGTGTATGATGGGCCCCATATATAATTCTCCAGTGTATAATGCTCCCCATATATTGCTCCAAACATTAAAAAAACTGAAATACCTCTCCTCGCTGGGCACTGCTCTACTCTGGACTCCTCAGCATCGCCATCTTCCAGCTCTCTGCACTGTGACTGTTCAGGCAGAGGGCGCACAGACGTTACATCATCGCGCTCTCAGACCTGAATGTCACTGTCAGGAAACGCGGAAGACGTCACAGCGGTGGTGCAGGGAGAGGTAAGTATTGCAAGTGCTGGAGCCCTGAGCAAGCAGAGGGGGACCACTCGTGGGCGTCGGCACTGGCACAGGGCCCCTCATAGTACGCCGGTGTCTCTGACGGCGAGTTGGCCCCCCACCTGCCCGGGTGTGCCAGGTGCTGACGCCGGCACTGGGGGAGGGAAACAGCCCAGGTAGGGAGGTGGAAAAACTGGCATATGTTGAGGTGTAGGCTGGAGTTCAGCAGCTGCAAATGGAGGAATTGGAGAAGTCGGAGGAAGAGGAGGACAGAGTGAGCCATTTTGCTGGCAACCTATGTGTCATCAGGGGAAGGTGGTACAAAATCCTTTGAAACCCAGGCATGGTTCATTTTAATGAAGGTGAGATCACCTACATTTTGATTCAACAGCCGGGTCCTTCTTTCTGTCAGGATTGATCCAGCAGCACTGAAGACTTTTTCTGATAGCACACTACCAGCAGGGCAAGCAAGCTCCTGTTAGGCATATTGTGCCAATTCAGGCCAGGTGTCCAGTTTACAGTCCCAGTAGTCAAAGGGGAATGACCTGTGAGGGAGAACATCGATAGGGGAGGAGAGGTAATTTTGAACCATAGTTGAAAACTGCTGTCTCCTGTCTGTTGCAATCAATTCAGTATTACCAGTCGTGTGAGCGTTACTCGAGAAATCAGACCACAACATGGTCATGAAACCCGTCTCCAATGCCACTTCGGCTGTGTGCACCAAGAACACCTCTTCCATTTGGCCCAGTATGGCTCGTGGTAGAACCTGCACCACTGCTGTTGTGTAGCCCTGGTGGTAGGCACACGCAGTACCCTGGAGAGTGTATGGCGAGACGGCAGTTTAATGCTAAATATCCATTCACTCGACACACACTAGACACACCCCTAGGGTAGTGGAGTATACTCTAGAGGGAGTGGTCAAGGTAGTAGGTGTTAGAGTGATTAGTCTAGTTCCTGTCTTTGGACAGTGAGGACGTGTGGAGTAGAGTCTAGACTTCTTTGTGAGAAGACGTTTGGAGGGAGGAAAGAGTCTAGCCTGCTTATTCACCAGTTCATATCGTGGAGTCTGGTATAGGTGTTTGGAATACACCTTAGTCTAGTCAGAGCTGTATCACATTCTCAACACACACGGAGGAAAGAAGAAGTATTAGCACGGAAAGTCTTCAGCATCCCTGTCTAAAGGACGGTATCAGGTTCAGAGACGTGCTCCTGCCTGTGATAACTGAGCATCTGTGGCTAACTTCATTGGAAGGAAAAGGAAAGAAGTGACTGCTCGACCCTTGGCTAGTTTTGAGTGCTTATGTTACCAGCGTGGACAAGGCGAAAGGCAAGTGGATTTATAGGATTAGTGCTACAGGATTGCAGAAGTCCAGCACATTGCTACCGGTCACTGGGGACCGAAGGGTCACTGTTGTTTCAGGCACGGTGATAGGAAAACCAGGAATCTACCGGACCCTAGGTCGCGGCAGACAAGCCCCTTATAGTCAGTACGTAACTGGGGTCAGGGGGAGTGAAGACTTTGGAGTTCTGCAGGACAAAATAAGAATTCAGCTCCTTCACAGGAAGGCCCCTAACACTAAGCTGACTGGGCAGGTACAGCTAAAGATTAGCTGGAGATTTGAGGGAACTACGCTTCAGGCTGGTTGTACTCGTTTTATTGGAGTTAAAGGAGGCCCCTAACTTGTCCAGCTGCCGTCTCAAGATACACTCTCCTTGGATCAGCCTCCCTGGGACCTGCCTGAACATCTTGCAAGTAAAGGTATGGAAAGACGCTGACCGTGTGAGACTGTGTTCTTTATCTGCACTCGACTTCACAACTCACATAGACTTTGAGGGACCAGTCCCACCTGTAGGGGACCCGACATCTAGCTGCCTCACCATCCCCTCAGAGATCTACAGCAGCGCTGGTACTAATTACCAGAATACTACAGGTGGCGTCACGAACTGTACATAAATCAATCCCCTGTAAATATATCCCCAACAAACGCCAGACCGCCCGGGCCACAGACCGAGCCACAGCTACCTGTGACAAAAACCCCATAGACTTCCATGGGCTCGGCTCTGAGTACCCCATTGCCCTGGTAATCCACAATTGTGGTGGCGGGTCGATACAACTTTGGCGTCACGAACAGGATGCGAAACTCGCGAAATTGCGAGCCCTGTGTGCCTAAGGACTTGTTTTTGTGAAAAGGACTGTTTGCACTTTTGGCGCCAAAACCGCCATTTTTGTCGCCATATTCGCGCCCTCAGGCGCTGGAGAAGAAGGTGGGCGTACCTTCGTGGGCGTCTACCCCCCAGTGGCGCGAAGAAAATGCCTGCCCTCTCAAAGTGCTACTACAACATGCGGTCCTGCCCTACAGCAAAGGAGGTCCGCCTCCTCTTCACCTTCCCTGCGAGGAGGAGGAGACGCAAACCCCACCTCCACGGAAGAGACCGGATGTCTCCGCAAAAAGGAGAGAGAATCTTCTGGAACATGATGGAGGCAGGACGTGTGCAGCCGAGTGGGGCAGCGGAGGAAGGCAGGCCCCGTGCCCCGCCAAGCTGCCATCGGCATCGGAGTCTTATGCGATCCTGCACCTGCAACAGGCGTTGCTAGAGCTTCAGGAGGAGAACGCACGCCTAAAGAAGAAGTTCCAACCTGGACTGGAGGAGATTGAGAGACGCCGATGTAACCTGCTGCAGTGGCAACTAACGAACACGGCGTCCTCTCCCCTCAACGAACCCCCACGATTCCAAGTACTGAAGAGTCTGCTGCCCAAGGCGAAGGAGCAACCGGAGGCTGCCCCCGAAAGTACCGTTCCCGATCCCACCGGCGAAGCGGTGGAGGCGGAGGAGGTAGAGGAGGTACAGCCAATCCCGGAACGCCCGCCCGGCCAAGAGGCCGCAGCAGATTATCGGTCCCCGGCAGGGACACCGGAGGGGTCCTGTCCGTCACTACCAGATGTGGACTGGGACGAAATGGCGCGCCTGGATGACGTCGCCTACACCGCCCAGTGGGAACAAGAATGGCGGAGTCGTGAGGAGAAGAAGAGGCGTCAGCAGGAGGAAGAGCGGGAAACTCAGAAGAACCGCCAGCGACAATATGCCGAGCTGATTGCTGACAAGGAGACTGTCCGTCGCGACAAAGGTACCTTACGGGAACCGCGGCGGCAGGGGTGTGTGACTGAGTTCCAGCTCCGGAAGGGCTGGGGCTTTATCCGTGAACCGGGCCTCTACCCAGCGGTCTTTGTCAGCAGGCGTGACGTAGAATCCCACCTGCCGCAAGGGCATCCCGGGAGGGACTTAGCAAACGGAGATATAGTCACCTATACGCGGCATTGGGGAATGAAGGGGTGGTATGCCCTGAATGTCACCATCGTCCGCGACCCCGTCCCAGACGCAGGTACCGTCACCATTACCGCCGCGTCCCCGGTCCCAGTTCAAGCAGCATCCGGCCGTGCCCCAGCATCCCCCCCTGCAAAGTCATCGCAACAAGCGACCCAGAGTTCATCGCAAGTTAAAGCCACCTCCACATCGCAACATGCGACCCAGTTTAGATCGCAAACCCTGACGCGGTCTATATCGTTGACTGTGATGGAGACGCAATCGGTGTCACGCGGAGAGAGTATACCCGTTGCGCCCCTAGAGGTTCGCACCAGAACTGTCGCGACCCAGACCCTGATCGCAGCACATGATTTGCTGGTCTTGGGATCTAGGGCTCATTGCATCGTTCCAGCCCCCGGGGTGAAAGATGTAGTGGAAGGTGTATTATTAGAAGATGAATAGATAGTAAGAAATGTGGTGAGATCCCTATCGGATCTACCAAAAGTAAAAAGCAAAAAGTTTAAAATGTTTTGAAAAAGTTTGCACAGGTTATATATAGTGAATATATATTTCTAATTATAGAATGCCCGGCTGGGTAAATGATAGATGATAAATGATAAACAGTTGCACTTTTATAATGCGATTTAATATAATATGTCTTTCTTTACAAATGGACTTTTGAGGTTAAGGACTATGCTAACCCAGAACTTTCTTGTACATAGTTGCGCTTCGGTGCCCTATCTTGGTTTTACAAAAACCATCCATAACTACCTCTGAAAAACAAAACCCGTATGGTGTGGCACTGAGTGAGGTCTGCAATCGGACGTCCTGCAGCCCACCCAGGACCCACGTTGAAGGTTTGGTGCGGGTCCTTCACAAGTATATTGTATATTTATTTATTGAATGCTATTTGATACTATTTGTATTTTTCTATAAAAGTTTGCAACGTTCAAGATGTCCTCACCTCCCGGATGGGAAGATGTTATTGTTCAATGTTTATTGCATAAACAAAATGTCTTTTGTATTTTACAGCCCGGGAGTGCTGTCGTTTACCATGGGGGAATGTGTAGCCCTGGTGGTAGGCACACGCAGTACCCTGGAGAGTGTATGGCGAGACGGCAGTTTAATGCTAAGTATCCATTCACTCGACACACACTAGACACACCCCTAGGGTAGTGGAGTATACTCTAGAGGGAGTGGTCAAGGTAGTAGGTGTTAGAGTGATTAGTCTAGTTCCTGTCTTTGGACAGTGAGGACGTGTGGAGTAGAGTCTAGACTTCTTTGTGAGAAGACGTTTGGAGGGAGGAAAGAGTCTAGCCTGCTTATTCACCAGTTCATATCGTGGAGTCTGGTATAGGTGTTTGGAATACACCTTAGTCTAGTCAGAGCTGTATCACATTCTCAACACACACGGAGGAAAGAAGAAGTATTAGCACGGAAAGTCTTCAGCATCCCTGTCTAAAGGACGGTATCAGGTTCAGAGACGTGCTCCTGCCTGTGATAACTGAGCATCTGTGGCTAACTTCATTGGAAGGAAAAGGAAAGAAGTGACTGCTCGACCCTTGGCTAGTTTTGAGTGCTTATGTTACCAGCGTGGACAAGGCGAAAGGCAAGTGGATTTATAGGATTAGTGCTACAGGATTGCAGAAGTCCAGCACATTGCTACCGGTCACTGGGGACCGAAGGGTCACTGTTGTTTCAGGCACGGTGATAGGAAAACCAGGAATCTACCGGACCCTAGGTCGCGGCAGACAAGCCCCTTATAGTCAGTACGTAACTGGGGTCAGGGGGAGTGAAGACTTTGGAGTTCTGCAGGACAAAATAAGAATTCAGCTCCTTCACAGGAAGGCCCCTAACACTAAGCTGACTGGGCAGGTACAGCTAAAGATTAGCTGGAGATTTGAGGGAACTACGCTTCAGGCTGGTTGTACTCGTTTTATTGGAGTTAAAGGAGGCCCCTAACTTGTCCAGCTGCCGTCTCAAGATACACTCTCCTTGGATCAGCCTCCCTGGGACCTGCCTGAACATCTTGCAAGTAAAGGTATGGAAAGACGCTGACCGTGTGAGACTGTGTTCTTTATCTGCACTCGACTTCACAACTCACATAGACTTTGAGGGACCAGTCCCACCTGTAGGGGACCCGACATCTAGCTGCCTCACCATCCCCTCAGAGATCTACAGCAGCGCTGGTACTAATTACCAGAATACTACAGGTGGCGTCACGAACTGTACATAAATCAATCCCCTGTAAATATATCCCCAACAAACGCCAGACCGCCCGGGCCACAGACCGAGCCACAGCTACCTGTGACAAAAACCCCATAGACTTCCATGGGCTCGGCTCTGAGTACCCCATTGCCCTGGTAATCCACAATTGTGGTGGCGGGTCGATACACTGTGTGCTGGGAATGCCTCTAACAAACGGTTTGCCAGAGTTGCTTGTTTGTTTGCCAATATTAGCTCTAGGTTCTCCTGTGCCATGATTTTCTGTAATTTACCTTTATAGCGTGGATCGAGGATGCTGGCCAACCAGTAGTCGTTATCCTTTTGGCAATGCGAGGGTCCCTTTTTAGGATCCGCAAGACATAATCACACATGTGGGCCAATGTTCCAGGTGTTAATGATGCACTGCCAGTGGTGGGTGGAGGAGCACTTTCTGCCAAATCCACATCCCTCCAGTCACGCACAAACCCTGTACCTGACCTTGGCAAGCCAACATTTTCTCTTGCCCCCTGAGAACCATCCTCCTCCCCAAAATAATCATCCCCCTCATCCTCCTCTTACTCTTCTTCCTCCACCTTGTCCAGGACAGTTCCCTGAGCAGACAATGCCTGTCATCAAGGTTTCCCTCCTCCTCCTCCTCGTCCTCCTCCGCTGCAGACGCCTGATCGTTAATGTGCGTCGAAGTTTGCATGAGCCGACGCATAAGTGGGATGCTCATGCTTATGATGGAGTCGTCTGCGCTTACCAGCCATATACATTCCTCAAAACACTGAACGACTTTACAGAGGTCTTTCAGCTTTGACCACTGCACACCTGACAACTTCATGTCTGCCCTCAAACTGCCTGCCCGTGTATCCTCCCACAAATGCATTACAGCCTGCCTCTGTTTGCACAGCCTCTCAACCATGTGCATGGTGGAGTTCCACCTTGTTGCAACGTCTATGATTAGGCGGTGCTTGGGGAGGAGGAGCGATCGCTGCAGCCTCTGCATACGACTGGAGTCTATGGGCGAGCGATGGACGTGCGAGCACAGTCTTCGCACCTTATGGAGCAGGGCTGGTAACTCCGCATAATTATTTATGAAGCACTGCACCACCAGTTTCAAGGTGTGAGCCAGGCAAGGTATGTGTCTGAGTTTTGCCAGGGCTATGGCCGCCACAAAATTACATCCGTTATCACTGACTACCTTGCCTGGCTCAAGATGTAGACTGCCCAGCCATGACTCAGTTTCTTGCTGCAAGTAGTCAGCCATTACCTCGGCTGTGTGTCTGTTGTTGCCCAAAGACATAATCTTTAAAACAGCCTGCTGATGCTTACCACTGGCTGTACGATAGTGGGACACCTCGTGTGCAACACTGGCATCTGTGGATGGAGTGCTCATGTGACTGAGCTCTGTCGACGAGCTTTTGCTTCTGTAGGAGGAGGAGGAGGAGGGTCGAATGCCTACAGCCAACTGTTGCCTATACCGTGGGCTAGGCAGCACTGTCCCACCGCCACTGTCCCCTGTGGACCCTGCATCCACCACATTAACCCAGTGCGCAGTGATGGACACGTAACGGCCCTGGCCATGTCTACTGGCCCATGCATCTGTTGTGAGGTGCACCTTTCCACTCACTGATTGTTTAAGTGCATGGACAATAAGGTCTTTCACATGCAGGTGGAGGGCAGGGATGGCTTTTCTAGAAAAGAAGTGCCGACTGGATAGGTCATAGTGTGGGACAGCATAGGCCATGAGCTCTCGGAACGCTGCGCTTTCAACCAAACGGAAGGGCATCATCTCTAATGAGATCAGTTTGGCAATGTAGGCGTTCAAAGCCAGTGAGGTTTTGTAGTCCGTCCACGCTTGCAAGTGCATGGTGTTTACATGTCTAAGCATGCAACTGGTATTCAAATTTCGGAGATTTTTCTTCTGCACTTCTTACAGATAACCTTTGCCTCATCAATAGGATTTTTGTCAAAAAAGTGCCACACTGCACTCTTCTTACTATGGAAAAACTTTTCAGGGCTTGCACGCTGTGCTAATTTGACCATCTGGCCAAGCTGTCCTGCAACTCTTTTTGTTTTTTAACACGTTTTTGGACTGCTATGGGCCTGCCAGATAACCGCAGCTGTGATATCGATGCCTGCTGCGGATCCTCCTCCTCTTCTGAGCTATTGTCAGCGGCACCCTCTTCCCCCAATGGATGCCAATCCGGGTCGACAACTGGGTTATCCATCACCTCCTCTTCAATTTTATCTGCACCTTCCTCTGTGTCACCGTGTAAAGTGGTATAGTATGCGGGAAGGGGCACCTGAGTTTCATCAGGGTCAGAATCTGGCTCAGTAGACTGCGAGGGCAATACAGTGCTCTGGGTGAATGTACCAGCAGAATCATATAGCAGTGGCTGTGCATCAGTACACTCCATGTCAGATTTATCTTGGACTGGGGAATTCAGGATTTCACTTGATAACCCAGGCATGGTATGTGAAAAGAGCTCCAGGGAGTAATCTGAAGTGTGGCCTGACGCATCCTTCACTTTTGGTGAGGGTGAAGGACACAAGGAAAGGTGTTGTTCCTGACCAGGAGAATGCACTGACGACTCCGTGCTTGCATTTTTTGAAACTTCAGAAGAGGAGGCGATAGAGCTGGAGGCTGTTTCGGCAATGTAAGCCAAAACCTGTTCCTGATGCTCTGGCTTGAAAAGCGGTTTACCTATCCCAGAAAAGGGAGCCTTCCAGACCTTCTGGAGCCAGACGATGACGTAGGCTCAACACCTCCTGCCTTAGGTGCTATTGTACTTTTGGCACTACCAGCAGATGCACCACCACCACCATCAATACCAGCTGCCCCCCCTCCCCCGCCCTCGTCTGCGGCCTCTTCCACCATACTTCCTCATGTTTGGGAAAATGTACCAAAAATACCAGCAGATATATGGTACTGTATGAGGAGCATACAGCTGTATATAGTGTAGGGGAAAATTTAAATCTCCGTATATATTTCCAGAGTCACACACAGATGCTCACTCTGTATGGATTTGACTGTCATACAAAGAGCAGATATACGGTACTGTATCAGAAGTGGACAGCTGTATACAGTTTTTGGGAAAATGTAAATCTCCGGATATATTTCCAGAGTCAAACACAGATGCTCACTCAGTATGGATTTGACCGTAATACAAAGAGCAGATATACGGTACTATATCAGAAGCGGATAGCTGTATACTGTTTTGGGGAAAATTTAAATCTCCGTACATATTTCCGGAGTCACATACAGATAGTCAGCATGTATTTGTTGATAAGCGTACCGGTAGTGTGTGAGGAGCGTACAGCTCTATACGGTGTGGGAAAAAATGAACGCTCGGTAACTGTGCTGAAAAAAAGAACTAGGCCGGGGTCAGACACAACTACAAAAAATCGGACCGTTTTAGTCGGTCGATTATCGGAACAAAATGAAAACATCACACATCCGCCTGGCATCCAATTTTCCTTCAAAGATGCGATTTAGTCGCATGTGTGTGTAGCTTGTAACATCCGATTTTCATCCGACTTGCAGAGAATTTCTTGTAGGCTTGCAAAACTGACATTACCACAATGAATTTGAAACAAAGCAAATCAGATGCAGTTGAAGTTCAGACTTTCAGCTTTCATTTGAGGGTATCCACATTAAAATTGGATGAAGGGTTTAGGAGTTTCAGCTCCTTAACATGTGCCACCCTGTTTTTAAAGGGACCAAAAGTAATTGGACAATTGACTCCAAGGCTATTTCATGGACAGGTGTAGGCAATCCCTTCATTATATCATTCTCAATTAAGCAGATAAAAGGGGTGGTGTTGATTTGAGGTGTGGTGTTTGCATTTGGAAGGTTTAGCTGTGAAGGAAACATGCGGTCAAAGGAGCTCTCCATGCAGGTGAAACAAGCTATCCTTAAGCTGCAAAAAACAGAAAAAACCCATCCGAGAAATTGCTACAACTTTAGGAGTGGCAAAATCTACAGTTTGGTACATTCTGAGAAAGAAAGAAAGCACTGGTGAACTCATCAATGCAAAAAGACCTGGGGGCCCACGGAAGACAACAGTGGTGGATGATCGCAGAATACTCTCCATGGTGAAGAGAAACCCCTTCACAACAGCCAACCAAGTGAACAACACTCTCCAGGAGGTAGGCGTATCAATATCCAAATCTACCATAAAGAGAAGACTGCATGAAATTAAATACAGAGGGTTCACTGCACGGTGCAAGCCACTCATAAGAATCAAGAATAAAAAGGCTAGGCTGGACTTTGCTAAAAAACATCTAAAAAAGCCAGCACAGTTCTGGAAGAACATTCTTTGGACAGATGAAACCAAGATCAACCTCTACTAGAATGATGGAAAGAGAAAAGTATGGCGAAGGCGTGGTACAGCTCATGATCCAAAGCATACCACATCATCTGTAAAACATGGCGGAAGCAGTGTGATGGCTTGGGCATGCATGGCTGCCAGTGGCACTGGGTCACTAGTGTTTATTGATGATGTGACACAGGACAGAAACAGCCGAATGAATTCTGAGGTATTCAGAGCCATACTGTGTGCTCAGATCCAGCCAAATGCAGCCAAACTGATTGGTCGTCGTTTCATACTACAGATGGACAATGACCCAAAACATAAAGCCAAAGCAACCCAGGAGTTTATTAAAGCAAATAAGTGGAATATTCTTGAATGGCCAAGTCAGTCACCTGATCTCAACCCAATTGAACATGCATTTCACTTGTTAAAGACTAAACTTCAGACAGAAAGGCCCACAAACAAACAACAACTGAAAACCACCGCGGTGAAGGCCTGGCAGAGCATCAAAAAGAAGGAAACACAGTGTCTGGTGATGTCCATGAGTTCAAGACTTCAGGCAGTCATTGCCAACAAAGGGTTTTCAACCAAGTACTAGAAATGAACATTTTATTTACAATTATTTAATCTGTCCAATTACTTTTGGTCCATTTAAAAACAGGGTGGCACATGTTAAGGAGCTGAAACTCCTAAACCCTTCATCCAATTTTAATGTGGATACCCTCAAATGAAAGCTGAAAGTCTGAACTTCAACTGCATCTGATTTGTTTTGTTTCAAATTCATTGTGGTAATGTCTAGAACCAAAATTAGATAAATGTTGTCTCTGTCCAAATATTTATGGACCTAACTGTATATATATATATACATGTAATTGTGACATTTATATATATATATATATATATTTATAGTTCCTAGACTTCTACATACTGTAATAGCCGCTAATTCAATTGCTGGCTTTTGTGAAATCACAGAAGCCGACATGAAATGATACATTGTTTAGACACAGTTAACCATGTCATTTCCTGTATTTTGATATATGGTTTGAACTTACAATTACATAAGTGTATGTGTGCAAAATTTCAGACATGTAGGGGTTAATTAAAGGTGTAAATTGTTGAAAAAAAATGCGTGGGCTCCCGCTGTATTTTCTCCACCAGACAGACAAAGCAAGCGAGTGGGGGCAGATAATAATAGCCTAGGGAGGGTACATTTTTTTGTGCCCCCCCGGCTACTAACATCTGCCCCCAGATACCCCAGAAAGGGCAAATCTCTAATTAGATTTGCCCTTTCTGGCACTTTGCCCGTCTATTCCCATTGCCCTGTAGCGGTGGCGAATGGGTTAATAAGGGGTTACAGCCACCTTGCAATTGAAAGGTGACTGTAAGCCAGGTTAATAATTGAGAGCTGTCAATTAGACAACTATCAATTATTAATCCTATTGTATGAAAGAAAAATCAAACACACACAGTTTAATAAAAAAGAAGTTTAATGAAATAATCACACAGTTTTTGACCATATTTTATTTTCCTGCTAAAACCATTTCCTGTAATAAAAATAAAATAAAAAAGCAAAATTATTCATACCAATCCGATGTACAGTCAGGTCCCACGGTGTAATCCATCAGAAAGGGTTAACAGGTTACAGCGAGCAGAGAGCTAAATGCTGTCTCCTAGCTGTAACCCCCTGAATGAATAACTTACTCTCCCAGCGAAAGGAGAGGAAGAGATGAATGAATGAAGCTTAATTGATTTATTGCCACTTTCACTTCAGTGACCTGACCTAAGGTGAAAGTGGGACACAATCAATTAAGCTTCATTCATTAATCACATCCTCTCCTGTCGGCAGGAGATAAGCTCATTCATTCAGGAGCTATCAGCTGAGCACGCAGCATTAGATGCGCTGCTTAGCTGATTGCTAGTTAACCCTTTGTGAAGGATTACATCGTGGGACGTGACAGATCGCCAGATAGGTAAGAATAATGTTGTTTTATTATTATATATTTATTTTAGGAGATCAAGGGCTTCGCACGGATTAAAAGTAAAATAAAAGATGGTCAAAAAAATTTGTTTTTATTTCATTAAAATTATTTATTCTTAAAGTGTGTGTGTTTTTTTATTTACTTCAATAGGATTAATAATTGATAGTTGTCTAATTGACAGCTCTCAATTATTAACCTGGCTTACAGTCACCTTTCAATTGCAAGGTGCCTGTAACCCCTTATTAACCCATTCGCCACCGCTACAGGGCAATGGGAATAGATGGGCAAAGTGCCAGAAAGGGCAAATCTAATTAGAGATTTGCCCTTTCTGGGGTGTCTGGGGGCAGATGTTAGTAGCCAGGGGGGGCACCAAAAAAATGTACCCTCCCTAGGCTATTATTATCTGCCCCCACTCGCTTGCTTTGTCTGTCTGGTGAAGAAAATACAGCGGGAGCCCACGCATTTTTTTTCAACGAATTTACACCTTTAATTAACCCCTACATGTCTGAAATTTTGCACACATACACTTATGTAATTGTAAGTTCAAACCATATATCAAAATACAGGAAATGACATGGTTAACTGTGTCTAAACAATGTATCATTTCATGTTGGCTTCTTTGATTTCACAAAAGCCGGCAATTGAATTAGCGGCTATTACAGTATGTAGAAGTGTAAGAACTATAAATATATGTATATATATATGTCACAATGACATATATATATATATATATGTATTCTATGTGTGTATATCTATTCTTTCTATTCTTTATTAAAGCTGTCAGTGTGATTTTACAGTATAGCCGGGGATGAATTGCCGGCTTTTCTAAAGGACACCGATGCGATTTAATCGCAAGTCACACATGCGGTCCGTTTGTAATCCGATTTTTCATCGCTCCCATAGACTTGCATTGGCGATAGTCGACCCACAATCGGTGACAATCGCAGCATGCTGCGATTGCACTCGGACGATTAAAACGGACCACTAAAAATCGGATACTGGGAGCTGCTCCATAGATCAACATAGGGCAGACTGCAATGCGATATTTCATCGTATTGCAGTCGTCCGATTCTGTCGCCAGTGTGACGCCGGCCTTAAAGTATTAGTGCTGTGTCAAAAGCAGTCTGCACAGCAGTGTACACACAGCTATCAGGCAGCCTAGTAACCAGCGCTACTGCACACAAGAAAATCCTCCCCTGTCACTGCACACTGCAATGCCCTTCTCTAAGATGGTGGTGGACGATGCCCATGTCATCTCGTTGCCCACAGTGTATGTCCTTGCTCATTGGCTGAAAAAAGCGCCTGAAAGCATTCTGGGAAAACCGACTTTGGCGCTCGTTTTGCCGACCGCATGGCCGACTGCACGCTATGGTCGTGTTTCGGCCAATGAAACCCTACTTTGGCGAAAGTCAGCGACTTATGAATCTGACCGACCTGTTTCGCTCAACTCTAGCCGTGAGGACTTGAGTTTGGGAATCACAGATTTACATACACTGTGCCGTAGGATGTGTGCTTTTTGGTAGCTGCAGTAAATGGGAATTAAAGGGTTATAGCCAGAATCACATTTTTCACAAAGCACAGTAAATGCATAGTTATTGTTAACCCCTTTACCACCTTAGGTTTCCGTTTTTTTGCACCCATTCTTCCCAGAGCCATAATTTTTTCATTTTTTCGTCAATATAGCCATGTGAGAGCTTATTTTTTGTGAGACGAGATGTACTTTTGAACGACACCATTGGTTTTACTATATATTGTACTGGAAAACAGGAAAAAATTGTGGTGAAATTGCAAAAAAATTCCACAATTGTTTTTTTTTTTTTTTACCATGTTCACTAAATGCTAAAACTGGCAGGCCATTATGATTCTCCAGGTCATTATGAGTTTGTAGATACCAAACATGTATAGGTTCTTTTTTATTTAAGTTGTGAAAAAAAAATCCAAAGTTTGTAAAAAAAATAAAATTGTTGCCATTTTCTGAGACCCGTTGCGTTTCCATTTTTCATGATCTGGGGCTGGGTGAGGGCTTATTTTTTGCACGATGTTTTTATTGATTTTATTGATACTATTTTGTTGTAGACATGATCTTTTGATCGCCCGTTATTACATTTTAATGCAATGTTGCAGCAACCAAAAAAACATAATTCTGGCGTTCTGATTTTATTTCTGGTTATGCCTTTTACTGATCAGATGAATTCTTTTTATATATTGATAGATCGGGTGATTCTGAATGTGGCAATACCAAATATGTGGTTTTTGGTTTTTTTAATTGTTTTATTTTGAATAGGACAAAATGGGGGTGATTTAAACTTCTATATTTTTAAAAATGTTTTCATATTTTTTAGATTTCTTTTTTTACTTTTCACTGCTTTTGATAGTCTCCATGGGAGACTAGAAGCTGCGATAGTCTGATCGCTTATGCTACACACAGCAGGGCTTCAGCTTCGGCGTGTCAGTGCTCCTGGACTGTCGAAACTGGTATTCAGTTGGCCAATGGGACATTATTTGCTGGAGCAGTGGTACCAGGGTCATGTACACCCATGAAAAAATTGACAACCCGATGTACCTCCTGGGTTGAAGAGGAAATGTACTGTGTCCATGGATGGTTGGGCGGCTACTTGTGGGACAAGGGGCCAGTTTTATAAAAGAACTTGCAGTCTATGTTCCAGGGTCCTAAACAAATGTGTCCCTGGATGAAGGGAGTGCTAATGTTATTTGTTTTTAATGTAAAAATGTTTTTTATGCATTTTAGGTGTAAATTGTTGTCTTGCAGGTTTTGTTATGGTTGAGGCCCACCATACTTAAAGATTTGAAGTATGTAAGGGTGTGATAGAGACTGTCGTATAACTGCCCATGAAGACAATTGCAGTGTAATATTGACTTGGGTTTTAGTTCATTTTATTGTATAATATGAAATATGTAAAATGTAATGTGAAATGCATACAGTGTTATAGGTACTGATGCTGCAGTGTGGATACTATATTAGTAATGGCTAAAGTAACCTGGTAGATTCAGATCAGGGGTAGGGACAGCATAGAACATAGTTTAATGTTTTATTAGTGATACATTGGAGCAACAGGGCTGATAAACAGTGGTGGGCCTTATTATTATACAGGATAGGATACAGTTAAATGGTTGCTACCAGGCCAGCATGTGGGGGGTAAAGTTCTAGCAAAAAGGGGAAGCATTTCCTGATGTTAGTCAGGCATTGTTAGTATGTAAGGTTTGTGTCAAGTTTATGTTCAGGTTGTAGGACATTGGAGGAACATGGATCACATAGCATTCTGACAGCATGGGATTTCCTGCAGACATTCCTGGGATATCTGGGGACTAAGGCCCGAACTAGGAACTGTAAGACAATAAACAAGGAAGAGCGCAGCATGAGAAGCACCAGGTGGTTGAATTGGGATGTTACAATGAAAGGTGGGGGGATTAGCCTCTCACCTGGAGGGGTTGTGCCCACCTGCACAACTCCGGTGCGGGACGTCTCCGTGTACTCCTGCTCTGTAGCTCCGGGATCGGTCCTGTTCTGTACTTTCTGGTCTGGTCACATGGGCCCAAGATCCAGTCACGTGATACCACTTCACAGGATGTGACGTCACTGCAGGTCCTGTTGCCTGGATATGAACTCTATAGCTCCGAGCTGCTCCAGCCACAATCCCTCAAGGGGAATGTCAACGTTTTTTGGAAGTGTGCCTTTTTCCCTTTCATAGAGGTAAAGTCAGATGGAGAAACACATGAGGGAAACTTAGGGGATCTCGGGAAATCGCTAAGCCTGACAAGAGTATCAAGCGTAGGGATTATCTGAGCTGAACATGAGCAAAGGCTTGAAATGTGCTGTATTGATGAAACTGGAAATGGAGGGTGCTGTGACCAAAACTGCGTAATAAATACTGTTGAATCTGCACTGTTCAGTAAAATTACGTTTGTTACAATGAACCGTGTGTGATCCTTGAACAAAGAACATGGATGCAGCGGAGGCCTCCGGCCTGAAAATGAGTGTGCTGCAGCACAACATTTATGGACTGGGACATTGTTTATTTGTGGGAAGCTAGGATGTGAATAAGCAGCAGCTCACTCACAGCTAACCCCCTGCGCATCTTACAAATGTACAGTTCATGGCACTCCAACACTTCACGGTGACCCTAATTGGGACGATTCTGCTCTAATATTAAAACCTTACCATTTGTCAAGTGACATACATGTGGATAAGTAGAAATAAAATAGGAGAGAGGAGGGGGCGCTCCTGGTGTGATACCCGGTGTTCAAGTGGAGGACACTAACCTGCCGTGATTATGCTGCCTGCATAACCACATTTGCAGAGCCTACAGTGCTTATTGTGCACCATGCGCCGTCCCAGCTTCCTGCTTCATGTGATGCTGATGTCACCACATGTCCTCCGTCTTCCAGGTCTTAGAGGTTGGTTGAAAGTCTGCTGGGTCCGTGCTACACCTCCTTTGAGCAAAGCTAATAGACACGCAGCCTTGGGGAACTACTTCAATATAATGTCCAGCTCAAAGAAAAGGTTGGCCACACCTTTATATGCATATGGTGTAAACAGACTAAAAAAAGCTAAAAAAATGAACTGGGATACAAACTGATGTGCAGGCAGCATGCAAGCGCATGTTCACACTGGCCACTGAACAGAGAAATCCAAAGACTGAAATACATCACACAGGAGACACTGAGCCTGGTGTACATACATTATATAGAATACATTAAGACACCTGTGTATACATCACATAGGATAAACTGAGGCTGCTAAATATACATCACATAGGAGACAGTAAGGATTCTATATATATTTTTATTTTATTTTTTTTTCCCACATATTATGCTTCAAACATAAAGATACCAAATGTAAATTTTTGGTGAAGAATCAACAACAAGTGGGACACAATTGTGAAGTTGAATGAAATTTATTGGTTATTTTAAATTTTTGTGGAAATACAAAAACTGAAAAGTGGAGCGTGCAATATTATTCGGCCCCTTTAACTTAATACTTTGTTGCGCCACCTTTTGCTGCGATTACAGCTGCAAGTTGCTTGGGGTATGTCTCTATCAGTTTTGTACATCGAGAGACTGGAATTCTTGCCCATTCTTCCTTGGCAAACAGCTCAAGCTCAGTGAGGTTGGATGGAGATCGTTTGTGAACAGCAGTTTTCAGCTCTTTCCACAGATTCTCGATTGGATTCAGGTCTGGACTTTGACTTGGCCATTCTAACACCTGGATACGTTTATTTGTGAACCTTTCTATTGTATATTTTGCTTTATGTTTGGGATCATTGTCTTGTTGGAAGACAAATCTCCATCCCAGTCTCAGGTCTTTTGCAGACTCCAACAAGTTTTCTTCAAAAATGGTCCTGTATTTGGCTCCATCCATCTTCCCATCAATTTTAATCAACTTCAATGTCACTGCTGAAGAAAAGCAGGCCCAAACCATGATGCTGCTACCACCATGTTTGACAGTGGGGATGGTGTGTTTAGGGTGATGAGCTGTGCTGCTTTTACGCCAAATATGATGTGTGGCCCAGCTGCGCAAGGCACACATGTCTCCTGGAAAATGCACAGATAAGGTAATTGTGAAGCCTGATATTCATTCACATCACACACTTCTCAGCATTGCCACTAGAGGCATATCAGACTATTTAGTAGTGTGACGTAGCTTTGGGAATCAGATTAGTCTTGGAGGGAGAGGAGAGAAGACTGAATCCACACAGAGCTTTTGTAGCTCATCTGATATGGAAGTGGAGGCTAGTACGGGTGAAGTGAATCATCTTAGCCTAGTCAGAGCTACCCCTTAACCTGCTACTCAGAACAAGCTGCCTGTGTTCCTAAGAAAGTGGAAAGTGACTCTCAGAGCGTGCATTGAAATCAGTTGACAGAAGTTCCTGATAGCCACTCGAAGTGGGGTCTAAGAAGGAAAGAAGGAAAGGAATCACAGCAGTTATAGCATCGAGTCAACTGAGAACAGGTCAGTGAGCACTGAAGGAAAGCTGACCTTGATACCATTGCTACACGTGCTTATGTTAAGGGCGAGAGCAGGGCGAAGGGCGAGTGGTAAAAGAAGGACAAGTGACATAGGTGACAGATCACCTTCACTTAGTAAACCGGACACCGGGGTCCGAAGCGTTGCTAGTGCTTCACGCCTAGTAATAAGAAAACTGGAGGCCTTGCTGGACTTCAAGTCGCAGAAGGTAGCCCTAAGCGCTGATACGTAACCGGAGTCAGGGAGAACAGGGACTTTGAGCAGGACCCTGCAAAAGTAAGGACTTAGTTCTCTCATCATCTGATAATCAGAGACATAAAAGGCTCCACCACAATGTTAGCCGGGCATAGTTGCTATTGAAAGAGTTGCACTTGACTTTATGCAAGTTTGTACTCACATACACTTTAAGGAGAAAGGAGGCCTCTAACCTGCTCAACAGTTTTCCTGAATGTGCATTCTCCAACCTGACCAGCTTCCCGGGACATACCTACAACATCTACAAGTAAAGGTATGGAAAGAGACTGCATTGTGTGTGACTGACTTCTTATCTGCACCCTGCATCACCACCATAGACTTTGAGGGACCAGTCCCACCTGTGGGGGACTTAACACCTAGCTGCCATAACATCCCCTCAGAGATCTACCCTGCAGCGCTGGTCAATCAGATCAGAAACCACAGGTGGCGTCACGAACTATAACTACAATCCCCTGTAAATATTCCCCCATTGCATGACCGCCAGGGCCACGGACCGAGCTCTGCTGCCAGTGACATTCCCCATAGACTTCCATGGGCTCGGTTTCGAGTACCCCATAGCCCTGGTACCACCAATGTGGTGCGCGTCATCTTTGGCGTCACGAACAGGATACGAAGCTTACTGGATGTGAGTCCTGTGTGCCTATTGAACTGTTTTGTGCAAAAAGACTGTGTAGCGTTTTTGTGATTTTTGGCGCCATTTTCCGCCATTTTGCCGCCATATTCGCGCCCTGAGGCGCTGGTGAAGAAGGTGGGCGTGCATTCGTGGGCGTACCCCCCCCTGTGGCGCGAAAGTTATGGCCGCCCTCTCAAAATGCTACTATAATGTGAGATCCTACCCCACTGCAAGGGAGATCCGCCTCCTCTTCATCTTCTATGCAAAAAAGAGGAAGTGCAAATCCCGCCTCCACAGAAGAGACCAGATTGTTCCTGATGGAAAACACAGTCTGGCCTGGAGAGAGATTGCGGAAGGACAGGAGCAGCTATGTGGAGGAGTGGCAGCGCGCAGGCCCTGTTCCCCAGAAAAGCTACTGCTTGTACCAGAGCCGTCCCCAGTCAGGGACGCAGACCCAAGAATGCAGAGAGTGAAGAAGGTGGATGCGGTGCTGGAAGATGTGGCCCGCCACCGCAAAGAAGTGAAGGAGATTGAGAAACGCTGGCGTACCCGGAAACAGCGGCTGCTGTGGGACGCCGTGCTCACCCCTCCAGGAACGAAACCGTTGCCTGCGTCCCCTGTGCCACCAACGCCAGCGGCTGAAGGGAAACCGGAGACCAGCTATGAAGGAGCTGAACCCGACTCCACCGATGAAGCGGCGGGAGACGGACCGGTATACCAGCCAGGCCAGGAGGCCACAGCGGAGCACAGTCCCCCGGTAGGGACACCGGAGGGGACCCAGCCGTCAGTGATGGAGATCGACTGGGAAGAGATGGAGCAGCGACAGCAGCAGGTTAGTGCGTCCCCAATTGAGCCACTACACAAGCCAGCATCTTATGCTGCAACAGCGTCCCCAGAGGAGGACAGGCCCTGGGCCTAGAGGACCGGAGTGAACCGGCTCTGCAGGTAACCAGCGATGATATCCCTGCTGCAGATGATGACACCCTGCTGGAACCCCCGACACCCCCACCAGCCCAGTGCACACCAGCCACACAGACCCCGATGGTGGAGTCGATGATCCTGGTGTTAGGCACTGGGCCCGTGAATAGGAATGGTCCTGTGCTTGCACAGCCACCAGGTGTCGCCACTACTAAGAAAGATGAAAACCAGTAGGACCCAGACTGGGGTTTACTGCACCTGAACATGTATAAAGTTGAAGAAGTTTTATTGAAGAAAAATTTGCACTTTACTATTGATAAATGTTTACATAGTATGTTTGCTTATTTAAAGTAGAATACCCGGCTGGGTAAAAGTTGATTGAAATGTGATTTTACTTGAAAAGTGTTTTATCATGCAAAGGACTGCGTGGCTGTGGACTTTGCCAGCCCAAAAACTTTCATTGTAAATAGTTCGCACTTCGGTGCCCCATCTTGGTTTTACACAAAGCCATATCTACCTCTGAAGAAAAACCCGTATGGTGTGGCCTAGAGTGAGGTCTGCAGCTCAGAAGTCCTGCAGCCCACCCAGGACCCACGTGGGAGGTTTTTGGTGCGGGTCCTCCACAAGAATCTTGTCTTATACTGTGTATATTTATGTGAAAGTGTTTTTGATACTTTTCTAATGTCCATTGTACAAATTGTAACGTTAAAGAGTCCTTACCTCCCGCAAGGGATGAGTTATTATGTTGATGTTATATGCAAAACAAAAATGTTTTTCTTTTCTATTTCAGCCCGGGAGTGCTGAGTTTAACTAGGGGGGGATGTGTGGCCCAGCTGCGCAAGGCACACATGTCTCCTGGAAAATGCACAGATAAGGTAATTGTGAAGCCTGATATTCATTCACATCACACACTTCTCAGCATTGCCACTAGAGGCATATCAGACTATTTAGTAGTGTGACGTAGCTTTGGGAATCAGATTAGTCTTGGAGGGAGAGGAGAGAAGACTGAATCCACACAGAGCTTTTGTAGCTCATCTGATATGGAAGTGGAGGCTAGTACGGGTGAAGTGAATCATCTTAGCCTAGTCAGAGCTACCCCTTAACCTGCTACTCAGAACAAGCTGCCTGTGTTCCTAAGAAAGTGGAAAGTGACTCTCAGAGCGTGCATTGAAATCAGTTGACAGAAGTTCCTGATAGCCACTCGAAGTGGGGTCTAAGAAGGAAAGAAGGAAAGGAATCACAGCAGTTATAGCATCGAGTCAACTGAGAACAGGTCAGTGAGCACTGAAGGAAAGCTGACCTTGATACCATTGCTACACGTGCTTATGTTAAGGGCGAGAGCAGGGCGAAGGGCGAGTGGTAAAAGAAGGACAAGTGACATAGGTGACAGATCACCTTCACTTAGTAAACCGGACACCGGGGTCCGAAGCGTTGCTAGTGCTTCACGCCTAGTAATAAGAAAACCGGAGGCCTTGCTGGACTTCAAGTCGCAGAAGGTAGCCCTAAGCGCTGATACGTAACCGGAGTCAGGGAGAACAGGGACTTTGAGCAAGACCCTGCAAAAGTAAGGACTTAGTTCTCTCATCATCTGATAATCAGAGACATAGAAGGCTCCACCACAATGTTAGCCGGGCATAGTTGCTATTGAAAGAGTTGCACTTGACTTTATGCAAGTTTGTACTCACATACACTTTAAGGAGAAAGGAGGCCTCTAACCTGCTCAACAGTTTTCCTGAATGTGCATTCTCCAACCTGACCAGCTTCCCGGGACATACCTACAACATCTACAAGTAAAGGTATGGAAAGAGACTGCATTGTGTGTGACTGACTTCTTATCTGCACCCTGCATCACCACCATAGACTTTGAGGGACCAGTCCCACCTGTGGGGGACTTAACACCTAGCTGCCATAACATCCCCTCAGAGATCTACCCTGCAGCGCTGGTCAATCAGATCAGAAACCACAGGTGGCGTCACAAACTATAACTACAATCCCCTGTAAATATTCCCCCATTGCATGACCGCCAGGGCCACGGACCGAGCTCTGCTGCCAGTGACATTCCCCATAGACTTCCATGGGCTCAGTTCCGAGTACCCCATAGCCCTGGTACCACCAATGTGGTGCGCGTCAATATCATTTGGTATTGTTGCTAAAAAGTTCAATTTAACCAGAGCACCTTCTTCCATGTGTTTGGTGTGTCTCCCAGGTGGCTTGTTGCAAACTTTAAACAACACTTTTTATGGATCACTTTGAGAAATGGCTTTCTTCTTGCCACTCTTCCATAAAGGCCAGATTTGTGCAGTGTACGACTGATTGTTGTTCTATGGACAGACTGTCCCACCTCAGCTGTAGATCTCTGCACTTCATCCAGAGTGATCATGGGCCTCTTGGCTGCATCTCTGATCAGTTTTCTCCTTGTTTGAGATGAAATTTTAGAGGGACGGTCGGGTCTTGGTAGATTTGCAGTGGTATGATACTCCATTTCAATATGATCGCTTACATAGTGCTCCTTGGGATGTATAAAGTTTTGGAAATCATTTTGTATCCAAATCCGGCTTTAAACTTCTCCACAACAGTATCACGGACCTGCCTGTTGTGTTCCTAAGGTCTTCATGATGCTCTCTGTGCTTCAAACAGAACCCTGAGACTATCAAAGAGCAGGTGCATTTATACGGAGACTTGATTACACACAGGTGTATTATATTTATCATCATTAGTCATTTAGGACAACATTGGATCATTCAGAGATCCACAATGAACTTCTGGAGCGAGTTTGCTGCACTGAAAGTAAAGGGGCCGAATAATATTGCACGCCCCACTTTTCAGTTTTTGTACTTCCACAAAAATTTAAAATAACCAATAAATTTCGTTCAACTTCACAATTGTGTCCCACTTGTTGTTGATACTTCATCAAAAATTTACATTTGGCATCTTTATGTTTGAAGTATATGTGGGAAAAGGTTGAAAAGCTCCAGGGGGCCGAATACTTTCTCAAGGCACTTTATATATAATATATATATATATATATATATATAATATATATATATATATATATGTACAGTGGGTATGGAAAGTATTCAGACCCCTTTAAATTTTTCACTCTTTGTTTCATTGCAGCCATTTTGCAAATCTAAAAAAGTTCATTTTTTTTCTCATTAATGTACACTCTGCACCCCATCTTGACTGAAAAAAACCCAGAAATGTAGACATTTTTGCAAATTTATTAAAAAAGAAAACTGAAATATCACATGGTCATAAGTATTCACAAGTATTGAGTAGAAGCACCCTTTTGAGTCTCCTTGGGAATGATGCAACAAGTTTTTCACACCTGGATTTGGGGATCCTCTGCCATTCTTCCTTGCTAATCCTCTCCTGTTGCTTCAGGATGGATGGTGAACGTTGATGGACAGACATTTTCAGGTCTCTCCAGAGATGCTCAATTGGGTTTAGGTCAGGGCTCTGGCTGGGCCAATCAAGAATGGTCACAGAGTTGTTCTGAAGCCACTCCTTTGTTATTTTATCTGTGTGCTTAGGGTCATTGTCTTGTTGGAAGGTAAACCTTCAGCCAAGTCTGAGGTCCAGAGCACTCTGGAAGAGGTTTTCATCCAGGATATCTCTGTACTTGGCTGCATTCATGTTTACTTCAATTGCAACCAGTCATCCTGTCCCTGCAGCTGAAAAACACCCCCATAGCATGATGCTGCCACCACCATGTTTCATTGCTGGGATTGTATTCGGCAGGTGATGAGCTGTGCCTGGTTTTCTCCCCACATACCGCTTAGAATTATCACCAAAAAGTTCTATATTCGTCTCATCAGACCAGAGAATCTTTTTTCTCATAGTCTGGGAGTCCTTTAAGTGTTTTTTAGCAAACTCCATGCGGGCTTTCACTCTGCTGCTTGACTAATCCACCTGTCCCCCCCACTATTCCCCAGCCTTTCCCCTCTGTCAATCCCCTAACCATGACATACAAAGCCATCCACAACCTGTGTCCTCCGTACATCTGTGAAATCTTCTCTAGGTACTTACCTGCATGCAACCTCCGATCCTCACAAGATCTCCTTCTCTACTCCCCTCTTATCTTCCCACAATCGCATACAAGATGTTATGATCTGCTACAAGCACTAAGGAAAGGTAGGAATTCTGTCCCTACAATAGAACTAAGCTGGATCCCTACAATGTAACGGGGAACCTGATCCTGCGACCAGACCCGCTAAAGTCCTCAGCTAGTCTGAACGAAGACCTATAGTTGCGAGGGAGGAATCCCTACAAGATCTAGGGACTGGGTGAAAAGGTGGACACCTCCTAACAGAAATTGTAGCAGAGAAAAATAAAACAGAAAACAAATTACTAAGAGATCTTAAGATCAAGCAAAACTGACAGAGTAAGGCACCTAAGCACCCGGCTAGCTTAAGAGTAGATAATACAATGAAGTCCAGCAAAGCCAGAAGGGCGGGGCCAGACTAAATAGGGTAAAAAGGTCATGTGACCAGCAAACTGAAACAAAACCTAACAAGAGGGTTATAACAGTACCCTCCCTTCTAAGAGGATCCTCCGGATCCCCTATGACTTAGGCTTATCCGGAAATCTCTTGTGAAACGCTCTGACAAGTCTAGACGCAGAAACATCATCCGCCCTCACCCATGAGTTATCCTCGGGTCCATAACCCTTCCAAGCGACGAGGTACTGTAAACTCCCTCTATACCGTCTAGAATTTAGGATGCGGGAAATCTCATATTGCCCGTCCTCCACCACCAGGGGAACAGTGGCCGAGACGTCTCCATCTGAGGCCTCAGCTTTTTTCAAGAGAGAAACATGAAACACCGGATTGATCTTCCAGGAGGTAGGAAGCTCCAACCTAACAGCAGATTGGTTAATAACCTGAAGCACCTTAAAGGGCCCTACAAACTTGGGACCCAATTTCTTAGACGGAATCCTCAAGCGCAGATTCTTAGAGGACAACCAAACCATGTCACCAATAGCAAACAAAACCTCTTGTCGTTTTCTATCAAAATACACTTTGGATCTTTTGTTAGCCTCCTGAAGATTACCACGCACATCAGTCCAAACTCTCTCCAAAACACCAGAAAAATTCTCCTCTTCAGGTACAGCCGATCCCAACTTGGAAAATGACCCAAAAGACGGATGTCTCCCAGTTAGTGTTGAGCGATACGATACTGCAAATATCGGGTATCGGCCGATATTAGCTGTATCGGGCTTTCGATACCGAGTACCGATATTTTCTCATATCGGATACCGGAATCGGATTTGTCACTGTCACTGTGAGTGTCCGTCGGTTGGGTCTGTCAGGAGTCAGCGGCACTTACCTGGCAGAAGATCCCCGGCGGTCACGTCCTGGACTGCTTGATGGCCGCCATTATCTTCTCCCTGGCGGTCACATGCAGTTTTTTCGCGATAACTGCAGTGACTGCAGGGTAATCCCGGCCGTAAACCAGTCCGATGACGTCACCGCCGGGGAAGCAGGTAATCAGCTGTGCTGCGCCGGGATGACAGGCTCTCTGCCTGCCTGCCTGCCTCTGATGTCATTCTGATGTAGCAGAGCTGGATCGTCGTGGGACACTCGTTACTATGGACTGCGTCGGACAGGTGGTATACTGCTGTTTTTTTTTTTCATTTTTTTACAGGAGATCGATGGCATCGCAGGATGAGACTGTAATAAAAGTAATGAAAACTGTGTTGTGTTTTTTATTAAATTAAAAAACTTTTTTATGAACATTCACCCGTCCGGGTACATCAACAATTTAACTATTTACATACAGGGACCCTGTCCGGGTTATTTATAATTCTTTGGCAGGGGTGTTCCAGGTACCACCTGGTACTCTTCTGATGCTTGCCAAACATCCGAGACACCAAGGACCACCAGGACCTGATGACGTCGTGTGGCCTGTACAGTCAAGTCGTGACCCGCTATCTGTGTCTGTGTGGCCACCTCTTTCATCTCCCTCCGGGTCTGGAGCCCTATGTCCCGGACTGAACGAACCCCAGGGGGCCTAACAGGCGCCGGGTACGGGCCAGCTATACTTATCATGTCCATAGCTGGGGCTGCTGAGGAGACCACTGAGGGAGGCTGGGGAGATTTACGGCGTGGGGTGGGCACTTGTGCAGAGGCCTGGATGTGGGAGGCTGAAGGCTCCGAGGGTCTCACAGGTTCCTGACACTCTGGGGACCAGGGGTCGCACCTGGTGACATTTAGGGCATACCATCCATTGTAACCCCAGTGTCGGGTGTAAGTTACCAAGTCTCCTGGCAACAGGTCCCTCCCCGGGTGTCCTTCTGGGAGGTGAGTCTCCACGTCCCGCCGGGTCACAAACACTTCTAAATAAAGTCCAGGCTCCTGGATGAAGCCCCAACCACCTTTTAACTTAAAGTTCCGTACTGCACCCTTACGCCGCGGCTCCCACAGGGTTCCTTTATCTTTTCTCATCCGGTCCTTATCTGCCCGGTCCTTCTCCAGGTTACGTTGCCGAAGCTTTTGGGATTCTCGCTGCTCCCTTTGTCGCTCTGCTTCCCGCTCCCAACGTCTCCACTCTTCCTCCTGACGCCGGTTGTAATTCTCCTCCACCAGCATCTCCATGTCTCCACCATCAAACTGCAGCTTACGATGTCCGGTTTGCGGCAGCTCTCCTGGCGCCCGACAGTCCTGGCGGCGCTCACCTGCGGAGGAAGCAGCCGGCTCTGGAACAGATGACAGTCGGGGCTCCGGTACAGACAGGTAGACCTCTGGTGCCTGCGCGGCCTCCTCAAAGAGGACGGGTGTCGCTTCTTCTGTCTCAGCGACGGGGGCAGACAGCGGGATCTGGGGTGCTGGTGTGGCTTTTTTGCAGGAACGGGTGCCTCCACTGCGACAACGTCAACCGGATCACATTGCAAGGGCTGGGATGCCCGCACGGACTCCTCTACTAGAACGGGTGCCTTACCTTCCGGTACAGACACTTCAGGTAAGAGGGATTGGCGCCGCTCCAAGTTTAGTTTTAGGGCACGCCAGCTGGCTTCCATCCTGGCGACCTCCTCCCGGTGCCGGGCCAGGCCTCTTAGGGTATCCTCCGCTTCTTGCAGCGTAGGAGGGTTTCCAGGCCGGGTGCCCAACGGTGGTTCTGTGGCGATCGGGTCGCTTCCGTGGGGGGAGAGCTCTGACTGCTCCATCCCTTCACACTTCTGCTTTGTGTCCATTAGCCATCTCTGCCAAGTCACATGTGTCATTAGCATCTGGAGAGGGCCCCTCTTTTGTAGGGAGGCGGGACCTTCGCGTTAGTTTCCGCACACTGAGGAGGATGAGGAGGCGGAACTCAAGAGCTGTGGGGCACGATCTTACATTGCAGTACCATTTAGAGTGGTCGGCCATCGTTTTGAGCCACTGAGTGAGTGTACACCCACCAAGAGCACGCCCTTCTTCTTCACCAGTGCCTCGTCGTGATGCAGATATGGCGGAAAAATGGCAAATACATTCTCTGATGATTTTAGCAATTCTCAAGCACAAAACCAGTTCAATTCAGGCACACAGGACTCGCTTATAGCGAGCTACAGAATCCTGTTCGTGACGCCCAAGTTGAGTCGCACAGAGCCAGAGCTTTTGGGGGTACTCGGCACCGAGCCCGTCGACTTCTATGGGGTATGTCACGGCTTTTTCCGGCAATTGAATCAGAGTCTATTTTACTATGTAGAAGTGTATAAACTATAAATATATGTATATATATATATGTCACAATGACATGTATATATATATATATGTATTCTATGTGTGTATATTTTGTGTTTACAACGAAAGAAAGTGTTTTTTTAGTTGCGATATTTTGTTCCCATAGACTTACATTGGACTTCCGGAATCGGAATCGGATATCGACGATATTTAGTGATATCGGCGATACCATTCCGATCCGATATTTTTAGATATCGAGCAGTATCGCTCAACACTACTCCCAGTACAACAAAAAAAAGGCGAACAACCAGCAGAAGCAGATGTATGGTTGTTAAGAGCAAACTCAGCAAGTGGCAGAAACTCAGACCACCCCTCTTGATTATCAGTAACAAAACAACGCAAGAACTGCTCAACATCCTGGTTTTTCCTTTCTGTCTGGCCATTAGACTCAGGATGATATCCGGATGAAAATGACAAATGAACTCCCAACCTGTCACAAAAGGCGCGCCAAAAACGAGCCACAAACTGAGGTCCCCTATCCGAAACAATGTCAGTAGGAACACCATGTAGTCTGACTATTTCCTTGACAAAGGCCCTAGCGAGAGTCTTAGCGCAGGGCAGTTTGATGAAAGGAACCAAGTGACACATCTTGCTAAAACGGTCCACGACCACCCAGATGACAGTGAAACCCTCAGAGGGGGGAAGGTCAGTAATAAAGTCCATAGCCAAATGTGTCCAAAGTGCACTAGGGACCTCCAGAGGGCAAAGCAACCCCGCAGCAGGAGTATGAGAAGACTTAGATCTAGCACACACAGTGCATTGACGCACCCACTTAATGACTTCCTTCTGCCATCCTGGCCACCAAAAACTGCGACCCACAAGTCTCTTGGTCTCAGAGATTCCAGGATGACCTGCTAACCGAGAGTCATGACATTCAACAAACAAATCTCTCCTCAGGGTACCAGGCACAAACAACCTCCCATGCGGCGTATTAGATGGGGCATTCTCCTGTGCTTTAAGAATCTCATCTTCCAACACGGAGTCCAAGACAGCAATAACAACCCCCTCTTGTAAAATGTTCTCCTCCTCCTCAGTACCCACCATAGGAGAAAAGCTGCGAGACAAAGCATCAGCTTTAACATTTTTAGTACCTGGGATGTAAGTAACGGTAAAATTAAACCGTGAGAAAAACAGTGCCCACCTAGCCTGACGGGCATTCAAGCGTTTGGCAGCATCAAGGTAGATCAGATTTTTATGATCGGTGAAGACTTGAACGGGAAATTCCGCTCCCTCCAAAAAATGACGCCAGTGTTCAAATGCGAGTTTAATTGCCAACAACTCCCGATTACCGATATCATAATTTAGTTCAGACTCAGAAAATTTCTTTGAAAAAAAAGCACAGGCATGTACTCCATCCGTCTTTGCCTGAGACAACACCGCACCGACCCCCACAGAAGAAGCATCAACCTCAACCAAAAATGGTTTAGTCACATCAGGCTGCGTAAGGATGGGAGCAAAAGCTGAACTTCTCCTTTAGCAACACAAAAGCCTCAATGGCCTCAGTAGTCCACTGAACCGCATCAGCACCTTTCCTGGTGAGATCGGTCAGAGGTTTGGCAATCACAGAAATTTTTTTTATGAATTTTCTATAATAATTGGCGAACCCCAAAAACCTCTGTATTGATTTCACACCAATAGGTCTAGGCCAATCCTGCACAGCTTGCACTTTCACCGGGTCCATCTCAAAACCTTCACTGGAGACAATGTAGCCCAAAAAACTAAGTCTCTGTACAGCGAACTCACATTTTTCTAGTTTGGCAAAAAGTGAATTATCACTCAGTAACTGTAATACTTCACGCACACTCCTCCAATGAGACTGCAAATCCGGTGAATAAATCAAAATGTCATCCAAATACACAACCACACTTCAGCCGATCAAAGGTCTAAGGATGTCATTGATAAGATTCTGAAAAAAATGCCGGAGCACTGGAAAGCCCAAAAGGCATAACCAGATTCTCAAAATGACCCAGTGGAGTGTTAAACGCAGTCTTCCATTCATCCCCCTCCTTCATGCGCAACAAATTGTATGCCCCTCGAAGATCAATTTTCGAGAACCACTTGGCCCCCACTAACTGATTAAACAAATCAGGAATCAACGGCAGTGGGTAAGGATTGCGTACAGTAATCTTATTAATCTCACGAAAATCCAGACAAGGCCGTAAACCGCCGTCCTTTTTTTTAACAAAAAAAAATCCAACCGCCACAGGAGACTTGGAAGGCCTAATGTGACCGGCGGCCAAGCTTGTCTGTATGTATTCCTCCAAAGCCTTTCTCTCAGGAATGGTAAGATTAAATAAACGGCTTTTAGGAAGAGTCGCTCCAGGGACAAATTCAATTGCACAATCATATTCTCTATGAGGTGGCAATACCTGCGATTCCTTATCAGAAAAAACGTTCCAAAAATCCTGAATAGGTACAGGTAACTCCCCCTTAACTACAGCAGCAATACGCCCGTTACAACACTTGTCATAACAATTAGGACTCCAGGACTTAATTTCATTGGTAGACCAATCCAGTACCGGATTGTGCAATTTTAACCAGGGTAACCCCAAAATCACCGGTGAGGGCAAATTGTTCAAAACTACCAAATCCAAATTCTCTTGATGAACACCATTAATAGTAAGAGGAAATTCACAGATATGGTGAGTAACATTTTTCAAGGGAGAACCATCCACAGACACCACATTAATAGGGGAAGACAGAAGTTTGGGTTCTAATTTTAGTTTTTCCAAAAATTTCCCATCAATCACATTGAGAGTTGAACCACAATCCACAAATACCCGAAACTCCATTAATTCCTCCTCAACAGCAGTGGTAGCAGAAAGAAAGACACCTTTATTGTTTAAACAAGCTATGCGGGCGAAACTGACCTCATTTTTTTTTTTCCTTTATTCATACGAAGCGCACAGTTCTTAATGAAATGGTCAGATTTGCCACAATAGAAACACAAGCCCTTAGCAAATCTGCGTTCTTTTTCACGAGAGTGAGGTGTCATTGCTCCAATTTCCATCGGCTCTCCAATGTCAGTACATTCCTTCTCCAAACTTGGAGCTGACAAGGCAGATTTACTCTCATTAACCCTAGCACGCAGTCTCCTATCCACCCGTATGGCTAATTGCATAGCCTCTTGCAAGTTACCAGGTATAGGATAAGCAATCAGCAAATCTTTAACCCTTTCACTTAACCCTGCAAGAAATAAACTTTTCAAAGCTGAATCGTTCCATCCTACCTGAGTGGACCATCTACGGAAGTGAGTACAATACTTTTCCACACCACCTGATCCCTGTCTCAAACGTCTCAATTCTGTCTCAGCTGATGAAACACGATCCGGATCGTCATACAATAACCCCAAAGCAGAAAAAAAACTATCCACTGATCTAAAGCATGGATCACTAGGCTGCAGAGAAAAGGCCCATTCCTGAGGTTCTTTGCGCAAAAGTGACATTATGAACCCTATGCGCTGTGCGTCATCACCAGAGGATCTGGGTCTCAAACGGAAATACAACAAGCAAGCATTTTTAAAAGAAAAAAAATCTTGTTGTTCACCAAAAAATAAATCAGGCAAACGTACCTTTGGCTCCACGAAATGTGCTCCAGAACAACTACTCACGTGTTGCTGGATCTCAGCCACCTCCAGAGAGAGACCCTGCAGGCGTTGAACTAAATCCTGAATCGACACCATGATAGAAAAAGAAAATCTTTCCTTACAGATTTTTTTTTTTTTTTTTTTTCTTGGCTGGACTTACTGTTATGATCTGCTACAAGCACTAAGGAAAGGTAGGAATTCTGTCCCTACAATAGTACTAAGCTGGATCCCTATGATGTAACGGGGAACCTGATCCTGCGACCAGACCCGCTAAAGTCCTCAGCTAGTCTGAACGAAGACCTATAGTTGCGAGGGAGGAATCCCTACAAGATCTAGGGACTGGGTGAAAAGGTGGACACCTCCTAACAGAAATTGTAGCAGAGAAAAATAAAACAGAAAACAAATTACTAAGAGATCCTAAGATCAAGCAAAACTGACAGAGTAAGGCACCTAAGCACCCGGCTAGCTTAAGAGTAGATAATACAATGAAGTCCAGCAGAGCCAGAAGGGCGGGGCCAGACTAAATAGGGTAAAAAGGTCATGTGACCAGCAAAATGAAACAAAACCTAACAAGAGGGTTATAACACAAGATTTCTCCCGTGCATTCCCCCTACTCTGGAACTCTCTACCACAACATATCAGACTCTCGCCTACCATGGAAACCTTCAAAAAGAACCTGAAGACCTACCTCTTCCGACAAGCCTACAACCTGCTGGTAACCACCGAGCCACCAAACCACTGCACGACCAGCTCTACCCTCACCTACTGTATCCTCACCCATCCCTTATAGATTGTGAGCCCTCGCTGGCAGGGTCCTCTCTCCTCCTGTACCAGTTGTGACTTGTATTGATTAACATGACTGTACTTGTATTTATTATGTATACCCCTCCTCACATGTAACGCTCCTGTCAGGACACTGGTGCTTTTTGGCCTTTTCCAAGATGGTGTCTGCTGCCTCGCTTCTTCATGTGATCCGCCTTCCCTGTCTTTATAACTGTGGTTCCCTTCCCAGTAAATGCTTGAGTATTCTGCTAGAATTCCTGGCTTTGTGTGCAAGAGACTTTCTCTCTCCAGAGAATCCGACTCCGCCTTTGCAGCAAACCTTCTCAGCTGGCAGTGGAGCTCCTGCTGCAAGCTTAGTGTCTGTGTTACTCTGCATCTGCTACAGCCTGCCTGCTAAGGACATGTAAGCTCAGACGCTACAGATAATCTCGTTGGTATTCAGTGCCAGTATATTTTTGATTGTTCTGGACCCTAGCTCTGCACTGTTTCCGGACTCTTATTTGGACACTCCCAGCTCTGGTATGAACTCTGTCTTCTGATCTGCATTTCCCAGTGAGGGCTTTGCCCATGCGACTTTGCCTGCAGCTGAACTGCAAAAGAGCTACTTCTAAGATTACCCTGTTTGCTGTGTTCACCTGAACTGTTTGTCACTTGCTGCACCCACATTCATTCATATAGACACAGACTTTACACCAGGGGTGGGCAATTAATTTTGCCAGGGGGCCGCATGAGAAATTGGGATGGTTTTAGAGGGCCGGACTAATATAATTAACTCCGTTCTACCCAATACTGTATATATACATACATATATATATATAAATATATATATATATATATTTCCTGTATACTGAATATATACATACCTGCCCATTATCATCATCTTCTCCCCATCATCATCAATGCCTCCCCATTATCAGCAATGCCTGCCCATCATCATCTTCTCCCCATCATCAATGCCTGCCCATTATCATCAATGCCTGCCCATTATCATCATCTTCTCCCATCATCATCAATGCCTCCCCATTATCAGCAATGCCTGCCCATCATCATCTTCTCCCCATCATCAATGCCTGCCCATTATCATCAATACCTGCCCATTATCATCATCTTCTCCCCATCATCATCAATGCCTGCCCATCATCATCATCATCTTCTCCCCATCATCAATGCCTGCCCATTATCATCAATACCTGCCCATTATCATCATCTTCTCCCCATCATCATCAATGCCTGCCCATCATCATCATCTTCTCCCCATCATCAATGCCTGCCCATTATCATCAATACCTGCCCATTATCATCATCTTCTCCCCATCATCATCAATGCCTCCCCATTATCAGCAATGCCTGCCCATCATCATCTCCTCCCTATTATCAGCAATGCCTGCCCATCATCATCTTCTCCCCATCATCAATGCCTGCCCATCATCATCAATGCCTGCCCATTATCATCATCTTCTCCCCATCATCATCAATGCCTCCCCATTATCAGCAATGCCTGCCCATCATCACACACAGACAGCACATAAGCACTCTCTCACATACACACACACACACACACACACACACACACACACACAAAGCACCGCACTACATAGACACAGACACTGACACACACAGAGACACGTCTTACCTGTCCAGCGTCCCCGCTCTCTGACACAGCCGGCCGCTGAATGATGATGTCATTCAGCGGCCGGCTGTGAGAGGAAGCGCCGGTGGAGCCCGGAGCTGCAGCAGCGGAGGCACGGGAGAGGTAAGTATTGTGCCAGCTGATGCCGGGGCCCTGAGACTGCCGGAGCGCCTCCGCGGGCCGGTCACTGACAGCCGGCGGGCCGGATGCGGCCCGCGGGCCACCCCTTGCCCGGGTCTGCTTTACACCATACTCTGGTCTACCGCCTTATTCGTCTGAAGCCAAGAGGTTCCTGAGTATACCACTATAGTTGTTACAGCGCCATAGAATAAATGGCGCTATAGTAATAAATAATAATAATAATGGCTGTCACTGAGGAGAGTCATCTGTCGGGCCACTGCCATTAATGCCTGACTGGTAGAGGGCTCCCATCTCCCTACAGCATCTCTGGAGCTCAGCCACAGTGATCTTGGGGTTCTTCTTTATCTCTCTCACCAAGGCTCTTCTCCCACGATTGACCAGTTTGACTGGACAGCCAGGTCTAGGAAGATTTCTGGTGGTCCCAAATTTCTTCCATTTAAGGATTATGGAGGCCACTGTGCTCTTAGGAACCTTTGGTACTGCAGAAATTCTTTTGTAACCTTAGCCAGATCTGTGCCTTGCCACAATTCTGTCTCTGAGCTCTCTGGCCAGTTCCTTTGACCTCATGATTCTCATTTGGTCTGACATGCACTGTGAGCTGTGATGTTTTATATAGACAGGTGTGTACCTTTACAAATCAAGTCCTATCAGTTTAATTAAACACAGCTGGACTCCAATGAAGGAGTAGAACCATCTCAAGGAGGATAACAAGGAAATGGACAGCATGTGACTTAAATATGAGTGTCTGAGCAAAGGGTCTGAATACTTATGACCATGTGATATTTCAATTTTCCTTTTGTAATAAATTTGCAAAAATTTCTACATTTCTGTTTTTTTTCAGTCAAGATGGGGTGCAGAGTGTACATTTATGAGAAAAAAATGATCTTTTTTGAATTTACCAAATGGCTGCAATGAAACAAAGAGTGAAAAATTAATTGGGTTTGAATACTTTCCGTACCCACTATATATTGTAGTGCAGTGTGACAGACAGGCAGTAACCACAGGAAAGTTCAAACACAAAGTCTCTTTAACCCCTTCACCCCAAGGGTGGTTTGCACGTTAATGACCGGGCCAATTTTTACAATTCTGACCACTGTCTCTTTATGAGGTTATAACTCTGGAACGCTTCAACGGATCTTCGCAATTCTGAGATTGTTTTCTCATGACATATTGAACTTCATGTTAGTGGTAAAATTTCTTCGATATAACTTGCGTTTATTTTGAAAAAAACGCAAATATGGCGAAAATGTTTAAAATTTTGCAATTTTCAAACTTTGAATTTTTATTCCCTTAAAACAGAGAAATATATCACACAAAATAGTTAAGAAATAACATTTCCCACATGTCTACTTTACATCAGCACAATTTTGGAACCAAAATTTTATTTTGTTAGGAAGTTATAAGGGTTAAAAGTTGACCAGCGATTTCTCATTTTTACAGCAAAATTTATAAAGCCATTTTTTTTAGGGACCACCTCACATTTGAAGTCACTTTGAGGGGTCTATATGGCAGAAAATACCCAAAAGTGACACCATTCTAAAAACTGCACCCTCAAGGTACTCAAAACCACATTCAAGAAGTTTATTAACCCTTCAGGTGCTTCACAGTAACTAAAGCAACGTGGAAGGAAAAAATTAATATTTTACTTTTTAGCCACAAAAATTATCTTTTACAAACTTTTTTTTTATTTTCACAAGGGTAAAAGGAGAAAATGGACAGATAAGGTTGTTATGCAATTTCTCCTGAGTACGCCAATACCCCATATGTGGGGGAAAACCACTGTTTGGGCACACGGCAGAGCTCGTAAGGGAAGGAGCGACGTTTGACTTTTTCAAACTAAAATTGGCTGGAATTTAGATTGGATGCCATGTCGCGTTTGGAGAGCCCCTGATGTGTGTAGCCCTGGTGTTAGGCACACGCAGTACCCTGGAGAGTGTGTGGCGAGACAGCAGTTTAATGCTAAATATTCATTCACTCGACATATACTAGACACACCCTTAGGGTAGTGGAGTTTACTCTTGAGGGAGTGGTCAAGGTGGTATGTGTTAGAGTGATTTAGTGAGTCTAGTTCCTGTCTTCGGACAGAGAAGACGTGTAGTGTCTGTGTCTAGACTTCAGAGAGAGAAGACGTCTGGAGGGAGGAAGGAGTCCAGCCTTCTCTATCATCAGTTCAGATCGTGGAGGCTGGTACAGGTGTTTGAATTCACCTTAGCCTAGTCAGAGCTGTACCTCATCAGCATACACTGGAGGAAAGAAAGAGATTAGTGCAGAAAGTCTTCAGCATCCTGTCTAAAGGACGGTATCAGGTTCAGAGACGTGCTCCTGCCTATTGATAACTGAGCATCTGTAGCTAACTTTGAAGGAAGGAAAAGAAAGAAGTGACTACTCGACCCTTGGCTAGTTTGAGTGCTTATGTTACCAGCGTGGACAAGGCGAAAGGCACAGTGGTTTATTGGAATAGTGCTTACGGATTGAAGAAGTCCTGCACATTGCTCCCGGTCACTGGGGACCGAAGGATCACTACTGTTTCAAGCAGAGTGATAAGAAAACCAGGAATCTACCGGACCCTAGGTCGCGGCAGACAGCCCCTTATAGTCAGTACGTAACTGGGGTCAGGGGGAGTGAAGACTTTGGAGTCTCTGCAGGACAAAATAAGAATTCAGCTCCTTCACAGGAAGGCCCCTACCACAAAGCTGACTGGGCAGGTACAGCTATAGATTAGCTGGAGATTTTGAGGGAACTACGCTTCAGGCTGGTTGTACTCGTTGTATTGGAAGTAAAGGAGGCCCCTAACTTGTCCAGCTGCTGTCTCAAGATACACTCTCCTTGGATCAGCCTCCCTGGGACCTGCCTGAACATCTTACAAGTAAAGGTATGGAAAGACGCTGACCGTGTGAGACTGTGTTCTTTATCTGCACCCGACTTCACAAATTCCATAGACTTTGAGGGACCAGTCCCACCTGTAGGGGACCCGACATCTAGCTGCCTCACCATCCCTCAGAGATCTACAGCAGCGCTGGTACAAATTACCAGAATACTACAGGTGGCGTCACGAACTGTATTAAATCAATCCCCTGTAAATATATCCCCCAACATACGCCAGACCGCCCGGGCCACAGACCGAGCCACAGCTACCTGTGACAATCCCATAGACTTCTACGGGCTCGGCTCTGAGTACCCCATTGCCCTGGTAACCCACAATTGTGGTGGCGGGTCGACACAGATGCGCCTAAACAGTGGAAACCCCCCACAAGTGACACCATTTTGGAAACTAGACCCCCTAAGGTACTTATCTAGATCTGTTGTGAGCACTTTGAACCCTCAAGTGTTTCACAAAAGTTTATAAAGCCTGGGTGTGAAAAAAAAAAAAAATCAATTTTCCACAAAAATGATTTTTTAGTCCCAAATTTTTGAATTTTCCCAAGGAAATTGGACCCCAAAAGTTGTTGTCCAGTTTGTCCTGAGTACGCTGATACCCCATATGTGGGGGGGGGAACTGTTTGGGCGCACGGCAGGGCTTGGAAAGGAAGTAGTAACGTTTTGGAATGCTGACGTTAATGGGGGTCATGTTCCGTTTGCAGTGCCCCAGATGAGCCTAAACAGTGGAAACCCCCCACAAGTGACCCCATTTTGGAAACTAGATCCCCTATGGAACTTATCTAGATCTTTGGTGAGCACTTTGAACCCCCAAGTGCTTCACACAAGTTTATAATGCCCGGGCATGAAAATAAAAAATCCTATTTTTTTCCCACAAAAATTATCTTTTAGTCACTAATTTTTTATTTTCCCAAGGGTAACAGGAGAAATTGGACCACAAAAGTTGTTGTACAATTTGTCCTGAGTACGCTGATACCCCATATGTTGGGGGGAACCACTGTTTGGGCGCACGGCAGAGCTCGGAATGGAAGGAGCACCATTTGACTTTTTCCAACCAAAATTGGCTGGAATTGAGTTTGGATGCCATGTTGCATTTGGAGAGCCCCTGATGTGCCTAAACAGTGGAAACCCCCCACAAATGACCCCATTTGGGAAACTAGACCCCCTAAGGAACTTATATAGATTTTTGATGAGCAATTTGAACCCCCAAGTGCTTCACACAAGTTTATAACGTAGAGCCGTAAAATTTAAAAATCATATTTTTTCCACAAAAATGATCTTTTCACCCCAATTTTTATTTTTCCAAGGGTAACAAGACTCCAAAAGTTATTGTGCAATTTGTCCTGAGTGCGCTGATACCCATATGTGGGGGTAAACCACTGTTTGGGTGTATGGCAGAGTTTGGAAGGGAAGGAGCGCCGTCTGACTTTTTCAACGCAGAATTGGCTGGACGCCATGTCGTGTTTGGAGAGCTCCTGATCTGCCTAAACAGTGGAAACCCCCATAAATGACACCATTTGGAAACTAGACCCCTCAAGGAACTTATCTAGATGTGTGGTGAGAACTTTGAACCCCCAGGTGTTTCACTAAAGTTTATAACGTACAGCCGTAAAATAAAAAATCTTTTTTTTTTTTACAAAAATGATTTTTTTGCCCCCAATATTTTATTTTCACAAGGGTAACAGAAGAAATTGGAACCCAAAAGTTGTTGTCCAATTTGTCCTGAGTACACTGATACCCAATATGTGGGCGAAAACTACTGTATGGGCACACGTCGGGGCTCGGAAGGGAAGTAGTGACGTTTTGGATTGCAGACTTTGATGGAATGGTCTGGGGGCGTCATGTCACATTTGGAGAGCCCCTGATGCACCTAAACAGTGGAAACCCCCCACAAGTGACCCCATTTTGGCAAATAGACCCCACAAGGAACTTATCTAGATGTGTGGTGAGCACTTTGAACCCGAAGTGCTTCACAGAAGTTTATAACGCACAGCCGTAAAAATAAAAAATCTTTTTTTTTTTTTGCAAAAATGATTTTTTCACCCCAATATTTTATTTTTACAAGGGTAACAGGAGAAATTGGACCCCAAAAGTTGTTGTCCAATTTGTCCTGAGTACGCTGATACCCAATATGTGGGAGAAAACTACTGTATGGGCGCACGTCAGGGCTCGGAAGGGAAGTAGTGACGTTTTGGATTGCAGACTTTGATGGAATGGTCTGGGGGCGTCATGTCGCATTTGGAGAGCCCCTGATGCGCCTAAACAGTGGAAATCCCCAACAAGTGACCCCATTTTGGAAAATAGACCCCACAAGGAACTTATCTAGGTGTGTGGTGAGCGCTATGAAGCCCCAAGTGCTTCACAGAAGTTTATAATGTACAGCCATAAAAACAAAAAAATAATTTTTTTTGTACAAAAATGATATTTTCGCCCCCAGTTTTTTATTTTCCCAAGGGTAACTGAAGAAATAGGACAAATTGCACAATAACTCTTGGGGTCCAGAGTACGCTGATACCCCATATGTGGGGATAAACTACTGTTTGGACGCATGGCAGAGCTCAGAAGTGAAGGAGCACCGTTTGACTTTTTCAACGCAGAATTGGCTGGAATTGAGATCAGACGCCATGTCACATTTGGAGAGCCCCTGATGTGCCTAAACAGCGGAAACCCCCCAATTCTAACTCCAACCCTAACCCCAACACACCCCTAACCCTAGTCCCAACCCTAACCACAAACCTAACCCTAACACACCCCTAATCCCAACCCTAACCCTAATCCTAACTTTAGCGCCAACCCTAACCCTAACTTTAGCCGCATCCCTAACCCTAACCCTAATGGGAAAATGGAAATAAATACATTTTTTTATTTTATTATTTTTCCCTAACTAAGGGGGTGATAAAGGGGGGTTTGATTTACTATTTATAGCGGGTTTTTATGATTGGCAGCTGTCACGCTAAAAGACGCTTTTTATTGCAAAAATAGTTTTTTGCATCGCCACATTTTGAGAGCTATAATTTTTGCATATTTTGGCCCACATTGTCATGTGAGGTCTTATTTTTTGCGGTACGAGTTGACGTTTTTATTTGTACCATTTTTGAGCAGGTGACATTTTTTGATCGCTTTTTATTTCGATTTTTGGGAGTTAGAAAGAACAAAAATCAGCAATTCATGAATTTCTTTTGGGGGAGGCGTTTTTATTGTTCCGCGTGTGGTAAAATTGATAAAGCAGTTTTATTCTTCGGGTCAGTACGATTATGGTGATACCTCATTTATATAATTTTTTTATGTTTTGGCGCTTTTATAGAATAAAAACAATTTTATATAAAAAATAATTATTTTTGCATCGCTTTATTCTGCGAGCTATAACTTTTTTATTTTTTTGCTGATGATGCTGTATTGCGGCTCGTTTTTTGCGGGACAAGATGACGTTTTCAGCGGTACATGTATATTTATATCGGTCTTTTTGATCGCGCGTTATTCCACTTTTTGTTCGGCGGTATGATGATAAAGCATTGATTTTTTGCTTCGTTTTTTTTTTTTTTTTTTAAGGGGTTCACTAAAGGGGTTAACTAGTGGGACAGTTTTATAGGGGGGGTCGTTACGGACGCGGCGATACCAAATATGTGTACTTTTATTGTTTTGGTTTTTTTATTTACAGGAAGAAATGAATTTATTGGGGAATATTTTTTTTTTTTTATTTATTTTGGATTTTTTTTTATAACATGTTTATTTTTATTTTTTTAACTTTTTTACTTTGTCCCAGGGTGGGACATCACTGTATTTTATCAAATCGCTGGTGTGACAGTGTGCACAGCACACTGTCACACCAGCGATCGCTCAGGCAGTGCAGCAGGCTTCTCAGTGCCTGCTCTCAGCAGGCACTGAGGAAGCCGCCTCCCTCCAGGACCCCGGCGCCATCTTGGATCCGGGTCCTGGGAGGGAGGAAGCCCTCAGAACAGCGCGATCACATCACGCTGGTCTGAGGGTCTCAGGGGGCGCGCAGGGAGCCCCCACCCTGTGCGATCCTCCCCTGTGCCCCCAGTACACCGTGATCATGTTTGATCGCGGTGTGCTAGGGGTTAATGTGCCGGGAGCGGTCCATGACCGCTCCTGACACACAGTCACGGGTGTCAGCTGTGATAATCAGCTGACACCCGGCGGCGATTAGCTGCGCTCCCCTCAGGAGCGCAGCTGATCGCCTATGACGTACTATCCCGTCCATGGGCAGAATGGCACGGGTTTTATGGACGGGATAGTACGTCTAATGTCAGAGAGGGGTTAATGTCCAACGTACTCATAAACGGAACACATATAGAATCCTCCGGATCACAGCCGGGAATCAAGGCAGTCCGTATCTGAGACCTGTTGCAGTGGGCGACTGCACCACCGTGCTACGCTGAGGGGTGCCAGGACTATGGCTTTGCTTGTCTCTGTGTTACTTCACACAGGCTGAGCTTTGCAGAGCCACCTGCTCTGCAAGTTTGCAAACCAAAACTGACACACCCAACCCTTTGCTGCAGGGTTTTTTCAATGAGATCTGTGTCCATGGGCCCCCCATGGAGGGAGCAAACTGCCCCACTACCATCCTGCAGTTCGCTCCAAAAATAAAAGCCCATGCCGAGTTTTCCGAAATCTGCCTTGGGCAAATAGCTTGCCCAAGACCAAACTTACTTTTATTTTGAACTGCAATCACAGCTATGCCTGTGACTGCAATGCACTCCAACAGCCTCAATACGCTTCTGAGCGCATGCAGGGGGACACATAGCGACACCCGCATATAACACCTGTCGCTGACTCACAATATATGTGTGTAACATAGGATACACAGAGAATGCTGTATATATCACATATGAAGCACTGAGGCTGGTGTTCATGCATCAAATAGGAGACTCTGAGAATGCTGTATATACGGCACACAGGAGACCCTGTGACTGCTGTATATACATCACATAGGAGACACTGAGATTGCCGTATATACATCACATAGGAGACACTGTGACTGCTGTATACATCACATAGGAAACACTGATGCCGATGTGCATGCATCATATAGGATAAGCTGAGGCTGTTGAATATATCACGTAAGATACACTGAGGCTGCTGTATATATATGTCACATAGGAAACACTGAGGCTGCTGTGTATATTACATAGGAGACACTGAGGCTGGAGTACATACAGTACATCTCATAAGAGACACTGAGACTTCTGTTTATACATCACATAAGAGACACCGAGACCGCTGTAAATATATCCAATGGGATACACTAAGGCTGGTGTACACACAGGCTGCGGAATATACAGTTAGGTCCATAAATATTTGTACAGTGACACCATTTTTGGCATATTAGCTATTTAATAGTGATGAGCGAGCAATAAAGAGTCCGGTACATGAGTTGAGAAGATCGGATGCTCAGACAGGCTCAAGCATTTTTCTGGAAAACCCTAATAGTAGGGCTCAGGGGTCAAGAAAACCCTTGAAATGAATGGAAACTGCACTCAAATGGAATGGGAACAGCATGTGGAAGATGCCTGGATTCATCTCTGACTCCCAAGTCACTGTTGGGAACAATATTTTCAGAGCATTACTCCACTTTTATGGACTGACAAAAAATATACAAAACGTTCTCTAAATTATACAAAAATTCTTTCCTGTACAATTACTTATATATAAGGCAAAAATAGAATAAAAAACCCACCTCCTCCATCCCTTAATAGTACTGCCATTTCTCACCGTATTTCCCCGTCACCTATGACTACAGTAGATGACATAGTAGAGGGGGAAATAAAATCACCGGTAAGTGTAATCTTAACAATTTACTTCCTTATCTGAGCATGTGGTGTGTGTACCATGATCAGATCCATTCTGTTTAATTTGTGTAGGAGGAACTCTGAAACTCACATAGCCTATTTGAAGAATGCAAGAACTACCAAAAATTAGAAGGAAGAGCGACTCTTATATACCCTGTATTAGACCTTAAGGAGGGCCTCATACACATTCTGTTAAAATTGTTAGGTCGTGGAACTCCTAGACTCATAAAGTGCAAGGACTGCCAACAATTAGAAGGAGGGACTGCAATACACACTGGAAGACACGAAGAGGAGGGCCTCAGAAAACATTTCCCCCCCATTTTTAAGGAGTGGGACTCCAAGACTGGTAAAGCCTATGCATTAAAAGCAAGGGCTGAAATACTTTAACTCCTGGGGAATATACCGTATATAAGAGAATTGTAGAGTTAGGCCTAATACACATCCTGTAAAAATAATGAAAGAGGGCATCATACACACCCTGGAAAAATTAAGAATGAAGGTCTCATGATGATCCTATAAAGATTTTGAGTGAGTGCCGCCTGATGACTCTCTAAAGATTTTGAGCGAGGGCCCCCTGATGACCCTGTAAAGATTTTGAGTAAGGGCTGCCAGATGACCCTATAATGATTTTGAGTGAGGGCCGCCTGATAACCCTCTAAAGATTTTGAGTGAAGGCTGCCTGATGAACCTATTGATTTGGAGTGAGGGCCACCTGATGACCCTATATTTTGAGTGAAGGTCACCTGATGACTTTCTAAAGATTTTGAGAGCCCCCTGATGACCCTATAAAGATTTTGAGTAAGGGCTGCCAGATGACACTATAATGATTTTGATCTAGGGCTTTCTGATAACCCTCTAAAGATTGGAGTGGTAAGACATGTAGCGGCTAAGAACCATCCAACCATCCTTCTACATGATACCTCTGTAATTTTTTTCACTGTTTGATTTAGATAAAATTTCCTTGATAAAGGCCAGATGGGCCGAAACGTTGGAAGTTCTCTGTGTGACTGACTGTGGAATAATAAATATATCGGTCAACAAATTTGTTAGCCTCAGGTTACTCAATATTGATTGGGGCCCCAGAGCAGATATAACAGTCTGTTCAGGTGGTGGTGAACGTTGAGATGCAGAGAATAAGCAAGGGACACAGAAAAGTGCAGTTTTCTTTACCTTTTACTTCTTGGTAAATGAAGATGCAATCCGGGGTACTAGTTACAGATGATAGCAGGAGTCCGGCTTGCCTGGAAGCATTCAGTGGATCCACCCTGCCAGGTGGGGTTAGAGGCCTTCCTGCTGCACTCTATTTTCTGGTCCCTGCTGCCTGTAGCTAAGCTGCGACCGTCTCCTGCATGTTGGCTTTAACCTATATGACAAACAGAATGGGCCTATCACAGGCACTCTCCATTCACTGGCAGCCCTGGGCTCTTGATCTGCTGCGGTGGCTCCAGGTGCTCAGTATGGTCAGGGAGCCTGCAGCCCCCTGCCCTCCAGATTCCACTGTCGGGGCGTACAGTACCCGCACAGCCCAGGACTCTGGTGTCCTTTTTAGCAGCGCTCCGGGATCAGCTCTGATGCAGCTGTGATTCCCAGAGCTCTTGTCTCCGCTCCTCTCTCTTCCCTCACCTCAGACCAACTACTCTTTCCAGAACAAACTCCTCAGCTCAGCACTAACTCCTCCCACCAACTGTCACTCCCTTAAGCTCCACCCCTTTTACTCGCTCCACCCACACCCTCTATCTAATTACCCTCTCCAGCCTGAGTTGAGGCCATCCTCCAATAGGGTACGCCCAGATGCCCTGACTGGAGTGGTGTTGGATGCTGGTGTTAGAGTCCTGGCTAGTGCCCCCTCCTTACCCGAGAGTGGGATATCACACCTCTGGCTGAGGTGCAGCACCTCTGTGGCGACTGGACCCTCAGGGGTGCCTCATATATATAGTTGTTCAACGCTGTAATCAGGATGCCAACTCCATAATAAGGATGGCCGAGATGGTAATAAACCATCTCTGCCTTCTCTGTGGGGAATGTGGCTGTGTCTGACTGCTGGCTACTCTCTTTCAGATGAAAATGCTCATGCAGGTAGCTTATTCTGTACTTATGTTTTAGAAAGTCCGTGCAGAGTAAAGTACAGACTGCCCAGACATTTAATGTATATGGGTGTTCTGGAATTGGTTAAATTATGTATATTTTTTTTACATTTCAGTGCCATCTTACAACAGAGATACTCACATGGGCATAATGTGATTAATGTACCTTTATTTCTTCACCTTTACAGTAAGTTCTCCCTATCTTACAAGCACTTATCAGCAGGTGAATTCATTTTTGCTGCCTGGAAAGCTTAGTGGAAAAAGATCTAAATAATATCTTGTGTATTCAAAAAGATATGTTAATCACTATTGCACAAGGACACATCAATAACAAAGTAGGTTAAATCCAAGATGTAGATAAATGTATTGCAAGTGTAATCAGTAATATTCATAGCACACAAATGAAAAAATGCTAATACATGCCAATGTGTTACACAGGAGATTTAATTTTCCAATTTGATATCTTCACAGAAAAGGAGTAAAGTAAGGCAGCTGTGAAATGCCGAACAATGTGGTAATTAGCAATAAAGTAGGGTTTAATAAATAGGGTCACAGTCAAGGCCTTAGAAAAAAAAAGTGATTTCCCAGTAATGCTCTCCAAACAAAGGAGTCTTGACTAGATTTTGGCCAGTACAATTAAGTAAATTCTTAGTAGTACAGTGACCACTGCTAGCATGAAGACCTTCTGTTCTTGAACATCAGCTATTAATGTGTCTTTTTGTATCTGGCCTCATAACTACTTTTAAGGCCTTCTTCACTGTTTTTTATGTCTGTGTGCGGTCCGTTTTTTAAGGACCACAAATACGGACATACGCACACCCATTGTATTCAATGGTGATGTGCATATGTCAATCTGCAGACAAGTCATTTTTTTTCACAGCATGGACAAAATGTGTGCTGCACACGTGTACACTGATGACATACGAATGACATCCATGTGTCATCAGCTTGACAAGTACTGGCACCTGGGAACAAGCGGTACAGTTCGGCATGACAAGGAGACAATGATGGGAGTTGTATTCAGCTGCCGGCGCCTGGGAAAAGCAGTACAGTTCATGCTGATCCCAGGCGCTGAACGCAGCTTTCATCATTGTCGCCTATTCTCCCTGTGATCAGCAAGACCAGGAGATAATCATGGGAGTTGTATTCAGTAGCTGTGTAACTCCTGTGTAAAATAAAGAATTACTGTATTTTTCTGATTATAAGACACTCCAGATTATAAGACACACCCCAAATTTTGAGGAAAAAAATAGGATTTTTTAAAATAAAATGGTGGTGCTTCTTATAATCCATGCGTCTTTTTGCTTACCAGGGGTGGTGGCTGCAGTGAAGCGGGGTCCCAGGGTCACTGCTAGAGGAGGCAGGAGTGGGGTGTTGCTGCAGGTGTCTGGCGCTGCTGCACAGTGCTGCTGCAGGTGTCTCCGGTGCTGTGGGTGCTACGGAGGTGTCCAGTGCTGCTGCCCGGTGTTGCTGCGGGTGCCCAGCAGTGCTACAGGGCTCTCAGGTGCTGTGGGGGGCTCTGCCGACATTTTGTGAAAGGCCAGAGTCCCCCGCAGTTCCATGGTTTCTGTCCAGTTGACTCCGGGAAAATGGTCGCTGGAGCGGCGCATGCGCCGATGGAGTTCTCGGCACCAAGATCTCGGGAGATGAGATTTCAGCGCCGAGTTCTCCATCTGCGCATGCGCCGCCCTGGCAGCCATTTTCCCGGAGTCCAGTCACAGGAAACCATGGAACTGCGGGGAGCTCTGGCCCTTCACAAAATGTTGGCAGAGCCCCTGCAGCACTGGAGACCCCGTAGCACCTTCGGGCACCCGCAGCAGCACTGGGCAGCAGCGCTGGACACCTTCAGCAGTGTCAGACACCTATAGCAGCGCGGACACCCCCTCATCCCAGCCGGTGGCCTACAGCAATGGTACTGGTAAGGTATATATGCATTATAAGACGCACCCCCATTTTCCCCCCAAATTTGGGGGAAAAAAGTGCATCTTATAATCCGAAAAATACAGTAAATAAAAAAAACGGAGTGGGCTTCTGCACAAATTTAATAACCAGCAGAGGGAAAGCCCATGGCTGGGGGCTGATGTTAATAATCTGGGACAATATCCCATAAGGTTCGCAGGCTATTAATAACAGCACATAGCGCTCAGCTTTTTGCTGGTGAATTTACGAGGGACCCCAGAAAAAAAATGATGTAGGGTCCAACTATAAATTCAAACCAGCAAAGGCTAAACAGACAGCTGTGGGTTGATATTAATAGCCTGAGAAAGGGTCAGAGATTATGCCCCTCAGGCTACCAACATCAGCCCTCAGCCACCCCAGAAATGGCGCATCCATAAGATGCAGCAAATCTGGTGCTTAGCCTTGCTCTTTCTACTTGATCTATGGTGGTGGCAAGTGGTTTAATTGGGCTGGGTTTGATGTTACCTTTGCATTGTCAGGTATAGTCAGGTAACATTAAGTACAGGGTTTAGTAATAGAGAGATGTCTATAAAACACCCCCATTACTAACCCCATAGTTAGTTTGGAAATAAGCACACAGCAAGAATAAAATCATTTATTTGAAATACAACAAAACACCCTGCTTTATACATTTATTTAAAAACAAAAATCAAAGTTATACCTGTCCCCTGTAAAATACGGAAAATAGTAAGCAATCATTATACTCACCTTACGCCTAATACATGCCCTTGTCCGCTGTAAAAAAACAAAAATAATGAACAACCATATCCCTTACCTGTCCGAAGTGAAGATTAGTAGCATGATGAGCTCACAGACATAGATAAAAAGGACATAAAAATCCTGAAAATTTTTAGCAAAAACACAACATGAAAAATAGCCTAGCTAGTGCTTTGTTCATCTAACAAGATTTGGTGAGGCTATTTTTCATGTTGTGTTTTTGCTAAAAATTAGTAGCATGATGCCATCGTCCAGGCTGAAAACCATGAGACAATGAGGTGCTGCGAGCGCAGCTTCAGTGACAGCCAGTGAAGGGGCGTTCCCAGGCTCACTTCACTGTGATCCAAGATGATTAACTTTTTTAAAGTAATAGAATATGCTACACTGCTTTTATAATCAAAAGTTAAGACAGAAACAAAATAAACACATACCCTATTGCAAGAGAATAAGTAAAAAAAATAGTACATATAAATAAAATTGGTTACTTAGTAAACGCCATTTTTGATCAAAAAAAGCTTAAAAGCAATCCCACCAGCTCCAAGGTGTACCCAAATTCGGGATGGCCCTAACAGCTTGTATGAAAACCTTACCATGCGTCAGCATGATGTCTGTGTGAGTAAGGGCTGAGCTGAACATGCTCCTATTTTGCATGCATACCAACTTATACTCCAGTTTTTTTTGTATTACTGCTTTTATAATAAATTTTTTAGATAAGTTACTAAAGTTCTGAATAACATATCATGTGTCTTCTAATAAAACACAGACTGAATTATTCATGTATTATTATTGACCTTTTCTAAAACTTCACCCTCTATGTCCATCAACTGACAAGTGACATTTGATTAAATAGTTAAGTTGCTTGTCATGCCATTCTATATTTTTTAAAAAGCGGTGACACTACCCAGCATTTCTTGGTTGTGAAGTATGTTTCTCATGTACAGCACCATGGAATCAATGGCGCTATATAAATAAATAATAATAATAATAATGTATGGGCAATAGTCACTGAAATGTCTGTTCAGTGCTATTGGTTTCATGTTTAAAATGGAAGCAATATATACTGTAGCTATGTATGTCACTGGTGAAATCTTGATGACGAGTTGGATGTTGACATCACTTGTCTCATTCTGGCCTTGGGTGGTAATGCACTTTAAAGTTTAAGGACAGCAAGGTATAATCATACTACATCACTGTAGTTGTTGATGGAATATGCAGTTGTAATGTCATATATTTCCACAAATAAATGACTGAAACCAAGGAGGAACAGAAGACATGTACTGTATCTCTACCATTTCTTGAGCATTAATCACGACTCTCTGCACATCATAAATTTGGCGCTTTCTAGAGCATAACATTTAGAAGTGGTATTGGATATGCAGATTTAACAGTAAACAAGCATTGGAAACATTTGGAACATTTCAATATTTTTGGCAGGCTTCATGCACCAATGTTTGCAGACACATTATAAACCAAGCTGTACATGGATTAATCAAACCTCTTGTTTATTTCTATCTGACAAAAGATCTAGTTCAGTTACCAAATTGATTTATTACTACAGTGAAATTCCTTCTGTTCAAATTTAATGGCATGCAAATTCTTCAAACCATTGCAAAGTTACATAGGTTTAAAAAAGACATAGATCAGTCATGTTCAACCCATATCAATCAATTACACATTATCAGTCCCTAGATGATTTATTACTCTCAATGCCATTTGTGAGAAAATCATCCAGCCCTTTTTTAAAATGCTGATATAGTATCTGCTATTACTACCTCCTTCGGTAGAGCAGTCCACAGTCACATAATAAATAATTAATGTCCCCTTTTCCTTTGTAAGGTTCTTGGAAGTAATGAATCATATGCCAGGTCTTAGTACTGATTACACATATATTTATACATGTAAATGAGATCACCTATGAAATGTCTTTTTCTAAGCTAAACAGACCCAACTTTGGTAACCCCTCATTACAGGACATGCCTCCATCCTATGTAATAATCTATTTGCCCACATTTGAGCTGACTCCAACTTTCCAATATCCTTTTTATATTGTAGAACCAAAAATTGGACCCCATATTCTAAATGTGGCCTTACAAGTGATTTATAGAGGGGTAACAATGCTTATGCTATGGGATCACAGGATTTTATCTCTCTTTTTATACACCCTAAAATCTTGTTTGCTTTTGCGGCTGCTGCTTGACATTGAGTACTACTGCTTAGTTTATTTGTAACCAGAACACCCAAGTCCTTCTGTTCTGCAATCACTATTATATTTTCTTTCAACATACATGAAGCAATATGACTACTGCGGCCTAGATTCATTATTTTACATTTATTAATCTTCATCTGCCATAATTTGGTATGTATTTAGATTGTTTTGTAAAATTATGCCGTTCGCTCAGGTTATATTATCCTACATAGTTTTGTGTCATCAGTAAAGACTGACATATTATCCTCAATCCCATCAACAAGGTCATTAATAAAGAGTTTAAGAAAAATTGGGCTTAACACTAATCCTGGAGTACCCACTCGTGACATTACACCCTTTAGAGCATGTATTATTTACAATGACAGTTTGCTTCCTGTCTCATAGGGCTGGTATAGACGAGCATATTATATGGATGTGTGCTGATGGATAAAAATGTGACAACACACTGACCAATGTAATTCAATAAGGCTGATGAGAAGATAGTTTTTTCACATGGACTGAGTGTCTGTGTGAACAAAAATCACAGCATGCAATATTCTCTTCCAAGTATCAGATGAGACTCGTCTATATAAGTCTATAGGTGCGCAAAAAAATCGGGTCATCTGTGTAGCATCCAATTTCAACAGACACATTATCATTATTGACCTATCAAATTGTATTTGATCAAGTGCATTTTAAAATTTTGATGTAAAAAAGGACAAAACCTGGGATAAAACAAAATGAGAAAATACCCTGCAGTAAGTTAGTAAATCAATAGTAATAGTACATGTAAATAACATAAGGTACTTAGGTAACATTATTTTGATCAAAAGAGAGTAACAGCCATCTCAAATGACCAGGTGTATCCAATCAGGATGGTCCCTAACTCTTGTAGTTCACTTTGCTACTGTACAGTATGTGTCGGCAGACCTCAACATAGAAGGGGGAAGAGCAGGACCCAGACCCCACTGTTTTGCACCTGCCTGTGGAAAGCTATATAGACAAGATGAACAGCACAAAAAAGGGGAGCTACACCCCTGTTTATACAAAGTACAAAAAAATAAAGAAAAACCAAGGAAATGAGCTGGAACACATGTTGGTAAAAGTGCAATGTGTTATGTTTAGGTAGCTGAGGAGTCAGAAGAAAAAAACCGCATAGGCAGCCTAACACCAGAGAGGTTGGAAACTAATAGGTTGCAGACCCCTAAACTAACCGCACAACTAGAAGAAGCCGTGGGACGTTCCTACGGTGCCCTAGACGCCTCGTCACAGCCGGAGAGATAGCTATCACTGAAGATGGAAAGAGGAAATCTAACTGCCCCGGAGTAGACCCCAAAAGAATTGGAAGCCCCCAGACATATAATGGTGGCTAGACAAGATGAAAATATGAACACAGACAGAAAATAGATTGAGCAAACGCTGGGGCCCAAAACTGTCTAGATAGGACAGCAAAGGAGAGAATACTTTCTGCAGCCCAAAAAACCCTAGGAAAAACTCCAACACTTCTGAATCCAAAAATACTCAGAACACACGGTCTCGACCACCTATATCAGAACTGTGGTGTGGACACGTAGCAACCCAGCAGTAAAATATCACAAGAACTGAGCAAATAACAAATACAAAAAACGAACAGAGACCAGCCAAAGCCCCTCAAAGGGGACCCGGCTGAAGACAAAAAGCAATGCAGCAAAAAGCAAGGAATTCAAACCACAGTAAAAACAGTAAAAAAAACTGAAAGAGACTTATCTGAATGCAAGCAGGAGACAGCAGAAAAGCAAACTGAATTCCAACCTAGACCAGGAAGAACAATTGATCACCGGCGAGGATCATGGGAGGTCAGCTCACTTATATCAGGCCAGTCAGTATCACCTGACAACCACTCGTTAACTGCAGGTGTAGGACTCTTGGTGTTCAACATAGGTTCAATACCCTCAGCAACCACCAGAAGGAGCTCCAGCTCCGAAGTCGTCTCCAATACGTTCACAACAGCAATGTGTAGGTGTACATTCACACTGTGGCCATTAACAGACAAAGCTTAGGAAAAAGACAAAATAAGCAAACACTCTGTAGCAACTAAATAAATAAATAGTAATGGTACATGTAAATAACATAGGGTACTTAGCTGATACTATTTTGATCAAAAGAACATAGCAGCCATCCCACCATGACAATGTGTACCCAATCAGGATGGACCCTAACTTGCAGTTCGCCTCGCTATGTGTGAGCAGACCTCAAGATAGACGGGGGCAAAGCAGGACCAAGACCTGACTGTTTTACACCTGCCCATGGAAAGTAACGTAGGCAAGATGCACAGGATGCCTCACAAGCGTAAAAAAAAATGGACATGTGGATGGCACCCAGATGGCACATGAATAATTCTATGGATGAAAATCGTCCTAATTTTCTGGATGAAACTCAGGCTATTTTTTATATCATCTGACCCCAGATTTAACCACTTTTTTACAAGCGTGCATTAAATGTCCCCTAGTCTCTGCCTCTAAAGCTTCAGTAAAAGGCTGTTGCATGGCATCAGTAAAAGGCTGTTGTGTGGTATCTGTTGCCTTTCTAAAGTCCTGATATATCACAACAGCGGCATGACAAACATTCAAATTTGCACTTACCTCCTCTTAGAAACCCAGTATATTAGACACCACTTGACTTTTATGAATCCATACTTGATGTCAGTTATTATATAATGTTTTTTGCTATATACTTTTGTCAGTCATCCCTTAAAATAACTTCAAAATTTTGCTTGCCAAGCTTACTGGAGAGTAGTTGCATGAATCCACCTTCTTACCCTGTTTGAATATTGGTGTCACATCACTCATCCTATTATCTTGTAGTGCCAACCCTGTTACAAGAGAATCTAAGAAAATGAGATACAGCGGTCAGTCAATTATTGATCTCTACTCCCTCAGTATCGGTGGATAAAATACAATCTGCCTGGGGATTTTGTCAATATTTAATTTGTTCAGACACAACTCTACTTCTTCTTGTGGTTGGTTAGTGATATTGAGTGGTGGACCTTGAATACTGCTTTGCTTATTGATATTTGGCACAAACAGCTTATAGAATCATAGAATCATAGAATGGTAGAGTTGGAAGGGACCTCCTGGGCCATCTGGTTCAACCCCCTGCTCAAAGCAGGATTCTCTAAATCATTCCAGACAGATGTCTGTCCAGCCTCTGTTTGAAGACTTCCATTGAAGGAGAATTTACCACCTCTCGTGGCAGCCTGTTATTAGTTAACAAGAATGAAAAGTACATGTATAATATCTCAACCTTAAGAAATTACAGTATGCTTATATGGACATATTTTTGTGGGCTAATATAATCTAATTCTTTATTTCTATCTATTATTTTTCTTTCAGCCTACATTACTCTAATATGTATAGGGGCCTTTAGTCCACTGAATGTCAGGATATTTAAAATCATTTATACTAAGAATTATTATTTGCTGCAGCATTTCATCCTCAGCCTGTTCAGCTATATTAGGAGGCTTTTAGCAAAATCAATTAACATATCATTATTGCCAGTCCAGTGTATATTTACCCACTGTGGTGGATTGGCTCACTCAACTGTTCATAAAGGTAGTGAAAGGAACTTTTTCCATTTAAGTTTTTCACTGGTTTATTGAAAAAAAAAATGTTGCATAAACCAGTCCAACATTAGGCAAAACGTACACTGCCTTTCTAGCATAACAGGAAAAACAAAATAGCATACAGTAGGATTTACCCGCTCAGGAAAAAAAAACAAGGTTCAGTTCTCTTTAACACGAGCACAGCTCGGGAGATCTCATTTCTAGACACACTGAACACTGAATCAGTCCAGAGGCTTCATATTTACCTTCTGGACCACACCCTGGGGTTGAGATATGGTGAACAGCCTCCCACACACTCTTCAGCTGTTGACAAAAAAATCCAGCCTTATTATGGTCAACTAACCCCTGTCAGCACATAACATGCTGGAGCATACTTATGGGTTCATATCACTGCGGCTAACATCCTAAGTGAAACATCTCTCCTCCAGTATTTTACCAGTGACCTTCTCACACATGTCCCACCTCTGACCAAAGCTGGGGTTTTTGTCACCAATAGACAATGAAGCATTGACACGGCATCTGTGTTACTGTTAAGTCAGAAGGCCAGTAAAACCTAGGATTTACCGGTCAATCTGGACATTTACCGAGGCCATCGGTAAACGCTCAAAATGAAAAGTAAAATTGGACTTTTACCGGTGAAGTCTTGGTAAAGGTTAACACTTACCGTCGAGCGTGGTAAAAGTCAGAAATATCAGGTGTGAAGATGGAACATCTGACTTTAACCAAGCGCAGTTGGTAAATGTCACATTTACCACGGCTTCTTGGTAAATGTAGCTGAGAAGGGTGTAATAAAAAGTGTAAGCCACCGCGGGAAAGGTGTCTGATTAGGCAGATATGGAGAGGAAATGGAGGACACAGTGGGAAAGGTGTCTGATTAGGCAGATACGGCGAGGAAATTGAGGACACAGTGTTCAAAGTTTTTATAAATGTAATAAGAGTAAATGGGGAAAATATGGTAATAACAATGAACAAAATCTGCTACCCTGTAAGGTATCTGCTACCCTGTAACGTATGTACGTACGTTCTATATATACAGATGTCAATCCTGACTATCCTTAATGTATGTACGTTCTATATATACAGATGTCAATCCTGACTATCCTATGATTATTGTTCCAATCATACAAAAAGTGCCCACTTCCTGCTAACATACAACCACTGACCCCACACTAAAATATGCAAAAGAGAACGTCCTATGAATCTTAGGGTATCAGTGTTCCGCAGCACCCTCTCACAAAAAGTTACAAGAAGTACACACGCTGCCAGTGTAGTAGTGTATAAATTGTCCTGTACTTAGATTCCTGTAGAGCACAGAGTCCAAAGTTTTTCCAAGGGCCCCTTGCAAGGTGGACGCTAACACCGCTCACACGATTTACTGTTGCCACGCCAATGTGGTAGAACCAGAAGATATGCAGATAAGCTCTGAGCCGGAGTTGCTGGGTGCCATGAACGGTCTGTTCCACCCGAGCACCGTAGTCTCTGATCAGGGGAATCGGAAGACAGCGCATTCCGAGAAAAGGCTGGAAGGAAACAGCGCAACAGCCCTGTCTGGGCTCAGTCTAGTCAGCACAGCACCAGTCCTCTCACTCTCCCTAAAATAGCTCCTGCCTCAAGTCCTAGTTTCCTGTGGTTCTCTTCTTAGATTGCTGCCCAATCACTGCCTGAAGAAAATCACTAACTCATCAATGGCAGTGTTAGACCAGTAGATGGTTCTGTTGTACAGTCTTTCACACAATGCTGAGTAACCCTATTACAAAAGAACATGGGATTCTTGCCAAGCATTGTGGGTAAATGGGCGTACTTCCTGTTTGTGTCCTCATGCTGGACGACTGCCTGAGTGTTTTGCAAGCTGCACATACTGCTCAAAGCTGCATAGCCGACTGCCTGTCAAAGCTGCACAGGCACTAGCTGATTGTCAGATCATGAGTGAGGAAATGAAAGATCGTTTTTCGGAGCTCTTGAATGAAGTGGTGGAGAAAAAGCGAGATAATAATTTTTATCTCACGGACGATAAATACGAGAATATATTGAAAGAAGTGAAGGAGGCTAAGGTGGCGGTACCTAAACAGAGTATTCACTACAGACGTTTGAAGAGGTACGACATCATGACCGTCGGAACTGATGAAAAGTTAATTGCACCAATCTCGTGTGAAAAAGACAACGTGTTGCATTACGTTCGGTGTGCCGAACTCTTTAGTGTCATTCATAATGCGCACATCAGTACCGGCCACGGAGGGCGGACCAGGATCCTAAAGGAGGTGAACCGTAAGTTCAAAAATGTCACAACGGAGTCAATAGTTATTTATCTGCGACTCTGCCAGCCATGCCAGAAAAAACAGAAGATTACCAAAAAAGGCCTTGTTGTGAAACCCATCCTACACAGTGAAATGAATTCTCGTGCTCTAGTCGATCTCATTGACATGCAATCCAATTATGATAATGATTTCAAGTTCATATTCGTCTATCAAGACCACGTCACTAAATTTGTTCTTCTACGTGCTTTATGCACTAAAAGAGCAGAAGAGGTTGCGTACCACCTCCTTGACATTTTTTCCACTTTTGGTGCCCCGTGTATTCTGCATTCTGATAATGGGAGGGAATTTTGTAACAAGGTCATACAGAGTTTGTGCGCGATGTGGCCTGATATGAAAATAGTGCATGGTAAACCAAGACACAGCCAGTCCCAAGGCTCCGTGGAAAGAGCAAATCAAGACATTGAAAACATGTTGTCAACGTGAATGGAAACAAATAAGACACCCAAGTGGTCTGAGGGACTTTGCTTTGTACAAGCAATGAAAAATAGAGCATGCCATGAGGGAATAAAATGCTCGCCCTATGAAGCTATGTTCGGAGTGCCAATGCAGATGGGTCTAGCTACCTCCAAAATTCCTAGTGATGGGATCAGAAATCTCTCTTCAGAAAAAGATCTTGAAAATATGTTTTGTTGGTTTGCAAGAGGAACCTAGTGATCCGACATCACCAACAGAAGCCGAAGGGTCAGATGAATCTAACTTTCATCACACGTCAGCACCGACAGCAGCAGAAGCTTCGGATGAATCCAACTGTCATCAGCTGTTCACAACGGAAGGAGAAGCTTTGGACTTATACAACTGTCCGCACACCTTAACAGCATATGAAACTCCACCAATTTTGCCATCCAAGAATAATGAAGACCTAAAAGAAAAAAGTGTCGAGTCAAAGCCTTCTAACAAAGATGGAGAACTTCATGATGATCAGCAATCTGACGTTTTGATTTCGCATACAATCAATAGAAGAATTGGTGCGGTCAGAAGAGTTCGAAAAGCTGCAAGAGAAGGACTTGAAACACAGGCCAAGAAAATGTTGAAATGTTCCAGTCAAAAATTACCCGAACCTAACATTGGACAGAACATCAGAATCAGAATTCCAGACGTCGACCGTTCAAAAATGGACCCTAAGTCGATCATTGCGATTATTATAAAAAAAGAAGATGACTTCTACCAAGTGGGGACTACCGCTGGGATCCTAAATGCATTATATTATCGCAATCAGTTCACCATCTGTCAGGAAAATTTCATAGGATTGCAGGATGTGAAAAAAGTTCAGATCAGCCTTCGCACGGCGGTTTCCCGAAAATCGTTGCTGGGAGGTCAGGGATTGAAGAAATGCAACTGTTTAAAAAAGTGCCTAAACAAGAAATGTGTTTGTAGGCTGGCAAAAATGAAGTGCCATTCAAAGTGTCACAATTCCCAACCGTGTTGCAACAAATAGGTCCTCTTTTGTGCTTGTTGTATGTCTTTTTCATTGAGATGAAAAATTAAGTGCAATTTAACGGGTCACAATTAGAGTTGAGTGGATAGCTGGATATCCGTCTATCCGTACGGATAAGACCGAGATCCGAGTGGATCCGGATCCTATCCGTGTCCCTTATAAGTCTATGGGACAACTATCCATGTGCAGGGACATCCCTCCTGCGTCACCAGTGATGCGGGGGAGACTCCCTGCACGCCGGTGGGCATCCCTGCCGTCACTAGTGATGGTGGGGACTCGGCCGGGGCATACCTGAGCGAGGAGATCCTCGCTGCGTCACTGCAGTAGGAACTCCCCGCCCACTAGGGTCATCCCTCCCTCTGGCCGGACCCCCCTTCTCGGCCACTTAAAGATCACTACTTACCGGAGGCTACCAGAGGCTTCCTAGGTCTCGTCGGCCGGCCGCATCCTCCTTCTTCCGGGTCACATGACTGCATACGTCACCACGAAAGTGACAGGTGCATAAGTCATGTGACACTGAGTTGTGTCACATGACTTACGCATGCATCACTTGCGTGGTGACGTATGCAGTCATGTGACCCGGAAGGAGAATGCGGACGACGAGACCTGGGAAACCTCCGGTAAGTAGCAATTTAGCTTTATACCTGTCTGCCCTGCACACTCGCACCATCCATGCCTTCCGATGATGCATGAAACATGCATTATTGGAAGGCATGGATATATCCGACAGATATCGAGATTATCCGTATCCGTACAGCCCGTTATCCGCTCGGATAACGGGTCTGGACGGTACTATCCGCTTATCCCTAGTCACAATTACAGAATAACATAGTTTTGAAGTTGCGTTATTCTTGTATTTGCGTTAATTTGTCATTTTTGAGAAGTATTTTCCTATATAAATGTTTCCTATTTGAATTCAGAATTACATAGTTTTGAAGTTGCGTTATTCTTGTATTTGCGGTAATTTGTCATTTTTGAGAAGTATTTTCCTACATAAATGTTTTCTATTTGCATTTTCCTATTTGTATTTGTTCATTTGCATTTGCATTTTGAAGAATAAAAATATTTCTAACGATTAAGGCCTTCATCAGAGTCGGAAATTGTGTTTAGTTAACTTTTACTACCATCATCTGCTGGTACGAGTCAGAATTCTGCGACTCAAAGTTACTTTTACCAACACATACTGGTAAATGTAAAGATTTACAAATTCGCCCAGGTCCAAAATCGTTCGTTTATATGGAATACATCTGACTTTTACCAACGCTGTTGAGAAATGTTAACATTTACCCAGGGGTGGGATTCAAATTTTTAACAACAGGTTCTGTGTTTGTGCGTCGGTAAACCACACCCATTTTAAGCCACACCCTTTTAAGACACACCCATTTTTGAAGCCACACCCCGAAGCCTGCGGAATGGGATTCCCTCAAGAGGTTCTGCAGAAGCTGGGTTGTGATTCATACATATATGTTCCCTCCGCAGCTGCAGAACCTCTTTTTAAAGAAGGGGGGAGGTATAGCTAGTCAGAGGCTGAAGGATTACATCACTGCTCCCCATGTTCTGCTGGGACTTGTAGTCCTGGAGGAACTGCAGGATTCAGGTGTGATTAATTTTTTCCACATAAAAGGTTTTAGGCAAAAACAGGTTCTGCAGAAGCAAGGCAGCCCCTCATAGCTTCACAAAAACCACTCCACTCTCCTTCCCTTCCCTCTTTAAAATGAGGTTTTGCAGCAGCTAAGGAGCCGCAGGCAAGAAGGAAGGGCTCCTGGCACTGAATGTGCCTAAATAATACAGTACCCAAATAATACAGTCACAGAGTGCCCAAATAATACCGTCACATAATGCTCAAACAATACAGTGCCCAAATAATATCATCACATAGTGCTCATATAATACCTCATACAGTGCCCAAATAATACAGTGACATACTGCCCAAATAGCACATACTGCCCAAATAGTCTCCAGGCCAGGCCAGGCCCAGGCAGCGCCGCAGCTCAGGCAGCTGCTCACACTGTCATACAGTGCTGAGGGCCCACTGCCCAGCCCCAAATAATACAGTGACATACTACACTCACTGCCCAAATAGAACTTAGCACATACTGCCCAAATAGTCTCCAGGCCAGGCCAGCCCCAGGTAGCGCCGCAGCTCAGGCAGCTAGCTGCTCACACACACAGTACCTCAGAGACTCTGCAGCTCTGCCTCGCAGCCTCTGCTCTCTCCTCTCTCTTCAGCTCCTCCTCGTGACTGAAGATGGCCGCGGCGCGCCGCTACCCAATCGCCGCACTGCAGAGATCAGTCCGCGGGGGCTGGGGCTGGCGGTGTGTTGCGGCCAGAGGCGTATCTAGGCTTTCTGGCACCCGGGGCAAGAATTCGGTTCGGCGCCCCTCCCCCCCCAGCACACATGCGATTTGCACACTTAGTCATGTACCGATGAGCTGCTCTCCCTAATGCTCTCAATGTTCAGTGAAAAACTGAGAGAAGCAGGAGGAGAAGCTCGTTGTCACAGGACCATAAGTATGAAAATGGCATGAGTGAAGTGTCCATGTGATGACTGCTGGAACCTGCAGAGCTGAATCCTGACATTGCAGCTTCTGAATTCTCACAATGCTCTGCACACTTTTAGGATTCTCCCTTACTGGTGGCGAGAGTACACGGTCATGTCAGCACAAGCATGTGATTTATATACTTCTGGCCACATTCCGACTAGACGTGCCCGGCCTCGCTCCGTTCATTTTCATTGAGTGAGGCCACACACGTCTAGTCAGCATGTGACCGCATGTATGTAAATCACCCGGCACGAGAAAATCCTAACAGCGTGCAATGCGCACTGTGAGAATTCAGAAATTGACTAATTCTCATGTTTTTATTTATGTTAGGAGCATTAAAGGGGTTGTCCAGGTTTGTGCTGAGTCTGCAGTCATTCTATGTGACACAGACCTGGAGAACCCCTTTAATGCTCCTAACAAATAAAGACATGAGAATTAGTCAATTTCACAAATAATATTTACACGAGGTACCTTATAGATGACGCTGTCTCTGGAGTCGTTCTCCTTTTCTTCATCTTGTCCAAATCCCATGATGAGTTTTCTCATCCACAGCCGTCTCTGCAGACCTCCATCTTCTCCGCTCTTCTGCACCAACTCTCCACACGATGCCCTTAAAGACAGAAGAGTCATTATAATGCCACTAAATAAAAATATCTGCAATATACTGTCACCTCACACTATTACCCTCCCTCCTCACACTGTCTCCTCTCACATCCCCCCTGTTCACCATACTGTCTCCTTATATATTTACCCCCTCACTCTCTATACTGTCTGCTCACACATACCCCTGACTCCCCATACTGTGTCTGCACACATCCCATCACCCTCACTCCCCATACTGTGTCCACATACATTCACCCGTTCACTCCCCATACTGTCTGCACCCATTCCCCATACTGTTTCCTCATACATACTCTTCAGTACTCTCAAATCCCCCCACACATATTAAATGCCCCATTCTCACTCCAAATCCCCCCCACACACATTAAATCCCCCCATCCCCACTCCAAATCCCCACACGCATTAAGTATCCCCTATCCCCACTCCAAATCCCCCACACACATTAAATCCCCCCATCCCCACATACCCCTGACTCCCCATACTATGTCCACATACATTCACCCGTTCACTCCCCACACTGTCTGCAACCATCCCCCATACTGTTTCCTCATACATACATACTCTTCAGTACCCTCAAATCCCCCCACAGATATTAAATACCCCCATCCCCACTCCAAATCCCCGGCCCCCACACATAAAATAGCCCCCCATCCACACTCCAAATCCCCCACACATAAAATAACCCCCCATCCCCACTCCAAATCCCCAGCCCCCACACATAAAATAGCCCCCCATCCCCGCTCCAAATCACCCACACATAAAATAACCCCCCATCGCCACTCCAAATCCCCCCACACATACAATAACCCCCATCGCCACTCCAAATCCCCCCACACATAAAATAAACCCCAATCCCCACTCCAAATCCCCCACACATAAAATAAACCCCAATCCCCACTCCAAATCCCCCCACACATAAAATAAACCCCAATCCCCACTCCAAATCCACCCACACATAAAATAACTCCCCATCCCCACTCCAAATCCCCCCACACATACAATAACCCCCATCGCCACTCCAAATCCCCCCACACATAAAATAACCCCCCATCGCCACTCCAAATCCCCCCACACATAAAATAAACCCCAATCCCCACTCCAAATCCCCCCACACATAAAATAACCCCCCATCCCCACTCCAAATTCCCCCACACATACAATAACCCCCATCGCCACTCCAAATCCCCCCACACATAAAATAACCCCCCATCCCCACTCCAAATCCCCCCCACACGTAATGTATCCCTCATCCCCACTCCAAATCCCCCCACACATAAAAGAACCCCCATCCCCACTCCAAATCCCCCCCCACACATAATGTATCCCCATCCCCACTCCAAATCCCCCCACACATAAAAGAACCCCCATCCCCACTCCAAATCCCCCACACATAAAAGAACCCCCATCCCCACTCCAAATCCCCCCCACACATAATGTATCCCCCATCCCCACTCCAAATCCCCCCCACACATAATGTATCCCCCATCCCCACTCCAAATCCCCCACACACATAATGTATCCCCCATCCCCACTCCAAATCCCCCCCCCACATAATGTATCCCCCATCCCCACTCCAAACCCCCCACACATAAAAGAACCCCCATCCCCACTCCAAATCCCCCCACATATAATGTATCCCCCATCCCTACTCCAAATCCCCTCACACATAAAAGAACCCCCATCCCCACTCCAAATCCCCAGCCCCCACACATAAAATAGCCCCCCATCCCCAAATCCCCCCCACATAAAGTAACCCCCCATCCCCACTCTAAATTCACCCCCCATACACACACATTATGCCCCCCCATCTTCGGTGGTATCTTCAGCTCCATATTGGAGCACACTTACCACCATCGTTCCCCCACCTTGCCGCCGCCGGCCAGTGACGTCAGCAGCGTGATCACATGACCTGATCACGCTGCTGGCGTCGCTCTGACCCGCAGTCAGAGCTTCAATTGTACTGGCGTCTGTATATAGACGCCAGTGCAATTGATCCCTGGGAGCCGGCACGCAGCAGCTTCTCTGCGCTGGCTGTCAGCTTGACAGCCCGCACAGGGAACCGCCGACTCTCAGGTACAAAATAGTTCCGGTTCGCCGCTCTCATTCTCCCCGGTTCGGGGAACCGGCTGCTTTTTGAACAACCGGTTCCATCGAACCGGGGAGAACCGGCTGAATCCCACCCCTGCATTTACCAAGACTTCACCGGTAAAAGTCCAATTTTACTTTTCATTTTGAGCTTTTACCGACGGCCTCGGTAAATGTCGAGATTGACAGGTAAATCCTAGGTTTTACCGGCCTTCTGACTTTTACAGTAACATTACCATGTAGTTTTCCAGTCCTATGCTCCACATGCAAGCTGAAGTTCTGGAGCTCTAGAAACCACTAGTCATTCTTTCCTTTCCCTCATCCAGCTCAGGGGTGCATGGTCTGACACAAGCCTAGCAGGTAGTACCTAAGAGTGCCAATTGCCAATTTGATGGCCAGGCATTCTTATTACCCGATAGCATAATTCTTTCACAGGAGCAAAGTTTCTTACTTAAGTATAGGATCAGATGTTCCTCACCATTTATTTACTGGGACAACACGGCTCCCAACCCAACCTCTGTAGTGTCTGTCTGGACCACAAACTCCTTTTTAAAGTCAGATGTGACCAAGACCAGCTGTTTACAAAGGGCGAACTTCAATTCCTGGAACGTCATCTCAGCTTCGGTAGACCACTTGGCCATCAACATCTTTGTACCCTTAAGGAGGTCGGTCAGAGGTGCCGCTATCATGGCGAAATTCGGGATAAACCACCGATAGTATCCCACAATTCCCATAAATGATCTAACCTGTTTTTTTGAGATCAGTTGTGACCAATTTTCGATCGCCTCTACTTTGTTCACTTGTGGCTTTATTTCACCCCTCTCAATGTTATAGCCTAAGTATTTGGCCTCCTCTTTCCTGATGGTAGACTTCTTTGGGTTTATGGTAAACCCCGCCTTCCCCAGCGCATCCAGTACCACCTGGACCTTCTGCAGATGACTTCCCCAATCTGGGCTCAAGGTCACAATATTGTCCAGGTAAGCAGCGGCGTACTTCTTGTGAGGGGTCCCCTGCAGCCAGAAAGACATTCTGGTATATTGGAGGTAACCGTCAGGTGTAGACAACACCATCTTCTACTTGGCACTTTGGGACAGAAGAATTTGCCAGTACCCTTTCGTTAGGTCAACAGTGGTGCTGTATCTGGCTGATGCTAGCCTCTCAAAGAGTACATTGACCTGGGACATCGGATATGCATCGAACTTGGACACCTCATTCAGCTTCCTATAATAGTTACAAAACCACCATTCTCCATCGAGCTTCAGTACAAGGACAATGGGGCTGGACCAGCCACTCTTTGACTTAACATTCTACTCACCTAATCACCTCTCGGCAGGCTTCGGGGATTAAATATGACTTTAGGTTTACCCGTACATGTGATTCCATTGGAAATTCTGAAAACAGGTCTCATGTACACCAAAGCAGTTCTTGGCATTGTTGTTTCTGGGCCAGTGATAGTGTCTCTGCCACCGTGGCATCCTCGAGCTTGGCTTTGGGATTAGCCCCCAGGCATGTAGCTTCCACCTGCCCCCGGTATCGCCATGAATCAAGCAGCTTAACGTGGTATACCTGTAGGGTTCTCACTGGCTGGTGGACCTTGTAGTTGACCTCACCCAGCTTTTTGACCACTTCGTATGGCCCCTTCCACATGGCCAGAAATTATTGACAGTGGTAATCAGTACTAACACCTTATTCTCAGCCCTACCAACAAATTGTAGACTCTTGCCTGAGCCTCTTGTGCCTGAAAGAGACTCTTTCTCGCAATAGGCATCACCTCTGCCATCCTTACCTGCATCTGGGACATATGCTCGATGATGCTCTTGTGAGTTGTAACCTCTGCTTCCCAGATCTCTTTTGCAATATCCGGAAGAGCCCGAGTATGCCGGCCGTTGAACATCTCGAATGGAGAAAACCTTGAACAGGCCTATGGAAGTTCCCTAAACAGCAGAAACAAGAGTAGTCAAATCCACTGGTTTATTGAAAAATGTGCTGCATAAACCAATCCAACATTAGGTAAAACATACATGGTCCTTCTGGCATAACATGAAAAACAAAATATCATACAGTACAGTCTGTGTGGCTGCGGTGTTTGCTCTGGAAAAAAACCAAGGTTCAGTTCTCTTAAACATGAGCACAGCTCTGGAGATCTCATATCAAGACACACCGAACACTGAATGAGTCCAAAGGCTTCACATTTACCTTCTGGACCACACCATGGGGTGCAGATATTGTGAATAGTCTTCCACCCACTTTTCAGCTGTTCACCAAAAACCCCAGCCATTATTATGGCCGAATAACCCCTCTCAACACATAAAAAGCTGGAGAATACTTCTGGGTTCATATCACTGAGGCTAGCATCCTCAGTGACACATATCTCCCCTCCATTATTTTACTAGTGACTTTCTCACACCATACTGGCTCTATATCATCACAGCTCCCCCTAATGTTGTCATTCAGTGCTTGGAGAAGGACAGCATATACCATCCCTGCTGTGGACTGAACCCTGGTCCTTGGGAACCCCTCCCCCCACCTACACCACATGGCTAACCATTGTCTCTGAGATATTGTATGCACCAAATTTCCCCAGCTTTGCCAAATTCCTGTGACTGTGTTTTGTGAACTGCATTAACTTTGCATGGTATGCACCAAATTTCCCCAGCTTTGCCAAATTCCTGTGACTGTGTTTTGTGAACTGCATTAACTTTGCATGCTTTCCCATCGCTTGTAACTGTCTATGAAGTGCATATAATCTCTAGCATTTCACTACTTACCATTTTTCCATTTGCACAATATATCCTCTCCCCCTGTGTCTCTCATGCATACCTGAGTTGCCAGTCCCTTCTCCCTTTTATCTGTGAACATGTGGTCTGGGTAATCACGCCCACAACCCCCCTCACAGCTGATTCCTCTCAAGTGCACATATAGTCTCTGCCATGAGTCTGACCAAGACGTGTCTGACTATGCATCTTTCAACTTCCATCTTTCAAATTACAGATTTCTAATTACTATTCTCTGAATTAGACTGGAATTGGACTGGAATTTGACTGTAAGTTGACAGAATATATAACCACTACCATGTTTCCTTTTCTTTTCACTTTCACCCCCATACTACTTACTTTCTTCCTATTCCCTGTAATCCCCCCACCTAGTAAGGAAGTAGTCATTTCCCCCTCCATTCTACCCAGACATCTCACCTTCTCCTCAGAACTGTTCCTCCACGTACAATCCTTTTTCTCCAGAAACACAAGGCCACACCATGTCTTATCCTGTTCCCACCTTCTAACGCTCTGTCTGTTACTCCTCATTGCTGGTGACATATCCCCAAATCCAGGCCCTCCTCAACACATCCCCACACTCACTTCTATCACCCTGCCACGATCCTCTACACGTCTTCGCAACCATGATAACCTCATACCCATTCACCCAGCCCCCACTCCTCCGGTCCCCCTACCTGGAGCACTATGGAACGCACGCTCTGTCTGCAATAAACTGTCATTTATCCACGACCTCTTCATCACCAGTAAACTCTCCTTCCTTGGCATCACCGAAACCTGGCTCACATCCTCTGACTCAGCCTCACCAGCTGCACTCTCATACAGTGGATTCCACCTATCTCACACCCCCCACCCCAGCAACAAACATGGTGGAGGAGTTGGTTTGCTCCTATCTGATACCTGCTCCTTTACCCCAATTCCACTACCCCCTCCGCTACTATTCCCTCATTTGAGGTGCATTCCGCCCGCATCTACTCCCCCTCCATCCTCCAGCTGGCTGTCATCTACCGCCCCCAGAACTTGCCATCTCCACCTTTCTCGATCACTTCACCACCTGGCTGCTCCATTTCCTCTCTGTTGACATCCCCACTATCATCATGGGTGACTTCAACATCCCCATTGATGCTTCCACCCCAGCGGCCTCTAAACTTTTATCGCTCACTGCCTCCTTTGGCCTCACTCAATGGTCCTCTGCAGCCACTCACAAAGATGGCCACACGCTGGACCTTATCTTCACCCGCCTCTGTTCCCTTACTAATCTCACTAACTCACCCCTTCCCCTGTCTGACCACAACCTACTGACGTTCTCTTCTCTCTCCTCTTCTAGTGCACAACCCCCACTCCACAAACTCACTCACCCTCGCAGAAATCTCAAACACCTCAATTTACCAATGCTCTCTGAGTCCCTCCTCCCTCTTACAGACATATCTTCACTTCATGACACAGATTCTGCTGCCACCTTTTATAACACTACAATAACAGCAGCACTTGATTCGGCCGCCCCCCTCACACATAGCAAAACTTGTACAATCAACAGGCAGCCCTGGCTGACCAGCCTCACAAAAGAACTGAGACGGGCTTCCAGGGTTGCTGAGCGGAGATGGAAAAAATCCCGCTCTGCCGAGCACCTAACCGCATACAAGCAGTCCCTCACCAGCTTCAAGTCCACGCTCACTGCGGCAAAGCAAACTTTCTTCTCATCTCTCATATCCTCCCTGTCTCACAACCCTAAACAGCTCTTCAACACTTTCAATTCTCTACTCTGTCCCCCAGCACCTCCTCCTTCTCCTCTCATTTCTGCTGAAAGACTTTGCCTCTTTCTTTAAGCAGAAGATCAATACGATCAGAGAAAGCTTTGGCCCACAGCCCCCATTGCCCCTCTTAGCTGCTCAACCCTCTTCCTCCAAAACCAACTTCTCCACCTTGACAGAAGATCAGCTTTCCACCCTCCTATCAAGATCACACCTCACCACTTGCATGCTTGACCCGCTCCCATCCCACCTCATCCCTAGCCTCGCCACCGTCTTCACCCCTACTCTAACACACCTCTTCAACCTCTCACTTACAAATGGTGTCTTCCCCTCATCCTTCAAACATGCCTCGATCACACCCATTCTCAAAAAGACCTCCCTCGACCCATCCTCTGTGTCTAGCTATCGCCCGACGTCTCTTCTCCCTTATGCCTTAAAACTACTGGAACAGCATGTCCATCTTGAACTGTCTTCCCACCTCTTCTCCTGCTCCCTCTTTGACCGCTTACAATCAGGCTTCCGACTGCATCACTCAACTGAAACTGCCCTAACTAAAGTCACCAACGACCTTCTAACCGCCAAGAGCAAGCGACACTACTCTGTCCTCCTTCTCCTGGACCTGTCTTCTGCCTTCGACACTGTGGACCATTCCCTCCTGCTACCGATTCTCTCATCTCTTGGCATCACAGGTTTGGCCCTATCCTGGATCTCATCATATCTAACAAACCAAACATTCAGTGTCTCCCTCTCCCACACCATCTCCTCACCTTGCCCCTGTCTGTCGGTGTTCCCCAAGGCTCAGTTCTAGGACCCCTACTCTTCTCCATCTACACCCTCAGCCTGGGACAGCTCATAGAATCCCATGGTTTGCAGTATCATCTCTGCTCCAACGTCACGCAGATCTACCTATCTGGACCTGACCTCACCTCCTTACTGACCAAAATCCCACAATGTCTGTCTGCTATTTCTGCTTTCTTCTCTGCTCGCTTTCTAAAACTGAACATGGACAAAACAGAATTCATCATCTTTCCCCCATCTCACTCTACCCCCCCACCAGACCTGTCCATCAACGTCAATGGCTGCTCACTTTCCCCAGTCACGCATGCTCGGTGCCTCGGAGTGATCCTCGACTCTGCCTTCTCTTTCAAGCCACATGTCCAAACCCCTGCCTCCTCCTGCCGTCTCAAACTCAAAAATATTTCCCGGATCCGTGCATTCCTTGACCATGAAACTACAAAAACACTAGTGCATGCCCTCATCATCTCCCGCCTCGACTACTGCAACCTCCTACTCTCTGGCCTTCCCTCTAGCACTCTGGCACCACTCCAATCCATCCTGCACTCTGCTGCCCGACTAAAACACCTGTCTCCCCGTTATTCCCCAGCCTCTCCTCTCTGCCAAGCCCTTCATTGGCTTCCTATCGTCCAGAGGCTCCAGTTCAAAACCCTAACCATGACCTACAAAGCCATCCACAATATATCTCCTCCATACATCTGTGACATGGTCTCCCGGTACATACCCACACGCAACCTTCGATCCTCTCAAGATCTCCTCCTCTACTCCCCTCTTATCTCTTCTTCCACAACCGCATACAAAGCTTCTCCCATGCCTCTCTCATACTCTGGAACTCTCTACCCCAACACATCAGACTCGCGCTTACCATGGAAACCTTCAAAAAGAACCTGAAGACCCACCTCTTCCGACAAGCCTACAACCAGCAGTGATCATCAGTCTACTGAACCACCGCACGACCAGCTCTACCCTCTCCTAGTGTATCCTCACCCATCCCTGTAGACTGTGAGCCCTTGCGGGCAGGGTCCTCTCTCCTTCTGTACTTGTGTGTGCCTTGCATTGCTCATGTTTACTGTACTTATCTATATTTGCCCCTCTTCACATGTAAAGCGCCATGGAATAAATGGCGCTATAAAAATGTATTATAATAATAATAATAATAATAATAATTCAGCACAGGTGGATTTCACAAAAATACACACCTCTCATTCTTCATCCTTACTATCCTTTCTGAATACAGAATACATTCCATGCCTAGTGAACTCTCTACTTTCCTGGCTAGTCCTAGTCCTGTCTATATCCTTATTAACCTCTGCTATGTACCACAATTTACATGCTCTAGTTATCCCTTTTTTTGCACAACTAAACTAATTTCCTCCAGAAGTTTCCTTTTTTTGGACTACAGGACACACATCACTCTAAGGCGCACACCAGGTTTAGACAGCAGAAAATAGGAAAAATATTTTTCCAGTAATTAAAACTTCCCTCGTCGTGTAAAGTGGAAGGGACAGCTGCTGCATAGAAGTACAGACACACTCAGTTCTGTCACATACACACACATACAGTTCTGCTACTTGTAAGGTGGCTGTCGGACATCTAGTGGTTGGGAGATAAACTTGAAGTAATGCTTTAGTACATATAGAACTAAAAGAAGTTAATTGGCCATGACAGATCGATTTTGAGTAGCTGATGAGATGGGAGAGTTGGCTGCTCACCATATCTCCACCCCTGGGAGTGGTTAACTTTGTAAATTGAGAACTGTTTGTGTGTATGGAGGTGTGCAGATCTCCTGGATAGAGTGTCATTGCTAAAGGACCAAGACGCTAAATCCTAAGTCAGCCAGGCTAACCAGCACTATTGTATTGAATTTTTATTTTATGTTGTACTTTGAGCCGGACAAGGGCTCTATTTGAATTTCCTGTGATGTGGTTTATGAGGAGTGAAATAAAGCCACCGGTGTTATGTTTCGGTAGCTGAGGAGTGCAGGTAAAAAAAGGCAATACACCAGAGCAGTTGGAATCTATGAGATTGCAGTACCCTGACTAACCACCACAACTAGAGGCAGCCGTGGAGCGTTCCTACGTTGGTCCTAGACGCCTCGTCACAGCCTGAGAAACTAACTACACCTAAAGATAGAAATAGGAAAGCTATCTGCCCCGGAGCAGAACCCCAAAGATAATAGAAAGCCCCCAAACAAGTAATGGCGGTTAGACAAGATGAAATACTGACACAGAAAGAAAATAGTATGAGCAAACGCTGGGGCCCAAACTAACTAAATAGAAAAGGATAGGAAGGGTACTTACTGCAATCCCAGAAAACCCTGAAAAGCACCAACTCTACTAATTTCAAAAACACCTGAGATCACACGACCTCTTCCACCTAAATTAGTTCTCTGGTGTAACAAAATCAAAACAGCAGCCACTGAAAAAACTGGAAAAAGCAAAAGTACAAACATCAGTGGCTGAACTAAACTGAAAGGGCAAAAGCCCCGGAGGGGACCCTGAAGGCCCCCACAGAAGTGCAGGAAAAAATGCAAAAATATAGCACAAAAAACAAAAAGAAGAAAATGTCTTATCTGTTAGCAGGAGATGCAGACACGACACAGCAGGCTACAAGGGAAACAGGAATGAAGGATTCAGACCAGAACAATTGATCACCGGCAACACTGATGGGAAGGTGACTCCCTTATATAAGACCAGTCAGTAACACCTGATTCCCAATCCTCACAATCTTCACTGGACAGACCAGCACCGCTTGTAACCACCAGAGGAAGCCTCTGCTCAGAACTCATCTCAAACCCATTCACAACAGTACCCCCCCCTTGAGGAGGGGTCACCGAACCCTCATTTGAGCAACCAGGTCGGTCAGGATGAGTTCTATGATACGCATGGATAAGTCTCCTAGCATGGATGTCCGAAGCAAACACCCAAGAATTGTCTTCCTGACCATAACCTCTCCATTTAACCAAATACTGGAGTTTTTGTCTAGAAAAACGAGAATCTAATATTTTCTCAACCACATACTCCAGATTGCCCTCAACCAAAACAGGGTCAGGAGGCACAGCAGCAGGAACCACTGGCTCAACAAACCTCTTCAATAAGGACTTGTGGAACACGTTATGGATCTTAAATGTCCCTGGAAGAAGTAAACGAAAAGAAACAGGATTAATAATCTCCATGATCTTATAAGGTCCAATGAACCTAGGCTTAAACTTAGGAGATGCCACTCTCATAGGAATATTCTTTGAGGACAACCAGACCAAGTCCCCCACTTTAAACCGAGGACCATCAGTCCTATGCCGGTTAGCAAACCGCTGGGCCTTCTCCTGAGAGAGGGACAACCTCTCCACTACCTGGTCCCAAATCTGTTGCATACGCTCCACAACAGAGTCAACACCTGGACAGACAGAAGCCTCCGTCTGTCCTGAAGAAAATCGAGGGTGAAACCCAGAATTACAGAAAAACGGAGACATCAAAGTGGCAGAGCTAGCCCTATTATTAAGAGCAAACTCAGCCAAAGGCAAAAAAGAGACCCAGTCATCCTGATCAGCAGACACAAAGCATCTTAGATAAGTCTCCAATGTCTGGTTTGTTCTCTCAGTTTGACCATTGGTCTGAGGATGAAATGCCGAGGAGAAAGACAATTGAACACCCAGTTTAGAAAAAAAAGTCCTCCAAAATCTGGAAACAAACTGGACTCCTCTGTCAGACACAATGTTCTCAGGAATGCCGTGTAAACGAACCACGTGCTGAAGGAACAACGGCACCAAATCAGAGGAGGAAGGCAACTTAGGTAATGGCACAAGATGTATCATTTTGGAAAACCTATCACAAATTACCCAGATGGTGGTCATTCTCTGAGAAACAGGAAGGTCGGAAATGAAATCCATAGAGATATGGGTCCATGGTCTCTTGGGCACAGGCAATGGCATCAACAAACCACTAGAGCGAGAGCAAGGCTTGGAGCGAGAGCAAGTCCCGCAGGACTGCACAAATTCCCTGACATCACGAGACAAGGTAGGCCACCAAAAGGACCGACTAACCAAGTCTCTGGTATCAAAAATTCCGGGATGCCCAGCCAATGCGGAACAATGAATCTCAGACATCACACTCTTTTTCCACTGGTCCGGGACAAACAACTTTCCAACATGGCAGCACTCGGGCCTATCCTCCTGACACCCCTCCAGAGCAAGTCTCAAATTGGGCGAGATGGCGGAAAGAACTACACCCTCTTTCAAAATAACAGAAGGATCAGATAACTCAGGAGAGTCCGCAAGGAAACTCCTCGAGAGGGCATCCGCCTTAACATTCTTAGTGCCAGGAAGAAAGGAAACCACAAAATTAAAACGTGTGAAAAACAAGGCCCACCTGGCCTGTCTAGGATTGAGTCGCTTGGCAGATTCCAGATAGACCAGATTCTTATGGTCCGTAAGGACCACCACCTGATGTTTGGCTCCCTCCAGCCAATGTCTCCACTCTTCAAAAGCCCACTTCATGGCCAATAACTCCCGATTACCCACGTCATAATTACGTTCAGTAGGAGAAAATTTTCGAGAGAAAAAGGCACAAGGGTTACTTTTAGAGGTCTCTGGATCTTTTTGGGACAAAACGGCACCTGCCCCAATTTCAGAGGCATCAACCTCCACCTGAAATGGCAGAGAAACATCAGGCTGCCGTAGAACAGGAGCAGAAGTGAATCTCTGCTTAAGTTCCTGAAATGCAGAGACTGCCTCTGGAGGCCAATTCACCACATCAGAACCCTTTCTGTCAAATCAGTTAATGGTTTAACAATAACCGAGAAATTACCAATAAATTTACGATAAAAATTGGCAAAACCCAAAAATCTCTGAAAAGCCTTTAATGAAGTAGGTTGGACCCAATCACAGATGGCCTGAACCTTGACCGGGTCCATTTCAATAACAGATGGGGACAAAATGAATCCCAGAAATGAGATCCTCTGTACGCCAAAAAGACACTTTGATCCCTTCACATACAGAGCATTCTCTCTCAAAATCTGGAATACAGTTCGAACATGTTTCACATGAGAGTCCCAGTCATTAGAAAAAATCAAGATATCATCCAAATAAACAATCAGAAATTTGTCCACAAAATCCCTGAAAATGTCATTCATGAAGGACTGGAAGACGGAAGGAGCATTAGTAAGCCCAAGGGGCATCACTAGGTACTCAAAATGCCCTTCAGGGGTATTGAATGCCGTCTTCCATTCATCCCCGTGCTTAATGCGAACAAGGTTATACGCCCCCCTGAGGTCAAGCTTGGTAAACCAAGTAGCGTTTTTCACCCTGGAAAACAGGTCAGAAATCAAGGGTAACGGGTATTGATATTTCACAGTAATATTGTTCAAGAGACGATAATCAATACACGGCCTTAATGAACCATCTTTTTTGGCCACAAAGAAAAAACCGGCACCTAAGGGTGAAGAGGATGGTCTGATATGACCCTTCTCCAATGATTCCTTGATATAAGACCGCATAGCGTCATGTTCAGGTACAGACAAGTTAAAAAGGCGACCTTTAGGGAATTTACTACCAGGCACTAATTCAATAGCGCAGTCATAGCTCCTATGGGGAGGCAAGGATGCAGATTTACTTTCGCTAAACACATCAGAAAAATCAATCAAAAAGTCAGGAACATCCTGAGCCTGGGGGGAGGCAGAAAAAACAGGAGTGTTGGTATTAACACATTGGCAGCCCCAACTGGTTACAGACACAGATTTCCAATCCAAAACAGGATTATGAGACTGTAACCAAGGGAAACCCAGCACGATAATGTCATGCAGATTATACAGAACCAAAAATTTGCAGCACTCCTGGTGATCAGGTTCAACCCTCATTATCACCTGAGTAGAAAACTGGGGTTTATTCTCAGCCAAAGGGGTAGAATCGATCCCCAGTAGGGGAATAGACTTCTGTAGGGGTATCAAGGGAAACCCACAACGTTTAGCAAAATCATAATCCATCAGGTTAATAGCTGCTCCAGAATCAACAAAAGCCTGAGCAGAAAATGAGGACAGAGAGCATATCAGAGTGACAGTTAATAAAAACTTAGTCTGAACACTACCCAAGACAACTGAGCGTGCAAAACGTCTTCCCCGCTTAGGGCAGACTGAAATAGGATGAGAGGCATCACCACAGTAGAAACATAACCCATTGCGCTTTCGAAACTCATGACGCTGTGCCCCAGACACCACTCTATCACACTGCATGGGTTCAGAAGCTGGTTCACAAGGCAACACCATTCCACGCATACTTCTCCGCTCACGCAAACGTCTGTCAATTTGAATCGCTAATGACATAGAATCATTGAGACCAGAGGGGACAGGGAATCCCACCATAACATCCTTTACATTATCTGACAGACCCTTCCGGAAAAGGGCTGCCAAAGCGTCGTCATTCCATTTGGTCAGGACTGCCCACCTACGGAATCTCTGACAGTATAACTCAGCGTCATAGGGCCCCTGATTTAATGCCAACAAGGCTTTTTCAGCTTGATCAGTGACATTAGGCTCATCGTACAATAACCCCAAAGCCTGAAAAAATGCATCAACATCACTCAAAACAGGATCCCCAGGTGTCAGGGAAAAAGCCCAACCTGAGGATCGCCGCGCAGGAGAGAGATGATAATTTGAACCTGCTGCGCTGCGTTCCCTGAGGACTTAGATTTTAAGGCAAAAAACAATTTACAATTATTTTTGAAATTCTGAAACTTAGCTCGATCCCCCAAAAACAAATCTGGCATGGGAATCCTAGGTTCCACAACAGGCAACCCTGCAAGATAGATAGCAATACTCCGAACCTCAGTGGCAAGCTGATCCACACGGCCAGACAACTGTGCAAACTCCATTGAGAGAAAAGATCCTCCCCAGCACCCAGAGATACAGAGGGAAAAAAATGCAACAAACAGAAAAATATCTCTGACAACTCTGACAACCTTTTTTCTTTCACAATATTTTTTCCCTTCTGTGAGTACCATACAATTTTCAATTTTAAGGCTGGTGATACTGTTATGTTTCGGTAGCTGAGGAGTGCAGGTAAAAAAAGGCAATACACCAGAGCAGTTGGAATCTATGAGATTGCAGTACCCTGACTAACCACCACAACTAGAGGCAGCCGTGGAGCGTTCCTACGTTGGTCCTAGACGCCTCGTCACAGCCTGAGAAACTACACCTAAAGATAGAAATAGGAAAGCTATCTGCCCCGGAGCAGAACCCCAAAGATAATAGAAAGCCCCCAAACAAGTAATGGCGGTTAGACAAGATGAAATACTGACACAGAAAGAAAATAGTATGAGCAAACACTGGGGCCCAAACTAACTAAATAGAAAAGGATAGGAAGGGTACTTACTGCAATCCCAGAAAACCCTGAAAAGCACCAACTCTACTAATTTCAAAAACACCTGAGATCACACGACCTCTTCCACCTAAATTAGTTCTCTGGTGTAACAAAATCAAAACAGCAGCCACTGAAAAAACTGGAAAAAGCAAAAGTACAAACATCAGTGGCTGAACTAAACTGAAAGGGCAAAAGCCCCCGGAGGGGACCCTGAAGGCCCCCACAGAAGTGCAGGAAAAATGCAAAAATATAGCACAAAAAACAAAAAGAAGAAAATGTCTTATCTGTTAGCAGGAGATGCAGACACGACACAGCAGGCTACAAGGGAAACAGGAATGAAGGATTCAGACCAGAACAATTGATCACCGGCAACCCTGATGGGAAGGTGACTCCCTTATATAAGACCAGTCAGTAACACCTGATTCCCACTCCTCACAATCTTCACTGGACAGACCAGCACCGCTTGTAACCACCAGAGGAAGCCTCTGCTCAGAACTCATCTCAAACCCATTCACAACACACCGGACTTTTAAATAGAAACGGTTCCTTTAATACCTCATATTGCTCACAAGTGAGTAGCATGGTTACAGCACACAAAACATTTGTATTAATGGCTGATGTAACAGGTCATAAACGACTGCTGATCAACTTGCATTTAGCCAAACGATGGTCATTTAGTGTCCGCCTTCGACCTGTACAAATTATTCGTTCCTCTTAAAACATAAAGTACACTTATTTTATCACCCACTTGACCAAATTTACTCTGTGGATTTCAAGAGCAAAATTTATTTGATATGACAGTTATTTTACATTTCAATTGATAACTGTTCATTATTTCTATATATATTGATAAATTGATTATTTTAAGCACTAACAAAAAATGGAAAAGAAATACAAATTTGTGATCAGATATTTTATGAACAAAATAATAAGACTCATTGAATACTATATAACATTATGTGTCCGTTAAACATGATTTAAAAGAATAATAGATGTAGCTGTATCATGGTTCTTAACACCTCCAACAACTACAGTGTTAAGAAATTCCATACTATTCCTCCATATGCTTCCAATTTCACAAGCCGTATTTCACTCCAGATGCATTTTATAAAGGCATGCAGACCTCTATTGTATGCAACATTCAAAACAGTATTCTACCTTGAAAGCATTGCTTCAATGGGTGAATATTTCCATATAGCAGTGCTGTACAGAAGCAGAATTTAGTGGCACAAGGAGTACCTTCAGTTCAGTACTACAGAACAATAGATTCTGCGTGTTTGTCACAGAACATGTGCCAAGTACTCAAATCCTACAAAGAAGTAGGTTAAGTTGACACGTAAGGCCAAAAACCTAAAACATATTCCATGATCACCAGAAATATTTTATTCATTTGCACATTAATATGCTATGTTGAGATATTATAAATGTATTTATTTGACTGTTCATGTTAAAGGATTATTCCCATTTTCTCTTGTAAGCACTTCCCTGATGCTGGCCGGGATCATTAGAGCAAAAGCGCTCACCCTCCAGTAATGAGGAAGTTAAATGGCTGGAGAAGTGTGAGCATGTGACCAGAAATATGCAAATTGCATATATGTGGGCACATTACTGCTAACTAGCACGGGTTATACAAAGGAATTGTGAAAGATTGCTGTCATGATTTGGCAGTCTGACGTAAGATGACTTTTCTTTTCAGCTCTGACAAACTTATTAACTCTTTAAATATGTTTATGTTGACATTAAAAACAAAGTCCCATTAACATTTATTGATCTCAAGTGCTGGACAGAATGGAAGGTCAAGTGATTTGGTTGAGAAGCAATATCTAAACTATGTGTTCATCTGCAGTGGTGAGTATAGCGTCTTTGCAAGCAGTGCACTGGCCAGAGTTCATAGAGATGACAAACACGGACTAGGCACATGATGGCGGGACCTGCGTAAGGTGTTAGGGAAGCTTAGGCACAGGCACAGGTTGTTGTCAGGAGGTGTCCCATCCCCCGCTCCCTGCAGTTGAGGCCTTCCTCTTCTTTTTCCATCTCGTCGTATTTATATGTTGTGTCGTCCGTCGGACTTACCTGTGTCCAAGCCTGACAGCAACCCCACAATTGAATGGTCTCAGGATGCCTTTTTGGAGACACAGGTCTCATGGCAATACTTACTTTTTCTTCTCTGGACAAACATTCTTCCAAATGTCTCAAATAGTATGAAGTTGGCTTCGTCAGAGAAAATAATTTTACCCCAGTCATCTAGGTTTAATCTCTGTAGTTCCTACAAAGTTCCTTTAGACTGTTTGGGACATCTGAAAAAATTATTGTCTGGAGAACAAAAGATGAGTACTATCGTGTTACCTTTCAAGCAATTGATTACTCATGATTTTGCCCAATATACAGGCTCTCCATGCATGTGTTGTCACTGTCACACAGCCGCGACATATGCAGCTGTGGCGCCGAACAGCTGATTATAATATCAGGAGCGCTCCATTTATCCGGGTTCCCGATGCAGCTATTCAGTAAGTGCTATAGCTATTCGGATAAGGGCTTATCCAAGGCTATTCACTCATCCCTATTAATAAATAACATTTCCCACATGTCAACTTTACATCAGCACAATTTTTTGTTAGCACGTTAAAAGGGTTGAAAGTTGACCAGCGATTTCTCATTTTTCCAACAAAATTTACAAAACCATTTTTTTTAGGGATCACCTCACATTTGAAGTGACTTTGGGGGTCAATATGACATAAAATACCCTAAAGTGACACCATTCTAAAAACTACACCCCTCAAGTTGAGCAAAACCACATTCAAGAAGTTTATTAACCCTTCAGGTGCTTCACGAGAACTAAAGTAATGTGGAAGTAAAAAATTAACATTTAACTTTTTTCACAAAAAAATTCATTTTGACCCAATCCTAACACAGCTCTAACCCCAACACCACCACCGTAACCCCAACACCACCATAACCCCAACACAGCCCTAACCACAACACCACCCTAACCCTAGCCCCAACCCTAACCCTAGCACCAACCTAAATCTTAGTCCCAACACTAACCCTAGCCCCAACCCTAATCTCAGCCCCAACCCGAACCCTAGCCCCAATCTTAACCCTAGCTCTAACCCCAACCCTAACCCTAACCCTAGCCTCAACCCTAATCCTAACTGCAAACAGTGGAAAAAAATGCAATTTTTTATTTTATTAAAACTAACAGTGTGACAAAGGGGGTTTGATTTACTGTTTTTTTTTTTTATTTTGATCACTGTGATAGGGTCTATCACAGTGATCAAAATTAACCAATAGTAAAAATCTCCTATTGTTGCTGGCTCCTGGCAGGCAGATCTCGGCTGGCGCACTGCGCATGCGCCTGCCATTTTCTTTCAGGAAGATGACGTGGAGGGCCGGGGAATGGAGCAGGAGGGTCCGCGGATGCCGGATTTACATGGGGTGGCTCGGGGGACCCCATTTCTCTCTGCTCTGGTATGCTAGATCATATGAGAGGAGAGAGAAATGTGCTTTTTTGTGATTGCCGTTATTCGGTAAATCACGTTATTTTTACTTATTTGGATGAAATAGAGACATGAGATATGCATTTTTTATATTTCTGATAGAATGCTTTTTCATATTATTGCCCCTTATTTCCTTGCTTCCCCATCTCCTCTTATTTTTATCCATTATGTTTATAGATGGCAGTTTATCCATTCTTAAAGTTTACACATGTTTATGCATTATGTGTCCTGGTAAAGTTATTGTCCAGCTTCAATCATGGGGTCCATAGCAGAAGTCTTAATTAGTACCCCTCAAAAAACAATTGGCAAGCTAGATGGGGTCACAGAACATAAGCACAGACACAGAAGGCAATATCTCACAATGTTTAAACACAATGAGAGGTACATGTATTACACTTATAAAGTAAGTAGAGGAAAGAAACCAAATAGATTCTATTATAGTCATTAAAGTCCATCATCCACCTTATGTGACCATCATTAGATGGATATTTCCTTGAATGAATTCTGTTTTTTACATTTCTAGAAATGCAGTTCTGAATCAAGCCTTACTTGGAAAGAAGAACAATAATCACACGCATTTCTTTAACCTGGGAGCTTATTGGTTATGGATGATCTACAGAAAACATCCATCACAGCCACCCAGTGAAAAAATACAGCATCACAATATTTTACATGCTAGGCTTACTGTACATAGACTTATCACTAAATTAATATGCATATTCTTAGTTACACCTACAACGTACTATGTAATTACATGTGATAGGATTAGGTACAGGTAAGACGCATATCCTTAAATACACCTACCATCTAGATAGATATATATCACTAGATAGATATCACTGAAATATTATTCATATCTTGGTTTCCAACTATCCAGAAATTCCTGTACTGTTTGTAAAAACAGAGAATTTTTTCTGCCTGTTGTAGGGCGGCAGTGTTCACACCGTGCAGTAACTGAGGCAGTGACCCAAGCAAGTCCAAAGTAAACAGCTTTTATTCAGCAACTCACGGGTTAAACAGAAAAAGTCCTCCGGTACGCAGCCGGGTTAACATCAGTCCATAAACACTGGTTGCCGGGGACAACGGCCACGCCGGGCCGAACAGAGCCTGACAGGTGCAGAGCCGTCCCAGGCGTGGGTTCAGCTACACACAATCCTGTGGAGCTTTCCTGCTATGCTCCTCGCAGGGTCCCAACATAGAACAACACTAATCCTTAGTGCAGGAGTTTTAAAGACTTGTGGCAAAAGCCACTGGAAAACCCGGGTTGGAGGGAGGAGGCCGCCCCACTGCCTCCTGTGACCTCCTCCAAGAAATGAAGGCCCTGCCGGATTTTACTTAATCTGCCTTAGCCAGGTAGTCTGACTAGGTCATTGCTCACCTTCATTCCTGCATTGCAGCCGCAGCTGTGTGTGTGACTGCAATGCACTCCAATGGCTTTAATAGGTCTCTGTACACATTCTGGGGGAAATATAACGTCCCTCGTAAACGATCCCGGTCACTGCCTCACACTGTCCATAAAGAAATTTGATGTAATTTTTTTAAGCTGTAGAAATTTGCATAGATTATTGTGACTATAATTGTCATCATTTTACAGTTCACAGTGAATGTCGCTGTCGCATAAATATCAGAATTACAGGTTGTAGACACAGATCACACAGGCCAGACTTACATAGACTATGACTGCGTTAAATAGAAAGGCCTTGGATATTGCTTTCATTGCCCATGTAATCACACCGGATAGGTATAAATATTGCAACAGTCAGCACCAAGCAGTAGTTGGACTCAATTGCCGGAAGCACTCTATGTATTTGCAAAGAAAGGAAAAAGGTCTCCAGCGGTGAAATGATCCACTTGCGAAGTAGAATAAAAAACTGAATTTTATTAGAACCACTTAAAAGCATGCAAACAGTGTGGGTAACAGGAAAACAGAAAGGTCCAAATGTGTGAAACCAACGCTTTTCAGCAACAAGCCTTAATCATGGTGTACATTCAGTTTTTTATTCTACTTCGCAAGTGGATCATTTCACCACTGGAGACCTTTTTCCTTTCTTTGCTATTTGACTACGTCTGAGCATGCTGTGGCTCAATGCGGAGGATTTCCACTTACAAGGTGCACAACAAAGCGGTGAGCTGACTTTCCAATTCCTTCTTCCCTTTCTTTTTATGTGGATTTACACTGTATGTATTGGGGGACTACAGAAGTAATAAAGTAACTTTCAGCAGCTGCTGGACTCAGCTGCTCCTGCCCGACACACAGAGAAGATCTATTTTGTGCATGTGGTGGGAGCAGCTACCAGTGCTTAAGTGATTTCTGTTGCAGTCCCCCACTCTCTATGTCGGGAAAGGGTGGATGGGATGGTGGGAAGGAGGACCACACAGTCAGGGTAAGGCCAGATGGAGAGCCTGTGTCATGGCTAAAGGACCGAACTGATTGGTAATTTGATCACTTGATTTTGCAGTACTGCTATGTTACAAGCAAAACCGTGCACATATATTGTCCACACTGTTTTGCAAGTAACTCAGCTGTTCTCCTGCACAATCTATTTTAAAAAATATCACTTGCCACCCTGACTTTCAGCTGTATCACACCTAGTAGCAGGACAAGGCCTTTCCGTTAAGCCTTTAGTCAAATCACACTTTATTGAAGATATTTAGCACAAATAAGCAGGTAACACTGAAAACAAGTTAGCATATGGAAAACGCAAAAAGTCATAAAAAACCCACTAAGGAAAATAAGTTTGCCGTCTATAAATATTTTAAGATGTCAAGAAAATTTTGTGTGGTGAGAGGGGAGAACTAAAGGTAAAACAAGAAGGGAAAAAGGAAACTCAAGGCCCCATCACACATAACGAGATCGCTAGCGAGATCGTTGATACGTCACGGGTTTTGTGACGCAATAACGATTTCGCTAGCGATCTCGGTACGTCTGACAGGTAGCAACGATCAGGCCCCTGCTGTGAGATCGCTGATCGTTACAAAGCTTCCTGGACCATTCCTGGGTCGTTGCGCTCCCACTGGGCAGTGTGCATTGCTGTATTTGACACCTAACCAATGACCTCGTTAGCGATTCAGAACTAAGACACGTAGGCGTGCATAAATTTGACTTTTCCGCGCCCCTCATCCCCGATTGGTGGTCGCTACAGCGTTCTCATTTCCTGCCGTGCATAAAGAAAGCAACAGAATAGCGATTCCATCATTTGTTTCTGACCTCGTGCTGGATTGCAGATCTTAGCAGAATTCTCCAGGATGTGTGAAGTCACAGCCGAAGAACACTACAATCCACAAACCAGAACGCTTGTCAGGAACAAAGCCCAGAAGAATGGATACAGAGTCACAGCCGAAGAACGCTGCTACGATCCGAAACCAGAACGCAAACAGGAACAAAGGGACGGAATTGCTACAACGTGGCTTTATTTTAAACCTGCTGTCCAATCAGAATGCAGTAGTGTCCTCCAATCGGAGATGATTGCTGACACAGTACAGCAATCTCGTTATGTGTGACGGGGCCTTAAGCTAAGAAAGGAGAAACCTAATCTGAGAACACATTAGGGAGGAGGACAAGGACAAAGATGCATATAGGTAATTACCACATTAACAAAATATACAGTGGATCCTGGTTTTATGACCCAAGGAAAAAGCAAGAAGGCCAAGGCACAGATCTGGTGCTCTATTTAGCTAGCTAAGGCTGGTTTCAGGTTTGAGTTCAGGAGGGCTGCGGATGGCTGCCTACTTCATCCTTTCTTCCTCCCTGAAGCTCCGCCTTTTTCTGTATGCATCCTGTGTTTCCTTGCATACCTATCTTTAACATTGGGTGCGCAGGGACATGCGTTGTATGCGGATGCCTCCGCATGCGGCAATTTGATGTGTGCGGTGACCGCATGAAAATGCAAAATTTTGTGTCCGTGGGCTGGACAGGCACACACAAAGGGCCAGATGTGGCCTGCAGGCCGCAGTTTGCCCAACCCTGCCATAGAGAATCTATGGGGTATTGTCAAGAGAAAGATAATAGACACCAGACCCAACAATGCAGACGAGCTGCAGGCTGTTATCAAAGCAACCTGGGCTTCCATAACACCTCAACAGTGCCACAGGCTGATCGCCTCCATGTGTGTAGCCCAGCTGCGCTTGAAGCCACATGTTCCCAGGAGGATGCACCGAAGGTAAACCCACACACGCCTGATATTCATTCACACCTTCACTATTTCCTGGAGCCACCAGAGGGAGCCCTTGAAGAGTATGTATATATATATAAGGGTAGTGGAGGACAGCAGTTAGTTGTTGGTTTTTCCTCAGATGAGCTGAGAGGGAGAGGTCAGTCTGAGTCTAGACGGCAGTGAGATCAGATTACCTCAGAACATTGAAAGACTGTTAATTCCCTTGGAGCGTGGAAAGTTAGCTCTTGAAGTGTGCACAGATCAGTTAGACGGAAGGTCTTGATAGCTGCTTCAGACTGAGCTTTAGAAAGGAAGAAGGAAAGGGAACATCAGTGACTGAAAGACTAAAGACTACAGCTTGAACTTAGTTTATTATGTGGAGTCCAGTAAAAGTGGAGGAAGATAGCCACTTCAGCCTAGTCAGAACTGAGTCAACTGAGTGTAGTTTCAGTGAGCAAGCGTGCCGACGCTTTGAGAGCGGTGAAGAGAAGGAGGAATCAGCTATCTACTGCTAGTGTGCTTATGTTAAGGGTCAGAGTAGGACGAAAGGCGAGTGGAAGGAAGAAGAGAGTGACAGAGGTTGAAACAGCATTGATTGCTTACCTCTACTCTGAACAACCGGACACCGGGTCTGAGCTTGCTAGCATCTACATGACTAGTAGGAGATACCGGAGACCCTGTGGGACTTCAAGTCGCAGGGGCCCAGCAGTGCTGGTACGTAACTGTAAAATATTAGTATTTCAATAATAAAATATAGATCATTGAACATATATAATATGGAGTCTAACTAGCAAGCAGAGACTCTGGTTAGTGAATGAATGAGTTAATTCTGAGGACGCTGGTAGAGACATCTGTTCCCTGGTCGTCAGGATTATAAGTCTCTTGTCAGAACTGTCAATTTGTGACTATTTGGAAGTAGTAAATGGTTCCAAAGGTCATAGGCCATAGGCTTAAGTTTTTCAAAATAAGGTATCATATAAATAACTAATGCATATTCCATAAGTTTAGTAGTTCTTCTAGTGGTGTTCTAATATGGTAGAAGAACGAACTTAGTGGCAAATCACCATTTGTGGTTATAAGACAGGAGAAAATAGAAACCAATGTAAGTCTATGGATCGAAATAGAATATAAACCGATCCGACTCCTGTTCAGGCAGATCTCTCATACCTTGAGAATCTCCAACACGGACCACATCATGCCTCAAGACCATATGTAAGAACCATTGAATGTTTGTTTTATTCTTTTTGTGTGCTATGAACTTACTTTTCTTCATTTTTGTAATCACTTTTTCTGAATGAACATTAAACAAGTTTTGTTTTATCCATACAAGTCAATATTCTACTTTTTATCCTCACCGTGCTCTTACTTAAAGAAGTGAGAAGGGTTATTTTTTTTATAACAGTAACCGAGGTCAGGAAGACGGGGGTCTCGCAGGACGCTGCATACAGAGACACTGTTCTATCCATGAGAAGGCTTCACCACAAAGTCAGCCAGGTGTTTATGAGAAGACAGAGTTAGACTTCGTTTCATACAGGTCAGAAACTCACACATACAGGAGTATGGAGGCCCTACACCTACTCAGTGGGATTACTGGACGTGCATCCTCCACCCTGCCAGCTTCCCGGGACGTGCCTGCAACTATACCATCAGTAAAGGTACAGAAAGAGACTTTCGTGTGTGTGTCTGCCTTATTGCTCCTGCACCCCTACACCGCCATTAACCCTGAGGGATCCAGTCTTGCCTGAGGCGCTGGTGAAGAAGAAGGGTGTGTATTCGTGGGCGTACCCCCCATGGCGCGAAAATTATGGCCGCCCTTTCCAAGTGTTTTTACAATGTGCGGACCTGCCCTACTGCAAAGGAGATCCGCCTCCTCTTCATCCTCAGTGCAAGGAAGAGAAAGCGAAAGTCCCGCCTCCACGGAAAAGACCAGAGCGTTCCGGATGGAAAGCACAGTCTGGCCTGGAGAGAGATGGCTGAAGGACAGGAGTCGCTGTGTGGGGGAATGGTGGTGCGCAGACCCTGTTCCCCTGAAGAGGCGCAGCCTGTACCCAAACCGTTCCCAGGTCGGGAGAGCGATGGAGAGCCCTATTGCGTGGAGGAGGTGGATGCGGCGCTGCGGGATCTGGCCCGACACCACGCAGAGATGGAGGCGATGGAGCAGAGCTGGCATGCACTGAAACTGCGGCTGCAGTGGGACCAGCTGCTCTCCCCCCTGGATGCGCAACTGCCACCCGCGCCACCACTGGAGCCAGTGGCTGAGGAGGAACCGGAGGCCGGCCCCGAAAGAGCTGTACCTGACCCCGCCGAGGACGCGGCGGGAGGAGAGGAGGCTGAGGAGGCCTTGCCCGGACCGGAACGCCAGCCAGGCCTGGAACCAGAGGCCGCAGCGGTAGCAGCGGAATGCAGTCCCCCGGTAGGGACAACGGAAGGAATCCTTCCTGATGCAATGGAGATTGATTGGGAGGAGATGGAGCTCCTGGACGACGTGGAGTACACCACCCAGAAGGAGAACGAGTGGAGACGCCGTGAGCAGGAGGAGCGGGAGCAGCGTGAGGCGCAGCGGCTTCGCCAGAGGTACCGGGAGCAGGATCTTGCGGACAAGGAGATCGTCCAGCGTGATAAAGATACGCTCCGGGAACCGCGGCGCCAGGGGGCAATACGAGACTTCAAACTCCAGGGAGGCTGGGGGTTCATCCACGAACCCGGCCTGTACCAGGAGGTGTTTGTAAACCGGAGGGATGTGGAGTCTCACCTGCCTGAGGGGCACCCGGACAGGGATCTGTTAATTGGGGATGTAGTCTCCTACACGTGGCATTGGGGGCTTAAGGGGTGGTATGCCCTGAACGTCTCCCGAGTCAGCGCCCCAGTCCCGGAAGCAGGGAATGTGTCCCGTGTCTCTGTGTCCCAGGCCCCAGCCACACCGGCGCCAGACCGCGCACCTGCGTCATATTCTGAAACGCTGCAGAGCGCAGCAGCTGCTAGTGCGCCCCCTACTGAGCCAAGCCTGTGCGACCTGCAGAGCCTAAGCTTAGGAGAGGCACCTGTCAGGCCTCCAGGCAGTCGCAGAACGAAAGTAGAAAAAGAACTGTGGCTACCCAGACACCGGTAGCAGGACATGACTTCATGGTGATGAGGTTTAGAACCCACAGTGTGCTTCCAGCCCCAGGTATGGAAGATGCTGCTATATTTGCTGAAGAAGACCAGTAGGACCCGGACAGGGTTTACTGTACTGTACAAAGATGCCAGAGAAGTTATGTTGAAAAGTTGCACTTTATTGTAAAAATGTGTACATGATTGATGTATAGTGTACCCCAGTTGGGTAAAGTGGTTTTCTAATGTCTATGATGTGGACTGCGTGGCTGAGGACTTTGCCAGCCCAAAAACTTTTAATGTAAATAGTTGGCACTTGTGCCCCATCTGGGTTTTATGTAAACCATACTACCTCAGAAGAAAAACCCGTGTGGTGTGGCCTAGAGTGGGGTCTGCACAAAAGGAAAAGTCCTGCAGCCCACCCAGGACCACCGTGGGAGGTTTTGGACGGGTCCTCCACAAGAACATTGTGAATTTTGCACTTGAAAGTATTTGCTATTTTCTATTTTGCTATTTGTATTTATTGAAACGTTTGAAGTGTCCTCACCTCCCGCAAGGGACGAGTTATTGTTAATGTTGATGTTAGTATAAAATTGTTTCTTTTCAGCCGGGAGTGCTGATGATAACTAGGGGGGATGTGTAGCCCAGCTCCGCTTGGAGCCACATGTTCCCAGGAGGATGCACCGAAAGTAAACCCACACACACCTGATATTCATTCACACCTTCACTATTTCCTGGAGCCACCAGAGGGAGCCCTTGAAGAGTATGTATATATATAAGGGTAGTGGAGGACAGCAGTTAGTTGTTGGTTTTTCCTCAGATGAGCTGAGAGGGAGAGGTCAGTCTGAGTCTAGACGGCAGTGAGATCAGATTACCTCAGAACATTGAAAGACTGTTAATTCCCTTGGAGCATGGAAATTTAGCTCTTGAAGTGTGCACAGATCAGTTAGACGGAAGGTCCTGATAGCTGCTTCAGACTGAGCTTTAGAAAGGAAGGAAAGGGAACAGCAGTGACTGAAAGACTAAAGACTACAGCTTGAATTTAGTTTATTATGTGGAGTCCAGTAATAGTGGAGGAAGATAGCCACTTCAGCTTGGTCAGAACTGAGTCAACTGAGTGTAGTTTCAGTGAGCAATCGTGCCGACGCTTTGAGAGCGGTGAAGAGAAGGAGGAATCAGCTATCTACTGCTAGTGTGCTTATGTTAAGGGTCAGAGTAGGACGAAAGGCGAGTGGAAGGAAGAAGAGAGTGACAGAGGTTGAAACAGCATTGATCGCTTACCTCTACTCTGAACAACCGGACACCGGGTCCGAGCTTGCTAGCATCTACACGACTAGTAGGAGATACCGGAGACCCTGTGGGACTTCAAGTCACAGGGGCCCAGCAGTGCTGGTACGTAACCGAGGTCAGGAAGACGGGGGTCTAGCAGGACGCTGCATACAGAGACACTGTTCTATCCATGAGAAGGCTTCACCACAAAGTCAGCCGGGCGTATATGAGAAGACAGAGTTAGACTTCGTTTCATACAGATCAGAAACTCACACATACAGGAGTACGGAGGCCCTACACCTACTCAGTGGGATTACTGGACGTGCATCCTCCACCCTGCCAGCTCCCGGGACATGCCTGCAACTATACCATTAGTAAAGGTACAGAAAGAGACTTTCGTGTGTGTGTCTGCCTTATTGCTCCTGCACCCCTACACCGTCATTTACCTTGAGGGATCCAGTCTTGCCTATGGAAGACTTAACACCTTGCTGCCCAGTAACAACCCCTCAGCGGATCTACCCTGCAGCGCTGGTCACCCTGACCAGGTACCACAGGTGGCGTCACAAACAAACTGTGTAAATACTTTATTCCCCTGTAAATATCCCACATTTGAGGTGAGCCCCAGGGCCACGGACTGAGCTGTGCTACCCGTGACATCCCCATTGAAGTGAATGGGCTCGGTGCCGAGTACCCCACAGGCCCTGGCTGAGTGACTCACATGCCACGCCGTTTTGGTGCAGTAATTGATGCAAAAGGAGCCCTGACCAAGCACTGAGTGCATTTACTGAACATACATTTCAGTAGGCCAACATTTCAGATTTTAAAATTGTTTTTCAAGCTGGAGTTATAAAGTATTCTAATTTACTGAGATAATGACTTTTGGGTTTATATTGGCTGTAAGCCATAATAATCAACATTAACAGAAATAAACACTTAAAATAGGTCACTCTGTTTGTAATGACGCTATATAATATATGAGTTTTACTTTTTGTATTGAAGAACTGAAATAAATTAACTTTTTGATGATATTCTAATTTTGCGAGAAGCACCTGTATATGGGTTGTTTTGTCAGCAGTGCATAGTTTGGTGTGGAGCAGATGACTGGGAGACACAGATCTGCTTGTGTAAGGCCTCCTTCACATGTCCGTATTTGCAATACGTGTGGCATTTTTTCATGGATCCCACACTTACCCATTATAACTCATGCTGCGGTTCACATGTCCATGTTTTATACAGCCCATGTATCATTGTAACTCAGGCCTCTTCACACGTCAGTATTTGGTCAGTATTTTTCATCAGTGTTTGTATGCCAAAACCAGGAGTGGACCTTACAGGGAAAAACTATAACTGAAAGACTGACATCTGTTCTGTGTTTTGGAGACACTCCTGGTTTTGACATACAAATACTGTTGAAATACTGAACAAAAATACTGATGTGTGAATGAGGCCTCACACGAAGATTTGTCCTTTTTTTACCGGCAACATGGATGACAAGGACCAATACAAGTCTATGGCTCCGTGTAAAACACATACAGCACATGCATGGCATCTATGTGTGCCATCCATGTGCTGTCCGTATATAACATTGCAAATTGTAGGAGAAGCATTGTGATTTCTTTCTCTTTTGCCACACTGTAAAAGCACTGAAGGCACACTGATGACACACTGATGGAACACTGAAGACACACAGATGACACAGTGATGGAACACTGAAAACACACAGATGACACACTGATGGCACAGAGATGACACACTGATGACATACTGATGGCACACTAATGGCACACTGATGACCCTTTGATCGAAAACTCTGATACCAATACTGTTTTTTTCTGGAACCTATTTTATATGGACTTGTGAATGGAGCCTAAGGGCCCCGTCTCCAGGGGCGTATCTAGGGGGGGGCAGCCGGGGCATGTGCCCCGGGCGTAGCCGGCAGGGGGGCGCAGTCAGGCCACCTAATGCGGCGGTCCGCAGTGTCTCCCCCGCGGCTGTGTTCTGCCGCCCCCGGCCTGAGAGTCGGCGGTTCCCTGTGCCGGCTGTCAAGCTGACAGCCGGCGCAGAGAAGCTGCTGCGTGCCGGCTCCCAGCCAGGAATCAATTGCACTGGCGTCTATACAGACGCCAGTGCAATTGAAGCTCTGACTGTGGGTCAGAGCGACGCCAGCAGCGTGATCAGGTCATGTGATCACGCTGCTGACGTCACTCGCCGGCGGCGGCAAGATGGGGGAACGATGGTGGTAAGTGTGCTCCAATATGGAGCTGAAGAAACCACCGAAGATGGGGGGGCATAATGTGTGTGTATGGGGGGGTGAATTTAGAGTGGGGATGAGGGGTTACTTTATGTGTGGGGGGGATTTGGGGATGGGGGGCTATTTTATGTGTGGGGGCCGGGGATTTGGAGTGGGGATGGGGGGCTATTTTATGTGTGGGGGGATTTGGAGTGGGGATGGGGGGCTGTTTTATGTGTGGGGGATTTGGAGTGGGGATGGGGGGCTATTTTATGTGTGGGTGATTTGGAGCGGGGATGGGGGGCTATTTTATGTGTGGGGGCTGGGGATTTGGAGTGGGGATGGGGGGTTATTTTATGTGTGGGGGGATTTGGAGTGTGGATGGGGGGCTATTTTATGTGTGGGGGCCGGGGATTTGGAGTGGGGATGGGGGTATTTAATATCTGTGGGGGGATTTGAGGGTACTGAAGAGTATGTATGTATGAGGAAACAGTATGGGGGATGGTTGCAGACAGTGTGGGGAGTGAACGGGTGAATGTATGTGGACATAGTATGGGGAGTCAGGGGTATGTGTGAGCAGACAGTATAGAGGGGGTAAATATATGAGGAGACAGTATGCTGAACAAGGGGGATGTGAGAGGAGACAGTGTGAGGAGGGAGGGGAATAGTGTGAGGTGACATTATATTGCAGATATTTTTATTTAGGGGCATTATAATGACTCTTCTGTCTTTAAGGGCATCGTGTGGAGAGTTGGTGCAGAAGAGCGGAGAAGATGGAGGTCTGCAGAGACGGCTGTGGATGAGAAAACTCATCATGGGGTCTTGACAAGATGAAGAAAAGGAGAACGACTCCAGAGACGACGTCATCTATAAGGTACCTGGATGTAAATATTATTTGTGAAATTGACTAATTCTCATGTCTTTATTTGTTAGGAGCATTAAAGGGGTTCTCCAGGTCTGTGTCACATAGAATGACTGCAGACTCAGCACAAACCTGGACAACCCCTTTAATGCTCCTAACATAAATAAAAACATGAGAATTAGTCAATTTCAGAATTCTCACAGTGCACACTGCACGCTGTCAGGATTCTCTCGTGCCGGTGATTTACATACATGCGGTCACATGCTGACTAGACATGTGTGGCCTCACTCAATGAAAATGAACGGAGCGAGGCCGGGCACGTCTAGTCGGAATGTGGCCTAAAAGTGTGCAGAGCATTCGTTGTGAGAATTCAGAAGCTGCAATGTCAGGATTCAGCTCTGCAGGTTCCAGCAGTCATCACATGGACACTTCACTCATATGCGATTTTCATACTTATGGTCCTGTGACAACGAGCTTCTCTTCCTGCTTCTCTCAGTTTTTCACTGAACATTGAGAGCATTAGGGAGAGCAGCTCGTCGGTACATGACTAAGTGTGCAAATCGCATGTGTGCGGGGGGGGGGGGGACGCCGAAACGAATTCTTGCCCCGGGTGCCAGAAAGCCTAGATACGCCTCTGCCCGTCTCACATAGCGACGCACCAGCGATCCCGACAACGATATGAACTTGTCAGGATCGCTGGTGTGTCGATACATGATCGCTGCTGAGCTGCCAAACAGGCAGCTCAGGCAGCGATCAGGACAGCGACACTGTGGATAACGTCGCTTAGTTACCCGCAGTGTACGTTGGATACCAGCGCGCTGCTGCAGGGGAGCTGGTAACTAAGGTACACATCAGGTTTCCAGGCGCTGCGCGGTGCCTGGAAACCCGATGTGTACCTTGGTTACCAGCTCCCCTGCAGCAGCGCGCTGGTATCCAATGTACACATCGGGTTTCCAGGCACAACCCCGCGCCTGGAAACCCGATGTGTATCTTGGTTACCAGCTGATCACTGGTCTCCTGCCTGTCACATGCAGTGATGCGTGCTGGCCAGCGGAAGACCAGTGATCAAAAAAAAGTCCAGGCATTTCTGACACGACCAGCGATTCACAGCAGGGGCCTGATCGCTGGTACGTGTCAGACATAGCGAGATCGCTGCTGAGATCGCTGTTGCGTCACAAAACTTGTGACTCAGCAGTGATCTCGCTAGCGATCTCGCTATGTGAGACGGAGCCCTAAGACAAACTGGAGAGAGACCGTGACTCCAAAGCAGTAGTTGAGTCAGAGCAGGAGAGGAGGTGTAGTTATGGGTAGGCTTAGACACATTTTTGAGACATTAGATTTACCTAGTTTTCCTAGAACGTTTCCCTTTAAAAGTCACATTTTATGACAGATAATGGACAATAAGCAACACTATACTTGATTACCCTTTGTTACCTAAACTACTTTTTCAAATGTTTGAAAACAAAGTAGGTATGGGGAATCGTCAAATATTTTTTTCTGTTGTGAGAGTCATTAGGCCTGGTCTACTGCAATTCATATCACTGTCCTCCATTACTATTATGAACACGTTACTAGTATAAATAGAATTTTTTTTTTTGCTGCCTTATTTTGCTCAGTGTGTTGACCCCTACATATCTCATGAATTTGTGATATATTTTATATTGCACAATCTGATCATGGGCAACCCAACCTCACTGCACTCAGCCGTACACATTGACACAGTACACAACAGTGTTGTCATAGGGTATACATTTAGTCTCACATAACCATTTTAAACAAAGGTGTTTAGCCGGTTACATTTTGACATGCTTTATTAATAGAAATCAAGGAGCTACCAAACACACAGAAATTCCGAGAACAATACAAAAATAGCTATGTAAGCACAGCTGTAAGTGGCCGAATTCAACCATTGTGTGATTAAATCACATTCACTTTTCTTGTCAATACACTGTGTTCCAAATTATTATGCAAATAATATTTTCTGAGATTTTCCCAAATTACCTATATGAATTGCAGTCATTGTAATTTTCCAGTTAAATCACTATTAGAGTACAATTGAAAGGTTTTTGTACAAACTGCCTATGATAACAGTATATTTTTAAAAAATAAAACACTCAAACTGCACTCAAAATGCATGTTCCAAATTATTATGCACAGCAGAGTTTTCAACCTTTTCATTAAGAACAAAAAAATGGTCATTTTTGAAATTATAAGCATTAGCAGGTTATTACAAAATGAAATCAAACAGTTTTCAACTCAAAACTTTATTCTAGGTGATGTTACATTTGCACATAGGACCCCTTGTTCAAAAGGAGCTTCTGAACTCTCTCCTCCATTGAATTTGTCAGGTTTTGGATGGTTTCTGCTTCAATTGTTTTGCATGAGGACAGAATACCCTCCCAGAGCTGTTGCTTAGATGTGAACTGCCTCCCGTCATCATAGACACTCCTTTTGATGATGCTCCAGAGGTTCTCAATGGGGTTGAGGTCAGGGGAGCATGGGGGCCACACCATAAGTTTGTTCCCTTTTATGCCCATAGCAGCCAGAGATGCAGATGTGTTATGTGCAGCATGAGACTGTGCATTATCATGCATGAAAATGATCTTGCTGCGGACTGCACGGTTCTTCTTCTTGAACCATGCAGGAAGTGCTGTTTGAGAAACTCAACATACACTATGGAGTTCATCTTTACCCCTTCAGGGATCCTAAAGGGGCCGACAATCTCTCTCCCCATGATTCCAACCCAAAACATTACTCCACCTCCTCCTTGTTGGCGCCGTAGCCGTGTTTGCATGGGGTGTCCATCAACCAGCCATCCTCCACTCCATCCATCTGGACCATCGAGCGTTGCACGGCACTCATCGGTGAACAAAACAGTTTTGAAGTTAGTCTTCATGTATTGTTTGGCCCACTGGAGCCATTTCTGCTTGTGTACAGTGGATAGAGGAGGTCAACAGGATGGCTTACGCACAGCTGCAAACCTCTGAAGGACCCTGCAACTTGTTGTTCAGGGGACGTTGGAGGCACCAGCAGCTTCAAAAACTTGTCTGCTGCTATGACAAGGCTTTTTTGCCGCTGCTCTTTTAACCTGACGTAATTGCCTGTAGGAAAGAGTCCTCAATTTTCCCTTATCAGCACGCACACGTGTGTACTGTGAATCAGCTACATACTTCTTGATTGTGCGATGATCATGATGAAGTGTCTTGGCAATGTTGATTGTAGTCATGCCTTGACCTAAACACTCCACAATTTGTTGCTTCTCAGCAGCCGACACATCCTTTTTCTTTCCCATTTTGGCAGAAAATGTAGGCTGCTTAATAATGTGGGACAGCCTTCTTAAGTAGTCTTGCCTTTCATTGGACACACCTGCCAAACTAATTAGCACAGGTGTCTGCAATTGCTTACAGTGATATAAAGAGCCCTGACACACATCACCATCAATGAGTTTAACTGACAAACAAAAAAAGTCTTACCTTATCACTCCTAAACAATTTCTGCATAATAATTTGGAACACAATGTATAAGTGAAAAATTTTTCTATATCTCTATTAGTGATGAGCGAGTATACTTGTTGCTCGGGTTTTCCCGAGCATGCTCGGGTGGTGTCCGAGTATTTGGAAGTGCTTTGAGATTTAGTTTCTGTTGCCGCAGCTGCATGATTTATGGCTGCTGGATAGCTTGAATACATGTGAGGAATGCCTGTTTTTTAAAGGGAATCTGTCACCCCATTTTTGGACTATGAGATGCGACCACCGCCATCAGGGGCTTATCTACAGCATTTTGTAATGCTGTAGATAAGCCCCAATGTCACCTGAAAGTGAAGAAAAAACTAGTTAGATTATACTCACCCAGGGGCGGTCCGCCGTCCGGTCCGATGGGCGTCGCGGTCCGGTTCGGCGCCTCCCATCTTCTAGCGAAGCCGACCTCTTCTCTGCGTCCCGTCGCGGCTCCTGCACAGGCGCACTGATCTGCCCTGGGGAGGAGCGGGGGTGTCAATATAGTTGTAAGTCTACAAAACTCATAATAAGGCTCAACGCCTCATTGAAAGTCTCATAGACTTGCATTGACACAATTCAAAAGTGATTTCCATTCTACACAGCAACCACTGAGTGATTTGGCAGGTCACAAATTCAGTCACGTGAAAGAGAAGACAGCTACCAGTGAGTATGTTACTATCTTCATGACACTTTCAAATATGATTCCTAACTAAAGGAAAAATAAAAAAAATCACTGAAATGGTGCTTTACAGTCAGCTGTTTCTAGGTTCTTGGTGGAGTCCTTCACACAGATTGCAAATGATCTACTATATTGTGATCTGTGGCCAATCACTTTTTCCCTAATAAATGCTATTTTAAGTAGTGTTGGAGGCATCCATACACATAAAATTGTAAACTGTTGCATCAACATTCAGACATATTTTCTTTTGTGTCAGCTTAGTGAGCACATTTCACCAGTTTCCACAATACAATCTGCATAGATTGCTAATTAGATATTTTAGTCCTGATAAAGATGTTGTATTTGCTTTAAAAAATCTATTTCAAAATAGCTGTACAATCATCTATAAAAGTTGAAGAGTAATCTCTACTCATCTAGCCTGATTGACAACCCATCAGTGTCCCCTATCCTGCTGCTGAGATCTCACACTGCTCATTACAAGCTGCAGTTGTCAGTCATGCAGAGTGGCTAGACACTGAATACACTTGGGCTTTTGAAGTATTTCATTCTTTAGCTGAACTTCTTGTAACACCCCTTCAGGGCTACCACGGTACGCTGGGTGTTATGGGGGGTCTCACCTCTTTAGGGCGCAGTGCCTCCACCCGAATCTTGATTGGAGCTCTCTCTAGGACTGCAGAAGGAATGTTATCTTCTGCCAGGGACTGATTCGGGAAACCCCTGCCTATAGCTCAGTACACACTCACCCAAAACAGGAGTAAAACTGTTTAACTGGTTTATGGATATGCAGCAGAAATGAAGTGTATTTAAAGAAACAACATGCAATACAGGTAACGGTGCTCTATAAAAATCATATACACATCACAACCTAATTCTTTCCCCAACCCTGCAAATATAACGTAGCAGGGTTCCCCTTTTCTTGTATTAACCCAGTCCAAACGTTGGGGCCCAGTTGCCGCGGATGTTGGCGCGCAAATTTATAACCGTTGGTGCACTTAGATGCTCACGAAGGTAAATAGTCTGGGGCGTAGTGTACTCACTGTAACGGGCTGGTTGAACCACAAGTCTCGAAAAGGGGCACTCACGGTGCGTCTCCACCGGTGGTAGTTTTCCTGGACCCCAACTGGGGGCGGCAGGATTCAGGCCTTTACACGGTGGGAGTGCCGGTAGAACTCTCCGAGTCCTTAATGTTGCTTGCTTCACCTGATGACCGGGCTGCGCTCTCTCCAGATTCGCAGGTATATCAGAGGGGACGGGAACGCTCCGCTCTTTAGAGGAATACGAGTCCACAGCGCTCCATCTTTTACATGAACCATCCGCTCTCTCACTTTCTTTCACTTCCTCTCCAGCTCCCTCCCCAAGTTCCTCCTCCCTCCTATCCCTCCAAGCTGTGTCATCTGACTGAAACAAGGGTCCATGGGAATTGTAGTCCCCCGCAGCTCAGGGAAAAAAACCATTAATGTCTGAAGGTCCCTGTTTAACAGCAGCTGTAAAACTCTTCTTAGTGTCTGTAAATCCCAGTATACCAGTAGCTGCTCTGACAGTTCCATGTGCAGGTGTTACATTCTCCCCTGGTGAGTCATTGAAAGTGTCCCATCACGACATGAGGACTCACCACCTGAAACATGAATGGGGGTTAAGGCATCCTGACTAACACCAAATTTACATGCATACAAACCACCTCCTGGACACATGGAAGATACGAGAAATAAGGCCAAACAGAATTTGAATTTGGGTGTATCAACCTGGGGACCTCAGTGGTATGTCCATTCTGTCATAAGTCAACATCATGGGTGGCCTAATGTCCGCTTGGGATGAGTGTGTACCGAGGGGCCCACCTCCTCAGTCCCGACTCTTGTCTCTCAAGAACGGGCTCCACCAGGTGAATCTCTTCATTCAATAAATGTCCCTCTTCTGAACTTTCCTCCAATTGTGGGCGGGGTGCACTCGCCTCCTGACAAATGTCCCTTTTCTTTGTTTTACTTCAGGGGTCTGGTTTTCAGGGTCTACGCCCATGGGGCATGGGTCCTCGATCCACCTGTAGCTCCATTGACAGTCAGGTCCCCATTCATCCCCAGACTCGCTGTCACATCCTCCTGAGGCAACTCCAGTCTGGGGTGGGTTTTTACACCTTGGACTTCTCCTATTGCACTGAAGAGTTGTATGACCTCCTTGAGTTGGCAATGGGGGTAAAGGGATGTTTTTTCCCACAGGCAACAGATGATATTGATGATAGGTTTTAACAGCTCCACCCCCTTTTTCGGGCTTCACTCTGTAGGCCGGAACACCGGGCAACTTCTCCATCACCACGTAAGGGTCAGGACACCACCGATCAGCAAGCTTGTGCTTCCCAGGAAGGCCCAAAAGCTGAATAAGAACTCTGTCTCCAGGTAGTAAAACTTGTTCTCGAACCCTACAGTCGTAGCGAGTCTTATTGCGCTTCCCTGACCGACCAGAGGCCTGCTCTGCCAATTTGTAAGCTTTTGTCAAATCTTCTTTTAGCTGGGTCACATATTTTAAGTAGGTCTTCCCATTAGAACGGTCAATGGATGTCCCAAAACTAATATCCACGGGTAGTCGGGCTTTTCTTCCAAACATGAGGAAATAAGGAGAATATCCAGTTGACTCATTTGTGGTGCAATTGTAGGCATGAACCAACTGGCTCACATGCCTGCTCCAGTGTCCCTTCTTCCTGGGATCTAAAGTGCCTAACATGTTCAGAAGGGTACGGTTGAATCTCTCAGGTTGAGGATCCCCTTGGGGGTGATATGGCATGGTTCTGGATTTCTTGATCCCACAGAGAGCGCATAGCTCCTTGATTAGTCTACTTTCGAAATCTCTTCCTTGATCGGTATGGATGCGGGCAGGCAGCCCGTAATGTACAAAGAACTTCTCCCATAATGTTTTTGCCACAGTAATTGCCCTTTGATCTTTAGTGGGGTAGGCCTGGGCATATCGGGTGAAATGGTCAGTGACCACTAACACATTACTGACATTGCTTTCATCAGGCTCGATGGAGAGGAAATCAATGCACACTAGTTCAAGTGGGCCATCGCTGGTAATGTTCACAAGGGGGGCTGTTCTCAAAGGCAAGGTTTTTCTCAACACACACCGGGAGCATGATTTGCAGTATTCTTCAATATCCGCTTCCATGCGAGGCCAATAGAATCGGTCGGCCACGAGACTCGTAGTCTTTTCGATGCCAAGATGTCCATGGTCATCATGCAGGGACTTCATGACCATCTTCCGAAATCGGGTGGGTAACACCAGCTGCCTGCGGACTCCTCCCTTCTGGCCCTTGTCTCTCGGTATAGTAGCCCATTTTTTACTACTAGCGACTCTAGCTGCCGAGTCAGCAGGACAGACTCCTCTGTTCTTAATGCATTCTTTTCGGGCCTCCAGCCCTCTTCACCCACCATCGAACTACCCCACTGACTGATCTCCTGCTGCGCCGTCC
>JARQOD010000004.1:202942110-203074684 GCA_033576555.1 Oophaga sylvatica | reverse complement strand
TAAAACTCTTCTTAGTGTCTGTAAATCCCAGTATACCAGTAGCTGCTCTGACAGTTCCATGTGCAGGTGTTACATTCTCCCCTGGTGAGTCATTGAAAGTGTCCCATCACGACATGAGGACTCACCACCTGAAACATGAATGGGGGTTAAGGCATCCTGACTAACACCAAATTTACATGCATACAAACCACCTCCTGGACACATGGAAGATACCGAGAAATAAGGCCAAACAGAATTTGAATTTGGGTGTATCAACCTGGGGACCTCAGTGGTATGTCCCATTCTGTCATAAGTCAACATCATGGGTGGCCTAATGTCCCGCTTGGGATGAGTGTGTACCGAGGGGCCCACCTCCTCAGTCCCCGACTCTTGTCTCTCAAGAACGGGCTCCACCAGGTGAATCTCTTCATTCAATAAATGTCCCTCTTCTGAACTTTCCTCCAATTGTGGGCGGGGTGCACTCGCCTCCTGACAAATGTCCCTTTTCTTTGTTTCTACTTCAGGGGTCTGGTTTTCAGGGTCTACGCCCATGGGGCATGGGTCCTCGATCCACCTGTAGCTCCATTGACAGTCAGGTCCCCATTCATCCCCAGACTCGCTGTCACATCCTCCTGAGGCAACTCCAGTCTGGGGTGGGTTTTTACACCTTGGACTTCTCCTATTGCACTGAAGAGTTGTATGACCTCCTTGAGTTGGCAATGGGGGTAAAGGGATGTTTTTTCCCACAGGCAACAGATGATATTGATGATAGGTTTTAACAGCTCCACCCCCTTTTTCGGGCTTCACTCTGTAGGCCGGACACCGGGCAACTTCTCCATCACCACGTAAGGGTCAGGACACCACCGATCAGCAAGCTTGTGCTTCCCAGGAAGGCCCAAAAGCTGAATAAGAACTCTGTCTCCAGGTAGTAAAACTTGTTCTCGAACCCTACAGTCGTAGCGAGTCTTATTGCGCTTCCCTGACCGACCAGAGGCCTGCTCTGCCAATTTGTAAGCTTTTGTCAAATCTTCTTTTAGCTGGGTCACATATTTTAAGTAGGTCTTCCCATTAGAACGGTCAATGGATGTCCCAAAACTAATATCCACGGGTAGTCGGGCTTTTCTTCCAAACATGAGGAAATAAGGAGAATATCCAGTTGACTCATTTGTGGTGCAATTGTAGGCATGAACCAACTGGCTCACATGCCTGCTCCAGTGTCCCTTCTTCCTGGGATCTAAAGTGCCTAACATGTTCAGAAGGGTACGGTTGAATCTCTCAGGTTGAGGATCCCCTTGGGGGTGATATGGCATGGTTCTGGATTTCTTGATCCCACAGAGAGCGCATAGCTCCTTGATTAGTCTACTTTCGAAATCTCTTCCTTGATCGGTATGGATGCGGGCAGGCAGCCCGTAATGTACAAAGAACTTCTCCCATAATGTTTTTGCCACAGTAATTGCCCTTTGATCTTTAGTGGGGTAGGCCTGGGCATATCGGGTGAAATGGTCAGTGACCACTAACACATTACTGACATTGCTTTCATCAGGCTCGATGGAGAGGAAATCAATGCACACTAGTTCAAGTGGGCCATCGCTGGTAATGTTCACAAGGGGGGCTGTTCTCAAAGGCAAGGTTTTTCTCAACACACACCGGGAGCATGATTTGCAGTATTCTTCAATATCCGCTTCCATGCGAGGCCAATAGAATCGGTCGGCCACGAGACTCGTAGTCTTTTCGATGCCAAGATGTCCATGGTCATCATGCAGGGACTTCATGACCATCTTCCGAAATCGGGTGGGTAACACCAGCTGCCTGCGGACTCCTCCCTTCTGGCCCCTTGTCTCTCGGTATAGTAGCCCATTTTTTACTACTAGCGACTCTAGCTGCCGAGTCAGCAGGACAGACTCCTCTGTTCTTAATGCATTCTTTTCGGGCCTCCAGCCCCTCTTCACCCACCATCGAACTACCCCCACTGACTGATCCTCCTGCTGCGCCGTCCTGACTTGATTATGAGTCAGTTGAGGGAGAGAGTCTGGGGTTACATTTGTCACTCGACAGTACGACAACGGGAGCGCTTCGCTAGATGCTCCTAAGAATTTAGCACAGCACTGCAGAGTGAGGGCATCAGTTCGATGTCTATGGCACAGAGTCTTCACCTCAGGGGCAGGGACCTCTATCCATCCTCCTTCTTCTTCCTCATTTAAAGGTTCACTAGGCAGGCGAGAGAGTGTGTCTGCATCAATGTTACTGATCCCTGGTCGATATTTTAAGCTGAAATCATACAGAGAGAGTGCGGCAAGCCACCGGTACCCGTGGCACCCAGTTTTGCTGTGGTTCTCACGTAGGTTAATGGATTGTTGTCGGTATGAACCACGAAGCGTACCCCTTAGAGGTAGTCATGCAGCATGTCCACTACAGCCCATTTCAGAGCAGAAACTCCAGTTTGTGAGCTGGGTAGTTGCGTTCACTGGGAGTCAATCCTCGACTAATGTAGTAAACGGGACGTAGACAGCCATCATGGTCCTGATAGAGAATCCCTCCTAGTCCGTCGAGAGAAGCATCTATATGTAACACATATGGTTTACTGGCGTCTGCATAGGCCAACACTGGAGTTTGGGTCAAACATGACTTCAGTTTCTCGAATGCCTCGTCGCATAAGGGTGTCCATCTTTCCCCAAAAGGTTCATTAACTCGGAAGTAGTCTCTTTTCCCTGACCTTGAGGGGCGGGCTGTCCCGCCGGAAGGGGGATACCCCTGGGTAAGAGTAGTTAATGGCTTCGCAATTCGAGAGTACTGGGGTACAAATCTTCGGTAGTATCCACAGAATCCTAAAAAGGACCTAAGCTCCCCCAGCTTGGTGGGCTTAGGCCAGTTTACCACAGCCTCCACTTTGGCGGGGTCGGTGGAAATTCCTTCTCTGCTGACTATGTGCCCCACATATTTCACAGTCGTCTGGCAAATCCGGCACTTATCAAGGGACAACTTCAACCCAGCCTCCTTCAACCGATCCAGCACCTTGAACAACCGCTGGTTGTGTTCTTCCAGAGTCTTCCCAAAAACAATAAGATCATCGAGATAAACCAAGACCTCACGTAAGTGCATGTCCCCCACTACTTTGTCCATACATCTCTGAAAAGTGGCCGGAGCACCTGTCAGTCCTTGAGGCAGTCTTTGAAACTCGAAGAACCCAATGGGGCAGATAAAAGCGGTCTTCTCTTGATCTTCCTTTGACATGGGTATCTGATAGTAACCACTCCGGAGATCTAACACAGAAAACCATTGGCTCCCTTGCAGGCAATCTAAAGCTTCATCAATTCGGGGCACAGTGTACTGGTCAGGAACCGTACGTTTGTTCAAAGTACGATAATCCACACACATCCGAATAGCTCCATTTTTTTTCGAGCAATCACAATGGGGGAAGCATATGGGCTACTAGACTCTATGATGACTCCTGTGTCTAACATACCGCGTAGATGCTGCCTAACATCTTCGATATCCGCCGGGGCCAATCTTCGGGATCTCTCTCGGAAAGGCTTTTGATCTTTCAACCGAATGCGATGTTCTACTCCTTGGGCGAGGCCCATGTCCCATTCGCCCAAGGAGAAAGCCGCCCCCCGCATCATCATGCCGTCGATGACTAGCCTCCTCTCTTCTCCTTTCAGCTCACTTCCTTCAAAACAAGGGTCAAAGCTTTCAGGCTGCAGTTCCCTCTTCTCCTCCTCCGTCCTCACATAGGCTTCCAGACAGACTGGGTGGATGGATAGGGTCTGCGAGTACTTTTCTCCCCCAGCTTCACGACACCACTGAGCTAACGTACGGAAAATGTTGGCATTTGTTCCCACTATGACAGGTGTGGGTCTCTCATCTGCCTCTGCCTCCGGGCAGATTAGCGCTATAATGGGTATCTCTTTATCCACTCCAACAACAGTCTCTGGGAATCGTAGTGTCACGGACACGTATCCTCGGTAGGGATAGCTGTGTTCACTCAGTCCCCACACCACGAGTCCAGACAGCGGTTTCAGAGGCACATTGGATAAATATCTTTTATACCATCCTTCAAAAATGATGGACACTTGAGATCCGCTATCCAGCAATACTGAACAAGATTTACCATTGATATATGCGGGGACATGCGGGGCTGGTCCCACTAACCCTTCAGGCAGTGTTTTCGATGAGGCACTATTGGATGGAGAGGTAGAGTAGGTCTTAGTTGCTGATGGGGGCTCAGTATGGGGTTCTACTGGCCCCCTTTCCCGTTTCCCGACTGCCTCGGAGGGAGGTGGGGAGAATGTGAAGAGTTCTTTGAGCTCCACCTCTTTGGACACTGACGAGCTATATGGCCCGGACTCCCACAGACAAAGCACCCTTCTGGTTTCCTACTTTCCACTCTACACAGGTCATCATTCTCTCTTCCTGAAGCCAGGGTCTGCTTCTCGGCTACCTCTGCAGCACTTTGTAACCGCTGTATTGTCTTGGCCTGAGCACTTAACAATTGAGTAATCTGCTCCCCCTGTTTCTCGATGACTTTCAGCAGTTCCCTCTCTCGGCAGTCGGCTGCTGGCTTCAAGGCAAAAGTAGTCACCCGAGGGGAGGTCTTCTCTCTTGCGGCCAAAATAACCTCTTCCTTGCGAACTTCCTTAAGCAACTCATGAAAAGAACCAGGAATCTTCTCTTTATCACAAGACCTCATCCGCTGAGCAATTGGATCATGAGTGAGAGCTCCTCTGAGTACTTGGTCCAGACGACACTGATCAACTTCTTTAGGGCTGACTCCACCTTTAGATACTATTCTATGAACCATCTTATCCAATCGGTATAGATAGTCGGACATCTTCTCATCTGGTTGTTGGTAGGTGGTACGAAGTTTATAGAGTAGATCAGTAGCATCTTCAGGGGATCCAAAAGCATCTTCTAAAGCACTCATATAATCTTGATAAGTTGCTAGTGGCTTGCTCCGCCAAGCAGCCTGCACCACTTCCATAGCAGTACCCTTCAAACTTTCTACTATTCTCTGCTTCTTCACGGCATCAGTGCACTGCCACTCTTCTAAGCACAGTAAAGTGACATCCCTCCAAGTATCATATTCTTCTTCTCCAGCAGGGGTGGGGAGGGCACCCGAGAAGGTTCTTAAACGACGGTAGTTCCCTTCTGGCTGCATCTTTGCAAACTGACTGACTAACTTTTCCATAGCTGTCATAAGCACATCAACAGGGGCCGCTGTCTCTTCAGGACTGGTTCTAAGGGGAGTAGAGGGCGGACGTATACTAGTCTTCCTAGACTGAGTGGTTGATTCCTGTTGCCGGGTCTCAACTTCAGACTCATTAGGCCAAGTGATCTTCCATTGTCGACCATACTCTGGGGACACGGCTATCATGGATGGGAAGTAATCTTTCCTCAAGATCTGCCCGGTTGAGATCAGGGCTATGGGTAACTGTCCCCCCTTTTCCTTTCTGCGGTCGACCACTTCAGGGTGGGCAAGTTCAGTGAGTCGGTTAACTATTTTCAGTATCTCTTCATCAGATGCATCACAGAGCTCACCACTCACTGCAAAGCTTTGTCTAGCTGTAACATCCATCTCTTCACACCACAAATATACTTCTCGCTCTGTTAAAGTCTCCATAGTAAATACTCCTGTGTTAGTTCTGTATCTCAGCAGTGCCTCCACTGTAACACCCCTTCAGGGCTACCACGGTACGCTGGGTGTTATGGGGGGTCTCACCTCTTTAGGGCACAGTGCCTCCACCCGAATCTTGATTGGAGCTCTCTCTAGGACTGCAGAAGGAATGTTATCTTCTGCCAGGGACTGATTCGGGAAACCCTGCCTATAGCTCAGTACACACTCACCCAAAACAGGAGTAAAACTGTTTAACTGGTTTATGGATATGCAGCAGAAATGAAGTGTATTTAAAGAAACAACATGCAATACAGGTAACGGTGCTCTATAAAAATCATATACACATCACAACCTAATTCTTTCCCCAACCCTGCAAATATAACGTAGCAGGGTTCCCCTTTTCTTGTATTAACCCAGTCCAAACGTTGGGGCCCAGTTGCCGCGGATGTTGGCGCGCAAATTTATAACCGTTGGTGCACTTAGATGCTCACGAAGGTAAATAGTCTGGGGCGTAGTGTACTCACTGTAATGGGCTGGTTGAACCACAAGTCTCGAAAAGGGGCACTCACGGTGCGTCTCCACCGGTGGTAGTTTTCCCTGGACCCCAACTGGGGGCGGCAGGATTCAGGCCTTTACACGGTGGGAGTGCCGGTAGAACTCTCCGAGTCCTTAATGTTGCTTGCTTCACCTGATGACCGGGCTGCGCTCTCTCCAGATTCGCAGGTATATCAGAGAGGACGGGAACGCTCCGCTCTTTAGAGGAATACAAGTCCACAGCGCTCCATCTTTTACATGAACCATCCGCTCTCTCACTTTCTTTCACTTCCTCTCCAGCTCCCTCCCCAAGTTCCTCTTCCCTCCTATCCCTCCAAGCTGTGTCATCTGACTGAAACAAGGGTCCATGGGAATTGTAGTCCCCCGCAGCTCAGGGAAAAAACCATTAATGTCTGAAGGTCCCTGTTTAACAGCAGCTGCAAAACTCTTCTTAGTGTCTGTAAATCCAGTATACCAGTAGCTGCTCTGACAGTTCCATGTGCAGGTGTTACATTCTTATCATAATATCAGCATTATGCAGCCATTCTGACATGGATTTATCAGGGAAATACACCAGTTTTATTATTTTTAAAAGATCTATTTAGTAATGTATAGAGTTTGTATTGTGAATCTGGAGATAAATCTACTTTAAATGTCTTGGTTCTTTTTGGATAGAAAGTAATGTATTGAAAAGGGTGAGTTCATACAATTATACAAAGGCATATGATAGAAATTATATCTTCAAAACCGAAGGCAATCAGAGGATAAAAATAATATTTACTAAAGCATATTTGCACAAACATTAGATGCTACTTTGTCTGGGGACTCTATGTCTCTTAGGAATATGACAATGTTCCTATGAAAAGTGCTTATGTCATCACATCAACAATAAAAATTGTCAAAACCAAATGTAAGAAAATGTTTAATGGTTTTCAACATATTTCATAGTTATCCTCTTCCCAGAGCTTTTTCAAAGAGTCATTTTTTTTCCATCAATATTTCTATGTGAGGGCTTGTATTTTGCAGAACAAATTCTAGTTTTGAATTTCATATTAAGATACAATGTGTCAAAAAATGTGAAAAATATTCCAAGTGCAGTGAGATGGTGAATCGGGGGACCCCTCACCACTTCTGCAATTTTGAGTTTTGTTTTCAGAGTTCAGTGTGCAGTAAACATGATCTGTCAACATGTAGTTTTTAAAAAATTTTATTGATTAAACAAAAAATACATATTTGTAAAAAAAATGTTTGATTTGTTGTGCCATTTTCTGAGTCCTTCTTTATTTTTACATTGATAGATTCTATATTGTATCTATTACCTCTTTATATACAGTTAGGTCCATAAATATTTGGACAGTGACACAAGTTTTGCCACTTTAGCTGTTTACCAAAACATATTCAACATACAGTTATATAATCAATATGGGCTTAACCCATTAGTGACCGAGCCAATTTGCAGCTTAATGACCCGGACAATTTTTATAATTCTGACCACTGTCACTTTATGAGGTGATAACTCTGGAACGCTTTAACGAATCCCGCTAATTCTGAGACTGTTTTTTCGTGACATATTTTACTTCATGTTAGTGGAAAAATTTCTTTGATATGACTTGCGTTTATTTATGAAAAAAACAAATATGGCAAAAATGTTTAAAATTTTGCAATTTTCAAACTTTTAATATTTATGCCCTTAAATCAGAGAGATATGTCACAAAAATACTTAATAAATAACATTTTTCACATGTCTGCTTTACATCAGCACAATTTTGGAACCAAAATTTTTTTTTGTTATGAAGTTATAAGGGTTAAAAGTTGACCTGCGATTTCTCATTTTTACAACAAAATTTACAAAACCATTTTTTTAGTGACCACCTCACATTTTAAATCACTTTGAGAGGTCAATATGACAGAAAATACCCCAAAATGACACCATTCTAAAAACTGCACCCCTCAAGGTGCTCAAAACCACATTCAAGAAGTTTATTAACCCTTTATGTGCTTCAAAGGAACTGAAGCAATGTGGAAGGAAAAAAATCAACATTTAAATTTTTTTTACATTTTAATTCATAAACAATTTTTTTTATTTTCACAAGTGTGAAAAAAGAAAATGAACCACAAAATTTGTTGTGCAATTTCTCCTGAATACGCTGATACCTCATGTGTGGGGGTAAACCACTGTTTGGGCGCACGGCAGGGCTTGGAACGGAAGGAGCGCTGTTTGACTTTTTCAATGCAGAATTGGCTGGAATTGAGATCGGACCCCATGTCGCATTTGGAGAGCCCTTGATGTGCCTAAACAGTGGAAACCCCAACAAGTGACCCCATTTTGGAAACTAGACCCCTTAAGGAACTTATCTAGATGTGTGGTGAGCATTTTGAATCTCCAAGTGCTTCACAGAAGTTTATAACGTAGAGCCATGAAAATAAAAAATCTTTTTTTTTCCACAAAAATAATCTTTTCGTCCCCAAATTTTATTTTTACTAGGGTAACAGGAGAAATTAGACCCCCAAAGTTGGTGTGCAATTTATCCTAAGTACGCTGATGCCCCATATTTTGGGGTAAACCACTATTTGGGTGCACATCTGGGCTCGGAAGTGAAGGAGTACCATTTCACATTTTGAACGCAAAAAATGGCTGGAATCAATGGTGGCGCCATGTCGCGTTTGGAGACCCCCTGATGTGCCTAAATTGTGGAAACCCCTCAATTCTAGCTCCAACCCTAACCCCAACACACCCATAACCACAATCTCAACCCTAACCCTAATCCCAACCCAATCCTAATCCCTAACCCTAAACCTAACCCTAATCCCAACCCTAATGCCAACCCTAACCCTAATTCCAACCCTAACTCTAATTGGAACCCTAACTCTAATTCTAACCCTAATTCTAACCCTAACCCTAACCCTAATGGAAAAATTAAAATAAATATATTGTCTTTATTTCATTATATTTCCCTAACTAAGGGTTAAAGGGGGGGTTATTTACTATTTTTTTTATTTTGATCACTGTGATAGGGTTTATCACAGTGATCAAAATGTACATTGAATGAATGAATGGAATCTGCTGGCATGTTCGGCAGGCACACTGCGCATGTGCCCGCCATTTTCTTCCCGGACCAAGATGGCGGCACCCACCGGTGGAGGCAGGAGGGCCCGAGGACCACCGGAAGGTACCAGGGGGGCCGGAGACCCTATTTCTCTCTCCTCTGATGTGCGATCACATCAGAGGAGAGAGAAAGTGAAAGCAAAATCGCAGCTTTTTTTTCGGTTGCCGTTATATGGTTAATAACAGCAATCACAAAAGCGGGGTCGGTAAAAACCAACCAACCTACCCCCGGCAGCCAAGACCCCGGAGAAAATTCGACTCTGGGTGGCGCTATAGACTTTTTCCACAGCTCCGTTAATTAATTAAGTACCCTTAACTACCGCCGTTAAAAGGCATATCGGTGGTCGTTAAGGGGTTCAAGTATTAACTCTCAGCTGTAATTTGAGGATATTCATAACCTATTGGAGAAAGGCTTTAAGAATTACAACTCTTTAATATGAAGCTGCCTCTTTTTAACCCCTTTACCCCGGAGGGTGGTTTGCATGTTGATGACTGGACCAATTTTTACAATTCTGACCACTGTCCCTTTATGAGGTAATAACTCTGGAACGCTTCAACGATTCCCAGTGATTCTGAGAATATTTTTTCGTGTACTTCATGATAGTGGTAAAATTTATTTGATATGACTTGTGTTTATTTGTGAAAAAGATGGAAATTTGGCGAAAATTTTTAAAATTTTGCAATTTTCCAAATTTGAATTTTCATGCTTTTAAATCACAGAGATGTATCGCACAAAATACTTAATAAGTAACATTTCCCACATGTCTACTTTACATCAGCACAATTTTGGAACCACAATTTTTTTTTGTTAGGAAGTTATAAGGGTTAAAAGTTGAACAGTGATTTCTCTTTTTTACAGCACCATTTTTTTTTCAGGGACCACATCACATTTGAAGTCACTTTGAGGGGTCTATATGATAGAAGATACCCAAAAGTGACACCATTCTAAAAACTGAACCCATCAAGGTGCTCAAAACCACATTCAAGAGGCTTATTAACCCCTTATGTGCTTCATAGGAATTTTTTTTATTTTACCAAGAGTAACTGGTCCCCTACAAGTGACACCATTTTGGAAACTAGACCCCCCAAGGAACTTATCTAGATGTTTGGTGAGCATTTTGAACCCCAAGTGCTTCACAGAAGTTTATAATGTAAAGCAGTAAAAATAAAAAATCATATTTTTTACACAAAAATGATCTTTTCACCCCTAATTTTTTATTTTACCAAGGGTAGCAGGAGAAATTGGACTCCAAAAGTTGTCGTGCAATTTGTCATGAGTACGCTGATACCCCATATGTGGAGGTAAACCACTGTTTTGGTGCATGTTCGAGCACCAAGGGAAGGAGTGCCATTTGACTTTTTTCAACGCAGAATTGGCTGGAATTGAGATCGGACACCATGTCGTGTTTGGAGAGCCCCTGATGTGCCTAAACCCCCCAGAAGTGACACGATTTTGGAACCTAGGCCCAAGTGCCCAAGAAGTTTTTTTTTTCCAAAAAAATAATGTTTTCACCCACAATTTTTTATTTTACCAAGGGTAACAGGAGAAGTTGGATGCAAAAAGTTTTGTGCAATTTTTCCTGAGTACGCCAATACCACATATGTAGAGGAATACTACTTTTAAGGCACAATGCAAAGGTCAGAAGGGAAAAGGAGCCATATTGGAGTTCAGATTTTGCTGGAATGGTTTGAGGGTGCCATATCACATTGGCAGAGCCCCTGAGGTGCCAGAACAATAGAAACCCCTATATTTGAACTCATTTTACAAACTACACTCCCCAATGAATTCATCTAGGGGTGTAGTGATCATATTAACACCACATGTGCCTCACAGAATTTTATAGCACTGAGTGGTGAAGAAAGAATAAGTTACATTTTTACCACTAAAATGTTGTTTTAGCCCTGTTTTTAATTTTTCAAGGGCTAATAAGAAATTTTTTTTGCAACAAAATGAGGTCCATTTTTTCCTCAGCTGTCATCTTCAGCAAGGTTGGTTATCAAGAATAGAGCATTCCCCACACTGTTTTTAAAATTATTTAAATAAATCATTTAAAAAAATGGCTTGGGGTCCGACTCCATTTTGACAACCAGCCTTGCTAAAGCTCACAGCTGGGGGCTGGTATTCTCAGGCTGGTAAAAGGCCATGGATATTGACCCCCAGCCTAAAAATAGCAGCCCACAACTGCCCAGAAAAAGGCACATCAATTAGATGCGCCAATTCTTGCACTTTGCCAGACTCTTCCCACTCTCACTGTAGCAGTGGCAAGTGGGGTTCATATTTGTGGGATTGATGTCACCTTTGTATTGTCAGGTGACATCAAGCCCCTGGCTTATTAATGGAGAAGCATCTATCAGACACCTATCCATTACTAATCCTATAGTTACATGGTAAATAAAGACATAGCCAGAATAAAGTCTTTTATTAGAAATAAAACAAAAGTTTTACTTTTTTTATTTAAAAATACCAAACAGTTACACTCACCTAACGCCTATTCCACAGAAGCCCTCGTTCTCCTTTAATAAAACTAAAATAAAAAAGCAACAATATACCATACTTGTCTGTCGTTCTATCCCAACGCCGTAATCCTTGTCTGGGGATAATTAGTTTTCAACCTGGATGGTGACAAAATGTGACCGGCCAGGCTGAGAATCACAGGTGAATGAGCTGCTGAGAATGCAGCATCAGTGACCGGGGATGACATCACAGACGTTACCTCTGGTCACTGAGGCTCTGTTTCCAGTCGGACTAAACTGCGGTGACTTTGGTGATATCCCCGCTGGCACTGTGAGCCGTGAGTGTCAGCCCAGCTGGGAACGGAGCCTCAATATGCATGGCCCCTTACTAGCCTGAGAATATTAGCCCCCAGCTGTGAGCTTTAGCAAGCCTATTTGTCAAAAATGAAGGGGACCCTATGCTGTTTTTTAAAATTATTTACTTAAATAATTAAAAAAAAACAGCATGGGGACCCCTTTATTCTTGATAACCAACCTTGCTGAAGCTGACATCTGAGGGTTGAAGCCCCCAGCTGTGAGTTTTGCCTGGCTGGTTATAGAAAATACAGGGGAACCCATGCCGTTTTTTTCATTTATTTATTTATAGTGCAGGCGGCGGCTGATGGATACTCCATCAGCCGCTACTGCTCTCACTGTTATTAACAGCAGCAGGGGTAGGCTGATGGGAGTAATAGTGCAATCAGCCACCACCTGCTGTCTCTTTTATCACTTTAATATAACTCTCATCATTCTCCCCTGCTCGCGCCAATCTCCGGCAGAACAGGGGAGAATGAGAGCCATGTACAGCACTCGGCTCCGGGGAACAGCGCTAACTGTAATGCTTCTTCCCTGGAGCTCTTCCATGTGGTACTGATGCGGCACATGCATGCCACACATGAGCCACAAATATTACAGACACGGACACTGACATCTCTGGTACCAGAAATATCAGGACATATGAAAGAGGCCTTATAGCGGGTTTTTATGCGGGACGAGTTGATGTTTTTATTTGTACCATTTTTGGGCATGTGACTTTTTTTTCACTTTCTTTTCCGATTTTTGGGAGGCAGAATGAACAAAAACCAGCAATACATGAATGTTTTTAGGGGGGCGGTTTATAACGTTCAGTGTGTGGAAAAATTGATAAAGCAGTTTTATTCTTCCGGTCAGTGCGATTACAGCAATACCTCATTTATATCGTTTTTTTATGTTTAGGCGCTTTTATACAATAAAAACTATTTTATAGAAAAAATAATTATTTTTGCATCACTTTATTCTGAGAGCTATAAATGTTTTATTTTTCTGCTGATGGAGCTGCATTGTGGCTTATTTTTTGCGGGACAAGATGACTTTTCAGCGGTACCATATTTATTTATATCCATCTTTTTGATCGCGTGTTATTCCACTTTTTGTTCGGCGGTATGATGATAAAGCATTGTTTTTTGCCTTGTTTTTTATATGTTTTATGGTGTACACTAAAGGAGTTAACTAGCCGGACAGTTTTATAGGTCAGGTCATTGCGGACGCGGCGATACTAAATATGTGTACTTTTATTGTTTAGATTTTTTTTCATTCACAGTATTTAGTGATAGAACATATATTATTTTTTATTATTGTTTATTTTTAAAAATGTTTTTACAATTGTTTAAATTTTTTTAAACTTTTTTACTTTGTCCCACTATGGGACAATCATTTTTTGCAGGCTGATCGCTTCTATAGCATATAGATGAAGCAGCATCTGCATACTATAGAAACTGTCAGCTCTGAATTGAAGGAGAGACTTGCTGATCATGCACTGTGCATGATCAGCAAGTTTCCTAGCTCTGGTGACCCGGATGTCGTCATGACGACATAGGGTCACTATTGCAATTGGGACCCGTGTCACGCAGCAGGGTCTCATATCCAAAGGCAGAGGGACTGTCAGCCCTCTGCCGGCTTCCAGGATGATGCGATCATGTTTGATTGCAGCATTTCAGGGATTAAAGTTCCGGGAGAGGTCTGTGACTACTCCTGGCACCTAATGCTGGGTGTCAGCTGTCAGAATCAGCTGACACCTGGCGACGATGGCACTCACAAATTAAGTAAGATTCTCCAGGTCAGCATGAATATGCAGATACAAAAAATGTATAGGCATTTTTTATTAAGTAGTGGAAAATAATTCAGAAATTTGTATGAAAAAAGTTTCTGCTTTTGTCACCATATTCCGAGACCCATTGCGTTTTCATTGTTCAGGATATGAGGCTGTGAGAGGGTTCATTTTTGTGCGTCCTGAATTGACGTTTTTACTGACACAATTTTGGGTTACATTCAATGTTTTTCTTGCTTCTAATTGCATTTTATTGCAATGTTGCGGTGGCCAAAAATTCCTAATTTTGATGTTTTGATTTTCTTTCTTTAATTTTTTTTAGTTACACTGTTTACTGATCGGATTTATTTGATATTTTGATAGATCGGACATTTATATGAATGCAGCGATACTAAATATTTTTTTTTATTGTTTTAGTTTATTATTATTATTATTTTTAATGGGGAAAAGGGGTGTGATTTGAACTTTTGTGTTTTTTCAGGTTTTTAAAAACTTTTATTTTAAACTTTTTACTGTATTTTTTAGGGGACTTGAAGCTGCGATCGTCTGATCGCTTATGCTTTAAATGGCAATGTTTCAGCACTGCTATTTATAGCAGAATTCATGATCTACTATGAAAGCCGGCCACGAGCCGGCATTCACAGTAGAATCGTAATGGCAGGCACAGGGGTCTTCAGCAGACCGCCTGGCTGTCATGACAACCTATCGGCGCCCTGTGACCACATCACAGTCACGCTGATGAGAGCGTGGAATGACACACTCCACTGTCAGTGAGTGTTAAATCCTGCTGTCAAAGATTAACAGTGGGATTTAACAGGTTAACAGCTGTGGGTTGAGCTCTGATCCGCCCACATCAAATGCAGGAACACGCCATATGAAGTAAATATACGTGATGTCATGAAGGGGTTAAATAAAAAGTACACAAATTTGGTATTGCTGTAACCATACTAACCTGGAGAGTCATGTTGCCAGTAGAGTTGAGCGATACTTTCCGATATCCTAAAGTATCGGAATCGGAATGGTATCGCCGATATCACTAAAATATCGGCGATACCCGATACCGATACCGGAAGTCCCATGTAAGTCTATGGGAACAAAATATCGAAATTAAAAAAAACCCATTCTTGCCTTGTTGGTTAATTGTACATGAAGGAAAACAAGAAAGAGTAATGTAGAATGTATTGGGGAAGGTTGAGGAGACATTAAAGGCATAGATGTTTAACCCAATCAAATGGAATAGCATAAATATTTTTTTTTTTAAAGATGTTCGGATTGACGAAGAAATTGACAATGTTAACGTTTTTTATATTTTGGCAAATATGTATATTACACAACTTCCATGCTCTTCATCTTCACCTTTTTAACTTTTCACACACTTTCTCCTTCATAATCTTCTGCAGCATCATCTTTTTCATCAAATTATTCTTCATCTTCACCTTCTTTATCTTCTTCTTAAACTTCTTGCTATTCATCTTTGTTAACATTACTCATATTCTTCTTATTAAACTATTATTCTTATTCATATTCTGCTTCATCTTCTTCATCATATTCTTATTTGTGACAGAGAATCCTGTACTTGTAATCTGTCAAAGTATGAATTTTTCATCCTTCCGTTCTTGCTGTCACAAAAGATTTAAATTACAACAGTATTTGTCCGTGTTCAGTTTAGCCTGCAGCAGCAGGCATTTTCCAGGGGCACCACGAGGAGGAACGGACTCACCCCCATACACTGCTTAGTCTTCTTCTGCTTAGAATTTAGAGCATATATTTTGCTCTTCATTTTGGTCTTATACTTCATGTTCTTCTGCTTTTAGATCTTCTGCTTATTGTTCTTGTGTCTCTTGTTCCGTATCTTGTATTTGTAGCACAATCTTGTACCAGCTGATGTTACTGGGACACGGTTACTAAGCAGGAGGTACCTGTGCTCCAAAGCACTACCAAGGACCAGCAGACGTTGCTGGAACTCGGATACCGAGATGGAGGCACCTAGGCCAAAGGCACTGTGGAGAACCAGCTGATGGTACTGGAACCCGGAGGGGCAGCAGAAGGAAAAGAGCCAATGGCACAACCGAGGACCAGCTGACGTTACTGGGACACGGTTACTAAGCAGGAGGTACCTGTGCTCCAAAGCACTACCAAGGACCAGCAGACGTTGCTGGAACTCGGATACCGACATGGAGGCACCTAGGCCAAAGGCACTGCGGAGAACCAGCTGACGGTACTGGAACCCGGAGGGGCAGCAGAAGGAAAAGAGCCAATGGCACAACCGAGGACCAGCTGACGTTACTGAACCCCAGTAACACAGGAGCAAGTGTTGACTGTGCTAACAGCACTTCCGAGCAACAACTGGCGGTGTTGGAGCCCAGGGTCAAGGAGGATGTTTAAATACTAGATCAAGTAATTTCCTTGTTACCTGTCAATTTTAAATGTCTATACTTCAAACAAGAGAAAGATAACCTTTACTACCATAAGATGATGATTTCATTTAAACTAATATCTAGATAAATAAAGAATTGACAAACATAAACACATACATTAACATGTTGAACAGCAATGCAAACCACAAAATAAATTAGTTAAGGAATCTGCTATACGGTTGTACATAAAAGCATACAAGTACATATCTGAATCCATTAATGATGGATAAGTAACAGTATGTACACCATTTTTATTGTATAGACAATGAATGTCTGACTTCAAAACATCATCAGCATTACAAGTTATCTGTGATATTACTAAAATGTTCCATTTGCTGAATAATGTCCCTAAATATTTTATACAAAATTATACAATTTCCATCATGTAATACTCATAATATGTGGCAATAATCATTTTTATTAACAAACATAACCTTTAAAAAGTGCATAGTGCATAGTGAAAATTGCTATTTATGGCTGACTGTCGACTTGGAAGCATGACAACAGATAGATAAGGTATATATAGATGACACTGCATAGCCACAGATGGTGAATGGCAATGTAATACTGTACCTCAATAAAGTGTGCGTCACTACTACATATTTTTTTTTATATAGCTGTATAAACAGGGTACATGGATGTATGCTTGTGCCTTTGTTTTGACGCACAGACTGCCTTCCTGCTGAGACGCATTGGGTAGTGAACAGTTGTGTGCAGTGTTCACTGCAGTCTCTGCGGAATAACCACACTTAGACCTTATAACTTTTCAGACTTTCTTTATCAATCTACCAAGATGAAGAAGGCAGGGAGTAAGGCACGTGGTCGTGGAGTTTCTTCAGGGAGAGGACGTGGGGATTCTGTGGCTGCTGCGGCCCCCAGTGACACAGCATCCACCAGTTTTCCCCGGGCCGTGAGCGTTCCTTTATGCGCACTTTTGTAGGAGCTCGGAGTACCCCCCTGCTGCGGGAAGAACAAATTGAAGCCGTTGTTGTTTGGATGTCAGCCAATGCATCGACTTCAATTGCTTCCACCTCCTCTCAGGACCACAGCACTGTTGGGCAACCATCTGTCTCTTCACCGCCTGGCAAATTGCCCAGGCAGTCAGAGAGTTCTGTACAGGAGCCAGCTGAGTGTCTGCTTCTGTTCTCAGAATCTATTGGCTTGCAAACAGGGGCCCAGCCAAGCAGCATTCTGTAATGTGAAGAGGGAGTATGCAGTGATGCGCAACAGCTGTGTCTCTCTGAATCTGAAGAGGCGGGTGAGACAGTGCCGATGGTCAGCACACCGCAGAACGCATCTGATGATGATGATGAGACCCAGGTGCCAGTTTCTGTTGAGCATGGTGCTGGCCAGACCACCCAACAGCAGGTGTTGGAAGAGGGTAGTGGAGATGATGAGGTCCAAGACCCAACATGGCATGAAGAACAGGAAGGTGGTGGGAGCAGCTCAGAGGAATAATAATAATATTTATTTATATAGCGCCATCATATTCCGCAGCGCTTTACAGTTTAGCAGTTTCAGAACACAAGTCATAAGTAACAACGTTAACAATACAATAATTTAAGCTAAATAAGTCGCCCCTGCTCGTGACAGCTTACAATGTACAATGAGATGGGGGAGATACAAAGTATAGGTGTTTATATACAATGGTGCATTTACAATGATGTTCCAGCCATCTTAAGGGACTGAGGGATGGAGATAGTGAATGGGCTAGAGACACACACACACTTACACAGAATACATAGAATGACTTTGATTAGTGAATGTGATAGGCCGCTCTGAACAAATGTGTTTTGAGGGAGCGCCTGAAACACATGCAAATTGTGGATAGTCCTAATTTCTTGGGGTACAGCATTCCAGAGGATTGGCGTAGAGCAGGAGAAGTCTTGGAGTCGGGAGTGGGAGGTACGTATTAGTGCAGAGGTTAGTCGAAAGTCGTTTGCAGAGCGCAGCAGTCGGTTAGGCCGATAGATAGAAATGAGGGAGGAGATGTAGGAGGGGTGCTGCACTGTGGAGAGCTTTGTGGGTGAGAACCAGTACTTTGGTTGAAAGCTGGGAGAGGCCTAGAGAAATGGTTAGTGATAGAAGGAAGATAGAGGAAGACATTGCCCCAACGGTACAAACAGGAGGGAGAGTTAGGCTGCAGACTCGGTTGCCTGTAGCCTCCAGTTTGGCACCTGTTCGGAGCAGTTGTCTTCCAAAAGTCAAAACGTGCGCTCCCAGGACTTGCACTGCGTGGTCCTTTTTTCACACACTTGCACATGATATTTGCTATGTGAAATGCAAGCTGTGTAATTAAAAATTAAAAATAGCTAAAAGTGTCAGTCACCTCAATACCACAAATATGTGGAAACATGTGCGGACAAAGCACGTAGTTGAGTTACAAAGACACACTAGAGATGTAGGCCAACCTACAGCAGCACCTACATCTTCAGGTTGTGTTGAAGCCTCTTCATCGAGCTCACACACAGCTGGTTATGCTTCCTCACAGGATCGCCATGGAAGAACCTCGGCCACTGTTGTCCAGAGACAAACTGTTATTCCACACACAGCAGCAAGTTCCCTGTCATCCTCACACTCCCAGGCCACAAAACAGCCAGCGGTAGCACAGGCATGGGATAAAAGACGGCCATACTCCGCAAACCATGCACGAGCACAGGCTCTGAATGCTGGCATTGCAAAACTCCTGTCCCTTGAAATGCTGTGATTCAGGCTGGTGGAGACAGACAGTTTCCGTAACTGAATATCATTGTCAATCCCACAATACAATGTGCCAAGCCGATTTCATTTCAGCAGGCAAGCCGTCCCTGGTCTGCAAAAGCATGTTGAGGGAAAAATTAAACATGCGCTACTAAAAGCCCTCAGTAGCAAGGTCCACCTGACCACCGATGCGTGGACCAGTACCCATTGTTATGATCTGCTACAACCAGTAAGGAAAGAAGGGAATTCTGTCCCTACAATACAACTAAGCTGAATCCCTACGATGTAACGGGGAACCTGATCCTGCGACCAGACCCGCTAAAGTCCTCATCTAGTGTGAACGAAGACCTATAGTTGCGAGGGAGTAATCCCTACAAGATCTAGGGACTGTGAGAAAAGGTGGACACCTCCTAACATAAATTGTAGCATGGATAATTAAACAGAAAAATAAATACTTTGTGATCCTAACATCAAGCAAAACTGACAGATTAAGGCACCTAAGCACCCGGCTAGCTTAACAGTAGATAATACAATGAAGTCAAGCAAAGCCAGAAGGGCGGAGCCAGACTAAATAGGGAAAAAAGGTCATGTGACCAGCAAACTGAAACAAAACCTAACAAGAGGGTTCTAACACCCATGGCCAGGGACAATACCTTTCCCTCACTGCCCATTGGGTCAATGTTGTGCAGCCGGGTACTGATCTTGCGAGTGGCGCTGTACGTGTTCTGCCAACTCCAAGGATTGCAGGAATCAAGTCTGTACACATTGATTCCTCCTCCTATTCCAGTTCCTCAGAATCATCGCTGCAGGAGCCGTCACGGTCTACCTCCACATGGACCCGTGAACGTTTACCTGTTGCGACCGATATGAGCACAGCCGTGTCCAAATGTCAACAGGCCATCCTGAAATTAATTTCCATGGGGAATCTTAGCCACACAGCGCAGGAGCTCTGTAATGCCATAAAGCAGGAGAGCGACGTGTGGTTTTTGGAAGAGAATCTACAGGCAGGCTTGGTAGTGTGTGACAATGGCCGAAATCTGGTGTCAGCTCTGGGCCTTGGCAACCTCACTCACATACCATGTCTGTCATATGTGCTCAACTTGGTCGTGCAGAGTTTTTTGAGGGACTATCCGGATCTTGATGCACTGCTGCACAAGGTCCGCCTAGAGTGCGCTCACTTGCGACGTTCCAGCATGGCCAGATCGCTGATTGCAGCTCTGCAACGCAGATTTCACCTTCATGAACATCGCATCATATGTGACGTACCCACCAGGTGGAATTCCTCGTTACATATGTTGGAGCGGTTGTGTGAGCAGCAGCCAACAGTAATGGAGTATCAGCTGCATCAGGCGCAGTCAACTCGCAATTTGCGCCGTTCACACTTCACCACTACTGAGTGGGCCTCTATAATAAGAATAATAATATTATTTATTTATATAGTGCCATAATATTCCGCAGTGCTTTACAGTTTAACAGTTTCAAAACACGAGTCATAAGTAACAACGTTAACAATACAATAATTAAAGCAAAATCAGCCGCCCCTGCTGGTGAAAGCTTACAATCTACAATGAGGTGTGGGAGATACAAAGTACAGGTGTTTATATACAATGGTGTTTTTACAATGATGGTCCAGCCATTTTAAGGAAGTGAGGGATGCATGGAGATAGTGAATGGGCTACACACACAGAATTACACATAGAATGACTTTGATTAGTGAATGTGATAGGCCACTGTGAACAAATGTGTTTTGAGGGAGCGCCTGAAACCATCCAAATTGCGGATAGTCCTAATTTCTTGGGGTAGAGCATTCCAGAGGATTGGCGCAGCGCGGGTGAAGTCTTGGAGTTGGGAGTGGGAGGTACGGATTAGTGCAGAGGTTAGTCGAAGGTCGTTTGCAGAGTGCAGCAGTCGGTTAGGCCGATAAATATAAATAAGGGAGGAGATGTAGGGGGGTGCTGCGCTGTGGAGAGCTTTGTTGGTGAGAACCAGTAATTAGAATTGGATCCTATAATGAATGGGCAGCCACTGCCAGTGTAATGAGTGGCGAATAACTCTATGAAGGATATCTGCCACGTTTTGCGTGCGTTTGATGAGTCAACGCGGATGGCGAGTGCAGATGATGCACTAGTCAGCCTGACTGTCCCCCTTATCTGCCTGCTTCAAAAAACACTGCAAGCACTAAGGCATGAGGTTTTGGAAGAGGTGGAGGATGAGGAGTCACAAATTCCATCACCTTCTGGACAGTCAGCGCAACGTGGTTCCTCACAAAGGGCTGGAGGACTTTCAAAGTACCATGCTGTATCAACAATTGAACCTCCAGAGTCGCTGTCTATATTTTCATAACCATTACAAACTTTTAATGTATTTACAAAGCACATAATGTACAGTTTTTGTCTATCCTTTTGTAATGCTATTGTGTTTCCATAAACTGATGTTACAGAATTATGATACAAAGTTTTTAAATTTTGAGTTTTAAATTTTGTAAATTTATATGTATTTGAAGGACTTTGTGAGGAGGATGAGGAGGAGTCAATGGAGGAGGAAGACATCGCTCCAGAGGGAGGTAGACAATGCTCTAGTCAGTATGTAGACCAAGGGTGGGGTGATGCACAGCAGGCGGAGATGACGCCTCTTGCAGGGGACAACGTTTCTTGGCCAGTTGGGAGTCTGCAGCACATGGTTGATTTCATGCTGCAGTGGCTGAGAAACGACCGCCGCATCGAACACATTCACACCACGTCTGATTATTGGGTGTACACCCTCCTAGACCCTCGCTACCGGGACAACTTACAAAGCCTCATCACACCGTTGAACCGGGAGCGTAAAATGCGGAAGTACCAAGACACACTGGTGCAATCCATAATGTTCTCCATTCCAGCCGAGAGCACTGCTGCTGCTACTGATTTACAAAGCAGCTCTGTGCGTCGAGGCAGTGGAGACAGCTCTGCAACAAGAGGGAGCACAAGCAGCGCCTCTGCACAGGGCAAGAACAGTATGTTCCAAATGTGTCGAAGTTTTGTGGCAGCGCCACCAATGTCTACACCATCCGAGACGGCTCCAGTCAGCAGGAGGCAACATTTCCGTAAGATGGTTACAGACTACATGTCTTGCCCTCTCAGTGTACTCTCAGATGGCTCTTCCCCATTCAAGTTTTGTGTCTCTAAGCTGGATACATGGCCAGAGCTTAGCCAGTATGCATTGGAGGTGCTGGCTTGATCTGCTGCCAGTGTATTATCGGAGCGCGTCTTTACTGCTGCAGGTGGTGTACTAACAGACCGTTGCATGCGACTATCCTACGATAATGTAGAACGGCTTACTTTTCTGAAAATGAACTAGGCATGGATCTCGCCTGAATTTGCCTGTCCGGTTTCAGATTAACTAACTGGTTGGCAACGTTTTCCATGTCTCCTGTTATGTTCATCTTTCTACCACCTGAGCTATACTCCCTGGGCTACAACACTGCCAGTTGCTGCTCAGAAGTGTCGTGTCCACAGACCAATACACAAGCTATAGTAATAGTGGGGTTCAGTAACGCCTGCTGTTCCCCTGCTGTGTGTCCGGCAAAAATTACTGCTACCTAGCTACACATGTTTAAAAAAACATGACATGTTAAAGTGGCTAGTGCTACACATAGATATCAGGCTACACCCTTATTTCTAAGCTGTAAACAAGTGAAACGTCAAATTTAAAACCATTCAATGATTAGTGTTGGTAACAAATCTGTAACTAAATAATTGTGACATATTATGGCAGATATCCACATGTCTAACACAAATGCTAACACAAAAGCATACTTATGCTATAGGGTACTGATGGTGAACCTTCTCACTCCATAACTTTGACCAATCCAACTCACATCATGCCTCAAATGCTGCAATGTTGGAAGTGCATAATGTGGGTTGAACTTTGACAACAGCTGCAGTGCGAAGGTTATCCTTCTGTGTTCTTGGCTTTTAAATAAAAGCATACAAGTAAATATAATAATACATTGTTGATTAAGGGACATGATGTACACCTGTAATATTGTGCAAACAATGGATGTAGGACTATTCCTCTTCAACATTACTTATATTTGTGTCATTTGAAAAAATACATATTTTAGTTAAAAATTAAAAACCCATGTTCAGTAGCTGTGAAAGGCCCGTTTGTGTACTTCTATATTGTTTGCAACCAATGTATTGTATACGGATGGAAGCGCGTCACACTAATAGATTAGATTTATTTTAAATGGAATGTAGCAGAACCAATTGGAGATAAATGAAAAGGATGAGCCACTGAGACACGCTCAGCAGAGTACAAGCAGCAGTGCTTGAACAAGTAACTGGAGCGTGATCTGCACTCAAAAAAGTAAAAAACACAGACTGAAGTGAACACTGAAACACAACTGTCCACAATCTGTGAAAAGCTCCTTTCTGTACTTCTATAGTGTTTGCAACCAATGTATTGTATACGGATGGAAGCGCGTCACACTAATAGATTAGATTTATTTTAAATGGAATGTAGCAGAACCAATTGGAGATAAATGAAAAGGATGAGCCACTGAGACACGCTCAGCAGAGTAACAAGCAGCAGTGCTTGAACATGTAACTGGAGCGTGATGTGCACTAAAAAAAAGTAAAACACCACAGACTGAAGTGAACACTGAAACACAACTGTCCACAATCTGTGAAAAGCTCCTTTCTGTACTTCTATAGTGTTTGCAACCAATGTATTGTATACGGATGGAAGCGCGTCACACTAATAGATTAGATTTATTTTAAATGGAATGTAGCAGAACCAATTGGAGATAAATGAAAAGGATGAGCCACTGAGACACGCTCAGCAGAGTACAAGCAGCAGTGCTTGAACAAGTAACTGGAGCGTGATCTGCACTCAAAAAAGTAAAAAACACAGACTGAAGTGAACACTGAAACACAACTGTCCAAATCTGTGAAAAGCTCCTTTCTGTACTTCTATAGTGTTTGCAACCAATGTATTGTATACGGATGGAAGCGCGTCACACTAATAGATTAGATTTATTTTAAATGGAATGTAGCAGAACCAATTGGAGATAAATGAAAAGGATGAGCCACTGAGACACGCTCAGCAGAGTACAAGCAGCAGTGCTTGAACAAGTAACTGGAGCGTGATCTGCACTCAAAAAAGTAAAAAACACAGACTGAAGTGAACACTGAAACACAACTGTCCACAATCTGTGAAAAGCTCCTTTCTGTACTTCTATAGTGTTTGCAACCAATGTATTGTATACGGATGGAAGCACGTCACACTAATAGATTTGATTTTTTTCTAATATAATGGAGCTGCACCAATTCCACTAAATAAAATAAAAAAAAAAAAAAAAAAAAGTGACACGTGCAGATGCCTACAAACAGCGGTGGATGCAGAGCAAACTGCAGCGTCACCTGCACTGTCACACACACACCTTGCACAGAGCTGTTAAAACAACACTGGCAAAATGAAGCTTTACACAGCGGTTGGTAAACTAGCCTGCCTCAAGCACAGTAGTACACAAAATCGCTATATCTAACTGTCCCTCAGAGTGAGCAGAGTAGCGTTCTGTCCCTTACTGAGTTCACAGCACAGTGACGCTAAAATGGCGGCGGCGCCTTTTATAGTGCATTCTGACATCATTTCAGCAGCCAATCACAGCCATGCCATTAGTTAAGATGACCGCAGCATTACAGGATGTGCCCACACTTCATAAGATTCATCATTGGCTGAGTAAAATCACATTGCCTCTCAAAGAATTATGGGAACTTCCGATTCCGGTATACGATATGGAAAAAGTATCGGAATTAAGTATCGGAATTCCGATAACGCGAATATCGGCCGATACCCGATACTTGCGGTATCGGAATGCTCAACACTAGTTGCCAGGTCATTCTTACAATCATAGTAATTCAGTATTAACAAAACAATTGCAGTACTTCCTTTTTTTTACTACTTACTGCACTTGGAATTTTTTTCCCATTTCCAGGACATTGTATGGAAAAATGAATAGTGTTTTTCAAACTCGGAGGAAAAAACGAAAACACACAAGTGAAAAGTGTCCATGGGAGGAAAGGGTTAAGAGATTGTATATCAGATCAAATCAAGAAGTATATTTATATAATTGGATTTTATGTACTTGAAAATTCTCACCATGTACAATAAAACTATTAGAGGTATTGATCATCCATCTGTGAGCGAGGCCCCTAAATAATATTTTGTGCTCCATTCGTCTGTGTAATGTAACATGATTTAAAAGTATAGTTATAATGTGTGTGATGGAAAATGATTTAATATACATTCATGAATATAATATCATTATAAAGTGCAAAGTAAAGAACGGAAATATGAGCTAAGTTAGCCTTTTGTATCTCTATCAATAGGTGGTCCTTTTCAATTTATGACATTTCTAGGATTTTTTTTATGGATGGCAATGCTTTTGTACAGAGGTCAGATCAATGGGATACCAATGTCAGGCCTCTTTTATTAACATCTGTTCACAAGTCTTTTTTGACAAAGCATGACAAAGATGCCAGTCTGATCACGCATTTTCAGAAAAGTCTGAGCAGAATCTTGACCGAGCTGCTAGAGCTTAGTTCTAGGTAATGATTTTAGGACACTGTTCCGACAAGTCATTTGCGCTGGAGAATGTTTGGACTTGTTTCCCATCATTACTGGCTGACTGCTACATATATGAGTTCTTTTTCAACGTACTTCAAGTTGATTTATTCCACAACAAACAATTTGATAGAGATTACCATCAATGTACATACTGTATTTACCGTACTTCCCTTCTAGAACGGAACGAGTCACATGTGAAAACGTCCTTACATGTGAGCAGTATCCTTACATTTATGTATCTATTTTTGATTTTTCATGTCTAAATAGGGTTTGCTCTCAGGGTTTGAAATTTTTAGGATTTGAATATCAAATGCCCCCAATTGCTGTTAACCTCTTATATGCCCCTGTCATTGTCTGACAATGGTATTTAAATCTTGTGAACCGAGGGGTGCGCCGTTCCATGCTGCGATGCAATTGCGAGTGCTGTTGGGTTGTTATGGCCATGTTCCTTTAAAGACTAACCTGACGTTTGCATTCATAGGAGACAGTGATTTTTCCGATATACTGAAATACTGTGGTATTGCAGTAAGTAGCATAAATGATCAAATAATAGCAAATTCAAGTCACCTAAAGGGACTAAAAAAATAAAGTTAGCGATAAAAAAAGTTTTTAAAAATATAGAAAAAAATCACTATCTTTTTCCCTAATTAAAAATCGAGAAATAATAAAAAAACAACCCTAAACATATGTAGTATTGCTGCATCTATAAAAGTCCGATTTTTCAAAATATAAAACTAATTAACCCAACTGGTAAAAGCCGTAAAGAGACAAAATAATTAAAACGACGGAACTGTGGTTTTTTTTATGCCATATCACCGCAAAAATTGCAATAAGAAGAGATCAAAATATCATATCTAAAACGATATCAGTAAAAATGTCACACATTCATTGATGGAAAAATTAAAATATTATGGGTCTTGGAAAACAGTGATGCAAGTGAATTTCTTTTTACGAATTTCCCAATTTTTTTTCACCACTTAAAAAACAAACTATACTTTTGGTATCACTGTAGTTCAACTGAACTGGAGAATCATGTTGCCAGGTGATTTTTACCATACAATGAATGTTGTAAAAAAAAAAAAAAACTAAAAAAAAATCACATAATTGCATTTTTTTTGTGTGAAATTTCATACCACTTGAAATTTTCAAATGGTTTTCCAATTCATTGAACAACAAAATTAATGGTGTAATTAAACTATCCATAGTCCACAAAAAAAATCCAAGGCTTTTGTATGGATATATAGACAAAAAAATAATATCTAAGGTTTTTAGAAAAAAAAAGGCAAAAATATATGAAAGCGCAAAAATTTAAAATTGCTTCGTTGTGAAGAAATGTGGTTTAAGAAATGGTCGAACCCACTGTGTTTCAGATACTAATTTTAAAAGCAGGAAAACCACACTAAACATCGGTGGTTGAATAGAAGGAATAGTTTTACTGTTGTCAATGGATATAACTACTATTAAGCATTTAAGTCTTAATGATTCCTAGCAATGGATTACTACTATTTCTTTTCCAATTACCTACTTTGTATATAATGCTGACATAGACTGCGGTGTCATTACATTAATACTAGTCTTTGTCCCCATGGGGCTTACAAACCATTTCCCTTTCTCCACACAATCCCTATGTTCAAAGAAAGCCAATTAACCTAAATGATAATTTAGAGAACTACATTGCAAATGCTGATTAGGAGGTACAGTATTGTGTCTCATGTAGTTATTGGAGCAAGGTAAAGACTATATTTGACTGGAACTCTTTACCTGCTAAGACAAAGGAATAATCAGATTAAAAGAAACTAAATATAAAAGAGAGAGCATGAATTATACCGTCTGAGGATCTAGAATAGTATGGCAATATGATTCCTTATAGCAAGATTAGCATGAAAAGCTGCTCGTTCTAACACACTGTGAAGAGGGTTATGCATAGAGATTAGTGTTGAGCGATACTGCTCGATATCTAAAAAAAATCGTATCGAAATGGTATCGTCGATATCACTAAATATCGTCGATATCCGATTCCGATACCGGAAGTCCAATGTAAGTCTATGGGAACAAAAAATCGCAACAAAAAAAACCCTTTCTTTCGTTGTAAACACAAAATATACACACATAGAATACATATATATATATATATACATGTCATTGTGACATATATATATACATATATTTATAGTTTATACACTTCTACATAGTAAAATAGACTCTGATTCAATTGCCGGGTAAAGCCGTGACATACCCCATAGAAGTCGACGGGCTCGGTGCCGAGTACCCCAAAACCTCTGGCTCTGTGCGACTGTTCTTGGGCGTCAAGAACAGGATTCTGTAGCTCGCTATAAGCGAGTCCTGTGTGCCTGAATTTAACTGGTTTTGTGCTTGAGAATTGCTAAAATCATCAGAGAATGTATTTGCCATTTTTCCGCCATATCTGCGTCACGACGAGGCACTGGTGAAGAAGAAGGGCGTGCTCTTCGTGGGTGTACACTCACTCAGTGGCGTGAAAACGATGGCCGACCACTCTAAATGGTACTGCAATGTAAGATCGTGCCCCACAGCTCTTGAGTTCCGCCTCCTCATGCTCCTCAGTGTGCGGAAACTAACACGAAGGTCCCGCCTGACTACAAAAGAGGGGCCCTCTCCAGATGCTAATGACACATGTGACTTGGCAGAGATGGCTAATGGACACGAGCAGAAGTGTGAAGGGATGGAGCAGTCAGAGCTCTCCCCCCACGGAAGCGACCCGATCGCCACAGAACCACCGTTGGGCACCCGGCCTGGAAACCCTCCTACGCTGCAAGAAGCGGAGGATACCCTAAGAGGCCTGGCCCGGCACCGGGAGGAGGTCGCCAGGATGGAAGCCAGCTGGCGTGCCCTAAAACTAAACTTGGAGCGGCGCCAATCCCTCTTACCTGAAGTGTCTGTACCGGAAGGTGAGGCACCCGTTCTAGTAGAGGAGTCCGTGCGGGCATCCCAGCCCTTGCAATGTGATCCGGTTGACGTTGTCGCAGTGGAGGCACCCGTTCCTGCAAAAAACTGTGCACCGGCAGCACCCCAGATCCCGCTGTCTGCCCCCGTCGCTGAGACAGAAGAAGCGACACCCGTCCTCATGGAGGAGGCCGCGCAGGCACCAGAGGTGTACCTGTCTGTACCGGAGCCCCGACTGTCATCTGTTCCAGAGCCGGCTGCTTCCTCCGCAGGTGAGCGCCACCAGGACTGGGGGGCGCCAGGAGAGCTGCCGTAAACCGGACATTGTAAGCTGGCATTTGATGGTGGAGACATGGAGATGCTGGAGGAGAATTTCAACCGGCGTCAGGAGGAAGAGTGGAGACGTTGGGAGCGGGAAGCAGAGCGACAAAGGGAGCAGCGAGAATCCCAAAAACTTCGGCAACATAACCTGGAGAAGGACCGGGCAGATAAGGACCGGATGAGAAAAGATAAAGGAACCCTGAGGGAGCCGCGGCGTAAGGGTGCAGTACGGAGCTTTAAATTGAAAGGTGGTTGGGGCTTCATCCAGGAGCCTGGACTTTATTTAGAAGTCTTTGTGACCCGGCGGGACGTGGAGACTCACCTCCCAGAAGGACACCCGGGGAGGGACCTGTTGCCAGGAGACTTGGTGACTTACACCCGACACTGGGGTTACAATGGATGGTACGCCCTAAATGTTACCAGGTGCGACCCCTACTCCCCAGAGTGTCAGGAACCTGTGAGACCCTCGGAGCCTTCAGCCTCCCACATCCAGGCCTCTGCACAAGTGCCCACCCCACGCCGTAAATCTCCCCAGCCTCCCTCAGTGGTCTCCTCAGCAGCCCCAGCTATGGACATGATAACTATAGCTGGCCCGTACCCGGCGCCTGTTAGGCCCCCTGGGGTTCGTTCAGTCCGTGACATAGGGCTCCAGACCCGGAGGGAGATGAAAGAGGTGGCCACACAGACACAGATAGCGGGTCACGACTTGACTGTACAGGCCACACGACGTCATCAGGTCCTGGTGGTCCTTGGTGTCTCGGATGTTTGGCAAGCATCAGAAGAGTACCAGGTGGTACCTGGAACACCCCTGCCAAAGAATTATAAATAACCCGGACAGGGTCCCTGTATGTAAATAGTTAAATTGTTGATGTACCCGGATGGGTGAATGTTCATATAAAAGTTTTTTAATTTAATAAAAAAAACAACAGTTTTCATTACTTTTATTACAGTCTCATCCTGCGACGCCATCGATCTCCTGTAAAAAAATGAAAAAAAAAAACAGCAGTATACCACCTGTCCGACGCAGTCCATAGTAACGAGTGTCCCACGACGATCCAGCTCTGCTACATCAGAATGACAGGCAGAGCCTGTCATCCCGGCGCAGCACAGCTGATTACCTGCTTCCCCGGCGGTGACGTCATCGGACTGACTGCTTTACGGCCGGGATTACCCAGCAGTCACTGCTGTTATCACGAAAAACTGCATGTGACCGCCAGGGAGAAGATAATGGCGGCCATCAAGCAGTCCATGACGTGACCGCCGGAGATCTTCTGCCGGGTAAGTGCCGCTGACTCCTGACAGACCCGACCGACGGACACTGACAGTGACAGTGACAAATCCGATTCCGGTATCCGATATGACGAAAATATCGGTATTCGGAATCGAAAGGCCGATACAGCTAATATCGGCCGATATCCGATATTTGCAGTATCGTATCGCTCAACACTAATAGAGATGAATGAACCCAAACTGAAAAGCTCGTACTGGACAGTTAGTGTCAGATGGCAAACGCCGAACACAGACTTCTCCCGGAAATCCGTTGCAATATTAAAAGTTCCGGGGGAGGGAGAAGGGAAGAGAGAGAGAGAATGAATTTTGGAGCTCTAAAGTTCGGTTCCCTATTGTTTTCAATGGGGTTTGGGTTCTGATTGAAGTTTGGATACTGTTCTGGTACCAGAAACCGAACTTCCACGGTTCCAATTTCAAAAAGATCAAAGACAATACTTAAGTGTCATATTTACTCGATTCTTTTTGCTGGTTTGGGCTAATTACTATACAGTATACAGCATTATACTTTCCTAATACAATTCAGACTTTTAACCCCTTAGTGACAGAGCCAATTTGCAGCTTAATGACCCGGCCAATTTTTACAATTCTGACCACTGTCCCTTTATGAGGCTATAACTCTGGAACGCTTTAACGAATCCAGCTGATTTTGAGATTGTTTTTTCGTGACATATTGTACTTCACGTTAGTGGTAAAAAATTTTTAATATGACTTGCGTTTATTTATGAAATAAGCGGAAATATGGAGAAAATTTTGAAAATTTAGCAATTTTCAAACTTTAAATTTTTATGCCCTTAAATCAGAGAGATATGTCATACAAATTTCTTAATAAATAACATTTCCCACATGTCTACTTTACATCAGCACAATTTTGGGAACAAAAGTTTTTTTTGTTACGAAGTTATAAGGGTTAAAAGTTGACCAGCGATTTCTCATTTTTACAACACCATTTTTTTTTTATGGACCACATCACATTTGAAGTCACTTTGAGGGTCTATATGATAGAAAATACCCAAAAATGACACCATTCTAAAAATTGCACCCCTAAAGGTGCTCAAAATCACATTCAAGAAGTTTATTAACCCTTTACGTGCTTCACAGGAACTGAAGCAATGTGGAAGGAAAAAATTAACATTTAACTTTTTTTGCAAAAACTTTACTTCGGAACCAATTTTTTTATTTTCACAAGTGTTAAAAGAAAAAATGAACCACAAAATTTGTTGTACAATTTCTCCTGAATACGCTGATACCCCATATGTGGGGGTAAACCACTTTTTGGGCGCACGGCAGAGGTCGCAAGGGAAGGAGCACCGTTTGACTTTTTCAATGCAGAATTGGCTGGATGCCATGTCGCGTTTAGAGAGCCCCTGATGTGCCTAAACAGTGGAAACCCCCAATAAGTGACCCCATTTTGGAAACTAGACCCCTTAAGGAACTTATCTAGATGTGTGGTGAGCACTTTGAACCTCCAAGTGCTTCACAGAAGTTTATAACGTAGAGCCGTGAAAATAATAAATCATATTTTTTCCACAAAAACGATCTTTTCACCCCAATTTTTATTTTCCCAAGGGTAACAAAAACCCAAAAGTTTTTGTGCAATTTGTCCTGAGCATGCTGATACCACATATGTGGGGGTAAACCACTGTTTGGGTGCATGGCAGAGCTTTGAAGGGAAGGAGCGCCATTTGACTTTTTCAACGCAGAATTGGCTGGACGCCATGTCGCGTTCGTAGAGGCCCTGATGTGTCTAAACAGTGGAAACCCCCCACAAGTGACACTATTTTGGAAACTAGACCAGTTAAGGAACTTATCTAGATGTGTGGTGAGGACTTTGAACCTCCAAGTGCTTCACAGAAGTTTATAACGTAGAGCCGTGAAAATAAAAAATCATTTTTTTCCTCAAAAATTATTCTTTAGCCCGCTATTTTTTTTATTTTCCCAAGGGTAACAGGAGAAATTGGACCCCAAAAGTTTTTGTGCAATTTTTCCTGAGTACGCTGATACCCCATATGTGGGGTGGAACCAGTGTTTGGGTGCATGGGAGAGCTTTGAAGGGAAGGAGCGCCATTTTGTAATGCAGACTTTGATGGAATGTTCTGCGGGCGTCATGTTGTGTTTGCAGAGCCCTTGATGTGCCTAAACAGTAGAAACCCCTTGCAAGTGATACCATTTTGGAAACTAGACCCCCCAAGGAGCTTATCTAGATGTGTGGTGAGCACTTTGAACCCCCAAGTACTTCACAGAAATTTATAAACGCAGAGCCGTGAAAATAAAAAATCATTGTTTTCCTCAAAAATGATTTTTTTAGCCAGCTATTTTTTATTTTCCCAAGGGTAACAGGAGAAATTAGAACCCCAAAATTGGTGTGCAATTTGTCCTGAGTACGCTGATACTCCATATGTTGGGGTAAACCACTGTTTGGGCGATCGGCAGGGCTCGGAAGGGAGGGAGCGCCATTTGACTTTTTGAACGCCACGTCGTGTTTGAAGACCCCTGATGTGCCTAAATAGTGGAAACCCCTCAATTCTAACTCCAACCTTAAACCCAACACACCCCAACCCTAATCCCAACCCTAACCCTAATCCCAACCCTAATTGTAACCTTAACCCTAATTGTAACCCTAACCCTAATTGTAACCCAAACCCTAATTGTAACCCTAACCCTAATTGTAACCCTAACCCTAATTCCAACCCTAACCCTAATTATAACCCTAAACCTAAGGCTAGGTTCATATTGCGTTTTACCAGCCCGTTCAACACATAGCATTGACGGGCTGGTAACGGTATAGCATAACGCGATCGCGTGATCCTATATCCGCTAGTGCAGAGGAATCAGCAGATGATTCATCTGCACTAGCGGTGACGGAGCCCAGGCGCTGCAGCCCGCATCCGAGGCTCCGTCACTGAATGATGGCACGTCGCTAACGCATGCCACTTTATGGAATGCGTCGCGATGCGCCCTCAAATGTGGGTGAATGGCAGCGTTAACGGACTGCGTTACACCGCGTTATACCGCAGTGTAATGCAGTCCGTCTAACGGACTGCCATAACGCAGTATGAACCTAGCCTAACCCTAACCCTAATTATAACCCTAACCCTAATTATAACCCTAACCCTAATGGAAAAATAAAAATAAATAAAATTTCTTTATTTTATTATATGTCCCTAACAAAGGGGCTGATAAAGGGGGGGGTTTATGTTCTGTTTTTTTTATTTTGATCACTGTGATAGTTTATCACAGTGATCAAAATGTACTTTTAGAGAATGAATGGAATCATTCATTTTTTGAATCTGCCTCCAGGCAGATTCGGCAGGTGCACTGAGCATGCGCCCGCCATTTTATTTTTTACAGGATGAAGAGGATGGAGGATCGGAGGACAGGGGGAGCTGCAGGAGCTGCAGGAGCGCCATGGGGGAACACCTTGAGGTACCGGGGGTGATCGGGGTGCTGGGGACCCTATTTCTCTCCCCTCTGATGTGCGATCACATCAGATGGGAGAGAAATTACAGGCAGGATTGCGTCTTTTTTTTTGTTTTGCGATCGCCGTTATAGGGTTAAAAACGGTGATCGCAAAAGCGGGGTGACTGGGGGGGACCCTAATTATGTTCTCTGGGGTCTCGGCTACACCTGGTAGCCGAGACCCCGGAGAAAATCCGGCTCGGCGGGCGCACTGCGCACTGCGCAGGCGCCCGCCATTTTCTTTACCGGAAAAAGACGCAGGCGACTGCAGGAGACATGGGAGGCCTGGGGGGACACCGGGAGGCACGGGGGGCTGATCGGGGGTCCCGGGGACCCCATTTCTCTCCCCTCTGATGTGCGATCACATCAGAGGAGAGAGAAATTAAAGGGAAAATCGCTTTTTTTTGCGATCGCCGTTATAGGGTTAATAATGGGTAAAAACAGACCGGAATCATGTTCTCTGGGGGGAAAATCCGACTCTGGGGGGCGCTATAGACTTTTTCCACAGCTGTGGTTTAAGTACCCTTAATGACCGCCGTTAAAAGGCATATCGGCGGTCGTTAAGGGGTTAAGCCGGGGTCACACTAGAGTTGAATACGGACGAGTGCTATGCGATAAAACATTGCATAGCACTCGGACCAGTATTCATCTATGGGTCAGCTCCCATCAGCGTTTTTTGTCTCGGCCGTTTTCAACATGCGAGTGAAATGGCAGCATGCTGCGACTGTCACCGACACTCGGCCGAGTCTCGGCGCACTCGCACCCATATAAGCCTATGGGAGCGGTTGACACAGCGCACATCACTCGGATCTCATCCGAGTGCTGTGCGATATACGCTGACCCCGATGGAGGAGATAGAGAAATTCATTTCTCCGCATCCTCTGCAGCTGTGCTCGATCCTCTCAGTGCGAGAGGCTCGAAGCACAGTCGCATGACACTTGGCTTCCGCACACAGCAGAGCAGGAGCCGAGGGTCATTAGCATATCACATGCGATACTCTCGCATCGGATGCCATACGCTAGTCTGATCCCGGTCTTACAATGACTCCCATAAGTATAAAATAACCCTTCAATTGAAAATACAGGTTTGCATTTAAAGCCTTTACAAGACAAAAATAAAATACTGAAATATGTGATATTTATTAGTTAAAGAAATTTTATGATTCTTTAAATATAATTTTGCGAGCAGGGCCCTCATTCCTCTTGGTATCTACTTTGATCTGTGTTTATTGTTATGCTGTAATGTCTATTGTCTGTACAAGTCCTCTCTATAATGTAAAGAGCTGCGGAATATGTTGGCGCTATAGAAATAAAATTATTATTATTATTAATTTTTGTTTATAGAAACCATATACTGTATGATACAAAAATATGATATGATATGATTTGAAGTATTTGATACACTGCCGATTTTGCAAGTTTTCCCACCTACAAAGAATGGAGAGGCCTGTAATTTTTATCTTAGGTACACTTCACCTGTGAGAGACAGAATTGAAACATTAAACAACAGAAAATCACATTGTATGATTTTTAAATAATTAACTTGCATGAAATAAGTATTTGATCACCTACCAACTAGCAAGAATTCTGGCTTTTCACAGACGTGTTAGTTTTTCTTTAACCCCTTAACCCCAGAGATATTTTCGTTTTTGCATTTACGTTTTTTCCCCCACTTCTTTCCAGAGCCATATTTTTTTCTTTTTGTCAATATGGCCAAGTAAGGGTTTGCTTTTTGCGGGACAAGTTGCACTTTTGAACGAAACCATTGTTTTTACCATGTCGTGTACTGGAAAACGGGAAAAAAATCCAAGTGCGGTGAAATTGCAAAAAAGTGCAATCTCACAGTTGTTTGTTTTTTTTTTGCCATGTTCACTAAGTGTTAAAACTGACCTGCCATTGTGATTCATAATGAGTCATTACGAGTTCATAGACACCAAACATGTCTAGGTTATTTTTTAGTGGAGAAAAAAAATTCAAAAGTTTGTTAAAAAAAAAAATTGCGCCATTTTCTGGTACGCATAGCGTCACCATTTTTCGTGATCTCGGTTTGGGCGAGGGTTTATTTTTTGAGTGCCAAGCTGACTTTTTTAATTATACCATTTTGGTGCAGCTACTATCTTTTGATCGCCCATTATTGCATTTTAATGCAATGTTGTGGCAACCAAAAAAACTTAATTTTGGCATTTTAATTTTTTTCTCATTACGCTGTTTAGTGATCAGGTTATTTTTTTTATATTGATAGATCAGGCGATTCTGAATGCAGCGATACACATATTTGGTATGTTTGTTTTTTTATTGTTTTATTTTGAATGGGGCGCAATGGGAGTGATTTGAACTTTTATTTTTTAAATATTTTTAAAAACTTTTTTTTTAAATTTTGGCATGCTTCAATAGTCTCCATGGGAGACTAGAAGCTGCCATGATCCAATCGGCTCTGAAAAATACAGGCGATGATCAGATCGTCTGTATGTTGCAGAATTGCTCACTTACTATGAGCACCGACCACCTGGCTTCTGGTTGTATGCCAACCCATCGGCAACCCACTGTTATGTGAAACGGGCACTGATGGGCATGATTTCCGGTGTGTTTGCCGGAAGCGCATGTTAAATGCCACTGTCAGAGTTTGACAGCGGCATTTAACTAGTTAACAGCATCTGGTGGATCATGATTCCACCCGCAGCTGTTAGAAGCACATGTCAGCTGTTCAAAACAGCTGACATGTACCGGAAAAGATGTGGGCTCAGCGCTGAGCTGACATCAAAGGGAGGGACTCCGACATCGGTGTACTATTGCGCCTGATGTTGGAAAGGGGTTAAGAAGCCCTTCTACTCTGTACTCATTACCTGTATTAATTGTACCTGTTTGAACTTGTTACCTGTCTAAAAGACACCTGTCTGCACACTCAATCACACTCCAACCTCTTCACCATGGCCAAGACCAAAGAGCTGTCTAAAGTCACCAGGGACAAAATTGTAGACCTGCAAAAGGCTGTGATGGGCTTCAGGACAATAGGCAAGCAGCTTGGTGAGAAGGTAGCAACTGTTGGCACAATTATTAGAAATGGAAGAAACAAAAGATGACTGTCAGTCTTCCTTGGTCTGGGGCTCCATGTAAGATGTTGCTTCATGGAGTAAGGATGAATCTGAGAAAGGTTAGAAATCAGCCCAGAACTACATGAGAGGACCTAGTGAATGACCTGATGAGAGCTGGGACCACAGTCTTAAACATTATCGTTAGTAACACACTATGCCGTCAGGGCCGGCGTCAGCATCCAGCCAACCCGGGCAAGTGCCGGGGCCCTGAGCCCCGGCGCCCGTTAGCGGAGGAAAACGGTGTCAGCACCGCCACTGGGCCCCCCCTGCTTGCTCAGGGCCCCGGCAGCAGCTGGCACAATACTTACCTCTCCCCGTGCCTCCGCTGCCGCAGCTCCGGGCTCCAGGGGGCGCCGGCGCTTCCTCTCACAGCAGCGCCGCTGAATGACGTCATCATTCAGCGGCCGGCTGTGGCAGAGAGCGCGCGGACGCCGGACAGGTGAGATGTGATGTGTATGTGTCTGTGTGTGTGTGTCTGTGTGTATCAGTGTGTGTGTGTATGTAGTGCAGTGCTTTGTGTGTGTGTGTATGTATGTATGTATGTACTTTTATATGTAATATTTTATGTACTGCTTTTTGTATTGCTGCTGTAATACTGTAATTTCCCCCCGGGATCAATAAAGTGTATCGTATCGTATTGTATCGTATGTATGTGAGAGAGTGCTTGTGTGCTGCGGTGCTGTCTGTGTGTGATGATGGGCAGGCATTGATGATAATGGGCAGGCATTGATGATGATGGGGAGGCGATGATAATAATTGGCAGGCATTGATGATGATGGGGAGGCGATGATGATGATGGGCAGGCATTGATGATAATGGCCAGGCATTGATGATGATGGGGAAGCGATGATGATGATGGGCAGGCATTGATGATAATGGGGAGGGGAGGCCATGATGATGATGGGGAGGCAATGATGATGATGGGGAGGCGATGATGATGATGGGCAGGCATTGATGATATTGGGGAGGCAATGATGATGATGGGGAGGCATTGATGATGATGGGGAAGCGATGATGGGGAAGCGATGATGATGATGGGCAGGCATTGATGATAATGGGGAGGGGAGGCCATGATGATGATGGGGAGGCAATGATGATGATGGGGAGGTGATGATGATGATGGGCAGGCATTGATGATATTGGGGAGGCAATGATGATGATGGGGAGGCGATGATGATGATGGGCAGGCATTGATGATAATGGGGAGGCTATGATGATGATGGGCAGGCATTGATGATAATGGGGAGGCAATGATGATGATGGGCAGGCATTGATGATAATGGGGAGGCAATGATGATGATAGGGAGGCAATGATGATGATGAGGAGGCAATGATGATGATGGGCAGGCATTGATGATGATGGGGAGGCCATGATGATGATGGAGAGACCATGATGATGATGGGGAGGCAATTATGATGACGAGGAGGCAATGATGATGATGGGGATGCAATTATGATAATGGGCAGGCATTGATGATGATGGGGAGGCAATGATGATGATGGGGAGGCAATGATAATGATGGGGAGGCAATGATAATGATGGGGAGGCAATGATGATGATGGGCAGGCATTGATGATGATGGGGAGGCAATGATGATGATGGGGAGGCATTGATGATGATGGGGAAGCGATGATGGGGAAGCGATGATGATGATGGGCAGGCATTGATGATAATGGGGAGGGGAGGCCATGATGATGATGGGGAGGCAATGATGATGATGGGGAGGTGATGATGATGATGGGCAGGCATTGATGATATTGGGGAGGCAATGATGATGATGGGGAGGCGATGATGATGATGGGCAGGCATTGATGATAATGGGGAGGCTATGATGATGATGGGCAGGCATTGATGATAATGGGGAGGCAATGATGATGATGGGCAGGCATTGATGATAATGGGGAGGCAATGATGATGATAGGCAGGCATTGATGATAATGGGGAGGCAATGATGATTATAGGGAGGCAATGATGATGATGAGGAGGCAATGATGATGATGGGCAGGCATTGATGATGATGGGGAGGCCATGATGATGATGGAGAGACCATGATGATGATGGGGAGGCAATTATGATGACGAGGAGGCAATGATGATGATGGGGATGCAATTATGATAATGGGCAGGCATTGATGATGATGGGGAGGCAATGATGATGATGGGGAGGCAATGATGATGATAAGGAGACAATGATGATGATGGGGAGGCAATGATAATGATGGGGAGGCGAAGATGATGATGGGCAGGCATTGATGATGATGGGGAGGCAATGATGATGATGGGGAGGCAATGATTATGAGGGGGTGGCGATGATGATGATGGGGAGGCAATCATGATGATAATGGGGAGTCTTTCCACAGTGCCCTTTCCTGAGCCGTAACAGTGCAGAACGCAGCACAGCGCAGAGGAGAGTTCCATATTTTGTATGGAGCATTATATGGGGACCAGTATCCTGTATGGAGCACTATATTGGGTCCAGTATTCTGTATGGAGAATTATTTTAGGTCCAGTATTCTGTATGGAGCATTATATGGGGGATGGGGGGGTGACATCCTGCATGGGGTATTATATGGGTGATGAGGGGGAGACTATGTTGTGCCCATAATATTGTATGGAGGACTGTACTGTCCAGTCTGTACTGTGCGCTGTGAGGATTTGGCGGTTTTTGAGCTAATGTACAATTTACAATAGATATCACTCATGTAAACCTGGAGCCGGCCCTGTATGCCGTCATGGATTAAAATCCTGCAGGTTGCACAAGGACCCCTGCTCAAACGAGCACATGTCCAGGCCCATTTGAAGTTCACCAATGACCATCTACATGATCCAGAGGAGGCACGGGAGAAGGCCATGTGGTAAGATGTTACCAAAAACAGAACTTTTTGGTATCAACTCCACTCACCATGTTTGGAGGAAGAAGAAGGATGAGTACAACATCAAAAACACCGTACCAACCATGAAGCATGGTGGGGAAAACATGAACTTTCAAAATCGGCAGTGTATCAAATACTTATTTTCCCCCTCCGTGAGGCATGATGGGGGAAATATCATACTTTTGCAGGTTCTTTTCTGCAAAGGGGACAGTACGAGTGCACCATATTAAAAGGAGGATGGATGGGGTTATATATTGAGAGATTTTGGACAACAACCTCCTTCCATCAGTAAGAGCATTGAAGATATAGTATTTTCCCCACTGTATAAGTGTTCAGGTGCAAACTAATTATAATTAGGTGGCAAGTCTTGCCAAGTAGAGCTTCATACAGAGTCCTGGATATTGGAAATATTTTATTACAGTTAGTCTACACCTGTAACACTTATATAACCATATGTAATGATTGTTGTTCACATATACATGTGTTTTATGTATAGTCTGTATTTTTACTATTAGCTAATATAATTTTCAGTATATTTATCATGTAACTGTTTTATTATATAAATTGATTAATTGATAAGCCACAACTTTGCTAATCAAGCTGTACTTACATAAACCATTGCTATTCACTATGCTGTTGCTTGACAAAGGCTCAATTGTTTCTCAGCTAAAACAACATGTTCCTTTACAGCATGTTCTGTACACACCTAAGTCAAATTGAATATCTTATGGGGTGAATTTGTTTTCTTGTGGAAGAATTTATTAATTTCCCTGAAATACTGTATGTTCCGATATCTGGTTGTACACCTTTTCAGAGTAGTTTCAGCTGTTTTGAATAGCTGTACTATGACAATATAGTGTTAATTCTGACATGTTCACTGAGTTTAGAACTTTCTCTTCCTGGAGAACCCACTACTAATATGGAGTTAAAACTGTACCAAATTGTGATGTGTGAATGTGGTCTTAATGCCTAATCTCAGTAAGCACCATGTTTGATAGGCAGCACTTCAAGGAACTGGTTAGAGGCAACCTAAAACTCCTTTGGGAACTTGCGCAGTCACCTTTTATGTTACAAACACTGGTGGATTAAGGGTAGCCAGGGCCCGGGCTGTTCAGACTCTGTGGGCCCCCCGGTCATGTGACAGGGTCATGTGACGGGGTCAAACGACGGGGTCATCATATACCTGAAACAGATTATTCCAGGTGCCTCCACCCCTCGAACTGTCCACAGTCCCACCTCTCTCTCTTGGAAAAACTCCACTTCTCACCTATCATACATTAACAGCTCCCATCACCAGATCACACATATAGCCAGCAGCTTTTGTTTTGGCCAATAGATTTTTTAAGCCGCCACCATAACACAGTAGACACTTTTGGCCAGGCCCTACTCTTCTGTAACCTATTAAATATTTGTTAAAATATGCAATACAATTTAGGTATATTTTAATTTATTTTTCAATTTTCAAAATGACCAATACCACCACATACAAGGGACAAATAGCACCAGACCACATATTACAACCACAGTGATCGAATAATATCACATACTGTTAAGGTCTGCGGAACGCATCTAATAGAAATAAATGAGAGGTGCGTTCGCAGCCCGGGGTCCACCGTGCAGGCAGAGCCAGCTGCTAGAAAGATGGCGCTAACTGGCGGTGTGAGCACACTGTGTTATTCCACAGAGTCGCAGACATAGACGCTGTGGCACTATATGGCGGTATGAGCGGACTCTGTTACTCCACAGAGCCGCTGTGATAGAGACTGTGTCCTTTTAACCTCACAGGAGGCACAAATAACTACTGAGCAAATTGCAGTCCGTGGTTATGCACTCTCTTAATCTGTTGGCCCTCACTGAAACCTGGATTCAGGATTCTGACACTGTCTCCCCTGCTGCCATTTCCTATGGTGGTTTACAGTTCTCCCATTCCCCGAGACCCACAAACAGACATGGTGGTGGAGTTGGCATACTCCTGTCCCCACAATGCACTTTCCAGGTCATCCCCCCAATTCCATCACTCTCATTCCCTTCTTTTGAGGTCCACACCATCAGGCTCTTCCATCCCCTCTCCCTCAGAGCAGCGGTCATATATCGGCCCCCAGGCTCACCCACCCAGTTCCTCGACCACTTCTCAGCCTGGCTGCCGCACTTCATGTCCTCAGAACTACCAACCCTTATCCTTGGAGACTTCAACATCCCCATTAACAGCCCTACTTCCACATCTGCATCTCAGCTTCTATCACTAACCACTTCTCTAGGCCTCTCACAGCTTTCAACCTCTGAGACACACAAGGATGGCAACACCCTTGACCTGGTCTTTGTCCGCCTCTGTTCAATCTCCCACCTAAATAACTCACCGCTTCCACTCTCTGACCACAACATTCTCTCCTTCACGCTCACAAATCCTCCACCACCCCAGCGCACTCCTACCTACCACACATTCAGAAATCTACAAGCCATTAACCCTCAGACACTTTCAGACTCCCTACACTCATCGCTGTCCCCAATCTCCTCTTTTTCCTGTCCTGATCTGGCTGTTCATCACTACAATGACATTCTTAGAAGCACCCTTGACCAAGTAGCACCGCTCACCCTCAGAACCTCCAAACACACAGTAAAACAGCCCTGGCTCACATTGCAAACTCGACTTCTTCAGCGATGCTCTAGGAGTGCTGAACGCCTCTGGAGAAAAACCCGCACACCAGAAGACTTCATCCACTTTAAATTCATGTTAAGAACTTATAATGCTGCCCTTCACCTCGCCAAACAGACCTACTTCACCACCCTGATCTCCTCACTAGCCAACAACCCCAAGAAACTTTTTGACACTTTTCACTCCCTCCTCAGGCCAAAAGCACAAGCCCCTATCACAGACATTTGTGCTGACGACCTGGCCTCCCACTTTATAGAAAAAATAGATACTATCCGTCAGGAAATCTGCTCTCAACCACCAAGTGCTGTGACTCCCATCCCTCCCTGCATTTCCCCTGGCTCACTTTCCACATTTGATCCCATCACAGAAGAAGAAGTCTCCAGACTCCTCTCTTCCTCTCGTCCGACTACATGCACTACCGACCCCATTCCCTCACATCTCCTCCAGTCTCTCTCTCCAGTTGTCACAACTCACCTAACTACAATCTTTAATCTCTCACTCTCCTCTGGCATTTTCCCATCCTCCTTCAAACACTCCATCATTACTCCATTACTAAAGAAACCCGCTCTCGACCCTTCCTGCACAAACAACTACAGACCGGTCTCCAATCTTCCCTTCATCTCTAAACTCTTGGAGCGCCTAGTCTACTCCCGCCTCACCCATTACCTCTCCACTTACTCCCTCCTAGACCCTTCACAGTCCGGCTTCCGCCCCCTACATTCGACTGAAACTGCACTCATCAAAGTGACCAATGACCTTCTTACAGCAAAACGTAACGGCGACCACTCTCTGCTCATTCTACTCGACCTTTCTGCAGCTTTCGACACTGTTGACCACTGTCTCCTACTGTCTAGGCTCCAGTCACTAGGTATTAAGGACACTGTTCTCTCCTGGTTCTCCTCCTATCTTTCTGACCGCTCCTTCGGTGTTTTGTTCTCTGGCTCCACGTCATCTCCTCTTCCTCTCACTGTCGGTGTACCCCAGGGCTCAGTCCTTGGCCCCCTTCTCTTCTCTCTCTACACGGCCCCAATTGGACAGACCATCAGCAGATTTGGCTTTCAGTACCATCTTTATGCCGATGACACACAACTATACACGTCATCCCCCGACCTTACTCCCGCTGTTCTACAGAACACCACCGACTGTCTGTCCGCAGTCTCCAACATCATGTCCGCTCTCTATCTGAAACTTAACCTCTCCAAGACTGAACTCCTTCTGCTCCCGCCGTCTACTAACCTCCCTAAATCTGACATTTCCCTCTCTGTGGGCGGCACCATAATAACACCCCGGCAGCAGGCTCGCTGTCTGGGTGTTATGTTTGACACCAATCTCTCCTTCACCTCCCATATACAATCTCTTGCCCGCTCTTGCCGTCTACACCTAAAGAACATCTCTAGAATCCTCCCTTTTCTCACCATGGAAACAACAAAAACCCTCACTGTAGCATTGATCCACTCCCGCCTGGACTACTGCAACGCTCTATTACTTGGACTCCCCATTACTCGACTATCCCCTCTCCAGTCCATCCTTAATGCAGCAGCCAGGGTCATCCATCTGGCTAATCGGTACTCGGACGCGTCCGCTCTTCGCCAGTCCTTACACTGGCTGCCCATTCATTATAGGATCCAATTCAAAGTACTGGTTCTCACCCACAAAGCTCTCCACAGTGCAGCACCCCCCTACATCTCCTCCCTCATTTCTATCTATCGGCCTAACCGACTGCTGCACTCTGCAAATGACTTTTGACTAACCTCTGCACTAATCCGTACCTCCCACTCCCGACTCCAAGACTTCTCCCGCGCTGCGCCAATCCTCTGGAATGCTCTACCCCAAGAAATTAGGACTATCCACAATTTGCATGGTTTCAGGCGCTCCCTCAAAACACATTTGTTCAGAGTGGCCTATCACATTCACTAACCAAAGTCGTTCTATGTTTAAGTGTGTATGTGTAGCCCATTCACTATCTCCATCCATGCCTCACTCCCTCAAGATGGCTGGACCATCATTGTAAATGCACCATTGTATATACACACCTGTACTTTGTATCTTCCCCACCTCATTGTAGATTGTAAGCTCTCACGAGCAGGGTCGGCTTATTTTGCTTTAATTATTGTATTGTTAACGTTGTTACCTATGACTTGTGTTTTGAAACTGTTAAACTGTAAAGCGCTGCGGAATATGTTGGCGCTATATAAATAAAGATTATTATTATTATTATTATTAATCAGAAACGCAGACAACCAACTCCTCACCGGAGTAGCCGGTATTCTAGAGGCTTATTTCAGCCAGGCCCTGAACACGTGCATACAAACTCCTCACCGGAGGTGCCGGTATTCTAATGGCATTTTACAGCCGAGCCCTAATCACATGCGTACATGACCACACTGGCGCAAAGCACATAACAAGTTTGATACTAGCACATGGCTGTGCGGTCATGCAAGTCTTTTATAGCAGCAGGAACTATAAGACCTTACAGAAAGGACCAATGGGAAACTGCTCCAGAACACAAACAGCTTCAGGACCTTACAGAAGGACCAATGGGAGTCACTGCTATAATCGAGCATGTGATCCCTGATCTCAAATGGGAGATCTTGTCCTGGGCATGCTCAGACGGAGAAACAGAGGACTTAGTCCCAGAGCTGCCTGCTCCAGCACTGGTTACAATAGAGGAACCAGGAGAGGCAGCAGCAAGCCTCTGCACAGTATTAAACCGGGCGAGACGCTGGGACCGACGTCTCTGCTGAGCAGGCTCCACTGTGGCCGGAGATGGATGGGGAACCGCAGGGGGACTGGCTCGAGATTCCCCTTGTGCAGCAGTGGGAACTCGATCCCTAACACATACAAGGAACAAATACCACAACACCATGACCAGAGCACATATTACCACCACAGTGATCGAATAATATCACATACAAGGAACAAATACCACAACACCATGACCAGAGCACATATTACCACCACAAAGTGACCAAATAGTACATACAACGGTCAAATACCGCAACACCATGTCCAAACCACATATTACCACCACATATTGACTGAATACTACAATACTGCTCAGTAATAAAAAAAACACAATACTATCACCATAAGTGCTATTATACACAGGAGATCTGTACTTAGTATGCAGCGTCTGTGTACAGGTAATACAGTGATCACTGGTGGTGACATTATACACAGGAGCTCTGTATATAGTATAAAGTGTATAGTGTCAGTGTATAGGTAACACACTGACTCACCAGTGACATCTCTAGGTGAAGTCCTTCATCTTTGTTTTTCATCTTTCATCCAGCACAGACCGCCATCACTTCTTCCAGCCAGGGCTCGTCTCTGCAGGAAATAACACAGTTATCTAGCGCTCTGCTTGCAGAACACATTACTTAATTTTTCCCAACTTCTACATTACACCACATGAAGAAAAAAAGGCGACATAGTGTCGCTCTGCACAGTAACAGGACCGCCCCCCCATTCAAAACAGTATCCTCAAAAAATAAAATAAATACATGACTGCAGTAATATTCCTTAATTAGCCCCTATGGTAATAAAATTCCCCATCCTAGCCCCCGTGTGTCTCATTCCTGGCTTCAGCCATATGTTCTCCCATCCTGCCCCCATATGATCTCCCCATCCTGCCTCATCTGCCTCCATCGTATCCATCCTGCCCCATGATCCTGCACGATCTGTCTCCAATCATGCCCCCTGTGTCTCTATTCTGCCCCGTCTGTCTCCAATCCTGCCCCCAGTATCTCCAGTCATGCCTCCAGTGTCTCCAGTCAATCCCCCAGTGTCTCATTCTGCCCCCTGTGTCTACAAGCAAGCCCCGTATCTCCATTCTGCCCCCCGTGTCCAGCAGTCTGCCCCCATGTCCAGCATTCTGCCCCCATGTCTCACAGTTTGCCCCCATGTACAGCATTCTGCCCCATCATGTCCAGCATTCTGCCCCATCATGGCCAGCATTCTGCCCCCATCATGGCCACCATTCTGCCCCATCAAGGCCAGCATTCTGCCCCTATCATGGCCAGCATTCTGCCTCCATCATGGCCAGCATTCTGCCCCCATCATGGCCAGCATTCTGCCCCCATCATGGCCAGCATTCTGCCCCCATCATGTCCAGCATTCTGCCCCCATCATGTCCAGAATTATGTCCCCATTATGGCAGGCAGCATTCTTCCCCATGTGTCCAGTGAGTCTGTTCCCCGGCCTGCCGCTCAATAAAAAAAAAAAAAACACACGTTCTCTTCTTACCTTTCCGTGCTCCAGCGCCGAAGTTCCCTGCACAAGCGCGCACTCGCCGGCAACTGACAATGACGTCAGACGCCGGCGACATGTGCGCTGCGGCCGACGTCAGCTGCCAGCCTCCAATTAGCTGGCGGCTGTTAACTATTGACGTGCGGGTGCCCGCACGTCAATAGCGTTAAACTGCCACAGCGTGCCGCCGTCAGGGCAGTAATGCCCTGATGGCGGCCTTGTGGTGGGCCCCCCCACACCACTGGGCCCTGGGCGGTAGCCCATATTGACCTTCTGGTAATCCGCCCCTGGTTACAAACGTGTTATAAAAGTGTGAGTGCCAGATTACAATATAGATACTGTAAAACATATTGTTTCACCTGCAATTTGAATGAGATGATGACATGTCCCAAACATTGTAGATTACATAGCATAGTTGTGAAAATACATCAAGTCATGGAGACTATACAGAATGAAGGGAAGTGTATAGGTAAAATCATACTGCATGAACCAATCTGTGTTACAGGAGCAAATTTTCCTACCTTATCTGTACTGTCGATCACCTGAACAACATTTGGAACAAGAATTTTTTTTACATTCTTAAAAGTATTTATGTTATTTTCTTATAAAAAAGCTTTTAAAGGGAACCCGTTATGTTCCCAAATGCTATTAACCTGCATATATAGGGTTAATCAGTAGGATAATAGCATTCTAAAAACTGCCACACTGAATGCCCGGCTACCAGGAGGACATACTGTAACCTTTATTCCTAATGGGCTTTCAGTCACAAAGGTGTGGAGTCGCGGGTTCGGTAATTGCTCACTACACTGTGATTGGCTGCTGTAAACACTACGTCCTGGCAAATTACCTGACATCTAGTTCTGCACTGGTATTCCACATAAACGGCTTTCAGTCAAAGTGCTGGGTTGTGCCTCTGCTCACTGTGTACTTATCAATGACTGAAGCCGCGCCTCCAAGACTAAAAGCCAGAGGCTGGACGAATAAAGTTAATTTTCTCCTCATAGCTGTACCTTCAGTGCAGCAGATGCACATCTTTAGAAAACTATTAACCTGCAGATTATTCTTATATCTACAGGTTAATAGCTTTTTGGGGATATCTCTATGCAAGACTCCTTTTTAGAATCACTAAGGTCCTAAAAATTATAAGTTCATGACTTGAAAATGGGGGAACATCCTAATGATAAGTCATTACTCTTTGATTAAAAAAAACCTTTTAGCTAACTAATTAAAACAATATTTATCCATTTAGAAGTATTCATCCAAATCAGCCTGGGAGAAGTGAAATAGTTAAGGATCTAGTCATGCACATGATTACACCTCCACACAAAATGACACATTTTTCTACGACAATGAAATAAGTACGTGCGATGATTTCACAATATTGTGATTGCATTATAACTAAAAGAAAACCACTTATTTCCCGAGTCTTCAGAGATAATTGTTTCATGTGAATGAGTGAGAGGTATAATATCAATCTTGGCTTTAATGTGTGCCAGCCATAATTAAATAGGCCTTCTTATGTTTTCTTTCAGGTCTGGGTAATAAGCTATCCCAATTTTAACAAAAGGTCCTCTGTTCTGCATCACATGTTCAAACACTGATCCACGTTTCCCCAAGGCATAATCACGGGTCAAGAGCAGATTCACCCGCTTTCTGTACAGAGTACAGTCATCTTGTTCATAATATAATATTGCATGAAATATCTGTTATGCCTGAGGCTAATTTAGAATCCCCTCGTAGATTTACTAAACAATAGTGCTAGGAAGAATATTGGATAGTAAAGGGTGAGAGAGTTCATAAATCTAGCCAGTTCTCTGCTTATATTAGTAATTATACCAAAAAATGTATTCTGTGAAAGCATCACCATTTACACATGTTTTCTACATGATTAATGAATTTATAGATAATACATCATTATTATCTCCTCTCCCTAAAATAAAGGTGGGCTGTGCCTCTGGATCATTCTACGCGTTACCCATAGAACTGTGAATTGTCTTGCAGTGGCTCAGATCAGAGAGAAGTCCTTGCTTTTCTTGACATACTGCACTGTACATTTTTGAGCAGACTTTTTATGTGAGAGATTTTCAAAGCTCCAATACCCTATTGATATTTGCCTCTTCTATTGGGTGGTGGTGTCAGAGAGATTTAAGTGTACTTTATTTTCTTTCTTTTTATATTATTATTATTACTACCGTATATTCACATTATATTTCCAAATTTCTTGTACTATAGTTTCACAGTTGATAAGGTTGAAAAACGACAAAGGTCCTTTAAATCCAACCTATAACCCCATCATGTTGATTCAGAACCAATCGGGCAGAAGTCTATTGGCTCAGGAGAAATATTCCATTCTGACTCTAAATATGTCTCCACAAATCCCTGGAGTAACATTCCTGCTCCTGAAATCAAGCACCCATAAATTGTAATATTATCTATTTCAATAAAACTTCCAGACTATCCTTGAACTTGCTCATTGACGTAACCGTCAAAACATCAAGTGATAGACAGTTCGATAATCTCACTGTTTATACAGTAAAAAATAGAGAGTTCCCTAAGATTTCTATACTGTCCGTTGATATAATTGAACATTGAATTAGATTGCCTGTAAACAGTATTTTTCCAAATGAAATAACCAATGTGGTCACCCCCTTTTAACAGAGACAATCATAGTGTGTTCCATTAATAAGTAGCCTTTGTTCCGTTCACTGAGCCAATTGTTAACCTATTTACACATATTTTCACCTAGACCCATTGTTCTCATTTTATGTACCAACCTTTTTCTGGCCCTCTATCAAATGCATTTGAGAAGTCCAGACAGAAAACATCCATAGCCTTGCCCTTGTTCATTGTGGATTTTACCTTCTCACAGAAATTGATCAGATTTGTTTGACAGTACCGATCCCTCATAATTCCATGGATTATGAGATTATTTTTTATTAAGAATCACCAGGATAGCATGTCTTAGAAAACCTTGAAATATTGTACCCAAAATGAAAGTTAAACTTATAAACATATAGTTTTTGGACTCAATTTGTAATGGCCCAGTTCTGTGGTAAAGGCGTTATCACTATAGAAATATGTACTGTAAGTAGACTATGCAACGCAATTAATGAATACATTACAGAATTTTTGAATATTTCAGATATATATTTATTTATCACGGTACATACAGTCATGGCCGAAACTGTTGGCACCTTTGAAATTGTTCTGGGAAAAAAGTAATTCTCCCAGCAAATTATTGCAATTACACTTGTTTTGTTATACACATGTTTATTTCCTTAATGTGTATTGGAATAACGCAAAGAAACATAAAAAATGGCAAACTGGACAAACTGGCAAACTGAACCTTAGCTCAGTGGACGGAGGTGTAGATTTTTTAGATTTCAGAAGATCCATTCTGTTCTTATTACGTGCTTTAGACCATCCATGACGTATGACCCAGATGGAATATCCCTTCTGTAAAATACGTTGCGCCAGTCTGGAAGATTGCGTTATAAAAGAGAATTCCCTGGAGCAAATTCTCCTAGTTCTTAGGAACTGGCCATATGTAATGCTGTTCTTTAAAGGTTTGGGATGGGAGGAAGTGGCATGTAAGACAGAATTAACAGCTGTTTGTTTCCTAAAAACCTCAATGTGTAAAAAACCATCATCATCTTTGAAAATTCTTGTATTAAGAAAGTCAATACTTATTTGGCTGTAATGTGAGCTTAATGTTTAGAGTATTGACATTCAGGTGTTGAGTGAAGGACATCTGATCGGTCTCAGAACCCTGCCAGTTGACAAGGATGTCACCAATGAAGCGCATCCATGTACAGACTTTTTCAATCAATGGGACAGTGTTAATCAGAAAGATGGTTCATTCCCAAGAACCCAGGAACAAGTTAGCATATAAAGGCGCAAAAGCAGCCCCCATAGCAGTCACTTGGAGTTGAAGATACAGAATTTCCTTAAAAATAAAAAATTATGCCTAAGAGCATATTCGAGTTGTGATAGGAGGAACTCACTGAAGTCATTGTCCATGGTGGACATGTGGAGGCAAATTCTGACAGCCTCAATACCGTCATCATGTCGAATTGATGTATATAAAGATTTGACGTCAAAAGTCACTAGACACATGTCTGCTTCAAGAGGAATACCTCCTAGTTTCCTGAGGATGTCACTTGTGTCCTTGATGTGTGATGGTAGGGATTCAGCCATAGATTTTAAATGGAAATCAAGGAACTTGTTGATTTGTTCACATAACCCACCCCTCCACAGACGATAGGGCGACCAAGTGGATTCGTAGTGGATTTGTGCACATTCTGAAGCAAGTGTAGGCATGGTGTACATATATATATGTAGCATAGGATAGCCCATGTCCAAAAGGATTTTGGGGGTATGTCAAAAGAAAAAGGAAAGTCAATGATGCTATTCGATTTTCACAGAATGAAATGGGTGAAGTAGTCAAAAATTATGTAGGCCGAACTTTTAAATTCCTTTTTTGCATCTATGGTCTTTAAGAAAGCAATTGTAACATCAACTGATATTCATGGTGCTATCAAAGAAATAAATGAATCCGCACTATCTATAAACAGAGAGAGAGTGAGGGAACACTTAGCTAATTTAAAAGAATTGAAATTACCTGGTACAGATTAATTACATCCTAGGGTACAGAAAGAGTTAGCAGAGCAAATGGCCCAGAAGATTAGAGAAGGGCAAATGTTGTCCCTATCATCAAAAAGGAAAGAAGGAAATTACAGGCCAGTGAGCCTTACTTCTATACCAGTAAAGATCTTTGAACAAATTATTAAACAGCATGTATGTAAGCACTTGGATATGAATACAGTAATTAACTAGAGCTAGTATGGGTTTGTAGCAAGCAAGTCATGCCAGACTAATCAAATTTCCGTCTATGATGAAATCACTGACTGGGTGGATCAAGGAAATGCGGTAGATAAAGAATATCTCGACTTCAGCAAAGCATTTGATAAAGTATCTCTTACTATCCTTATTGAAAAAAATGACTGAGTATGGGATTTACAAGGCTATGGTTAGGTGGATTCGTAACTGGCTCAGTGATCATACTCAAAGAGTGTTAATAAATGGATTTGGGAGTGTTTAGATTGCAAAAAAGAAGGCTAAGAGGAGACCTAATAGCTGTCTACAAATATATGAAGGGATGTCACAGTGTAGAGCAGTGGTCCTCAAACTTTTTAAACAGGGGCCAGATCACGTTCCCTCAGACCATTGGAGGGCCGGAATATAGTTTAAAAAAACACTATTAACAAATTGCTATGCACACTGCACATATCTTACTTTGAAATAATAAAACAAAACAGGAACAAATACAATATTTAAAATGAAGAAGTTAAATCAACAAACTTACCGATTTTTTTAATGGGTTCTTTGAATATCCTACACTTCGGGTCAATTTTTTCTCTTTCTTGATAACATTGTTTCCTAGGGGTTCAAAATTGTTATTAGTAAAATACCAATATATATAGAGCGCTACAAAAACTATACCAGCAATAAAATTGCCCACACAGAGACATACAGACTGCACTGCCCATCAATGCAGTCTGATCAGTGCCCATCAATGCAGCCTCACCAGTGCTCATATTGGTGGAACTCCACTTTTACCTCAGGCTCAGACTGGTGTGGTGCGAGAGTCCCCAATAGGCAGCAAAAGTCCCCAATAGGCAGATAGATGTCTCCAATAGGCAAGTAAATGTCTCCAATAGGTAGGTAAATGTCCCCAATAGGCAGCATAGGTCCCCAATAGGCAGGTTAATGTCCCCAATAGGCAGCATAGTCCCCAATAGGCAGCACAGGTCCCCAATAGGCAGCATAGTCCCCAATAGGCAGGTAAATGTCCCCAATAGGCAGCATAGTCCCCAATAGGCAGCACAGGTCCCCAATAGGCAGCATAGTCCCCAATAGGCAGCATAGTCCCCAATAGGCAGGTAAATGTCCCCAATAGGCAGGTAAATGTCCCCAATAGTCAGCACAGGACCCCAATAGGCATCATAGGTCCCCAATAGGCAGCACAGGTTTCCAATAGGCAGCACAGGTTACCAATATGCAGAATAGGTCCCCAAAAGGCAGCATAGTCCCCAATAGGAAGCATAGGTCCCCAATAGGCAGGTAAATGTCCCCAATAGGCAGGTAAATGTTGCCAATAGGCTTCATAGGTCCCCAATAGGCAGGTAAATGTCCCCAATAGGCAGCATAGTCCCCAATAGGCAGCATAGGTCCTCAATAGGCAGCACAGGTCCCAAATAGACAGAACAGGTCCTCAATAGGCAGCACAGGTTCCCAATAGGCAGCACAGGTCCCCAATATGCAGCACAGGTTCCCAATAGGCAGCACTGGTCCCCAATAGGCAGGTAAATGTCCCCAATAGGCAGCATAGTCCCCAATAGGCAGCACAGGTCCTCAATAGGCAGCATAGTCCCCAATAGGCAGCACAGGCTCCCAATAGGCAGCACAGGCTCCCAATATGCAGCACATGTCCCCAATAGGCAGCACAGGTCCCCAATAGGACTCAGTGTTGAAAAAAAAAACAGTACTCACCTATGTTCCCCGCTGCTCTGAAGAGGTGCTTGCTCGTCTCCGTCTTCCTGCACAGGCACAGGAGGCGTAACGTCATCAGGCCGTGCAGGCAGCATGATGCCAATCACGTCGTCTGTTTGTGCTCGCTGCATACAGAGGGCTGCACAACGCCTTTCCTCGGCGCCTCGTTGTTCTTCCCGCGATTACAGGGCCTGATGGCATTGAACTGTAGTGAAGTTCAATGTCGGCTGGGCCCAGGGGCCGGAATAAAAGTCCCATGTGGCCCGTGGGCTGTAGTTTGAGGATCCCTGGTGTAGAGGGATAATCCTAATTTTCATTTGCAAATTGAAACACGAGAAGCGATGGAATGAGACTGGAAGGGAGAAGATACAGATTAGATATTAGAAAAAACATTTTGACAGTGAGGGTGATCAATGAGTGGAACAGTTGTGAGTTCTCATTCGATGGAAGTTTTCAACCAGAGCTGAACAGACTCTTTCTCAGATGGTTTAGTGAATCCTGTGCTGCATTGAGCATGGGGTTGGACATGATGACCCTGGAGGTCCCTTCCAACTCTAACATTCTATGATTCTAGGATTCTATGACATAGACACTGATAAAAAGACTGATATGCACACTGTGTTCAGCTGCTGCCACAATATTCAAATTGGGTGGACTGCTGTGTCTTAGGTGCTGGCATTTCCCCCACTGCGCCTGAGGTGTACAGTACAGACCAAAAGTTTGGACACACCTTCTCATTCAAAGATTTTTCTGTATTTCCATGACTATGAAAATTGTAGAATCACACTGAAGGCATCAAAACTATGAATTAACACATGTGGAATTATACAATACACTTTACAAAAAAGTGTGAAACAACTGAAAATATGTCTAATATTCTAGGTACTTCAGAGTAGCCACCTTTTGCTTTGATTATTGCTTTGCACGCAGAAAGGGTGAATGGATGGACTCTACATGCCTGGTTCCCACCGTAAAGCATGAGGAGGAGGTGTGATGGTGTGGGGGTGCTTTGCTGGTGACACTGTTGGGGATTTATTGAAAATTGAAGGCATACTGAACCAGCATGGCTACCACAGCATCTTGCAGCAGCATGCTATTCCATCCGGTTTGCGTTTAGTTGGACCATCATTTATTTTTCAACAGGACAATGACCCCAAACACGCCTCCAGGCTGTGTAAGGGCTATTTGACCAAGAAGGAAAGTGTTGGGATGCTACGCCAGATGACCTGGCCTCCACAGTCACCAGACCTGAACCCAATCAAGATGGTTTGGGGTGAGCTGGACTGCTCACTGCTTCAATTTTGAATAAATCCCCAACAGTGTCACCAGCAAAGCACCCCCACACCATCACACCACCTCCTCCATGCTTCACGGTGGGAACTAGGCATGTAGAGTCCATCCGTTCACCTTTTCTGCGTGCAAAGCAGTAATCAATGCAAAAGGTGGCTACTTTGAAGAACCTAGAATATAAGACATATTTTCAGTTGTTTCACACTTTTTTGTAAAGTGTAATGTATAATTCCACATGTGTTAATTCATAGTTTTGATGCCTTCATGTGATTCTACAATTTTCATAGTCATGAAAATACAGAAAAATCTTTGAATGAGAAGGTGTGTCCAAACTTTTGGTCTGTACTGTATGTTCTGCATGACTTCCCCTAGTGTGATGTGATGTGTGATGATGACAGTACTTAGTAGCTAAATAGAATATAAAGCCCTCTAGATGTAATTGAGAACCTTGTCTATACAATATATCAAGATATACTGTATATAAGAACTTAAAAATTAAAAACTTACTTGTATGGTCTGACTATATTGTTAATATACAAGTCTGTAGAAAAATTAAATAATGTTATCAAATGTCATATATTAACCAGTTTATGACATGACATGATATATATAAATGGACTAGGGAACCTAAAGAATACACTGGGTGCTCAGTGAAATCCAGATATGAAAGTTACACTTTAAATTCATAAATGTGAATACACCGGACCCATTGAGTCATAGATATGAAAACAGCTTAGAGGACAGCAAGCATATAATGAAGATTATTAAAACAATGCATTTTCCAGCAACATCTTTAATATAAAGTATAAACTTTTTTTCTGTTTTTACATGTTTTCTGGAACCTTCAATTTCTCCTGAGTACACCAATACCGGGGATGTGGGGGAAAGCCATTGTTTGGGAGCATGGCAGGGCTCAGAAAGGAGGGAGCACTGTTTGACTTTTTGAACACAAAATTGGCTGGAATCAATGGTGGTGCCATGTCACGTTTGGAGACCCCTGATGTACCTAAACATTGAACCCCCCAATTCTAACTCCAACCCTAACCCCAACACACCCCTAACCCTAATCCCAACCCTAACCGTAATCCCAACCATAACCACAACCCTAACCCTAGCTCAACCCTAACTTTAGCCCAACCCTAACTTTAGCCCAACCCTAATCCTAGCCCCAACCCTAGGCCAACCCTAGCCCTAATTTAGCCCAACCCTAACTTTAGCCCAACCCTAACCCTAATTGAAAAATGGAAATAAATACTTTTTTAAATGTTATTATTTTTTACCTAACTAAGGGTTGATAAAGGGGGTTTGATTTACTATTTTTTATTTTGATCACTGTAATAGGGTCTATCACAGTGATCAAAATTTAACCAATAGGAAAAATTTCCTATTGTTGCCGGGTGCCGGCCGGCAGATCTTGGCGGGCGAACTGCGCATGTGCTCGCCATTTTCTTCCCGGAAGAAGACGCCCACAGTCGGGGGGTGCAGGAGGGTCCAGGGACAGTGGGGGGGAATAGGAGGACCCCATTTCTCTCTCCTCTGATGCTCTGATGTACGATCACATCAGAGGAGAGAGAAACTAAATGTGAAATCTGACTTTTTTTTTTTGCGGTTGCCCTTATTCCGTTAATAACGGCAATCGCAACACGGGGGTCGGTAAAACCAACCCAAATCATGTTCTTTGGGCCCTCAGCTATAACGGTATAAGGTTCAGAGACGTGCTCCTGCCTATTGAAAACTGAGCATCTGTAACTAACTTTGAAGTGAAGGAAAAGAAAGAAGTGACTGCTCGACCCTTGGCTAGTGTGAGTGCTTATGTTACCAGCGAGGACAGCGAAAGGCACAGTGGTTTATTGGAATAGTGCTTACGGATTGAAGAAGTCCTGCACATTGCTACCGGTCACTGGGGACCGAAGGATCACTACTGTTTCAAAGCATAGTGATAAGAAAACCAGGAATTTACCGGACCTTAGGTCGCGGCAAACAAGCCCCTTATAGTCATACGTAACTGGGGTCAGGGGGAGTGAAGACTTGAATCAGTGCACGATAAGATAAGAATTCAGCTCCCTCGCAGGAAGGCTCCTAACACAAAGCTGACTGGGCGGTACAGCTATAGATTAGCTGGAGATATTGAGGGAACTACGCTTCAGGCTGGTTGTACTCATTGTATTGGAAGTAAAGGAGCCCTAACTTGTCCACTGCTGTCTCAAGATACACTCCCCTTTGGGATCAGCCTCCCTGGGACCTGCCTGAACATCTTACAAGTAAAGTATGGAAAGACGCTGACCGTGTGAGACTGTGTTATTTACCTGCACCCGACTTCACTAACTTCATAGACCTGAGGGAAGAGTCCCACCTGTAGGGGACCCGACATCTAGCTGCATCACCATCCCCTCAGAGATCTACAGCAGCCTGGTACTAATTACCAGAATACTACAGGTGGCGTCACGAACTGTATATAAATATCCCCTGTAAATATTCCCCCAACATACGCCAGACCGCCAGGGCCACAGACCGAGCCACAGCTACCTGTGACAATCCCCATAGACTTCTACGGGCTCGGCTCTGAGTACCCCATTGCCCTGGTAACCCACAATTGTGGTGGCGGTCGACACACTGCCACCATGTTTTCACTGTTGGGATTGTATTGGGCAGGTGATGAGCAACGCCTGGTTTTCTCCACACATACTGCTTAGAATTATCACCAAAAAGTTCTATCTTCATCTCATCAGACCAGAGAAAACTCATTTCTCAAAGTGTGGAGTACTTCATGTTTATTTTTTTTTTTGGCAAACTCTATGCGGGCCACTGTGCCATAAAGGCCCGACTGGTGGAGGCTGCAGTGATAGTTGACTTTGTGGAAAATTTCTCCTATCTCCCTACTGCATCTGTGGAGCTCAGCAACAGTGATCTTGGGGTTCTTCTTTACCTCTCTCACCAAGGCTCTTCTCCCATGATTGCTCTGTTTGGCTGGGCAGCTAGGTTTAGGAAGACTTCTGGTGGTCCCAAACTTGTTTCCCTTTAAGGATTATGGAGGCCACTGTGCTCTTATGAACCTTGAGACAGCAGAAATACTTTTGTAACTTTGCCAGATCTGTGCCTTGCCACAATCCTGTCCCTGAGCTCCTTGGCCAGTTCCTTTGACCTTATGATTCTCATTTGGACTGACATGCACTGTGAGCTGTGATGTCTTAAATAGACAGGTGTGTGCCTTTACAAATCAATCATAACATTTAATTAAACTCAGCTGGACTCCAGTAAAAGGAGTAAAGCATCTCAAGGGATCAAAAAGGAAATGGAAAGCAATTTGACTTAAATATGATGTTTTGACAAAGGGTCGAAACTTTTTGCCAAAGGAATTTTAATTTTTTTTTTTAATAAATTTGCAAAAAATTCAAACATTTTTGGTTTTTATCATCAAGATGGGGTGCAGAGTGAAACAAAATGAAAACAAAATTATTTTTTTTTGCATTTTCCAAATGGCTGCAATGAAACAAAGAGTGAAAAATTAAAGGGGCCCTGAATACTTTTCCGGGACCCACTGAAGTAAAAAAAAAAAAGGGATCTTCATGCATCATGTTGGCCTATTGAAAACAATATCTTTCCCAATGGTAATAACATTGCAGGAGTTTTAATTTTTGGAGAAAATAATAGGCTGGGGTTTCCACTACCAGGAAACACGCGTATATACGGAGCGGAAACTCCGCCCGTCAAGCCCCCCGCCCCCTTTCGACGCCATTATTTCCGGAGGTGTTCAGGAAAACCTCCGAACCCTCCCGAAATAAGCAGGGCAACTTTAGCCCCTGTGTTAAATTCCTTGGGGGGAAACCGCTCGCGCCGCAAGACGCTAGGCCCTGCTGCGGTTTAAAAGACCGCCCGCTTCCGTAAACGCAGGGTTTCCGCCTGCGAATTTTGTGCATAGTGGAGACGGGATTTCTTAAAAACCCCCCAAAGCTGAAACCCATCTGGACCGGCGTTTTGGAAACTGCCCCCACGCACGGGCGCCAAAACACGCACGTTTCCTGAATCGTGGAAACTCACCCTAAAGGGACTTAAAATATCACTTCCTCTTCCTTTTCACGTCCACCCCCGATGTCGTTTCGGCTACTGCAGTGTCTTTTGGGACTTTTGGAGTATTCCTAAACATTACCGTTATACTTATAAAAGTACAAAAATAAATGGCTTTTACACCCCTGCTGCCCTGCTTTTTTCACCAAATATGCTACAAAAAGCATTTTTGCTGATTTTGGGGCACATACTGATTGCTTCCTAATGGGGGGAAATAATGCTGAAAGAATTGCTCACAGTTTTTCCAAACGTCAGGAAAAATGGATTATTAAAAGCTTAGTGAAAAAATGGCAAAAGTATTGATCCTTTGCTTTCAAAATCTTTTTAACCCCTTAATGTCCAATAACGGCACAGTCCCGCATTGAAAGGGGTTTGTCAGTTTTGGCACCTTAAACGACGTGCACGTCATGCCTTTGAACTACCACTGGTGTAAACACCTTTTGGAGTTCTTTGCCGACAGCTGCCACAACCAGTTTGACAGGACAAGAGGGGGGCCCGGGAACCTTTTTCCGTCGGTCCCCGCACCTACACCTGTGATTGGCAGTCAATCTGACTGACCAAACACAGCAGCGATCGGGCCCAGAAAGGCTGAAATTTCAGCCTTCTGCCCGATCATGCAGGATCTCACGCTGCATTGGGCCGAGCTTCCTGCTGTCCCCGCGTATCAGATAATAAATTTAATGTCAGAAAAACTATATCAAAAGGGCAACATACAAAAATAACTCGCATAGATAAAGATAACATAATTTACCTGAAAGAATGTCCAAGGGTCAAAACGGAATCCTTATAACCTTTCTCCGCTAAGGGTGACCGGGGTCAAGCTGACCCTAAACGGGGTCCAACAAATCCCCAAACCTGGAGGAACTGTTAAAGGTCCCGAGCCGGCCACCAGCGTAAACCCGGTCTCCTAACAATCCCTGCCAACTGTATTCTATCCTAAAAGGACCCTGAATACCACCAAAGGGAATTAAAAAGGTAACGGTTAATGAACAGAAAGACATACAACAAAGACAAGAAAAAAAGTAAATAAAAATCTTACATCAACACCACACACAGTAAGGAACAACCTAAGGCCAAGAAAAACTAAAGCTGTTAAAAAGTAAAAAAACAACTAAGGAGCTCTTACTTAAATTTTCCTAAACCGATCCATCTGCTAAACACATAATGCTTTCACCGGCGTCTAAACACCCAGACTGGGAAAATATAAAGGAAATAATTAGAAAAATAACAAAAGCACCGGGCGATGCTTGGGACCTAGCCTTACAAAGGGGGCTAGGAAAAAATAACTCTCTCATTAACCCCCAAAAAAAAAAGAAACAGCACTCAGCGTGAGAAGTCAAATGTGGGAATCGCACGATCTTCATGGCGATGCACCCAGACAGTAACCCCCCCTTCTACGAGGGGCCCCCCCGGGCCCTCTTTCCCCCGGGCTTTTCCCCCGGGATTTTGTGAAAGGTCCGAACCAAAAAGATCTGCGTTAACATCAACCCCCGGGACCCCCGTCCCCTCCTCAGGACCATACCCCCCCCACTGAACTAAGACGAAGGGATCGCGACTGAGACGTGAGTCCCCAAGAAAATTTTGACCCCCTGAAAAATTCCCCCTTTTCATGACCACCACTTTTGGGGGTAAAAAGGGACGGGGTGAAAAGGGCCACAAAAATTTTTTTAATAAAAAACTTTTGAAACACATTTGGGTTTTTTTAAAGTAGGGGGAAAAGGCCCCAAGAAAAGCCACAGGATTTTAATTTGGGGAATGATTTTCCGAACGGCCCCCTGAATCTGGGGGCCCCAAACCCCCAGGGGGGGAAAATTTACGTTTTATATTTTCCGGGAAACAACCAAACCCCCAACGACCCCCCTTTAATCTAGACCAAAACCCTCCTCCTATCAGCCCCCGTTTGTAACGGTTTCCCCCCAACCTTCATCAAAAAGCGATCTGGGGAATATCATCCCCTGGAAGTCCCCCCGGGGCTCCCCCTTGGGGGCCCCCCAAAACCTCCCCCCCAAGCCAAGCATACAGCGACACTACAACTCCCTCCCCAGGAATAGGGGAAGGATCATCCGTCTTCCCGGGGCCCCTTTAAAGTACAGTAAAAAGGATCAAAGCAACTTTATTTTGCATCATATGCGCGATGAGGAGGAAACCCTTTCACCCCCCTCGAGAACATCTCCCCCCAAATCCTCCAGAAAAGGAACAAATCCTAGGCACAACCGCACCGATACCGTTTTTCACCCCTTATTCTTGCAAAATTCACCCCACAGGCTTTCTTTCTTTTGGTTGCCAATCAATCACTTTGGGGGTTAAAATTTACCAACCAAAAAATCCCAAAAAAAAAAGGGGGAAAAGGTTTTACCCCCAACACATAACAAACAATTGCTCCCCTTTTGTATTGCCCCTACCAAAGAACTATGTTTTAACAGCTTGTACCCAAAAAAAACCTTACCCAAGGGCCCAAAAAACAAAAGAAGTAAGGACCCGGGGTTTTTGGGGAAAACACTCAGTTTTATACCAAGCACCCCGGCAAACCGACGCCACCAAATTAGCCCCGACCCACTAATCAAAAAAACAGAAATCCCTCATTTCTGGGACCAATCACCCCCTCCGGGGGAACGAAACTGAGGGGGTTTGGAAAAGAAATACAACTCCCAGGTTAACCCCGGGGCCCCAAAAGGTCCGGGGTGGACACCCCCCAACAAAATGTCCCTCTCCCCCGCAAAAGAAAAAACCTTCAAACTTGCCGCCCCGCCGTTTCCCCCCCTACAAAAATTGCCCCTTTTCCCAAAAAGCATGGGTTCCCCCCGAAAAACCAGGGGGAACCCAGTATAAGGATTTAGTAGTGGGGGAGTAAACATGGGGGGGAGTTACCTCGGCGTCCCCCGAAGTCGTCTAAAAAAGCGAATAGCGGGGCCAAAGAAAACCTCCAGTAAAGGAGGAAATCATCCCGAGCCAACACATTTTTTTTTTTTTTTTAAAAGCCCCGAAAACCCCCCTTACAAAACTGGTTTTCCAAAAAGGGGTCATTCCCCTGGTATCTGTGGCCCATCTACAAAATAAAAAAATTCCCCCGCGGGGGCGTTTTCCCTTTTCCGTATTTTAACGTAACCTTTTTTTTAGAAAGGGGAAAACTAAAACCGGATCATCTTTTAAAACCAACCCCGGGGAGAAAAAAAACGATCCACTAAAATGGAGATTTTTAGCCTGGAGGAATAGAAACGCCCAAGATTGAGGCCCCCCCGAAAACGAGATAAAAATTTTCCCACCCTCGCTCTTCACCCCCCAAGACCAGGCCGCAGCCGAAAGTAAAATTTTTCCCTGCCTCCCGAAAGAAAAAAAATTTTCCCCCCACCAGTAAACCCCCGGGCCGGGGAGCAACCTTAGGGTTCAGACCCCGGTTTTGGGGTCCGGGGGGGACAAAACCCTTTTGGTTTAAAAAGTCTGAAAATTTCCCTTTTGGCCCCAACCCCCCGCAACTGCCAGGGGCCAGCTGGGCAAAAGGGTCCATGAAGCGGGGGGAAACTTTATTTGGGGGGAAAAAAATTTTACCTTAAAACAGATATATATTTTTAAAGTCATTAAAAATATAAAAAGGGGGAAAACTATATAACATGGGGGAAGAATAAATGATAACATAGATTTTTCCGAAAGAATGGGGCCCGAGGGCAAAACGGAATCCGTTTCGCGTCTCCGGCTAGAGGGTACCGGGGGTAAGCTGACCCAAACTTTTGGGCCAAAAAATCCCTCAACCTGGAGGGAAAAGTAAAGGTACAGAGGGCCCCCGGGCCCCCACGTAAACCCTTCTCCTATCAATCCCTGCCAACTGTAAAATTCCCCGTCCTAAAAGGACCCGAATACCAAAACCAAAGGAAGAAAAAGGGGAACGTTAATGAACAAAAAAAACATACAACAAAGACAAAAAAAAAGTAAAAAAAATTTTTTCATTTTAACACTCCCCACAGAAACACCAAAGGTCCCCCGAGAAAAACTAAAAAGGGGAAAAGTAAAAACAACTAAGGAAACTCCTTTCTTTAAAAAAATTTTTTAAACCGATCCTTTTTCAAACACTGAATGGGTTTTCCCCCCGTCCCCAAAACCCAACTGTCCCCAAAAATAAAGGAAAAAAATTAAAATAATCAAAAAGCAGCCGGGGGGGGGCGGGGCCTACCTTGCAAAGAGCTAGGGGAAAAAATTTTTCTCTCATTAAAACCAAAAAAAAAGAAACACAGCTCAAAAAAAGAAGTCAAAATGTGCAATCGCGACGTCTTCATGGCGAAAACACCCTGACACCTGCAAAAGACAGCCAGAGCGGGGCCCCCCGGCCCCCCCTGGCTGTTAAAACCCCCGACTGCTGCGATCGAGCGGATCGCAGCGCTCAGGGGGAGGCAGGGGTTTGGGGGGTCCCCCCGCTTTAGAAAAGGAGCCCTGCAAAATATTTTCATGGGGCCCCATCCCCCGCCTTGAAGACCCGGGGGTTGTCTTTACCGGAGCCTTTGGGGAAGCTTGTAACTGCAATAAAAGGTAAAAAAAAAAAAGTCCCAAAAAGGGAAAAAATTAAAAAAAAGGGGTTTTTTAAAAAAAAAATTTTTAAAAAAAAAAAATTAAAAAATAATTTTAAAAAAAACCCCTAAAAAAAAAACATTTTTATGAATAAAAAAAAAAAAAAAAAAAAAAAATACACGTGTTTTGGGGGTCGCTTTTTTTCCTAAAAAACCCATCTATTTTAAAACGTAAACCCCCTTTTTAAACCCCCCATGAAAGCCGAAAAAAAAAAACCCCCAAAAAAATTTTAAATTATACTTTTTTTCCCAACGGGAAAAATCAACCCCCTTTGGAAAAATTTTAATAACACGCGTCAAAAAGTCAGATATAAATAATCATTTTAGCTTTAAAAAAATCAAACTTTTCCCACAAAAAACCCCAACCAAAAATACAGCTCATCATTTTAAAAAAAAAAAAAATTTTTTGCAACGGGGAAAAACTGATGCAAAAATAATTTTTTTTCTATAAAAATTTTTTTTTTGTAAAAAACGCCAAAAACAAAAAAAAATTTTTTTAAAAGGGGGGATCAACTGTAATCGTAGTGACCCCCCAAAAAAAAAAGCTGCTTTATCAATTTACCCCCCCTCGGAACGGAAAAAAAAAAAAAAAACAAAATTCCCCAATTTTTGTTTTTGTTCCCCTTTGCTTCCACAAAAATCGGAAAAGGAAAGCGATCAAAAACCATATGGCCCAAAATGGTACCAATAAAAACCCCCACTCCCCCCCCCAAAAAAAAAACCCACAGATAAAACTGTCGGACGAAATATTTTAAAAAAAAAATTTCTCCCAAAATACGGGGGTGCAAAAATTTCTTTTTAAAAAAAATTTTCCAAAAAAATCTTTTAAAAGTTGACAGAAAAATAAAAAAGAAAAAAGGGTTTTAAAACTGGTAACGCTGTAAAACCCCAAAACCATCCAGAATAAAGTCGGGGCCAATTTTCTAAAAACCGCACGGGAAAAAGGGGTTAAAAAAAAAAACCAAAATTTTTTTCCTTTTTTGGATTTTTTTATTGTTTCCTCCCCCAAAAGCAGAAAACGATTTTCAGGGTTTTTGGGTTTCCCCCCCCCCCCATATTGGGGACAGCGTACTCAGGGGAAAATCCGATCCCCAATTTGGGCCCCTTTTTTCCCGTTTTTTCCCCCCAAAAAAAAAAAAATTTGGGGGCAAAAAGGGGGATTTTTGTGGGGAAAAAAAATGATTTTTTTATTTTCACAGCTCTACTATAAACTTTTTTGAAGCCCTTGGGGGGGTTCAAAGTGCTGACCACACACTGATAATTCCTTGGGGGGTCCCCTTTTGGGGAAAATTGGGGGGACTTGTGGGGGGTTCTACTGAAAAAAGGACACCCGGGGGCTCTCCAAGCGTGACAAGAAAACCCCAGACCACCCCCCAAAGTCCCCCATTTTAAAATTTTTGGTTGGGGCCTTCCCTTCCGAGCTCGCCATGCGTCAAAATATTTTAAAACCCCCCATAAGGGTATCCGCGTACTCAGACAAATTGCACAATAAAATTTGGGGTCCTTTTTTCCCTTGGAAAAAAAAAAATTTGGGGGAAAGAACAAAATTTTTTTGGGGAAAATTATAATTTTTTAATTTTTTAGCCCCCAAAATTTTTTAAACCCTTTTGTGAAGCCCTTGGGGTTCAAAGCTCTCACCACACATCGAGAAGTTCCTTGGGGGTTTTTTCCAAAAAGGGGGGGACTTTTTGGGGGGGGTTTTCCCTTTTTTTACACACAGGGGGTTTTTAAATGCGACATGGCGTCGAATCTCCAAAATTTCCGCCAAAAAAGGGGAAATGGCGTTTGCTTCCCTTCCCCGCCCGCCAAGGGGGCCCAAAAAATGTTTACCCCCCCCAATTTTTTGGGACAGCGTACCATGAAAAAATTTTTACAAAAAATTTTTTGGGGCCTTTACCCTTTGGAAAAAAAAAAATTTGGGGGGAAAGATCATTTTTGTAAAAGAAATGTTTTTTAATTTTACAGCTCTACTTTTTTAAACCTTTTTGAAGCCCTTGGGGGGTTTTAAACTCTCACCCCACAAAAATAGATAAGTTCCTTGGGGGGGGCCCCTTTTTTCCCAAAAGGGGTTTTAATTGGGGGGTTTCCCCCGTTTTGGGGCCAGGGGGCCCCCCAAATGCGACATGGCGTCCAAAATTTAATTCCCCCCAATAAAGTCAAAAAAGGCGCTTCCCTTCCAGCTTTTTCCCCAACCCAAAGTGTTTACCCCCCCAAAAAGGGGGCACGGACCAAACAAATTTTTACAATAACTTTTTTTTTCCTTTTATCCTTTTTGGGAAAAAAAAATTGGGATAAAAGAAAAAAATTTTTTTTGGGAAAAAAAATGAATTTTTTTTAATTTTTTAAAGTCTAAAATTTTAACCCCTTTTTGAACCCCCTTGGGGTTAAAAAGTTTTCCCAACACCTTTAGAAAAAATTCCTTGGGGGGTCCGTTTTTAAATTTTGGGTCACTTGTGGGGGGTTTTCCAACTTTTAGGCACATCAGGGGGTCTCCAAATCGACATTTTGTCCAAAATCAATTCCCGCCAAAAAAGTCAAATGGCGCTGCTTTTCCTTTTCCCGGACGGGGCCAAAAGGGCCCCAAAAAGGGGGTTTTCCCCCCCCTATGGGGTAACACATACTCAGGACAAATTGCACAAAAACTTTTGGGCCTTTTCCTTTGGGGAAAAAAAAATTGGATAAAAGACAATTTTTTTTGGGAAAAAAAATGATTTTTTAAAAATTACGGCCTTTTTCTTTATAACCTTCCCCTGAACCCCCTTTGGGGGGGTTAAAAATTTTTCCCCAGATCAAAAAAAAATTCCTTGGGGGGGCCCCGTTTCCCCAAAAGGGGGGGACTTATGGGGGGGTTTTTCCCTGTTTTTTGGGACAACAAGGGGTCTCCAAACCGACATGGTGTCCCCCCCCCCGATTTTCCGCCAATTTGACATTCAAAATCCAAATGATGCCCCTTCCCCCTTTGGGGGACTGCCGTGCGCCTAAAAATTTTTCCCCCACACATGGGGTAAAAATGGACTCAGGAGAAAAAATTTACAACAAATATTGTGGGGTTATTTTTACTGATACCCCCTTACAAAATTTAAAAAAAAATTTGGCCCAAAAAAAAAATTTTTTGGGAAAAAAATTTAAAAAATTTATTTTTTTTCCTTTTCCCATTGCTTAAAAAATTTTTTTTAAAAACCTATATTTAATAAACTTCTTTTAAATTTTGGGTTTTTTTTTAAACTTTAAGGGGGGGATTTTTTTTAAAAGGGGTCCCCTTTTGGGGGTTTTCTTCCCCATTGGGGCCCCCAAAAAAACTTCAAAGTGAGGGGGGCCCCCAAAAAAAAATGGTTTTTAAATTTTGGGGTTTGGAAAAAAAAAAGAAAAAATTCTGGGGAAAAATTTTAAAAAATTATAACTTCCTAACCCAAAAAAAAATTTGGTTTTTCCAAAATTTGGGGGAAGTAAAGAAAAAATGTTTTGGAAAAAATTAAAATTTATTTTAAAAAAATTTTTTTTACATATCTCTCTGATTTAATGGCATAAAAATTAAAAGTTTGAAAATTGCAAAATTTTCAAAATTTTTGCCATATTTCCGTTTTTTTCATAAATAAATGCAAGTTATATTGAAGAAATTTTACCACTATCATGCAGTACAATATGTCACGAGAAAACTTTCTCAGAATCGCCAAGATCCGTTGAAGCGTTCCAGAGTTATAAGCACAAAAAGTGACAGTGGTCAGAATTGTAAAAATTGGCCTGGTCTTTAACCTACAAAATGGCTAGGTCGTTAAGGGGTTAATGGTCTTGTGTATGACTAACTGCATCTAACTATGTCTGGTGTTTGTTGATTAGTCCTGCAATTTGGCTTTGAAGACATTTAGCTCATTCCTCCCTTGAAAACAGTTTCAACCAAGTTGTGCTAGTGGGTTTTCTCCAATGAAATGCTTTCTTCAGGGCTTTCCACAGCATTTCTATAGCATTAAGTTCAGGGTTTTGACTTACCAATTGCAGAACTTTAACTTTATTCTTCAACTAGTCTTTTGTAGAAGGACTTGAGTGCTTTGAGTTGTTGTCTTGCTGCATGACATATATTCCCCAGAGATTCAGCTCATTGCCAGAAGTCTGACGCCTTACATTTTCTTATAGGGTTTTCTGGCATAATTCAGAATTCTTTGTTCCATCAGTGGCAGCATGCTGTCATGGCCCAGAGTTCTGCACCATGATACTACCATTTCATCATCTTGTTTCACAGCTAATATGAGGTTTTATGTCAAGATGCAATGTTTTTTATTTGTCTATACACAACGCTTCTCTTTTAAACCAAAAAATCTTTAGCAAAGACAGCAGTGGGTTCTACTTATAATTCTGCCAGGCACACCATTGTTGTTCAGTGTTCTATTAGCTAATGTAAAATAAGTCTTTAGTTGCTTACAGCTTACCTTTGGTACCTCTGTAACCTCAAGAACTATTAAACACTTTACCTTTGGAGTGATCTTTGTTGGTGGATCACCCCTGGGGAGGGTAATATTGCTCTTGAATTTCCTTTATTTGCACACAATTTGTTTAACTGAGGATTGGTCAAGTCCAAACTCTTTAGAGATGGTTTTGTAATTCTTTCTAGCCTGATGAACATCACAAACTCTTCTTCGACTGAGGGCCTTAGAATTATCTTTTGTTCGTGCCATGATAAAATTATTCAAATATTTGTTGGGAAGATGAGACTTTGATAGATTTGTTATGAAAATAAAACAGGTCATCCACTCACACCTGATTGTCATCCCATTGATTGAAAACACTAGACTCTAGTTTTATCTTCAAATTACGGTATTTGCTAATCCTAATATTCATATTTTTAGTCACTGACAGACGTGATATTGAATCAATTTCCACATTTGAAATGTGACAAAGACTAATATTTTTGACTCATTTGTTTCATGTGGTTCACTTTACCCACTTTTAGAACTTGCGTGAAAAAAATGAAACATTCTGGAAAGTTCACAAACTTTCGAGCATCACTGTATGTGTCCACTGGAAGCAGCTTCATATTGTAAGTCTATGAAGTGACAAAACTAGGTGCTATAGTCTTACATTGTAAAAAGCAACTTTTGTTTCACACATGAACCCATTTATGATCCAGTGTGTTAGAATTCTAGTCATGTGAGTGAATAGAGGACCATAACGGTTGGTCAGGGCTGGCATCACCACCCGGCATATCCAGGCAAGTGCTGGGGCACTGAGCAAGCGAGGGGCGCACTCGCTGTTAGGGACACTGGCAAGCTATGGGGCCTATGAGCCGGAGGCCCAGTGTCAGCGCGGCTGCTGCCACCGAGCCACACCATTGTTCTTTAAATTGTTTTAAATACTTATCTCTCACTGTTCCTCCGCATGATGACATCACTATAGCGCGCCCTTTGCGCTGAGCAGTGCAGAGTCAGAAGATGCTGAGGAGACCAGAGGTGCAGCCACCATGAACGAGGAAAGGTGAGTATTTGATTATTTATTTTTTTATGTATGGAGCAATATATGGGGCCCATTATTTACTGTATGGAGTATTATATGGGACCCATTCTTTATGGAGCATTATATGGAGCCCATTCTGTATGGAGCATTATATGGGGCATTAGGGCCCACACTGCATAGAGCATTACATTGGGCCCATTCTGCATGGAGCAATATATGGGGGCCCATTCTGTATGGAGGATTATATGGGGTCCATTCTGTATGGAACATTATATGGAGCCCATTATATACTGTATGGGGCATTATATGGGGCACATTCTTTATGGAAAATTATATGGTGTCCATTCTGTATGGAGCATTATATGGGGTCCATTCTCTATGGAGCATTATATGGGACCAATTCTGTATGGAGCATTGTATGGTGCCGTTTTGTATGGAGCATTATATGGAGCTCATTCCATATGGAGCATTATATGAGGCCCATTATTGTATATGGAGCATTATATGGGGTCCATTTTGTATGGAGCATTATATGGGGCCCATTCTGTATGGAGCATTATATTAGACCCATTATTCTATATGGAGCATTATACGGGGCCCATTATTCTGCATGGAACAATATAAGGGTCCATTATTCTGTATGGAGTGCAATATGAGGCCCATTATTCTTTATGGAGCAATATACTGGGCTCATTATATTGTATGGAGCACTATATGGGGCTCAATATACCATATGGGGAAATATATGGGGTCCATTATACTGATTGGAGCAATTTGTGGGGTCCATTATACTGTATGGAGGACTATGTAGTGCCCATAATACTGTATATAGCACTATATGGTGTCCATAATAATGTTTGGAAGACTATGTGGTGATCATAGTACTCTATGGAGGACTATGTGGTGCCCATAATACTCTATGGACTATAATGTCCGATCTAAAATTATAAGTCCTGCAGTCACTCTGTGTGCTGTCCGCTGCGAGGATTCGCCGGTTTCTGCTATTGTACAGTAGATATCACTCATGTAATGTAAGAAGTAAGTGAAATCTTTGCATTGTACTATTCTATATTTCTCTGCCGTGTCTGTGCATCATGAATCATGGTATGTGTTAATAGAGACCACCGAGACTGTTTCGTCGTCCCTAGTAACCATACTGTAAACTGAGAAAGACGTCAGTTGGTATTTTATTTCACTTATACTACATTACATACACATATAGTAAGGCATAGGTAATTAAAAGCATTTTTTTTTGGGGGGGGGCTTCTTTAAATGGATACAGTAAAAAGTTTGAACACACCTGTTCATGTAATGGTTTGCAAGCTGTCATAAGATTAAAAGAGGGATGGTGGGGAGATGCTGCAAAGTAAGAAGGCTTTCAAAAGTTGAAGTCTTAATTATTTATTTTTAGCCCAGTATTTGGTGTACCCAACCTTCGCCTTCACAACAGTATCAGTTCTTCTAAGTACAATTTGCACAAATTCAGGGATTTGTAGAATTTGCGTCAGGAGTATGAGCAACTATTTACACAAAACAGGTGTTAATTATCATCATTTTCATCTATAGGTTAAAGCACAGTATTGAACTGAAACAGAAACAGTTGTGCAGGTGGCTTACAACTGGGTGAAGAAAAGTCAATCTTTGCTACAGAGGTGATGTTGTGGAAGACAACAAGAGCACAGAAAAGACACAAGGTATATTATCATCTCTGACTCAATATCTGTAAATTTCAAAATACAGATCCTTTGTTCCAGCAAAAGACAAGCGACTGATAAAAGATATACCGTATTTTGTGGTTTATAAGACAAACCCGATTATAAGACGCACTCCAAATTTTGAAGAGAAAATAGGAAAAAACATTTTTTTAATAAATTGGTGGTGCTTCTTACAATCCATGCATCTAATTGCTTACCGGGGGTTGTGGCTGCGGTGAAGCAGGGTCCCAGGGTCGCTGCTAACAGAGGTAGGAGTGGGGCGATGCTGCGGACCCAAGACTGGGAGAAAGTGGTGTTTGAAGGTGCGTCACTGCGTGTGTTTGATGGTGCGTGGGCTCAGCTGACATTTTGTGAAAGCCTGGAGCCCCCATACTTCCAAGGTTTATTTTGCGGTGGACTCTGGGAAAATGGCTGCCTGGTGCAGCGCATGCGCAGATGGAGATCTTAGCGCTGAGATCTCATTTCCCAAGATCTTGGCGCAGAGATCTCCATTTGTGCATGCACAGCCCTATGCAGCCATTTTCCTGGAGTCCACCGCGATGTAAACCATGGATGTGCGGGGGTCCCGGGCTTTTACAAAATGTCGGTGGAGCCCCCACACACTGGACACCCACAGTGTCGCACCTCCAAACACCCCTCATCCCAGCCTGCGGCCTGCAGCAACACGCCACTCTTGCTTCCTCCAGCAGCGACCCTGGGACCCTGCTCCACCGCAGCTGGTAAGGTATATTTGAATTAAAAGACGCACCCAAATTTTCCCCCAAATTTGAGGGGAAAAAAGGGCGTTTGTTATGATTTGGTAGCTGAGGAGAGCAGGCAAAAAAGGCAATACACCAGAGAGGTTGGAATCTACTGGATTGCAGTACCCTGACTAACCACCACAACTAAAGGCAGCGTGGAGCGTACCTACGTTGGTCCTAGACGCCTCGTCACAGCCTGAGAAGCTAACTACACCTAAAGATAGAAAGAGGAAAACTATCTGCCCCGGAGCAGATCCCCAAAGAACATAGGAAGCCCCCAAACATGTAATGGCGGTTAGACAAGAGGAAATACAGACACAGACAGAAAATAGTATGAGCAAACGTTGGGGCCCAATCTTCCTAGAAAGAAAAGGATAGGAAGGACACTTACTGCAATCCAAAAAACCCTAAAAAAATACCAACTCACTAATTGCAAAAACACCTGAGATCACACGACCTCTACCATCTAAATTAGTTATCTGGTGTAACAAAACTAAGCAGCAGCCACTGAAAAAACTGGAAAAGGCAAATGAACAAATAACAGTGGCTCAGATAAACTGAGAGGAGCACAAGCCCCCGGAGGGGACCTGGCTGACCTCCACAGAAGTGCAGGACAAAATGCAAAAAGCAAGCACAAAAAGAAAAGCAGAAAACATCCTATCCGTTAGCAGAAGATGCAGGCAAGACACAGCAAGCTTCCAAGTGAACCAGGAACCAAAGTTGAGACAAGAACAATTGATCATCGGCAACCCTGATGGGAGGGAACCTCCCTTATATAAGACCAGTCTGTAACACCTGATTGCCAATCTTCACAATCTTCATTGAATAGTTCAGTACTGTTTGTAACCACCAGTGGGAGCTTCTGCTCAGAATTCATTTCTAACACATTCACAACAGTACCCCCCCCTTGAGGAGGGGTCACCGAACCCTCATTTGGGCAACCAGGTCGGTCAGGATGAGCTCTGTGATACGCACGGATCAGTCTCCTAGCATGGATGTCCGAAGCAAACACCCAAGAATTGTCCTCCTGACCATAACCTCTCCACTTAACCAAATACTGGAGTTTCCGTCTAGAAAAATGAGAATCCAATATTTTCTCAACCACATACTCCAGATTGCCCTCAACCAAAACAGGGTCAGGAGGCGCAGCCATAGGAACCACTGGCTTGACAAACCTCTTCAATAAGGACTTGTGGAACACGTTATGGATCTTAAATGTCCCTGGAAGAAGTAAACGAAAGGAAACAGGATTAAGAATCTCCATGATCTTATAAGGTCCAATGAACCTAGGCTTAAACTTAGGAGATGCAACTCTCATAGGGATATTTCTTGAGGACAACCAGACCAAGTCCCCCACTTCAAACCGAGGACCATCAGTCCTATGCCGGTTGGCAAACCGCTGGGCCCTCTCCTGAGAGAGGGACAACCTCTCCACTACCTGGTCCCAAATCTGCTCCATACGCTCCACAACAGAGTCAACACCTGGACAGACAGAAGCAGCCGTCTGTCCCGAAGAAAATCGAGGGTGAAACCCAAAATTGCAGAAAAATGGAGACATCAAAGTGGCAGAGCTAGCCCTATTATTAAGAGCAAACTCAGTCAAAGGCAAAAAAGAGACCCAGTCATCTTGATCAGCAGACACAAAGCATCTCAGATAAGTCTCCAATGTCTGGTTTGTTCTCTCAGTTTGTCCATTGGTCTGAGGATGAAAAGCCAAGGAGAAAGATAATTGAACACCAAGTTTAGAACAAAAAGTCCTCCAAAATCTGGAAACAAACTGGACTCCTCTGTCAGACACAATGTTCTCAGGAATGCCGTGTAAACGAACCACGTGCTGAAGGAACAAAGGCACCAATTCGGAGGAGGAAGGCAACTTAGGTAATGGCACAAGATGTATCATTTTGGAAAACCTATCACAAATCACCCAGATAACGGTCATTCTCTGAGAAACAGGGAGGTCGGAAATGAAATCCATAGAGATATGGGTCCATGGTCTCTTGGGCACAGGCAATGGCATCAACAAACCACTAGAGCGAGAGCAAGGCTTGGCGCGAGAGCAAGTCCCGCAGGACAGCACAAATTCCCTGACATCACGAGACAAAGTAGGCCACCAAAAGGACTGACTAACCAAGTCTCTGGTACCAAAAATTCCGGGATGACCGGCCAACGCGGAACAATAAATCTCAGACATCACACTCTTTTTTCCACCGGTCTGGGACAAACAATTTCCCAATAGGGCAGCGCTCGGGTTTATCCTCCTGACACCCTTCCAGAGCCAGTCTCAAATTGGGCGAGATGGCGGAAAGAACTACACCCTCTTTCAAAATAACAGCAGGATCAGATAACTCAGGAGAGTCCGCAAGGAAACTCCTCGAGAGGGCATCCGCTTTAACATTCTTAGTGCCAGGAAGAAAGCAAACCACAAAATTAAAACGTGTGAAAAACAAGGCCCACCTGGCCTGTCTAGGATTAAGTCGCTTGGCTGATTCCAGATAAACCAGATTCTTATGGTCCGTGAGGACCACCACCTGATGTTTGGCTCCCTCCAGCCAATGTCTCCACTCTTCAAAAGCCCACTTCATGGCCAATAACTCCCGATTACCCACGTCATAATTACGTTCAGTTGGAGAAAATTTTCGAGAGAAAAAGGCACAAGGGTTACTTTTAGAGGTCTCTGGATCTCTTTGCGACAAAACGGCACCTGCCCCAATTTCAGAGGCATCAACCTCCACCTGAAATGGCAGAGAAACATCAGGCTGCCGTAGAACAGGAGCAGAAGTGAATCTCTGCTTAAGTTCCTGAAACGCAGAGACTGCTTCAGGAGGCCAATTCACCACATCAGAACCCTTCTTGGTCAAATCAGTCAATGGTTTAACAATAACAGAGAAATTACCAATAAATTTACGATAAAAATTGGCAAAACCCAAGAATCTCTGAAGAGCCTTTAATGAAGTAGGTTGGACCCAATCACAGATGGCCTGAACCTTGACCGGGTCCATTTCAATAACAGATGGGGACAAAATGAATCACAGAAATGAGATCCTCTGTACGCCAAAAAGACACTTTGATCCCTTCACATACAGAGCATTCTCTCTCAAAATCTGGAACACAGTCCGAACATGTTTCACATGAGAGTCCCAGTCATTGGAAAAAATCAAGATATCATCCAAATAAACAATCAGAAATTTATCCACAAAATCCCTGAAAATGTTATTCATGAAGGACTGGAAGATGGAAGGAGCATTAGTGAGCCCAAAGGGCATAAATAGGTACTCAAAATGCCCCTCTGGGGTATTAAATGCCATCTTCCATTCATCCCCGTGCTTAATGCGAATAAGGTTATACGCCCCCCTGAGGTCAAGCTTGGTAAACCAAGTAGCACTTTTCACCCTGGAAAACAGGTCAGAAATCAAGGGTAACGGATATTGATATTTCACAGTGATATTGTTCAAGAGACGATAATCAATACACAGCCTTAATGAACCATCCTTTTTGGCCACAAAGAAAAAAACGGCACCCAAGGGTGAAGAGGATGGTCTGATATGACCCTTCTCCAATGACTCCTTGATATAAGACCGCATAGTGTCATGTTCAGGTACAGACAAGTTAAAAAGGCGACCTTTAGGGAATTTACTACCAGGCACTAATTCAATAGCGCAGTCATAGCTCCTATGGGGGGGTGAGGATGCAGATTTACTTTCGCTAAACACATCAGAAAAATCAGTCAAAAAGTCAGGAACATCCTGAGCCTGGGGAGAGGCAGAAAAAACAGGAGTGTTGGCATTAACACATTGGCAGCCCCATCTGGTTACAGACACAGATTTCCAATCCAAAACAGGATTATGAAACTGTAACCAAGGGAAACCTAGTACAATAATGTCATGCAGATTATACAGCACCAAAAATTTGCAACTCTCCTGATGATCAGGTTCAACCCTCATTATCACCTGAGTAGAGAACTGGGGTTTATTCTCAGCCAAAGGGGTAGAATCAATCCCCAGTAGGGGAATAGACTTCCGTAGGGGTATCAAGGGAAACCCACAACGTTTAGCAAAATCAAAATCCATCAGGTTAATAGCTGCTCCCGAATCAACAAAAGCCTGGGCAAAAAATGTGGACAGGGAGCAAATCAGGGTAACAGTCAACAGAAATTTAGTCTGAACACTACCCAAGACAACTGAGCGTGCAAAACGTCTTTCCCGCTTAGGGCAGACTGAAATAGCATGAGAGGCGTCAACACAGTAGAAACATAACCCATTGCGTTCTCGAAACTCATGACGCTGTGCCCCAGAAGCCACTCTATCACACTGCATGGGTTCAGAAGCTGGTTCACAAGGCAACACTATTCCACGCATACCTCTACGATCACGCAAACGTCTGTCAATTTGAATCGCTAATGACATAGAATCATTGAGACCAGAAGGAGCAGGGAAACCCACCATAACATCTTTTACATTCTCTGACAGACCCTTCCGAAAAAGGGCTGCCAAAGCATCATCATTCCATTTGGTCAGGACTGCCCACCTTCGGAATCTCTGACAGTATAACTCAGCGTCCTCAAGCCCCTGATTTAATGCCAACAAGGTTTTTTCAGCTTGATCAGTGACATTAGGTTCATCGTACAATAACCCCAGAGCCAGAAAAAATGCATCAACATTACTCAAAACAGGATCCCCAGGTGTCAGGGAAAAAGCCCAATCCTGAGGATCGCCGCGCAGGAGAGAGATGACAATTTGAACCTGCTGTGCTGCGTTCCCTGAGGACTTAGGTTTTAAGGCAAAAAACAACTTACAGTTATTTTTGAAATTCAGAAATTTAGCTCGATCCCCTAAAAACAAATCTGGCATGGGGATCCTAGGTTCCACAACCGGCAACCCTGCAAGATAGATAGCAATACTCCGAACTTCAGTGGCAAGCTGATCCACACGGCCAGACAACTGTGCAAACTCCATTGAGAGAAAAAAAATCCTTAGCACCCAGAGAAAAAGAGGGAAAGAAAAAAAATAATATCTCTGACAACTTTTTTTTTTTTTTTTTTACACTATTTTTCCCTTCTGTTGAGTACCATATAATTTTCAGTTTGGCCGGTGATACTGTTATGATTTGGTAGCTGAGGAGAGCAGGCAAAAAAGGCAATACACCAGAGAGGTTGGAATCTACTGGATTGCAGTACCCTGACCAACCACCACAACTAAAGGCAGCCGTGGAGCGTACCTACGTTGGTCCTAGATGCCTCATCACAGCCTGAGAAGCTAACTACACCTAAAGATAGAAAGAGGAAAACTATCTGCCCCGGAGCAGATCCCCAAGGAACATAGGAAGCCCCCAAACATGTAATGGCGGTTAGACAAGAGGAAATACAGACACAGACAGAAAATAGTATGAGCAAACGTTGGGGCCCAATCTTCCTAGAAAGAAAAGGATAGGAAGGACACTTACTGCAATCCAAAAAACCCTAAAAAAATACCAACTCACTAATTGCAAAAACACCTGAGATCACACGACCTCTACCATCTAAATTAGTTATCTGGTGTAACAAAACTAAGCAGCAGCCACTGAAAAAACTGGAAAAGGCAAATGAACAAATAACAGTGGCTCAGATAAACTGAGAGGAGCACAAGCCCCCGGAGGGGGCCTGGCTGACCTCCACAGAAGTGCAGGACAAAATGCAAAAAGCAAGCACAAAAAGAAAAGCAGAAAACATCCTATCCGTTAGCAGAAGATGCAGGCAAGACACAGCAAGCTTCCAAGTGAACCAGGAACCAAAGTTGAGACAAGAACAATTGATCACCGGCAACCCTGATGGGAGGGAACCTCCCTTATATAAGACCAGTCTGTAACACCTGATTGCCAATCTTCACAATCTTCATTGAATAGTTCAGTACTGTTTGTAACCACCAGAGGGAGCTTCTGCTCAGAATTCATTTCTAACACATTCACAACAGGCGTCTTATAATCCGAAAAATGCGGAATTTGTATTAGTCCCTGCTTTCCATTGAAATTAATATGCATGATTGTAAGAACAAAGCATGCATGTTTATAATGGACTCAGGAGCAAAAACTATTGTCTAACCAAGCATTCAGCCGATAGTTTTTCATGCATGTGGCCAGTTTAAAGGGAAACTATCTTCTAAAATAGCACTATTTACCTACAGATATGGGGTTAATCTGTAGGCTAATAGCGTTATGACAAAGTGTGTTGCCCGCACAGATAGTCCCGCTGCCGAGAAGAAATGTACTTTATTCCCCCGGTATCCTAGCTCTTTCAGTTACATAGGTGGCACCAGCACAGTTTCAGTCACCACTCTGTGCATAGAGAATGGCTGCTGTTACCACGCCCTGGCCCTGACTGACAGCCAGCTTTAATGCTGTGCTGGCTGTCAGTCAGTGCCGGAGGTACGGTTGCAGCTGCCACTCTCTATGCACAAAGCAATGACTGAAACCGTGCCGATGCTGCCCCCATGACTGAAAGGGCTAGGCTACCAGGGCAATAAATACATTTCCTCTCGGTAGCGGGCACGGTGTCAGAACACTATTAGCCTGAAGTTTAACCCCATATCTGCAAGTTAATAGCATTATTTTACAAGACAATTTCCCTTTAAGGGCTGTTTAGTTTCCTTACCATAACTTAGAACAGTGTTTCTCAACTCCAGTCCTCAGGACCCACCAACAGGTCATGTTTTCAGGATTTCCTTGGAATTAATGCTTGAGTAGGTGATAAAATTATCACCTGTGCAATACTATCACCTTTGCAATACTAAGGAAATCCTGAAAACATGACCTGTTGGTGGGTCCTGAGGACTGGAGTTGAGAAACACTGACTTAGAACATTAAAATGTGATTTTTTAAGTGAATGTAGATGATGCTTTACATAACTCTGATCAGAACTAATATCAAAAGCATCATCAAAACTCCTCAGTTTTATACATTTCTGACTTGTGAATTCCCATAAAAAGAGGTCATTAACTCTTTAATTGTTGGTAAGACCTCAATGCTCCAGTGTTTAGATTTTGATAAGCATCCAAAACCCACACAGAGCTTTCCACTGTAGTCTCATCTGTGAATTGCCTTGGGCTAGTACCACCAACACTGTACATTCTGATAGAAGATGATAATATCGAAATGTTCAGTGAGGTTATTTCTGGTAATTATACAAGGGCCTACATGATTTCCCAGAATGTGGATTTATTTAGTCACCAAATATGGAGATTTATTTGATCGCGTTAATGACTAGCACATTTTTAAAAGAAACTTATGTCACACCAATGTAATAATGTCCATATCTCTACTTCTTAGCAAGAGCATTGGTATCAGCCAGGAACAACAGCAGGTCAAGGTATTGGTTCATCTTCATGGTTAATACTGCATATAATTTTAACAAATGCTGAAAGTTTCTTTAGGCATACACATTTGGCTTCCCAGCAGATCCATTACTTTCACATTAAAGGGAATCTGTCACCTCACCTGAGAGGAGCCTAACACAGAAAAAGAGACCCCGATTCCAATGATGTGTCACTTAGTTTACTGTATTCAGCAGTTGTGGCACAATCAGAGTTTTTTGAATGTATAATGTAGAACTCAAAAGCTAACCCCACCCACACCACAGCTCTCTGTATAAATTGTATATTGACAGGAAGCTTTTTATCATGTTTGGACCAGGATTCAAGGAGCTGTAGTCCAGGCAGTGATAATCTCCTGGAGATAAAACATTCATTGTATTGTAAGATGCCCAAAAGAGGTTGTAGTGGGCGAGCTTCAGTTCCCACTGACTTTGGCATCCTACAGACATCTCGTGACCCATTCCCAGTGTGCAGTTATGTGTGAGGAGCATCACACTTACTTTAGGGCTGCAGACCTCTTCTACTGAGTCCAGGCATTACTCTTCTGGAACAAGGGCAGACATTAGTCCAGGAGACATGAGATTCATAAAATCAACCAAATGTTTACTTGGTGAATAGCAGTATGTACAGTATTTACAGGCAGATTTAGAGGATAAGGTCCAACGGGTTGTCATCTTTTCCACAGGTACCGGATACAACTTCAGCAGTGGTTCTCGGTATATATAGAATATCCCTCTCACTTGCTTTCCTAGCCCTAGGAAGTCTTCTCCACCACTAACAGTATATCTGGATTGCAGTACCATCCACCCCTTGTAGTCTGAGTCCATTGTTCCCTGTAGCTTCACAAGCTGAATGTGGTCCAGGTCCCCGACGCCAGGACCCAGGCCATTTAGACAGAATTACATGGAGGGGTATTTTTGGCAATCCACTGCCCCGAGTATTAGGCCTACACTGTCCCTAGCAGCCTCTTAGACCTGCTACTTGACACACTGGTCTCCACACACTGACTGGCCCTGTCACTTCCTGGACCTGCTCCAACTCTCAGTTCCCCCTCCCAAACTGGGTGGGCTACTACAGTTGACAGCAGCCCTAGTGGGAAACATACTTTCATCACATTTATGAACATCAAATGCATTTAACCCTTGAGTGTCAGGGAGCAATCGGATTTCACAATTCATACTGCAAACATGTTAGAGATGTATTAGATATACTGTATGTTCTTTAAAATCCATATCAAAATGGATGTGTAATCTTTTGTGAAAATTTAAAGTCAATCTCTGACAACCTACCCTGATTGGCAGCTCCTTATTGCCGAACCTGCTGCTGAGATCTCACACCGCTCAGTACAAACTGCAGCTGTCAGTCAGGCTGGGTGGTGGAGACTGAATAGTCTTGAACTCATGAGCTATTTCTTTCTTTAGCGGCATATCAGCCTCAACATGTGTAAATGTCCCCTTAAAGGGAATCTGTCACCCCCTGGGACACATTTGACCTATTAATATGGGTATACTAGTGATAGAAATGTAAAACTAGTCGTACCTGTCTGCCTCATGATAAGGGTCTTGTAGAGAAATCTTACATTCTTTCCTGTTGCTAATGATTTCTTCCAGGCTCTGGAGCATATGGTGCCTGGAAGAAATACCTACCTCGTGTCTTCATTATAATACCACCTCCCTCCAATGCATACCAGTGGTGGCACTGTAATCCCGCACCCTGCACTCCCTCCACAACCTGTAACTTTTCATACCTTCTATAGGCACTGTATTCAGGGATCTTCAGCGCAGACCCTGGCGAGACACTGGGACCTTCAGCGTGCGTGACAATAAGGTGCTCTACCCATTTCCTTCCTGCATAATCACCACTTTGTACACATAGTGCCTAGCAATGACTATGCAGTGAGGAAGAGGGAAGAGCACCTTATCATCGCACACGCTGGAGGTCACTGGAGTGGAAGTCGCTGGTGTCTGTACAGAAGTTCTCTGGATTTAAATGCATGTCACAATTTTCAGATTTACATTTTTAAAATATTTAGAAAACCATAAATCATTTATTTTACACTTCAGAAATACTTATTACTTTGGTATACTTATTGGTAGATCACATAAAATCCCAATAAAATACAGTCAAGTTTCTTGATGTAGCGTGTAAATGTGGAAAAGTTCATGAGGTATGAATACTTTTTCAAGGTACTGTGTGTATATACATTTCATTCTATTGCCATCCTATTAGAGTAGACCATAATTAGTGAGGGTGAGTAGGTGATAAACTTTATTGTTGGGCTGCTGTTCTGGTGCTTTGTGCTATTTCTATGCATGGAAACAGTGACTTGCCTGCAGCAGTCTTCTGGACAGGACTTTATACGGAGGCTGGGTGTGACACTGGAAAAGGAGTGGAAGTGGTTTAAAGAGATATAGCAAATTATATTGTGTGACGACACAGCATTTTATCTTAATTATCCTGACGTCTAATTTGAGTAAGCCAGGAGTCATGGACTGTTATCTATATGTTAACTTTTGAATGTGTTTCTTTAATAGGTTGGTTAAGTGTCTGAAATGTTGACTCTTCTTGTAGGTTAAATTGATATTTGTAAATTGATGAATAGTTGTTATTATCCTCTTATATCAGCTCCTCCAGTTTATTGTAACGATGCAGGGTCGCTGAAGAATGATGTTTGCTGATATGTTGACTACACATTATACCGGGCCATGCATTTTCTTGCCTTGCAAATATTGAAGGATAAACTATAAATTCACAAACAAGGAGTTAATCTCATCACATTTTCATCTTGACTTCTGGATGCTGACTTGAAGGACAACAGTTGTGAGCTTTATAAATATGGGATACAGAGGGATATGCCTCTGTAACAAGACATCCAATCTTCCAAGACATCCACAGATCCAAAGAACCAGAGATTTTTTACAAAACCACAGCCAGGGCCACTCTACAGGATAGCTGCCAGATCATGGCTCCATCACAAGGGACACAGATTTGACATTCTACAGAATGGCAGCTTATGGGACCAGGGCCTCAGATAAAAGAATACTGATCTGCTCCATTGAACATCACTGAACCCATGAATATGTTTGGGGTGGTCAGGATTTGGACCCACCGGTCACATGAGCCCAAAGGATACATTTGGGAAAGCCATGATTGGGACCCACTAGTCACCTGGCTCCATGGAGATGTTCGAAGAAGCCAGGTTGTGACCCTCCAGTCACCTGGCATTGTACCTCAATGAACTGTCAGTTTCCTAAGCTTGTCATTACCTCCTCTCTGTGCATGACACAGGTGGGGGTAGTAGGCCCTGGAAGCTCTGAAGCCACAGCTGCTCTTATCTCAGAGAGTCAGCGGAAGGGTGACACTCTGTAAATTTTGCACTATCTTGGGTATTTTGTGGGACTGTTTTATGTGTTGTTTGCCTGTTTTGTGTTTCAATAAAGTATTGCCACAATGTTTTACCCTCACCCTGTGTTGTCTGAATAGTGTTATGCCCACAGTAAAAGAAGAACGGATATTTGGTGGGATGAGCACTGGTTCATGTAGTTTTGGCTAGCGGACTAGAGTATCTGCAGACCCCCATGTCTCCAGATCTTGTTCAAATGTTAAAATAATTTTTGCATATTTTTTCATGATACATGGTGCTTCATTTTTGTGTCACTGTCAAATTCTCTATTTTTTTGCTGATATTGGTTGATATCATTGGAAAAATCAGGAACTAAGTAACTGTACATAAACAAAAATAATAAACAACCGTATCCCTCACCAGTCCGATGTGAAGATAACCCATTTGTCCCTTGACGAGTCTAGCTCTGCCACACTTAGATGCCAGGCTGAATGCTGGCATAATGCGAGCATTCAGCCTGCCATCCAGAAGAGACAGTAAGCTACGAGTGATAGCGCAGCATCAGTGTTTTGTGGTGATGTGAATAAGGTGAGCAGTGTTCATAGCCAATGAACTCCATTCACCTCACTGATGTCACTGTTAAGCCCGCGTCACACACACCGATCTCGCTAGCGAGATCGCTGCTGAGTCACTAGTTTTGTGACGCAACTGTGATTTCCTCAGCGATATCGCTATGTGTGACATTCAGCGATGATCAGCCACCTGCTGGGTATCGCTGATCGTCGCTGAATGTCCTGGACATTTTTTTGATCGTTGGTCTCCCACTGGCCAGCACGCATCGCTGCGTGTGGCAGGCAGGAGACCAGCAATCAGCTGGTAACCAAGGTACACATCGGGTTTCCAGGCGCTGGTTGACGCCTGGAAACCCGATGTGTACGTTGGATACCAGCACGCTGCTGCAGGGGAGCTGGTAGCCACGGTACACATCGGGTTTCCAGGCACCGCGCAGCGCCTGGAAACCCGATGTGTACCTTGGTTACCAGCTCCCTGCACCAGCGGGCTGGTATCCAACGTACACTGCGGGTAACTAAGCGACGTTACCAGCAGTGTCGCTGTCCTGATCACTGCCTGAGCTGCCTGTTTGGCAGCTCACCAGCGATTGTGTAGCGACACACCAGCGATCCTGACAAGTGCATATCGTTGTCGGGATCGTTGGTGTGTCGCTACAGTCATGGCCAAAAGTTTTGAGAATGACACAAATATTATATTTTCACATGATCTGCTGCCCTCTGGTTTTTATGTGTGTTTGACAGATGTTTTTATCACAGACAGAAATATAATAATTGCAAACATATGAGTAACAAAAGCTTATATTGACAGAATGAGTTAATGCAGCAAGTCAATATTTGCAGTGTTGACCCTTCTTCTTCAGGACCTCTGCAATTCTCCCTGGCATGCTCTCAATCAACTTCTGAACCAAATCCTGACTGATAGCAGTCCATTCTTGCACAATCAATGCTTTCATTTTGTCAGAATTTTTAGGTTTTTGTTTGTCCACCCGTCTCTTGATGATTGACCACAAGTTCTCAATGGGATTAAGATCTGGGGAGTTTCCAGGCCATGGACCCAAAATCTCTATGTTTTGTTCCCTGAGCCATTTAGTTATCACCTTTGCTTTATGGCAAGGTGCTCCATCATGCTGGCAAAGGCATTGTTGATCGCCAAACTGCTCTTGGAGGGTTGGGAGAAGTTGCTCTTGGAGGACATTCTGGTACCATTCTTTATTCATGGCTGTGTTTTTAGGCAAGACTGTGAGAGAGCCGATTCCCTTGGCTGAGAAGCAACCCCACACATGAATGGTTTCAGGATGCTTAACAGTTGGCATGAGACAAGACTGGTGGTAGCGCTCACCTTGTCTTCTCCGAATGAGGCGTTTTCCTGATGTCCCAAACAATCGAAAAGGGGATTCATCAGAGAAAATAACTTTACCCCAGTCATCAGCAGTCCACTGCCTGTACCTTTTGCAGAATATCAGTCTGTCCATGATGTTTTTTCTGGAGAGAAATGGCTTCTTTGCTGCCCTCCTTGAGACCAGGCCTTGCTCCAAGAGTCTCCGCCTCACAGTGCGTGCAGATGCACTCACACCTGCCTGCTGCCATTCCTGAGCAAGCTCTGCACTGCTGGTAGCCCGATCCCACAGCTGAAACACTTTTAAGAGACGGTCCTGGCGCTTGCTGGTCTTTCTTGGGCGCCCTGGAGCCTTTTTGGCAACAATGGAACCTCTCTCCTTGAAGTTCTTGATGATGCAATAGATTGTTGACTGAGGTGCAATCTTTCTAGCTGCGATACTCTTCCCTGTTAGGCCATTTTTGTGCATTGCAACGATGACTGCACGTGTTTCTTTAGAGATAACCATGGTTAACAGAAGAGAAACAATGATGCCAAGCACCAGCCTCCTTTTAAAGTGTCCAGTGGTGTCATTCTTACATAATCATGACAGATTGATCTCCAGCCATGTCCTCATCAACACCCACACCTGTGTTAATGGAGCAATCACTGAAAAGAGGTTAGCTGGTCCTTTTAAGGCAGGGCTGCAATGATGTTGAAATGTGTTTTGGGGGATAAAGTTCATTTTCTAGCCAAATATTGACTTTTCAAGTAATTGCTGTTAAGCTGAACACTCTTTATAACATTCTGGAGTATATGCAAATTGCCATTAGAAAAAGTGAAGCAGTAGACTTTGTAAAAATTAATATTTGTGTCATTCTCAAAACTTTTGTCCATGACTGTATGTGTGACGGGGCCCTTAGAGTGAGAACTTTTTTTGAGACAGCATCTCTGCTGGATTCGTCAAGGGACAAATGAATTATCTTCATGTTGGACAGGTGAGGGATATGGTTGTTTATTTTTTTTTTCCAGGAGACATGGGCTTCAATGGATTTAAGGAGTAAAGGTAAGTATAACTTTGCTTCTAATTTTAAATAAATGTGTAAACCAGTATGTTGCTTTATTTAAAATAAAGGATTTTATTCTTGCTGTGTGTTTATTTCAAAACTTACTATAGGGTTAATAATGGGGGCGTTTTATAGACACCTCTCCATTATTAACCCCTCAGTTTGATGTCAGCTGACAATACAAAACTGACATAAACCCCAACTCTATTAGACCACTTGCCATCACCACAGGGCAAGTGGAAAGAGCGAGGCTAAGCGCCAGATTTTGCGCATCTTATGGATGCGCCATTTCTGTGGTTTCTGAGGGCTGATGTTGAGGCCCCTTCCCAGGCTATTAACCCCTTAACCCCCAAGGGTGGTTTGCATGTTAATGACTGGGCAAATTTTTACAATTCTGACCACTGTACTTTTATAAGGTAATAACTCTGAAACGCTTCCATGGATCCCGGTGATTCTGACATTTTCTTGTGACATTGAACTTCATGATACTCGTAAAATTTCTTTGATATGACTTACGTTTATTTGTGAAAAAAATGGAAATTTGGCAAAAATTTTGAAAATTTTGCAATTTTCCAACTTTGAATTTTCATGCCCTTAAATCACAGAGATATGTCACACAAAGTACTTAATAAGTAACATTTCCCACATGTCTACTTTACATCAGCACAATTTTGGAACTAAAATTTTTTTTTGTTAGGAAGTTATAAGGGTTAAAAATTGACCAGCGATTTCTCATTTTTACAACACCATTTTTTTTAGGGATCACATCACATTTGAAATCACTTTAAGGGGTCTATATGATAGAAAATACCCAAAAGTGGTGCCATTCTAAAAACTGCATCCATAAATGTGCTAAAAACCACATTCAAGAAGTTTATTAACCCTTCAGGTGATTCACAGGAATTTTTGGAATGTTTAAAAAAAAAATGAACATTTAACTTTTTTTTCACAAAAAAATGTACTTCAGATCCTATATTTTGTTTTACCAAGGGTAACAGGAGAAATTGGACCCCAAAAGTTGTTGTACAATTTGTCCTGATTACGTTGATACCCATATATACAGCTAAACCACTGTTTAGGTGCATGGCAGAGCTCGGAAGGGAAGAAGCGCCATTTGACTCTTCAATGCAAAATTGGCTGGAATTTAGACTGGACTCCATGCTGCATTTGGAGAGCCCCTGATGTGGCTAAACAGTGGAATCTCCCACAAGTGACCTCATTTTGTAAGCTAGACCCCTTAAGGAACTTATCTAGATGTATGGTGAGCACTTTGAACACCCAAGTGCTTCACAAAAGTTTATAACGTAGAACCGTAAAAATAAAAAATCATATTTATTTCACAAAAATGATCTTTTTGCCCCCAATTTTTTATTTTCACAAGGGTAGCTGGAGAAATTGGGACTCAAAAGTTGTCCAATTTGTCCTGAGTACACTGATATCCTTAATGTGGGGGTAAATCACTGTTTGGACGCACAGCCAAGCTCGGAAGGGAAGGAGCACCGTTTGACTTTTTCAACGCAGAATTGGCTGGAATTGAGATTGGATGCCATGTCGTGTTTGGAAAGCCCCTGATGTGCCTGAACAGTGGAAACCCCCAATTCTAACTCCAACCCTAACCCTAACACACTCCTAACCCTAATCCCAGCCCTAAACATAACCCTAACCACAAACCTAACCCTAACACATCCCTAACCCTAATCCCAATCCTGACCCTAATCCCAACCCTAACCCTAATCCAAACCCTACCCTAACTTTAGCCCCAACACTAACCCTAACTTTAGCCCCAACCCTAACCCTAACACTAACTTTAGCCCCAACTCTAATCCTAACTTTATCCCAAACCCTAACCCTAACTTTAGCCCCAATCCTAACCCTAACCCTAATGGGAAAATGGAAATTAATATAATTTTTTTTAGTTTTATTATTTTTCCCTAAGTAAGGGGGTGATAAAGGGGGGTTTGAGTTACTATTTATAGCGGGTTTTTATGTTTGGCAGCTGTCACACACTAAAATACGCTTTTTATTGCAAAAAATAGTTTTTGCATCACCACATTTTGAGAGCTATAATTTTTCCATATTTTGGTCCACAGAGTCATGTGAGGTCTTGTTTTTTGCGGGAGGCAAAATGAACAAAAACCAGCAATTCATGAATTTCTTTTTTTTTGGAGGGCGTTTATACCGTTCCACGTGGGTAAAATTGATAAAGCGGTTTTACTCTTCGGGTCAGTATGATTACAGCGGTACCTCATTTATTTTTTTATGTTTTGGTGCTTTTATACAATAAAAACTATTTTATATAAAAAATAATTATTTTTGCATCGCTTTATTCTGAGAGCTATAACTTTTTTATTTTTTCGCTGATGACACTGTATGGTGCCTCATTTTTTGCGGGACAAAATGATGTTTTCAGTGGTACCATGCTTATTTATATCTGTATTTGTGATAGCGTGTTATTCCACTTTTTGTTCGGCGGTATAATGATAAAGCATTGTTTTTTGCCTTTTTTTGTGGAGTTCATTAAAGGGGTTAACTAGTGGGACAGTTTTATAGGTCGGGTCATTATGGACGCAGCGATACTAAATATGTGTACTTTTATTGTTTAGATTTTTTTAATTCAAATATTTATTTATTGATAGAATAAATATTGATTTTTTTAAATATTTTTACAATTATTTAAAAAAAATTTTTATTTAGTTTTTAGGTGTACACTTTGTCCCACTATGGGACACTCATTTTCTACAGGCTAATCGCTTATATGGCATGTAGATCTGCATGCCATATAAGCTGTCAGCGCTGCAGGGATTTGTCATTAACCTCAGAGACTCCCTGACATACACTGCGCATGACAGGAAGTCTCTGAGCTCTGGTAACCCGGATGTTGCCATGGCGACATCGGGTTACCATGGGAACGATCGGGACCCCGCATCATGTCGCTGGGTCTCCGATCCAAATACAAAGGGGCTGTCAGAGTTTGATCGCAGTGTTCTGGGGGTTAAAGTGCCGGGGCTTAGTGTCAGGTGACAGCTGTGAGAATCAGCTGACATCCGAGGCGTTCGGCCGCGCTCCCCTGTACTATCCCATCCATGGTCATTTGGGCCCGGGTCACATGGACGGGATAGCACGTCGGATGTCAGAAAGGGGTTAATATCATCCCATAGCTGTCTGTTTAGCCTTTGCTGGTTTGAATTCATAGGGGACTCTACATCATTTTTTTCTATAGGCCCCGTAAATTCACCAGAAAAGGTTAAGCAAACAGCTGTGAGCTGTTAATTATAGCCTGTAAACCATTTGGGATATTGTCCCTTTTCCCAGATTAGTAACATCAGCCCCCCAGCTGTGGGCTTTCTCTCTGCTGGTTATGAAAATTATGCTAGAGCCAAGACCATTTTTTTTTTTAATTCTTTATTTTCCACATGAGGGACACAGTGGGTACTGAATAAAACTCCCATCATTGTCGTCTGGTTGTGCTGATCACAGTGAGACCAGGTGACAATGATGAGAACTTCTTCAGCAGCCGGTCAGCGCATGGGAACCGAGCAAACTGTACGGCTGGAGTCACACACAACGTCTAAAAAATCAGACTGTTTTAGACAGAAGAGAATCGCACAAATGTTTCCTGAACATTGCTCCATCTGTCATCCGAATGCAAGGATGCGATTTTCTCGCATCTGAGCATACGTTTTACCTCCGTTTGACATCCGTTTGACATTTTGTCGGTGGCTAGCAAAACCGACATATAATGGATCCAAATAATAGTTTTTAAATCACAAAAAAAAGAATAGATATATACCCATAGAATACATACAATTATATATATATATATATATATATATATACATGTCATTGTGACATATATATATATACATATATTTATAGTTCATTGTTGTGAATGTTTTGGAGACGACTTTGGAGCTGAAGCTCCCTCTGGTGGTTGCTGAGGGTATTGAACCTATGTTGAATACCAAGAGTCCTACACCTGCAGATAACGAGTGGTTGTCAGGTGGTTCTGACTGGCCTGATATAAGTGAGCTGATCTCCCATGATCCTCGCCGGTGATCAATTGTGCTTCCTGGTCTAGTTTGGAATTCAGCTTGCTTTCCTGCTGTCTCCTGCTTGCGTTCAGATAAGTCTCTTTCAGTTTTTTTTTTACTGTGATTTGAATTCCTTGCTTTTAGCTGCATTGCTTTTTGTCTTCAGCCGGGTCCCCTTTGGGGGCTTTGGCTGGTCTCCATTCGTTTTTTGTATTTGTTCATTTGCTCAGTTCTTGTGATATTTTACTGCTGGGTAGCTACGTGTCCACACCAGGGATCTGATATAGGTGGTCAAGACCGTGTGGTCTCAGTGTTTTTGGATTCAGAAGTGTTGGAGGTTTTCCTAGGGTTTTTCTGGGTTGCTGAAAGTATTCTCTCCTGTGCTGTCCTATCTAGACAGTTTTGGGCCCCAGCGTTTGCTCAATCTATTTTCTGTCTGTGTTCGTATTTTCTTCTTGTCTAACCGCCATTATATGTTTGGGGGCTACCTACTCTTTTGGGGTCTACTCCGGGGCAGTTAGCTTTCCTCTTTCCATCTTCAGGGATAGCTATCTCTCCGGCTGTGCCGAGGTGTCTAGGACCACCATAGGTACGCTCCACGGCTGCTTCTAGTTGTGCGGTTAGTTTAAGGGTCTGCAACCTATTAGTTTCCAACCTCTCTGGTGTTAGGCTGCCTATGCGATTTTTTGCTCCTGCCTCCTCAGCTACCATAACATAACAGTTCATACACTTCTTCATAGTATAATAGCAGCTAATTCAATTGTCGGTTTCTGTAAATTATAACAGAACCCGACATGAAATGACACATAGTTTAAATACAGTAAACCATGTCATTTCATGTAGTTTGATATATGGTTCTCACTAACAATTACATGAGTGTATGTGTGCAAAATTTCATACATGTAGGGGTTAATTAAATGTGTAAATTCGTTGAAAAAAATGCGTGGGCTCCGCGGTATTTTCTCCACCAGACAGGGAAAGCCAGTGAGTGGGGGCAGATAATAATAGCCTAGGGAGGGTGCATTTTTTGTGCCCCCCGTCCATGGGCGTACCCACCGTGGGGCAGGGGGGGCAGGTGCCCCCCCCTAGAAGCAGGGGCACACAATGAAAGAGAGCGGAGAGAGCAGCACAATGCCGGCTCCCTCTGCCACAGATTGCAGTGCCTGTCTGTGTGCGCAGTGCACGGAGCTCCTGTCTCTCCAGAGCAGCCTCTTCTTGGCCGGCAGCAGCTGTAGTTTCACTTTCTGCCCTGCAGGCTCTGGTTGTCTCAGCCACGCTGGGTCCTAGTGCCCTCTGTGTGCAGACACTGGACACTTCCTGCTCCTGCCTCAGCCACTGCCTGCAAGCTTCATGGTAAGAGGGGATGGAATTTATTAAATTCATTCTGCTCAGGCATGTCATGGTCACTGTGGGGGAATGTGAGAGGATGGGGGTACAGTGGGGGAGGGGTACAGGGCACTGGGGTGAATGTAAGAGGATGGGGTATTGTGGGGGCTAGGGCACTGGGGGGTTAATGTGAGAGGATGGGGTATTGTGGGGAGGGTACAGGGCACTGGGGGGTTAATGTGAGAGGATGGGGGTATTGTGGGGGAGGGGTACAGGGCACTGGGGTGAATGTAAGAGGATGGGGTATTGTGGGGGTTAGGGCATTGGGGGGGTTAATGTGAGAGGATGGGGGAATTGTGGGGGAGGGGTACAGGGCACTGGGGTGAATGTAAGAGTATGGGGTATTGTGGGGGCTAGGGCACTGGGGGGGTTAATGTGAGAGGATGGGGGTATTGTGGGGGAGGGGTACAGGGCACTGGGGTGAATGTAAGAGTATGGGGTATTGTGGGGGCTAGGGCACTGGGGGAGTTAATGTGAGAGGATGGGGTATTGTGGGGGAGGGGTACAGGGCACTGGGGTGAATGTAAGAGTATGGGGTACTGTGGGGGCTAGGGCACTGGGGGGGTTAATGTGAGAGTATGGGGTATTGTGGGGGCTAGGGCACTGGGGTTAATGTGAGAGGATGAGGGTATTGTGGGGGCTGAAGTGGGGGAGGGGCAACAGGTCACAGAGAGTGAATGTGAGAGGATGGGGTATTGTGGGGGAGGGGATACAGGGCACTGGTTGGTGAATGTGAGAGGATGGGGATATTGTGGGGGCTGGCGCACAGGGGTTGATGTGAGAGGATGGGGTATTGTGAGGGAGGGTGGACAGGTCACTGGGGTTGAATGTAAGAGGATGGGGTATTGTGGGGCTAGGGCACTGGGGGTTTACTGTGAGAGGATGGGGGTATTGTGGGGACTGAAGTGGGGAGGGGCAACAGAGCACTGAGAGGTGCATGTGAGAGGATGGGGGTATTGTGGGGTCAGTGGGACAGAACACTAAAGGGTGCATGTGAGACGATGGGCTGTTGGGGTATGGGTGGGGGACAGGGGAGGTAGGGGGCTTTTTTTTACTTGTGAGCTCCTTAATACTTTAATAATAGATTAATATTTCAGCATTATTATAACAAGGGCATAGACAGACGGCCGTATAACTCATGCGAGGATCGCACTGCAATCCTCGGACTTGCTGGTACCGCTCCTGACATGAGCGCGACTGCCATGTATAATATATGGTATATACAGTGTAGTGTCGCATACACTGCTGTATTATACAATATACAACAGTTCTAATGCTCCATACCAAATATGCAGGATAATGTACAGTGTATATGATGTAACCTGTATAAGATGCGACATTGGCTTGCCCCCCCCTAGTTTTGATCCTGGGTACGCCCATGCCCCCGGCTACTAACATCTGCCCCCAGCCACCCCAGAAAAGGCACATCTATTAATAGATGCGCCTTTTCTGGCACTTAGCCCGTCTATTCCCATTGCCCTGTAGCGGTGGCTAATGGGTTAATAATGGGTTAAGGCTACCTTGCTATTGGAAGGTGACTTTAAGCCAGTTTAATAATGGAGAGTTGTCAATTAGACAACTATCAATTATTAATCCTATTGTATGAAATGAAAAAAAAAACACACACATTAATTAAAAATCATTTTAATGAAATAAATACACAGTTTTTGTCCATATTTTATTGTACTGGTAATCCTTCAATTCCCTTGATCTCCTGTAATAAAAAAAATAAATAATAAAACAACATTATTCTTACCTCTCCGGCGCTCAGTCAGGTCCCCCGCTGCAATCTATCTGAAAGGGTTAACAGTTTTACAGCGAGGACGGAGATTATGCTGCAGCCTTGCTGTAAACCCCTGAATGAATGAGCTCATCTCCCGACTGACAGGATATGAGCTGATTAGCTGGGAAGCTTAATTGATTGTTTCCCACACTAATCAGTTCACTTCAGGTCAGCCGGGGACTCCGCACAGCATCAGTGACATCACAGGAAGTCCCCAGCTGACCTGAATTGAACTGATTAGTGTGGGAAACAATCAATTAAGCTTCCCAGCTAATTACTTCATCTCCTGTCAGTCGGGAGATGAGCTCATTCATTCGGGGGTTTACAGCGAGGCTACAGCATTAGCTCCGGTCCCGCTGTAAACATGTTAACCCTTTCTAATGGATTGCAGTGGGGGACATGACTGAGCGGCGGAGAGGTAAGAATATGGTTGTTTTATTTTTTTTTTTTTTATTACAGGAGAACAAGGGATTCGCAAGGATTACCAGTACAATAAAATTTGGTCTAAAACTGTGTATTTATTTCATTTAAATGATTTTTAATTAATGTGTGTGTTTTTTTTCATTTCATACAATAGGATTAATAATTGATAGTTGTCTACTTGACAACTCTCCATTATTAACCTGGCTTAAAGTCACCTTCCAATAGCAAGGTGACCTTAACCCATTATTAACCCATTAGCCACCGCTACAGGGCAATGGGAATAGACAGGCTAAGTGCCAGAAAAGGCGCATCTAATAATAGATGTGCCTTTTCTGGGGTGGCTGGGAGCAGATGTTAGTAGCCAGGGGGGGCACAAAAAAATGAACCCTCCCTAGGCTATTATTATCTGCCCCCATTCACTGGCTTTCCCTGTCTGGTGGAGAAAATACCGCGGGTGCCCACACATTTTTTTTTCAGCGAATTTACACATTTAATTAACCCCTACATGTATGAAATTTTGCACACATACACTCATGTAATTGTTAGTGAAAACCATATATCAAACTACATGAAATGACATGGTTAACTGTATGTAAACCATGTGTCATTTCATGTCGGGTTCTGTAATAATTTACAGAAACCGGCAATTGAATTATGCGGCTATTATACTATGTAGAAGTGTATGAACTATAAATATATGTATATTATATATATATATATATATATATATATATGTCTCAATGACATATATATATATATATTGTATTCTATGTGTATATGTATTCTTTCCATTCTTTATTAAACCTGTCAGTGTGATTTTACAGTATAGCCGGGGATGAATTGCCGGCTTTTCTAAAGGACACCGGTGCGATTTTCTCGCAAGTCACACGTGTGGTCCGTTTGTAATCCGATTTTTCATCGCACCCATAGACTTGCATTAGCGATTCTCGCCCGATAATCGGTGACAATCGCAGCATGCTGCGATTTTCTCGGCCCGAGGAAAACGGCCGAGAAAAAATCGCATGCTGGGAGCTGCCCCATAGATAAACATTGGTCCGAGTGCAATGCGATATTTAATCGCATTCCACTCGTCCGTTTTTGTCGCCAGTGTGACTCCGGCCTACACCGCTTCTTCCCAGGTACCGGTAAATGTCACACTGATGACACACGGATGCTCTCCAACTGTCATCAGTGTGCAAGTGTACATTTTGCCCGTGCTGCAGATAAAAAACTGACTATGCTGTGGGTTTTTCACAAGGACACACAGTCCATGTAAATTATCTGACATGTGCGTACCACCATTGAATACAATGGATGTGCGAGTGTCCATATTTGTGGTCCTTAAAAAAACGGACCACATGCACAAAAAACGTCTGTGTGAAGGGGGCCTAACATGTATTATGCTTTAAAGCTTTGGTTTTATTTCAGATAGCCTCTTTTTTCTTCTTTAAAAGAATATTGTTTTATGAAGATGGCTGACCTAGAACTGAGCAGACATATAAAATAATAGCAATTCAACTTTGCTCAGGGCTGTGTGACTGGTCACCCTGTCCCAGAAAATTGTATTGCACAATAGAAAAAAATATGTCCATTAAATAGAGATTTACACAGTCAGGGTCACTCTTTAGCATCTTTACCATTGTTTGAAATACAATGTTCATTTTAAAAAGAAAAAAGAATTTCCCTTAAAATATCATGCAGCACATTGCCATCTCAAACAAATTGATAAACATGCCTGCAAACAAATGATTTTTGTAACTAGGTACCCTAAAATTACTAAATATTTCTCACATAGAAAAGTTTGTGAATTATTACTAAATGTATTTCATACATGATCTGTCTTCCTATCTTAATTTTTTATAGCCATTTGATCTACTGCATAATATCCATGGCTGCATTTTAAATGCACCTGTTCCAGCACAGCTCAAACTTTCAGTGTAAGGAAGTAGAGGTGTTGCCACAAACCCCTTGATGATATGTATTGTGATATAATTGCTTGCACAGTGTTTATATCTGATTTTGTCTGTTTAGAAATTTGTATGCACACGGTTGGGAAACTAAAGAGTTAACAGTTGGAACTAGCCCAGAATGGGAAGGGCTTTGTGGGAAGACAGAGGATATTTTCTTGGTAGTGGGTCAGATAGGGTCGAGCATGCAGTAGAACCAGACCTATGCTTTGGTAGCTGGTAGACTGACATACTAAGTGTGTGATGCAGAAGAGAGGGAAAACGACAAATGACATAAGATAATACGTCCTAAGGACTGAGGAAACATAGCATGACCCTGACTTATTGTAGCCCAGGCTGTGGATCCTATACAAATGGTACAGTGTTATGTTTCGGCATCTGAGGAGAAATGGCAAAAAATAGCAAAAGCGGTAATACACCAGAGAGGCTGGAACCTATTGGATTACAGTAACCTGAACTAACCACACAACTAGCGGTAGCCGTGGAGTGTTCCTACGTTGATCCTAGACGCCTCGTCACAGCCTGAGAGATAATTACACCTAAAGGCAGAAAGATGGAAGCTATCTGCCCCGGAGCAGATCCCCAAAGAAAATAGGAAGCCCCCAAACATGTAATGGCGGTTAGACAAGAAGAAAGCACGGACACAGACAGAAAATAGAATGAGCAAACGCTGGGGCCCAATCTGTCTAGACAGAAAAGTACAGGAAAGAATTCTGACTGCAATCCAACAAAAACCCTAACAAAAATACCAACACTTCTGATTGCCAAAAAACCTGAGATCACACGACCTCTTCCACCTAAATCAGATCTCTGGTGTAACAAAACGCTATTCAGAAAATAAAAGTAACAAAAGAGCAAAGCAAAAGTGCAGACACAAACGGAGCACAATTGCAGCGCCAGACCCCCAAAAGGGGACAGGCTGCAGTCCACTGCAGGCAGCAAACCAGCAGAGAAAATCAAGCAGAGAAAAAAAAAACAGCAAACACTTATCTGAAGGAGAGCAGGAAACTAGCAGTGCTTCAAGCAAGACCAGAAGAACAATTGATAACCGGCAAGGCTGCTGGGAAATCAAGCCACTTATATCCTACCATTCAGCGCCAGCTGAAGGCCATTCATTACACAGTTCATTACCCTCAGCAACCACCGGAGGGAGCCCCAGCTCAGAAGCCGCTTCCAGCATATTCACAACAGTACAGAGTTTTTTTCCTGGGGAAGTAGAAGGCCCACGTAGAAGAGACTTGACAAGAATAAAGTGTATCGGCATGACAATAGTGAACTGTTATCTACAGTGACCCAGGGCTCAATTGTATGCATTGGAACAGGAATTCTCTTTCAGAGCACAATGGACTTTCAAGATGTTAGTGAGAAATGTAATCAACAAAACTCAAGGAATGGAGCTCTCATTAGTTGGTTGGGAACCTAGAGTAGCTGAGAGCGGTTGTAGTTCTGTTAAGGTTGTACCTAAGAATTCCTCATTTACATATAAAATTAAATTGTTTTACGGTCCAACTAATAAAATAAAATTTATACTTCAGGTAAGAGTTTTATAGGTGTTAAGTTCCCTATAAGACTATATAAGTAGTTGAAATTGTATTTGGGGTGACAGACATTGTTGGTACAGCGCAGATGTGGGATGTGAGTATCTATTATTTTTAATGTACACTGCAGAATATACAGTAGCTAGGTATGAGTGAACCCGAACTGTCATGTTCGGGTTCCAGTACCGAACTCCGAACATGGACTTTTAACAGGATGTCCTGTTTACTCTTAAGGTTTGGATGCCTAATAAAGTTTGTTGAAAGGCTGCAGTGCAGCCAATCAACGAGCTGTTAGACTGTGGGCACTTCTGGAGCCATCACAGTCATGCCAAGTATTGGCATGGCTATGATTGGCCGGCACATCATGTGACCCGGCCTGCATAAATGCCGGATCACGAATGCCACCATTTTGCTCTGATTAGTGTAGGAACAGGACGTAGCAGGAATGAAGGAGAGAATTAGACTGCACACTCTGCAAAAAAGCCGCTGTATCTACTCAGCATCCGTGCCTGTGGGAGTACAGTGCCTTTAAGCCTTTATGTGTACTCTGCACTCTCGCCTGTGGAAGTACTGTGCCTTGAAGCCTCTGTGTGTACTCTGTACACAGCCTGTAGGAGTACTGTGCCTTTAAGCCTTTGCGTGTACTCTGCACCCCTGCCTGTGAGAGTACTGTTCCAAAAAGCCTCTGTGTACTCTGCAGCCATGTCTGTACAGGTAGTGTGAAAAAAAAAAATTCTACTCTGCAGCCGTCTCTTTGCCATTTGTAGGCCAAACATACATTTTTACTGTACCACTGTTTCTATACGAGTAGAGTGCCTAAATAATAAATATACACTTCACCCATCTCTTTGCCATTTGTAGGCCAAACAAATCATTTCACTGTACCGCTGTTTATAGGAGTGATATACCTAAAAAATAAATATACTCTGCAGCTGTGGTTATGTACTGTATATTTTTGATTCAAAAAAGTTAGACTACTTTGTAGTCATCTCTTTGCCATTTGTAGGCCAAACAAACAATTTTACTGTACCGGTGTGTCTACAGTCATGGCCAAAAGTTTTGAGAATGACACAAATATTATATTTTCACATGATCTGCTGCCCTCTGGTTTTTATGTGTGTTTGACAGATGTTTTTATCACAGACAGAAATATAATTGCAAACATATGAGTAACAAAAGCTTATATTGACAGAATGAGTTAATGCAGCAAGTCAATATTTGCAGTGTTGACCCTTCTTCTTCAGGACCTCTGCAATTCTCCCTGGCATGCTCTCAATCAACTTCTGGACCAAATCCTGACTGATAGCAGTCCATTCTTGCACAATCAATGCTTTCATTTTGTCAGAATTTTTAGGTTTTTGTTTGTCCACCCGTCTCTTGATGATTGACCACAAGTTCTCAATGGGATTAAGATCTGGGGAGTTTCCAGGCCATGGGCCCAAAAATCTCTATGTTTTGTTCCCTGAGCCATTTAGTTATCACCTTTGCTTTATGGCAAGGTGCTCCATCATGCTGGAAAAGGCATTGTTGATCGCCAAACTGCTCTTGGAGGGTTGGGAGAAGTTGCTCTTGGAGGACATTCTGGTACTATTCTTTATTCATGGCTGTGTTTTTAGGCAAGACTGTGAAAGAGCTGATTCCCTTGGCTGAGAAGCAACCCCACACATGAATGGTTTCAGGATGCTTAACAGTTGGCATGAGACAAGACTGGTGGTAGCGCTCACCTTGTCTTCTCCGAATGAGGCATTTCCTGATGTCCCAAACAATCGAAAAGGGGATTCATCAGAGAAAATAACTTTACCCCAGTCATCAGCAGTCCACTGCCTGTACCTTTTGCAGAATATCAGTCTGTCCATGATGTTTTTTCTGGAGAGAAGTGGCTTCTTTGCTGCCCTCCTTGAGACCAGGCCTTGCTCCAAGAGTCTCCGCCTCACAGTGCGTGCAGATGCACTCACACCTGCCTGCTGCCATTCCTGAGCAAGCTCTGCACTGCTGGTAGCCCGATCCCACAGCTGAAACACTTTTAAGAGACGGTCCTGGCGCTTGCTGGTCTTTCTTGGGCGCCCTGGAGCCTTTTTGGCAACAATGGAACCTCTCTCCTTGAAGTTCTTGATGATGCGATAGATTGTTGACTGAGGTGCAATCTTTCTAGCTGCGATACTCTTCCCTGTTAGGCCATTTTTGTGCATTGCAATGATGACTGCACGTGTTTCTTTAGAGATAACCATGGTTAACAGAAGAGAAACAATGATGCCAAGCACCAGCCTCCTTTTAAAGTGTCTAGTGGTGTCATTCTTACTTAATCATGACAGATTGATCTCCAGCCATGTCCTCATCAACACCCACACCTGTGTTAATGGAGCAATCACTGAAAAGAGGTTAGCTGGTCCTTTTAAGGCAGGGCTGCAATGATGTTGAAATGTGTTTTGGGGGATAAAGTTCATTTTCTAGCCAAATATTGACTTTGCAAGTAATTGCTGTTAAGCTGATCACTCTTTAGAACATTCTGGAGTATATGCAAATTGCCATTAGAAAAAGTGAAGCAGTAGACTTTGTAAAAATTAATATTTGTGTCATTCTCAAAACTTTTGGCCATGACTGTATATGAGAAGTATACTTAAAAATTAAATCTATTCTGTAGCCGTCTTTTTGATATTTGTAGGCCAAACAAATAATTTTTCTGTACTGCCCTGCCTATATGAATAGTGTGGTAAAAAAATGATTCTATTCTGCAGCCGTGTCTTTGCCATTTTTGGTCCAAAAATGTAATTCTACTCTGCAGCTTTCTCTTTGCCATTTGGAGGCGACACAAATAATCTTACTGTACTGCTGTTTCTATACGAGTAGTGTGCCTTAAAAATAAATCTACTCTGCAGCCATCTCACTGCTATTTGTAGGCCAAACAATGTACTGCTGTGTCTATACGAGTAGTGTGCCAAAAAAATAATTCTACTCTCAGGCCGTGTCATTGTCATTTTTGGTCCAAATAGTAATTCTACTCTACAGCTGTCTCTTTGCCATTTGTAGGACAAAGAAGAACGCGCTTTCAGCGTTCTCACCCTGCTGCTGTTGCCTGTCTGCACTGCAGCATCACTTCTGCCATCCCACTCACTGTGTAATATGCAACGTACCAACAAGGTGGAACTCCACGTTGCATATGTTGGAGAGACTGTACAAGCAGCATGCAATAGTGGAGTTTCAGCAGCAGCATGCATGGGCGAGTCACTCTGCAGAACAACACCATTTCACCACCAATGAGTGAACCTCCATGCGGGACGTGTGTGCTTTGAGTACTTCACGTGCATGGGCAGCGCTGATGATGTCATCATCAGCTTTACTATAAAACTTGTATACATGCAGGAAAAAACAATTCAGGCATTGTTGGAAAGGTGGTGGCATAGGAGGAAGAGGGGTAGGGCCAATTCACACTGTTAGCAGGCCTGTCATCCACATAGCTCAGAGGGTGGGTTACTGTCCCAATAGCAGCCAAGTACCCAACTGTACAGCCAGGGGACTGTTTGGGATGATGATGATGATGATGATGATGATGAAAAACTGTGTTCACAGCAATGTGGCACTCAGAGTAGCTCATGTGCATCACTGGAGCGTGGCAGGGGAATACAAAGTACTCCGACGATACACCTCCCTCCAAGGTCGGCTTGTTGTCTCTGGGCAGCCTAGCACACATAAGCCAAAACATGCTGCTGTGCTTGCACAATGACCACATAGTTGACCATATTGTTACCAGTACAGATTATTGGGTGGCCACCCTGCTGAATCCCAGCTACAAGGTCAACGTACCATCATTACTTCTTTCACTAGAGTGGAATCGCAAAATGTGTTAATACAAGCACACGCAAGTAGAGAAACTACTGATGACTTTCAAACCTGACAGTGAGGGCTCAGTGGAAGAGTAAGGCAGACTGAGGCAGAGGAAGAAGTCACCAACACAACTGGGGCACTGCCACCACCTCTGAAGGCAGGGTTAGCATGGCCGAAATGTGGCAAAACTTTGAGCATTCCACAATAACTGTCACCACCATCTGATATGGTCCATATTAGCAGGAGGCAGTGTTACAACAACATGGTGGAAGAGTACCTGCCCACACGACTCCACATGCTAACTGATGGCTCTTCCCCATTTATCTTCTGGGTCTGCAAATTGGACTCATGGCTTGAGCTTGTACTTTATGCCTTGGAGGTGCTGGTCTGCCCTGTGGCAAGTGGAAATTATAGGCCAGTGAGCTTAACATCTACTGTGGCTAAAATCCTGGAGGGTTTTTTAAGGGATACTATATTGGAGTATCTGAGGCTGAATAACCTCATGACACAGTATCAGCATGGGTTTACGAGGGACCGTTCTTGTCAGACTAATCTGATAAGCTTTTATGAAGGGGTAAGTTCCGGACTGGACCTAGGGAACGCAGTGGACGTGGTGTTCATGGACTTCTCAAAAGCTTTTGATACGGTGCCACACAAAAGGTTGATACAAAAAATGAGAACAATGGGGATAGGGGAAAATATGTGTAAGTGGGTTAAGAACTGGCTCATGGATAGGAAACAAAGGGTGGTTTTTAATGGAGCACACTCAGACTTGGTCACGGTTAGCAGTGGGGTACCACAGGGGTCAGTATTGGGGCCGCTTCTTTTTAACATATTTATTAATGACCTTGTAGGGGGCATATAGAGTACTATTTCAATATTTGCAGATGACACTAAACTCTGCAGGGTAATAAATACAGAGGAGGATAATTTTATATTACAGGAGGATTTATGTAAACTAGAAGCTTGGGCTGATAAATGGCAAATGAGCTTTAATGGGGATAAATGTAAGGTCATGCACTTGGGTAGAACAAACAAGATGTATAATTATGTGCTTAATTGTAAAACACTGGGCAAAACTGTCACTGAAAAAGACCTGGGTATATGGGTGGACGACAAACTCACATTTAGTGGACAATATCAGGCAACTGCTGCCAAGGCAAATAAAATAATGGGATGCATTAAAAGAGGCATAGATGCTCATGAGGAGAACATAATTTTACCTATACAAGTCACTGGTGCGACCACACTTAGAATACTGTGTACAGTTCTGGTCTCCGGTGTATAAGAAAGACATAGCTGAACTGGAGCGGGTGCAGAGAAGAGCGACAAAGGTTATTAGAGAACTAGGGGGTCTGCAATACCAGGACAGGTTATTACACTTGGGGTTATTTAGTTTGGAGAAACGAAGGCTTAGGGGTGATCTTATTACAATGTATAAATATATGAGGGGACAGTACAAAGACCGTTCTAATGATCTTTTTACTCTTAGACCTGTGACGGGGACAAGGGGGCATCCTCTACATCTGGAGGAAAGAAGGTTTAGTCATAATCACAGACGCAGATTATTTACTGTTAGAGCAGTGAGACTATGGAACTCTCTGCCGTCTAATGTTGTAATGAGTGATTCCCTACTAAAATTTAAGAAGGGACTGGATGCCTTTCTTGAAAAGTATAATATTACAGGCTATATTCACTAGTTTCCTAGATATTGCGTTGATCTAGGGAGCTAGTCTGATTGCCGTATGTGGAGTCGGGAAGGAATTTTTTCAGCCAATGTGAAGCTTACTGTTTGCCACTTGGTTTTTTTTGCCTTCCTCTGGATCAACATGTTAGGGCAGGTTAGGATAGGATATGGGTTGAACTAGTTGGACTTAAAGTCTTCCTTCAACCTTAATAATTAATAATAACTAAGTTTACTGTCCACATCCAATGTGGGGAAGCTAACATTCCTTAAAATGAAAAGGAGTGGATCCCACAGGACTTGTCGATACCTTTTGGATGTTACCAGCCACACTCAGCCAGTCTTCATCTCTATTTACCTTTCGTTTTATTTGGGTATCTCCTCCCAAATAAAAAACCTAAAAAAAACTGCTATCACCTCCTCCTCTTCCACCTACACCGCCACATCCACCTCCTCCTCCAGTTGGACCTCTGCCCTTTGGTTGTAGCTTGTTAATTTACTTTTGGGTTCATTCTATATTCTTTTAAGTCAGTTACCTAAAAAAAAAAACAGTGTTGGATAACTCCTCCCTCTCCGCTTCCACTTACATTGCCATGTCCACCTGAAACTCTACTTGCACCTACAACTCATTCTTCTAGATTGCTAGTTTTAGTTTTTTTTAATTATAGGTTGTTTCTGTGATAATACTCTGCGTACCTAAAAGTTTTTCAAATCTGCATGTGTGTCTGTGGGAGTCATGTGCGTAAAAACAAATTTTTATACTCTTATGCACCCATGTCTATGATAGTGCTGTGCGTACAAACAAACCAAACAAATGTTTCTACTCTTATGAACCTATGTCTGATAGTACTGTGTATAAAAACACATTTTTCTAATCTGGAACCATGTATGTGGGAGTACTTTGCTTAAAAACCACTTAAAATAAAGAGAGCATCAAATAAGGCACATAAGACGTGGCTGTCAAGTTTTTGTTTTTTGCCATTTTGTTGTGTTTCTTGTTGCGTATCATCTGCTGGAAATTAATGTTCATTCTTGTCTCATACAGTGGCATGCAAAAGTTTGGGCATCCCTGGTCAGAATTACTGTTATTGGGAACAGTTAAGCAAGTTGAAGATTAAATGATCTCTAACAGGCCTAAAGTTAAAGATGACACGTTTAATTGTATTTTAGGAAAAAAAATAGCTGTGAAGATTGAAAAATCACATTTTCCACCCAAAAAATGTTTTTAGCTCCAAATTTTGCATTTTCACAAGGTTAACAGTAGAAATTGCACCATACAATACCCCATATGAGGTAGAAAATTGCTGTTTGGGTGCACAGCAGGGCTCGGAATGGGAAGGATTATAATTTGTCTTTTGAATGTAAAATTTGCTGGAATCATTAGATGATACCGTGTCCCATTTGGAGAGCCCCTGATGTGCCTAAACAGTGGATGCCACCCACAAGTGAACCCATTTTGGAAACTAGACACCTCAAGGAATGTATTTAGATGTATGGTGAGCACCTTGAACTCCCAGGTGCTTCACAGAAGTTTAAAACGTTGACCCGTGAAAATAAAAAAATCATATTTTCCCCACAAAAATTTTATTTTAGCCCCAAATATAGCAATTTCATAAGGGCAACAGGATAAATTGCATCATACAATTTATTGTGCAATTTCTCCTGAGTGCGTGAGTGGTTAGCACCTTGAACCCCCAGGTACTTTGCAGAAGTTTATAATGTTGAGCCGTGAAAATAAAAAAAATGTTATTTTAGCTCCATTTTTTTTATGTTCACAAGGGTAACAGGAGAAATTTGTTGTGCAATTTCTCCTGAGTACACCGATACCCCAAATGTGGGGGAATACTACTTTTGAGGCACAATGCAAAGATCAGAAGGGAAGAGGCGCTGTATTGGAGTTCAGATTTTGCTGGAATGGTTTGAGGGTGCCATGTCACGTTGGCAGAGCCCCTGAGGTTCCAGAACAACAGAAACCCCAATATGTGAACTAATTTTACAAAGTACACTCCCCAATGAATTCATCTAGGGATGCAGTGATCATATTGACACCACATGTGCCTCACAGAATTTTATACCATTGAGCAGTGGAGAAAGAATAGATTAAATTTTTACCACTAAAATGTTGTTTTAGCACCACATTTTTAATTTGTAAAAAAATCTGAGTGCACCAATACCCTACATGTAAGCTGAGAAAGGACACTTCTTGCTCGAAACGCATAGCTGTTCACATCATGTCTGTCATCATCTTTTTTAATTTTTGAAAAACAAAATTGATTTTTATAAGAAACTGGAACAACACCCATTTTTCTTGATTATCGCTGCGTATTTATGCTTGTGTTCGAAGGACTGGGGTAGGGACAACTGAACATTGCACTAGGATAAGGACGTGAACGTGGTTGCTGGCAGTGTTTGCAAGTGTGGAACAAGTGCAGGTTTGAAAGCATCTTCGCATGCGTCATAAAAAGGGGATTTTCATACACATAGAACAGGGGAAGAGGAAAAGGCAGTGGTGTCGCCGGCAGACACTGTTTATGAACACTAGTGTTCAGCCCAAGTAGCTTGGTGCCATGCTGTCATGTGCCTGAGCATGCTGGTGGTGGTCAGACTGCTAGTTGTGCTCTCCCTGCTGATGCTGGCATGGCAGATGTTGCAAATGGCATTTTTGGAGTTAACTGGGCTGTTTTAAAAAAGCGTCAGACTCGGGAACATCTAACCCTTGTCCTGGCAACTTCACCCATGTTGGTGCTTTGGGGAACAGTTACCCGCCTTGTGTCTCATCTCTGGCCACTCCACTGCCTCTTCGTGCTTGTTGTAATGCTGAAGATCCCTTCACTGTGCGCTGCTGTCTTTGCTCTGCATGTCACCTTCACAGGTTGGGTCAGTGACTTCATTTTCCACCACCTTGTCTTTCACTTCTGCACCCTGGTATTCCTCCTGACTTAACAATATCACTTGTTGGCAATTGTATCTCATCATCATCCACCTCTTGTTACAGCAATTGCATTTTTCCACCGTCGCTTTCTTGTGAGCGTGGCTGCTCAAATATTTAGGCATCACTACATGCGATCTCCTCATGTCTTGCTTGAAACAGGCAGGGCGAGAGGCCAGAATTTGTACATGGAAATGTGAACAGCTCTTTAGATTGTCCAAGTGTGGAAAAATTTGTCTCTGGGCACTCGCCATGGTGGGAGGAAGGAAGATTAGGGTGAGAATTATGTGGTCCAGATTCACGGCTACTGAGACTGGACCGTGTGGAAGACAGGGTGATGCTGGCAAAGTGACTCGAAGCATTATCTGCTACCATCCAACAGCCTATTCACACTGGTCTGTCTTCAAGAGTGGTATTCCATGTGCACCTACAAAGTAAGACAGGAACCTAGGTCGCCATGTGTGTGTTTGTTGTGTTCCCGCATCAGGCACAGTTTCACCTTGCCCACGGCTCTGCCTCGGCCTCTGTGCTCACCATCAGCATCACGTCCACTTCCCTGTCCCTTACCAATGTGTGGAAAATGTACCCACATCAGATGGAATTGTTACAGTGCAGGAGCAATATAGCGATGCTATTTCTAACCTACCAAGTCTGGCTTTTTTATTTTGATGCACAACTGGTGCAGTATAAATGCAATAATAATATTTCCCTGCTGAAAAAAAAAATGCAAGATTAAGAGCGAAAGGACTATTATTAACCATGAGAACTTGAAGGGCTTTTTGTTATGTTATGGTAGCTGAGGAGGCAGGAGCAAAAAACCGCATAGGCAGCCTGACACCAGAGAGGTTGGAAACTAATAGGTTGCAGACCCCTAAACTAACCACACAACTAGAAGCAGCCGTGGAGCATACCTACGGTGGTCCTAGACGCCTCGGCACAGCGGGAGAGATAGCTATCCCTGAAGATGGAAATAGGAAAGCTAACTGTCCCGGAGTAGACCCCAAAAGAGAAGGAAACCCCAAACATATAATGGTGGTTAGACAAGATGAAAACACGAACACAGACAGAAAATAGAGCAAACGTTGGGGCCCAAAACTGTCTAGATAGGATAGTACAGGAGAGAATACTGTCTGCAACCCAGAAAAACCCTAGGAAAACCTCCAACACTTCTGAATCCAAAAACAGAGACCACAGGGTCTCGACCACCTATATCAGATCTCTGATGTGGACACGTAGCTACCCAGCAGCAAGATATCACAAGAACTGAGCAAATGAACAAATACAAAAAACGAACGGAGACCAGCCAAAGCCCCCCAAAGGGGACCTGTCTGAATACAAAAAGCAATGCAGCAAAAAGCAAGGAATTCAAACCACAGTAAAAAAAAAATGAAAGAGACTTATCTGAACGCAAGCAGGAGACAGCAGGAAAGCAAGCTGAATTCCAACCTAAACCAGGAAGCACAATTGATTACTGGCGAGGATCATGGGAATCCAGCTCACTTTTATCAGGCCAGTCATTACCACCTGACCACCACTCATTATTTGCAGGTGTGGGGCTCTTGGTATTCAACATTGTTTCAATACCCTCAGCAACCACCAGAGGGAGCCTCAGCTCCGTAGTCATCTCCAAAATGTTCACAACAGTACCCCCCTTGAGGAGGGGTCACCGAACCCTCACTTGTGCCACCAAGACAATCAGGATGAGCTCGGTGATAGGCACGGACCAGTCTTTCAGCATGAATGTCAGAAGCAAACACCAAAGAATTGTCGTCCTGACCATAGCCTTTCCACTTCACCAAGTACTGGAGTCTCCGCCTGGCCAAACAATAATCCAATATCTTCTCAACCACATACTCCAAATTGCCCTCAACCAAAAAAGGATCAGGAGGTGCAGCCATAGGAACCACTGGCTCGACAAATCTCTTCAATAAAGATTTGTGAAATACGTTGTGAATCTTTAATGTTCCTGGAAGAAGCAAACGGAAGGAAAAGGGATTAATAATCTCCACGATCTTATAAGGTCCAATGAACCTTGGCTTAAATTTTGGAGACGCGACCCTCATAGGGATATTTTTTGAGGACAACCAAACCAAGTCACCCACTTTAAATCGAGGACCATCAGTCCAATGCAGGTTGGCAAACCGCTGGGCCTTTTCTTGAGGAGACAGCTTATCCACTACTTGATCCCAAATCAGCTGCATTCTCTCCACAATAGAGTCAACACCAGGACAGACAGAAGCCTCCACCTGCCCTGAAGAAAATCGAGGATGAAACCCGAAATTGCAGAAAAATGGAGACATGGAGTTTGTCCATTGGTTTGAGGGTGGAACGCAGAAGAAAAAGACAGCTGAACTCCCAGTTTGGAACAAAATGTCCTCCAAAATCTGGAAACAAACTGGACTCCTCTGTCAGACACAATGTTCTCTGGAACGCCGTGCAACCGAACCACCTGTTGAAAAAACAAGGGCACCAACTCGGAGGAGGATGGCAACTTAGGTAGTGGCACAAGATGTATCATCTTGGAAAACCTATCACAGATTACCCAAATAATGGTCATTCTCTGAGAGACAGGGAGGTCGGAAATAAAATCCATGGAGATATGGGTCCATGGCCTCTTGGGCACAGGCAATGGCATTAACAAACCACTAGAGCGAGAGCAAGGTTTGGACCGAGAACAAGTTCCACAGGACTGCACAAAGTCCCTGACGTCATGCGACAAAGTGGGCCACCAAAAGGACTGACTCACCAAGTCTCTGGTACCAAAAATATCAGGATGGCTGACCAATGCGGAGCAATGAATCTCGGACATCACATTCTTCCTCCTCTGGTCTGGGACAAACAATCTCCCAGCAGGGCAACGTTCAGGTTTATCCTCCTGAAATTTCTCCAAAGCCAGTCTCAAATTGGGCAAAATAGCGGAAAGAACCACACCCTCCTTCAGAATAACAGCAGGCTCAGTTACCTCAGGAGAATCCAGAAAGAAACTAATCGAGAGGGCATCCGCCTTAACATTCTTAGTGCCCGGGAGAAAAGAGACCACAAAATTAAAACTTGTGAAAAACAAGGCCACCTGGCCTGTCTAGGATTAAGTCGCTTGGCTGATTCAAGATAAACCAGGTTCTTATGATCTGTGAGGACCACCACCTGATGCTTGGCTCCTTCCAGCCAATGTCTCCACTGCTCAAAAGCCCACTTCATGGCCAATAACTCCCGATTACCCACATCATAATTACGTTCCGCTGGGGAAAATTTTCGAGAGAAAAAGGTACAAGGGTTAATCTTCGAGGTCTCTGGATCCCTTTGGGACAAAACGGCTCCTGCACCAATCTTGGAGGCATCAACCTCCACCTGAAATGGTAGAGAAACATCAGGTTGGCGCAGAACAGAAGCAGAAGTGAATCTCCACTTAAGCTCCTGAAACGCAGAAACTGCCTCAAGAGACCAATTCACTACATCAGAACCCTTCTTGGTCAAATCAGTCAGTAGCTTCACAATACCAGAGAAATTAGCTATAAATTTACGATAAAAATTAGCAAAACCCAAAAATCTCTGAAGAGCCTTCAATGTAGTGGGTTGAACCCAATCACAAATGGCCTGATCTTTGACCGGGTCCATTTCAATAACAGACTGAGACAAAATGAATCCAACAAATGAAACTTTCTGTACGCCAAAAAGACATTTAGATCCCTTCACATACAATGCATTTTCTCTTAAAATCCGGAATACAGTCCGAACATGTTCCACATGAGAATCCCAGTCATTGGAAAAAATCAAGATATCGTCCAAATAAACGATCAGAAATTTATCCACGAAATCCCGGAAAATATTGTTCATAAAAGAATGGAAGACGGAAGGGGCATTAGTGAGCCCAAAAGGCATCACTAGGTACTCAAAATGCCCCTCTGGGTTATTAAAAGCCGTCTTCCATTCTTCACCGTGCTTGATGCGAATAAGATTATACGCCCCCCTGAGGTCAAGCTTGTTAAACCAACCTTCAGCACCTTTCACTCTGGAAAATAGGTCAGAAATCAAGGGTAGCGGATATTGATATTTAACAGTGATCTTATTCAGAAGACGATAGTCAATACACGGCCTCAATGAGCCATCCTTCTTGGCCACAAAGAAAAAGCCGGCGCCCAAGGGTGAAGAGGATGGTCTGATATGACCCTTCTCTAAAGACTCTTTAATATAAGATCGCATAGCATCATGCTCAGGTACAGATAAATTAAAGAGCCGACCCTTGGGAAATTTACAACCGGGTACTAAGTCAATAGCGCAATCATAACTCCTATGAGGAGGTAAGGATGCAGACTTAGGCTACTTTCACACATCAGGCTTTTTGAATCAGGCATGATCCGTCTTATGCCTGATAGGACGGATCCGGCGCTGATTTTAAAAAACTGATGGAACTGATCAGGTTTTTCGCCTGATCCGGCCTGACCTTTTGAACCCGGAAAAAGAAGCTTTTCCATGTTGAAAATACAGACATCAATGTCGAGAAGAGAGAGAGAGAGAGAGAGAGAGAGAGAGAGAGAGAGAGAGACCTTGGACTCCGGATCAGTTTTCTGACGGATTTGTGAAAAATCTGGTCCGGCTCCATAGGTTTGCATTGTTTCCGGCCGCCTGAAGTGCCGATTCAGGCACTGTCAGGTGCCTCCGGAAAAAAAAAAAAACGTTACAAAAACCGTCTTGTCCGGCCGCCGGAATGTACAATTCCGACGGATCCGGCCAAAAACGGATGCAACGCAGTGACATCAGGCGCGATCCGGCGCTAATGTAAGTCAATGCTAAAAAAACGCATCCGTTACCGGATCCGTTTTTTTAGAAACACGCCGGATCGCGCCTGATTCAAAAAGCCTGATGTGTGAAAGAGGCCTTACTCTCACTAAACACATTAGAAAAATCAGTCAAATAGTCAGGGACATCTTGAGACTGGGGAGAGGCAGAAAAAACAGGAGTGTCAGCACGAACACATTGACAACCCCAACTGGTCACAGACACAGATTTCCAATCCAAAACAGGATTATGAGTCTGCAAGCAAGGAAAACCCAGTACAATAATGTCATGTAAATTATGTAGCACCAAAAATTTGCAATTCTCTTGGTGGTCCGGGTCAACCCGCATTATCACCTGGGTAGAAAACTGGGGTTTATTCTCCGCCAAAGGGGTAGAATCAATGCCCAGCAAAGGAATAGACCTCCGCAGGGGTATCATGGGAAACCCACAACGTTTGGCAAAATCAAAATACATCAGGTTTATTGCTGCTCCTGAATCAACAAAAGCCTGAGGCGAAAATGTGGACATGGAGCAAATCAAGGTAACAGTCAACAGAAATTTAGTCTGAACACTACCCAAAACAACTGAGTGCGCAAAACGTCATCCCCGCTTGGGGCAGACGGAAATAGCATGGGAAGCGTCACCACAGTAGAAGCACAACTTATTACGCTTTCGAAACTCATGACGCTGTGCCCCAGAAGTAACTCCATCACACTGCAAGGGCTCAAGGGCTGGCTCGCAATGCCTCACAATCTCACGCATATTTCTACGCTCACGCAAACGTCTGTCAATTTGAATAGCTAATGACATAGAGTCATTGAGACCAGAGGGGACAGGGAATCCCACCATAATGTCCTTTACAGTCTCTGCCAGACCCTTCCGAAAAAGAGCTGCCAGAACATCATCATTCCATTTAGTAAGGACTGCCCACTTTCTGAATTTCTGACAATACAGCTCAGCGGCTTCTTGACCCTGATTCAATGCCAACAAGGTTTTCTCAGCTTGATCGGTAACATTAGGTTCATCGTACAACAACCCCAGAGCCTGAAAAATACATCAACATCATTCAAAACAGGATCCCCAGGTGTCAGGGAAAAGGCCCAATCCTGGGGGTCACCGGGCAACAGGGAGATGACAATTTGAACCTGCTGCGCCGCGTGCCCTGAGGACTTAGGCTTCAAGGCAAAAAACAACTTACAGTTATTTTTAAAATTCAAAAATTTAGACCGATCCTCCCAAAATAAATCCGGCATAGGGATCCTAGGTTCCACAACAGGCAACCCAGCAAGATAGCTAGCAATACTCTGAACTTCAGCAGCAAGCTGCTCCACACGATCGGACAAATGCTTGACCTCCATTGGGGAAAAAATTCTTCCTCAGCCCCCAGAGAAAAAAGAGGGAAAAAATGTAACAAACAGAAAAAAAAAATTCTGACAACACTGACAACTTTTTTTTTTACAATTTTTTCCCTTCTGTTGAGTACCATAGAATTTCAGTATGGCCGGTGATTCTGTTATGATTTGGTAACCGAGGAGGGCAGAAGCAAAAAACCGCAAAGGCAGCCTAACACCAGAGAGGTTGGGCTCTAATAGGTTGCAGACCCCTAAACTAACCGCACAACTAGAAGCAGCCGTGGGAAGTTCCTACAGTGCCCTGGACGCCTCGTCACAGCCGGAGAGATTAGCTACCCCTGAACATGGAAAGAGGAAAGCTAACTGCCCCGGAGTAGAGCCCCAAAGGAATAGGAAGCCCCCAAACATATAATGGCGGTTAGACAAGATGAAAACACGAACGCAGACAGAAAATAGAATGAGCAAACGCTCAACCCAGAAAACCCTAGGAAAAACTCCAACACTTCTGTTTCCAAAAATGCTGAGACCACACGGTCTCGACCACCTATATCAGATCTCTGGTGTGAACACGCAGCTACCCAGCAGAAAAAAATCACAAGAACTGAGCAAATGAACAAATACAAAAAGAGAACAGAGACCAGCACAAGCCCTCAAAGGGGACCTGGCTGAACTCAAAAAGCAAGGCAGCAAAAACAATGAAAATCAAACCTCAGAAAAAAATAAAAATTAACTTATCTGAATGATAGCAAGAGACAGCAGAATGCAAGCTGAATTCCAACCAAGACCAAGAAGTAACAATTGATCACCGGTGAGGATCATGGGAGGTCAGCTCACTTATATCAGGCCAGCTGATAACCATTCATCAATTGCAAGTGGTGGACTTTTGCTGTTCAACATAGGTTCAATACCCTCAGCATCCACCAGAGGGAGCCTTAGCTCCGAAGTCATCTCCAACACGTCCACAACAGGGCCCCATATATTTCTCCATACAGAATGGACTCCATATAATGCTCCATAGAGAATGGGCTCCATATATTGCTCCATACAGAATAGGCCCCATATATTGCTCCATACAGAATGGGCCCCATATATTGCTCCATACAAAATGAGCCCCATATAATGCTACATAGAGAAAGGGCTCCATATATTGCTCCATGCAGAATTAGCCCCTATATATTACTCCATACAAAATGGGCCACATATATTGCTTTGTAGCGAATGGGCGCAACATAGTGACCCATACAGAATGGACCCCATTTAATGCTCCATACAGAATGTGCTCCTTATAATGATCCATACAGAATGTGCTCCATACATAAAAAAATAAATATTCAAACACTCACCTCTCCTTGCTGGTGGTAAGTATTTCAAATAGTGTAAAGCACGGGGGGGTCCAGGGCCAGTGTCTGCGCTGGAACCAGACCACCTGACTCCAAGACCCCATAATGTGCTGGTGTCCCCGACGGTGAGTGGGCCCCCCACTTGCTCAGGGCTCTGGCACTTGCCCGGGTGCACCAGGTGGTGATGCTGGCCTTGGATCACACCTTCACAGCCAGTTATGAAAAGCTCTTCTGCCCTTTTAACTCCTACTCTTGGATTGGACAATGGAAATGATTGGATCCACCTATCATTTACCAATCATTCACCTGACACCTGAACTCATACTGTTCCATATAATAAGGTATGAAATATAGAATATATAAGTGGCACATTATATGGCTGCGGTAAAAAGATAAGGTGTCATGCTAAAAATTGTTACTTCTGGTTTGTGGGGACAGCGTGCAGACTAGGAGAGCGGCGCACCAGCGCCCTGCTATGGAGGAAGCACGGAGAGGTCCCCATATTATATGTACCATTTCAGGTCCATTCTGCCCCATATGGTGACCTTTATCAGCTATTCACAGAGGTATCCCTTATTTCCTGTATCTATATTTTTCATTTTTATACATCTCCTTATATCTTCTTTTCTATGTCTCTTTCCTAGGATTTCTCTTAAGGGGATTATTAACTTTTCCTTAACCCTCATCTGCCCCTTTTTTAACTGGAACTAAGGTAATTATTGTATATTTTGTCCATATCCTCTTTCATTGTGCCTTGGATATTTACTTATAATCAATTCCCTATGCATTGCGCTTTCCTTTATATGGCATTGCTTAACCTTTTTATTTTATTATTTTATTTCTTTATTTTTTGGTTTTCTGTTCTTTGATTACTCCCCCAGATCTTTTTCCTGATGCTAATTCGCTATATGATTGTGTTTTACTAATATATACTAGTGTTTATTCTCTGGTTGCACCTGTATATAATGTCACTCATTTCTTTTTGGTGTTTTATTGTTTTTTCTTTGCTAGATATTTTTTGACTACTATTTTTGTGTTTATATATGTCCATTTTATCTTTTAGTATACCCATGAATAAGACCCTGATGGGTCGAAATGTCGGGTGGTTCTGGTATTCTTCATGATTTGTTGTCGCACTGTTTAATAAATTCAATCACTTGCTGCAAAATTTTTGTGAGAGTGTGGAGTGAATTCCTACCTATTACTGACAGAAAGTATTCAGTAAACATGACAGAAGTACATCACACTGTGACTGACAGAACGTGTTCAGTTAACGTGAGTGAACTATGTCGCACTGTGACTGAGAGAACTTGTCCAGTAAACGTGACTGAACTACATCACACTGTGACTGACAGAACTTGTTTAGTAAACATGAGTGAACTATGCAGGGCCGGCGTCTGCACCCACCGCCACCCACACACATCATGCCATCACGCCGCAATAATTATTTTCCCTCCATTTGCTCATTTTCCCCTCCATTTGCTCTCTAACACGGGTTCTGTGACAGTCCCTGTGATATTACTAAGGCCGCGGTCGGGTATCCGAGGGGCTTGCCCGCACCACTCCCCCAGGAAAACACCCACATCCAATGCAGAGGCAGCTGAGCAGAGAGGTGGGCGGGATATGCCGAGGAGGAAGCAGGAAGAGCGCCTGTCGCTGATTGGTCGCGTCCGGCCGGGCGCGACCAATCAACGACACTGGATTTCCATTACAGACAGAATTAGATTATTAAATAGTAGATTATCTAAAAATGTTGTACTGACATGGGTTTGGAAACACATTAATACATTTTATAACTAAAAAAATAAGAAACATTAATTACAGTAATTATGTTTAATTTTTACATTCTCAGAACAGTATGTCATATAAATGTATTATATGCCTGATCACAAGATTGCTTGAAAGCATAGAAAGAGTCTAGGTCATAGCCATAAATAACAAGTTATAGATGGAGATGCTGTTATAGATTTTAATTTGGGAAGTGTGGCACCTCTGAAGTTAGTGTTGTATTCTGTCTGGAAAATTACAATATGACAGCAGGACTTCTGCTTTACAAACCAAATAACCATTTATAGCCAACTGAACCTGACTTGTTGACTATCAATTAGAGTTGAATGAAGCAAGAAAAATCAGACTTAGGTAAGTTTGGATACTTGTCATTTTAATGTATAAACATATTATAGACATGTATGTAACTAATTGTAAAAGGTAAAATGTATTTATTGGTGCCTCCATATGTTGTCTCTTGTGTGTCTATCTCATGAACATGGACAGATTTTTGTTTCCAGGAATGAAATAATGAAAGTACTATTATGCAGGGATACGGATAGTCATTGTGCCACATCAATTCATTAGCTTTAGTGGAGCAGCTACAAGTAAATGTGATGAGTCCTCAATTCCCATAACTATGCACCCAAGTTCAAAAAGTCTGTGGCGCTTCAACACCATGAAGTGAATTAATTGCCAGAGTTTGGTGAAGTTAAACACTCATCATTAGATCATTCGTTTTTTACTCCCCTTCTTCCCAGAGCCATAATACTTTTATGTTTCAGTCCACATAGACATCTGATGGCATACTTTTTTGTTGAACGAGTTGTACTTTTGAATGTCACCATTATTTTTTCCACATAGTGTACTGGAAAACAGGAAAAAAATCCCAAGTGCAGTGAAATTGTAAAAAAAAAAACACAATTCTGATTTTTTTTTGGAACTGTTTTTACAATGTACGTTTTTTTGTAAAAATGATTATGCAATATGGTTCTACTCATCAATACAATTACAGTGATATTAAATATGTCCATTTCTTAGTTATTTGAGTGGTGGAAAAAAAATCTGAATTCCCCCCGCCCAAAATTTCCCCCCCCATTTTCTGAGACCAGTAGCATTTTTATTTTTCTGTGATAGAGCTATGTGATGGCTTATTTTTTGCAGGGCTAGACAATGTTTTATGAGTAATATTTTAGGATTGATACGACTTGTTGATCGCTTGTTACAGCCTTTTGTGTGGAATTGTGGTGACCAAAAAAACCTAATATTTTTCTGTTTACAGTGTTTACAGATCTGGTTAATTGTTTTCATATTTTGATAGATCAGACTTTTCTGAACTCGACGAGACCACATAGGTGCATTTAAAAAAAAAAAAAAATCTATATTTTCAATGGGGAAAAGGGGTGTGATTTGAACTTTTATTTATTTTTTCTCATATTTTTTAAAACCATTTTTTTACTGTTATTGTTAGCCCCTTAGGGGACTTGAAGATGCGATAGTCTGATCGTTTGTGTTATATACAGCAATGCGACACCATGCGGCATATAGCAGAAATCACGTTCTCCTTTGAAACCTGGCCACTGGCAGAGTTTCAAAGGAGCTCTCTAATGACAGTCATGAGGGTCATTAGCTGACTCTCAGCTGTCATGACAACCCATTGCTAACCCCAAATTACGTCATGGGCGCGTCGATGGTCGTGAGATTTACAGTGGCATTTTACAACTTAACAATAGTGGGCGGAGCACTGCTTCATCAGCGATTATTAGGGGTAGGTCCTAGCTGTAATACACAGCCATCACCTGCTGGGTATGGGGCGGGTTTGCTGAGTGATCCCACTCCATACAGCCACTTTCGAAATGTGCCGGACAAGTACAACGGATGTCGTGAAGGGGTTAAAATCCAAATTTTCTGGCTGACAACTGTGACTGCCAGTTCCTGTACAGATTAGGTATCCTGACACCACAGTCCCTAGTGGTGCCTGTAGGTACAAAGATAGCCCTAACCAAAGAACTATTAGATGGCAACTCGAACCTAAACTCCTGAAACGGCCCACGTGCTGCTTCACTTTCCTCCTAAAGAACCGGAAGGCAGAGCAGAGTGTGACTTAACTTCAAGAGGAGAAGTTAGCTGGAGAAAGGAAAGATCTCAGAGTGAGTGAAGAACGAAATGCCAAACAAAGAATAAAGCAATTAATGTTTAACAAGTATACAGCATTACAAAAAAAACAGAAGAGAGGTGAAAATTAAAGCAAAGAAACAACAATGTAAGAATCCTTAACTCAAAGTTCACAGACTGACGCCAAACACAATACATCTAAATGAATCTATCACCAGCAGGAAACACCCACTGGAAGACATAATATAAAGCTGCATACAAAATGTGAAAGCTGGACAAATGAAAAATGTGTTAAGCTATTAAAAAGCAGCCAGAAAAAAGAACTCAAACACCCAGAGAAAAGGTGTGTTTCCTGTGGCTCAGAAGAAAATGAATCTGACCACAAAACATAAGCTCAAAGGATCAAATCTATGAGCATGATATTTTCAACAACATGGTGGAAGAGAATGTGTCTACTCATCTCCATGTACTGAGTTATAGTCTGGCCCATTTAACTTCTGGGACTCCAAATTGGTTAAATGGCCTGAGCTTGCCCTTTCCACCTTGGAGGTGCTGGCCTACGCAAGTGTACTGTCGGAACATGTGTTTAGCACAGCAGGAGGTGTGATCATAGATAGGCACATGGGCCTGTGCACAGCCAACGTGGGCAAGCTCACATTCCATTAAAATGAGCCAGGTGTGGATCCCACAGGACTTATCTGCACCTTTGGCTGAATAAAGAAGAATAGCAGCTGCACCCATCCATTGTTAAACTCCATCGAAGTTTGTTTGTTCTAAGTTTGGGCACCCATGGTCAAAATTACTTTTATTGTGAACACTTGAAGATAAAATGATCTCTAAAAGGGCTAAAGTTAAAGATGACACATTTCCTTTGTATTTTAGGCAAAAACAATATACATATTGTCATTTACATTTGAAAAATTACAAAATGGAAAATGGGCTGATGCAGCAGTTTCGGCACCCTGCATGGTTAGTAGCTCCCTTTTTGCAAGTATCACAGCTTGTAAACGCTTTTTGTAGCCGGTCAAGAGTCTTTCAATTTTTATTTGAGGGATGTTCATCCATGGAAAATTCTTCCAGTTCTGTGAGATTCCTGAGTCGTCTTGTGTGCACTGCTATTTTGAAGTCTAGCCACAGATTTTCAATGATGTTCACATCAGGGCACTGTGAGGGCCATTCTAAATCCTTAAGCATGAGCCTTTTGAGGTGGTATATTGTAGACTTTGTTTAAATTTCATTGAATCCAATCTTCCCTTTATCCGTGAAATGTTCCCCGTGTTACACTCGGTCCCCGCACTGGCTCTGCACTCCGTCCTGGTCACTCACCTGTTCCTCTGGCTGTCCCTCTGCAGCAGTCTGCGCGCAGGCTGGGGTCTCCTGTCCCATCTGCTCCTCGGCGTCCTGTGTCCTCCTCCACTTCCTGGCACGCTGCTAGCAGGCCTCCAGATAGATTGCCTAGGACGCGAGGCCGCGCCCACCGTCTCTCTTAAAGGGTCAGCGTGCATTTTTTGAAATAGCTAATTAACCAATGGCAGCGCACTCAGTACTATATCTGGTCACTCCACCATAAGGGGAGTGCCGGAGCAACGTGTTCTATCATTGCTACATCCGGTTCTGTTCCTGATCTGTCTGCGCTGCGTCTGCAGTCTCTGTGCTTCGCTGATACTGTTTGTCTCCTCAGATCATTGCTAACCCGTATCTGGCTAACCTGGACAATCTCGGCTATTACTGGTGCAAGTCTCATCCCGTTCCGCCATCAGCCATCTGTACCCGTGGACCGTGACAAGGTCACTGAAGCCAGCCTGCCACCATCCATTCTGGACCAGGACCTTACCCTTCTCCGTCAAGAACCCTCCACGGACTCTGTATATACCTGTTATCCTTTTGGTCCCTCTGGGACAGCTGCCACGTGTCCGGGGTCTAACTGGAGGTAGCACCTGTGTCCTCCGGGTATTCCATTCTGGTCCTGTTCGAGGGGCCTTACTACGGGTACCCGGGGCTCACTAGTTACGCCCCCTTCGGAGCCCCACGGACCGCGGTCTCGAGGTTCCACATTAAAAAATAAAAACGAATGTGAACTTCACCATCTCTGCCTCCGCTTCCATTCGTTACAGATTGCTCCGGCCATGGAACCCGCTGGATCCCAGAGATCTCCGACCACGGATCTGTGCCAGGAGGTGAACCGTTTGGGAGTTCAACAGGACAAGATCACGACTTATCTACGCAGCTTGTCTACCCGCATGGATTCCTTGGGGTCCTCGTCTGCACCTGACTCTTCTATCAATACTCAGGTACCAGTTCCCATGGCAAGTCAAGGTCCCCGCCTGGCGGCTCCTACCCGTTTCCAGGGTGATCCTACTCAGTGTCGGGGTTTTCTCAATCAGTGCACTCTACACTTCGAAATCTTGGGGCATATGTTTGCTTCTGACCGAGCCAAGGTGGGCTTCATCATGTCACACCTGGGAGGAGAGGCCCTCGCCTGGCTAAACCCGCTATGGGAGAGAGGGGATCCGCTGGTTAATGATCTTCAATCTTTCCTAGAGGCTTTTCGCAGGATATTCAATGAACCTGGTCGCACCACTTCGACTGCCTCAGCTTTGCTCCGCCTGCGCCAAGGTACTCTCACGGTAGCTCAGTATGCTGTTAAATTCCCCACCCTCTCGTCTGAATTATCGTGGAACAATGAGGCCCTGGTTGCTAACTTCTGGGAAGGCCTATCCGTAAGAATCAAGGATGAGCTGGCTGGACGGGACAGACCTACCCTCTTGGAAGAGCTAATATCCTTGGCAACCCGAATTGACCTGCGTTTTCAGGAGCGTTCCATGGAGATCAAGCGGGACAAAAGGTCCTATCACCTGGACTCTAGTTTGTACAAAACAGGTACCTCGCCTTCCTCCTCCGAGGCCATGGAGGTAGACCATGTAAGTTTGGCCACCCGCCACCGGGAGGCACGTCGCAAGGAGGGAAGTTGTTACTACTGCGGTAGTTCTGAACATTTGATCCATTTCTGTCCTAAAAAGTCGGGAAACTCCAGTGCCTAGGTCCAGTAGGAGGGGCCAACCTAGGTAGAGAACAGTCCTCTCCCTCTTTACACATCTCAGTCTCCGTGTCCTATGGAGCAATAAAATTCTCCGAACATTGTTTACTGGATTCTGGAGCTGCAGGGAACTTCATCCAGCGGGCGGTTGTGGATCATTACCACTTACCAGTCCAGCGTCTTCCTGATCCGTTACAGGTGTCCGCCGTGGATGGCAAACCACTGACCGAGCCCGTCCAGTTTCAAACCGAGTTGGTGGAACTCCGGGTAGGTCTTATGCATGCTGAACGAATGCGATTTTATGTATATCCCGGTTTGTCCCATCCCATGCTTTTAGGTTTACCTTGGCTCCAGATGCATGAACCAGTCCTTAATTGGAAAACTGGAGAAGTTCTGCGTTGGGGAGATACCTGCATGAATCGTTGCTTAACCCGGATTCAACCTGTTTCGCCTCCAGTCCAGCCTGATATCCTGCCAGGGTTGCCTTCCGCCTATTGGTCCTTCTCTGACGTCTTTGGGAAAAAGGAGGCTGAGAGACTACCTCCACACAGGTCGTATGACTGTCAGATAGAGCTTCTTCCTGGAGTATCTCCTCCTCGCGGGAGAGTTTATCCCCTTTCACAGGCAGAGACTCAGGCTATGTCGGGCTACATCCAAGAGAATCTGGCTAGAGGATTTATCCGAAAGTCATCGTCTCCGGCAGGAGCTGGATTCTTCTTTGTGAAGAAGAAGGATGGATCCTTGCGGCCCTGTATCGACTATCGGGTCTAAATCAGATCACGGTAAAAAAACAGGTATCCATTACCTCTTATTTCAGAGCTGTTTGATCGTCTCCGAGGGGCAAGATCTTCACCAAATTGGATCTCAGAGGGGCCTACAACCTGATCCGAATCAGAGAGGGAGACGAATGGAAAACAGCCTTCAACACCCGTGACGGCCACTATGAATACCTGGTAATGCCATTTGGCCTAAGCAATGCACCTGCGGTCTTTCAGGAATTTGTTAATGACATTTTCAGGGACTTGCTCTATACTTGTGTCATGGTCTACCTGGACGATATTTTGATTTTCTCTGCTGACTTGACGTCACACCGGAGGCAAGTACGCCTGGTCTTACAAAGACTGAGAGAGAACAGGCTATATGCCAAATATGAGAAATGCCTCTTTGAGCAGTCTTCCTTGCCTTTCCTTGGGTACATTGTATCTTCCACAGGATTAAAGATGGATCCGGAGAAGTTGTCTGCAGTTCTCAACTGGCCTCGTCCATCTGGGCTAAAAGCCATACAAAGGTTCCTAGGGTTCGCCAATTACTACCGGCAATTCATTCCACACTTTTCCACCCGAGTGGCTCCAATCACAGCCTTAACCCGGAAAGGTGTAAACTCTAAGGAATGGTCCTCCGGGCAGAAGAGGCTTTTGTTTCTCTCAAAAAAGCCTTCGCTTCCGCACCCGTTCTCCATCGTCCTAATTCAAATGAGCAATTTTTTCTTGAGGTTGACGCTTCTTCCATAGGTGCAGGAGCAGTTCTGACAAAGAAGTCGTCTACCGGGCGGATGATCTCGTGTGGTTTTTTCTCCAAGGTTTTTTCTCCTGCAGAAAGGAACTACTCTGTCGTTGATCGCGAACTGTTGGCCATCAAATTGGCTCTGCAAGAATGGAGACATCTTCTTGAGGGAGCTCATCACCAGGTAATCATATTCACCGACCATAAAAACCTTGCCTATCTCCAATCTGCTTTAAGACTGAACCCCCGTCAGGCCCGTTGGGCATTATTTTTTGCCCGTTTCAATTTTGTACTTCATTTCCGTCCAGCTGACAAGAACATCAAGGCAGACGCACTCTCTAGAGCCTTCTTGCCTCCTGAACTGGAGGAAGAACCTCAGCACATTATTGAACCTTCTAAGTTAGTCTCTGTTGCCTCCACTGATCTGGCCCGGCTTCCTCCAGGGAAGACTCTCGTGTCCGCTTCTGATCGTAGTCGTGTTCTGCGCTGGGGTCATTCTTCTAAGTTGGCTAGCCATGCTGGTCAGAAAAAGACGCAGCAACTCATCTCCCGTTATTACTGGTGGCCTACCATGGGTAAGGATATCCAGGAGTTCGTCGCAGCCTGTCCTTCATGTGCCCGTAACAAAACTGTTAAACATCTACCAGCCGGCAGGCTTCTGCCTCTTCCGATTCCGTCCGCTCCCTGGCAGCACATCGCGATGGATTTCATCACGGATCTTCCCATTTCTTCTGGCTGCTCAGTGGTATGGGTTGTGGTGGACCGCTTCTCTAAAATGGCCCACTTCGTTCCGCTATCTGGCCTCCCGTCTGCTCCAGAACTGGCCGCTCACTTCATTCAGCACATCTTCCGTTTACATGGATTTCCTCTCCACATCGTGTCCGACAGGGGCGTCCAGTTCACCTCTAAGTTCTGGAGAGGACTCTGTAAAATGGTAAAAATTGAACTAGATTTTTCTTCTGCATACCATCCCCAGTCTAATGGGCAAGTGGAGAGGATCAATCAAATCCTGGCTGGATATCTGCGTCACTTCATCAAGCTCATCATAATGACTGGGTAGAATTACTGCCCTGGGCGGAATTCTCCTACAACAACCAAGTAAGTGAATCTTCTGGAAAGTCTCCCTTTCAGATTGTGTTTGGACTCCAACCCGGAATTCCTCTTCCTGTCTCGGGATTGTCTGATGTTCCGGCAGTCGATACCGTGTCTAAGAATTTCTCGAACATTTGGAGAGAGACCAGGTCGGCTTTGGAGAAAGCCTCTCAACGTATGAAAACGCATGTGGACAAAAGACGTTTGGAGGCTCCCATCTTTCGTCCAGGAGACAAGGTATGGCTCTCCTCCAAGTACATCCGTCTGAAGTTACCATCGTACAAATTGGGTCCCCGTTTCATTTGTCCCTTTGAAGTCTTGAGACAAATCAACCCGGTCTCTTATAAACTGAAATTGCCTAATTCTCTACGAGTACCTAACTCATTTCATGTTTCCCTCCTCAAACCAGTAGTGTTGAGCTCCTTCTTTAAGGACCCGGGTACCACTCCTGATCCGGTTTCTGAGGATGATGTTTTTGAGGTAAAACATATCTTGGCCTCTAAGAGAGTAAGAGGTAGGATCTATTACCTGGTGGACTGGAGAGGTTTTGGTCCTGAGGAGAGGTCTTGGGAACCTAAAGAGAACATCCAGGCTCCTCTTCTTCTTAAAAGATTTCACGCAGGCTTAAAAAGAGGGGGAGTAAAGAGGGGGATACTGTTACACTCGGTCCCCGCGCTGGCTCTGCACTCCGTCCTGGTCACTCACCTGTTCCTCTGGCTGTCCCTCTGCAGCTGTCTGCGCGCAGGCTGGGGTCTCCTGTCCCATCTGCACCTCGGCGTCCTGTGTCCTCCTCCACTTCCTGGCACGCTGCTAGCAGGCCTCCAGATAGATTGCCTAGGACGCGAGGCCGCACCCACCGTCTCTCTTAAAGGGGCAGCGTGCATTTTTTGAAATAGCTAATTAACCAATGGCAGCGCACTCAGTACTATATCTGGTCACTCCACCATAAGGGGAGTGCCGGAGCAACGTGTTCTATCATTGCTACATCCGGTTCTGTTCCTGATCTGTCTGCGCTGCGTCTGCAGTCTCTGTGCTTCGCTGATACTGTTTGTCTCCTCAGATCATTGCTAACCCGTATCTGGCTAACCTGGACAATCTCGGCTATTACTGGTGCAAGTCTCATCCCGTTCCGCCATCAGCCATCCGTACCCGTGGACCGTGACAAGGTCACTGAAGCCAGCCTGCCACCATCCATTCTGGACCAGGACCTTACCCTTCTCCGTCAAGAACCCTCCACGGACTCTGTATATACCTGTTATCCTTTTGGTCCCTCTGGACAGCTGCCACGTGTCCGGGGTCTAACTGGAGGTAGCACCTGTGTCCTCCGGGTATTCCATTCTGGTCCTGTTCGAGGGGCCTTACTACGGGTACCCGGGGCTCACTAGTTACGCCCCCTTCGGAGCCCCCCGGACCGCGGTCTCGAGGTTCCACATTAAAAAATAAAAACGAATGTGAACTTCACCATCTCTGCCTCCGCTTCCATTCGTTACACCCCGTGCCATTGGCTGCAACACAATCCCAAAGCATGATTGATCCACCCCCATGCTTAATGTATGGTGAGATGTTCTTTTCCTAAAATTCTGTGCCTTTTTTGCTCCACACAAACTTTTGATCATCGTGGCCAAAGAGTTATATTTTAATCTTATCAGTCCACAGGACTTGTTTACAAAATACATCAGGCTTGTTTAGATGTTCTTTTGCATATTTCTGACCCTGAATTTTATGGTGGTGATGCAGGAGAGGGTTTCTTCTGATGACTTTTCCATGAAAGTCATATTTGTGCAGGTGCCTTTGAACTGTAGAACAATGTACCACAACTCGAGAGTCTGACAAATCTTTGTGAAGATCTTTTGCAGTCTGATTTGCCTCTGTAGCAATTCTACAAGCAGGTTTCACTAAAATTTTCCTTGGTCTTCCAGACCTTACCACTGTTCTTGTTTACTGCATTTTCTTAATTACTTTTCATTTCGAACTGAGGAAAGAGAAACTTGAAAAAGCTTTAACATCTTCTTATAGCCTTCTCCTGCTTTGTGAGCTTCCACCATTTTCATTTTAAGAGTGCTAGACATCTGCTTAGAACCTATAGATGCTGTTTTTTGGCACAAGGTTAGAGGAGGCTGGGTTTTTATAAAGTGTGGAAATTTGCATCACCTGGCTTTTCCTAATGATGATGCAATCCATAACCCTAAGGCCGGGATCACACATGCGAGTAAGTCGTCCGACACTTGGTGACGTAATACCGCTCATTAAGGCCATGAATATGGAAGCCACACCCATGGGAGTGGCGTCGCGTCCATATTACATAACCTTAATGAGCGGGTATTACGTCACCGCTCAGCATAGGAGAGCTGCAGGAAGCCGGGGAGAATGCAGGATTGCAGGGACGTTCAGCGATGGCACGGGGAGGGGTGAGTATGATGTCCCAGCCACCGGCTCCTGCCGCGGCACCCCCTCCCCCGCTGGTTTCTGCCCAATGAGTCGTGTATAAGCCGAGGGGGCATTTTCAGCACGAAAACAGGTGCTGAAAATCTCGGCTTATACACGAGTATATATGGTATTTTGTTTTTTATTGTTTTATTTTGAATGGAGCGAATGGGGGAGTGGTTTTAACTTTTATATTTTTTTAATATTTTTTAAAACTTTTTTTCACCTTCTACTTGCTTCAATAGTCTCCATGGGAGACTAGAAGCTGAAATCAGCTGATCACTTGTGCAACACAGAGCAGGGCTTCAGCTCTGCTTTGAGTAGCAGAAATGCTCACTTGCTATGAGCACTGACTGCTGGGCAGCACTCATAGCTTCCTGGCAATGAGAACCACAGGGGTTTTCTGCAGACCCCAGGTTGCCATGCCAACCCATCGGCGAACCATGGTCATGTGACACAGGCACCAATTGTCAAGGATTAGTAACACGCCACTGTCAGAAGCATTTAACATGGATTCTACCCATGGCTACTAGGAGCACATGTCAGCTGATGAAATCAACTGACACAGGGGCGGACATACCTCATGTGCAGCCGCACCGGAGGGGGAGAACAATGATGGAGGTGGTGGAGAGAGTAATGATGGAGGTGGTGGAGAGGGCAATGATGGGGGTGATGGGAAGGGCAATTATTGCAGTGGTGGAGAGGGCAATGATTGGGGTGATGGAATGGGAAATAATGGGATGCAGATGGGAGGAGGAAAATGAAAGATGGGGATTGAGATGGGAGGAAGGGGGACTTATAATGCACTTATGAACAAGGGGAGGTGGAGGAAGATGTTAGATATGGATGTAAAATGAATTGGGTGGTGGAGGAGGGTGCTAAGCCACTGATATCGTCCTCCCCATCTAACAATTCATTGTGATGTTATCAAGGACTTAAAATTTATTGGGGATTGGGAGAGGAGGCAATAAGCTGCATTGGACACTTTATAATGAACTGAAAGGTGGGAGAAGAGTCTATCAGGGACTTGTAATGAATTGAGAGGTGGCGGATGATGCTCAGTGCCTGATAGTATCTTCTCCCACCCCCAAATTCATTTTGATGCTATCAAGAACTTATAATTAGGGTTGAGCATTCCGATACTGCAAATATCGGGTATCGGCCGATATTGGCTGTATCGGAATTCCGATTCCGAGTTCCGATATTTTCGTCTTATCGGATACCGGAATCGGGATTGTCACTGTCAGTGTCCGTCGGTCGGGTCTGTCAGGAGTCAGCGGCACTTACCTGGCAGAAGATCTCCGGCGGTCACGTCCTGGACTGCTTGATGGCCGCAATCTTCTTTCCCCGGCGGTCACATGCAGTTTCTCGCGATAACTGCAGTGACTGCTGGGTAATCCCGGCCGTAAAGCAGTCAGTCCGATGACGTCACCGCCGGGGAAGCAGGTAATCAGCTGTGCTGCGTCGCGATGACAGGCTCTGCCTGTCATTCCGATGTAGCAGAGTTGGATCGTCGTGGGACTGTCGTTATGGACTGCGTCGGACAGGTGGTATACTGTTGGTTTGTTTTTTTTTCTTTTTTTACAGGAGATCGATGGCGTCGCAGGAATGAGAGTACAATAAAATTAATGAAAACTGTGTTGTCTCTTTTATTTCATTAAAATACTTTTTTCTTGCTTTGTCTTTTTTTTATGCATTTAATAACTTTGGGATTAATAATGGATCGGTGTCTTATTGACACCTCTCCATTATTAACCGGGCTTATTGTCACCGTGCAATCAACGGTGACATTAACCCCTTATTACCCCGCTTGCCACCGCTACAGGGCAAGTGGGAAGAGCCGGGTAAAGTGCCACAATTGGCACATCTTTTGATGCGCCAAATGTGGGGCTGCTGTAGCCTGGTATTATCAGGCTGTTGAGGGCCAAAATCCATGGGCCTTGACAGTCTTTTAATACCAGGCCGCAGCAGTCTGCATTTTACTTGGCTGGTTAACAAAAATAGGGGGGATCCCCACGCCGTTTTTTTTTCGAGGGGATCCCCTATTTTTGTTAACCAGCCAAGCTAAGCAGACTGCTGTGGCCTGGTATTATCAGGCTTGCAAGGTCCATGGATATTGGATCCTTACCAGCCTGAAAAACCAGGCCTCAGCGGTCTGCTTCATCTGGCTGGTTAACAAAAATAGGGGGGACCCCATGCCAATTTTTTTCGAGGGGATCCCCTATTTTTGTTAATCAGCCAAGATATGCAGACTGCTGTGGCCTGGTATTATCAGGCTGGCAAGGTCCATGGATCTTGGCTCCTTAACAGCCTGAAAATCCAGGCCTCAGCGGTCTGCTTCATCTGGCTGGTTAACAAAAATAGGGGGGACCCCACGCCAATTTTTTTCGAGGGGATCCCCTATTTTTGTTAATCAGCCAAGATATGCAGACTGCTGTGGCCTAGTATTATCAGGCTGGCAAGGTCCATGGATCTTGGCTCCTTAACAGCCTGAAAATCCAGGCCTCAGCGGTCTGCTTCATCTGGCTGGTTAACAAAAATAGGGGGGACCCCACGCCATTTTTTTTTAGAAGGGAACCCCTATTTTTGTTAATCAGTTCCCTCTGACGTCACTGATTGTGTCCCTGGCTGACCTGAAGTGAAAGTGGAAAGCAATCAATTAAGCTTTCCACTTAAGGGCCCGTCTCACATAGCGATATCGCTACCGAGATCGCTGCTGAGTCACTAGTTTTGTGACGCAGCAGCGAGCTCACCAGCGATATCGCTGTGTGTGACATTCAGCGACGATCAGCCCCCCTGCCGGGTATCGCTGATCGTCGCTGAAATGTCAGGACCTTTTTTTGATCGCTGGTTTCCCGCTGACAGGCACGCATCGCTGCGTGTGACAGGCGGGAGACCAGCGATCCGCTGGTAACCAAGGTACACAGCGGGTTTCCAGGCGCGGGGCTGTGCCTAGAAACCCGCTGTGTACCTTGGATACCAGCGCCCTGATGCAGGGAGCTGGTATCCAAGGTACACAGCGGGTTTCCAAGCGCTGCGCGGTGCCTGGAAACCCGCTGTGTACCTTGGTTACCAGCGGATTGCTGGTCTCCCGCCTGTCACACGCAGCGATGCGTGCCTGTCAGAGGGAAACCAGCGATCAAAAAAAGGTCCTGACATTTCTGCGACGATCAGCGATACCCGGCAGGGGGGCTGATCGTCGCTGAATGTCACACACAGCGATATCGCTGGTGAGCTCGCTGCTGCGTCACAAAACTTGTGACTCAACAGCGATCTCGGTAGCGATATCGCTATGTGAGACGGGCCCTTAAGCGATGTTACCCGCAGTGTCGCTGTCCCAGATCGCTGCCTGAGCTGCCTGTTTGGCAGCTCAGCAGCGATCATGTAGCGATACACCAGCGATCCTGACAAGTGCATATCGTTGTCGGGATCGCTGGTGTATCGTTATGTGACACCCAGCCTTTACTCTCCTGTCAGGCAGGAGAGGAACTCATTCATTTGGGGTTTACTGTGAGGCTGCAGCATTAGCTGCGATCCCTGCAGTAAACATTAACCCTTTCTGAAGGATTACACCGTGGGACCTGACTGTGCATGGGATAGGTAAGAATAATTTTGCTTTTTTATTTTATTTTTATTACAGGAAATGGTTTTTGCAGTAAAATAAAATATGGTCAAAAACATGTGTCTTTATTTCATTAAAATGATTTTTAATTAAAGTGTGTGTGTTTTATTTTTATTTCATGCAATAGGATTAATAATTGATAGTTGTCTAATTGACAGCTCTCAATTATTAACCTGGCTTAAGGTCACCTTTCAATAGCAAGGTGGCTTTAACCCCATATTAACCCATTCGCCACCGCTACAGGGCAATGGGAATAGACGGGCAAAGTGCCAGAAAGGGCAAATCTAATTATAGATGTCTTTCCTGGGGTGTCTGGGGGCAGATGTTAGTAGCCGGGGGGGCAAAAATAATGGTCCCTCTCTGGGCTATTATTATCTGCCCCCACTCACTGGCTTTGTCTGTCTGGTTGCGAAAATAGGGCGGGAGCCCACGCATTTTTTTTCAGCAATTTTACACCTCATATATATATATACATGTCATTGAATTTGTGACACATATATATATATATTTATATTTGTAGTTCATACACTTCTACATAGTATAATAGCCGCTAATTCAATTGCCGGCTTTTGTGAAAATGCAGAACCCGACATGAAATGACACTTGGTGTACATAGGGTTAACCATGTCTTTTCATGTCCTTTGCTATCTAATTTGCACAAACAATTAAATCAGTCTATGTGTGCAAAATTTCACACCTGTAGGGGTTAATTAAAGGTGTAAATTCGGAGCAAAAAAGTCCGTTTTTTTTACAACGAATTTACACCTTTAATTTACACATTTAAAGGAAATGCCAAAATGCCTGAAGTCCAGTGTCAAGTACCCACAGTCAGTGATGATGTGGGGTGCCATGTCAGCTGCTGGTGTTGGTCCACTGTGTTTCATCAAGGGCAGGGTCAATGCAGCTAGCTATCAGGAGATTTTGGAGCACTTCATGCTTCCATCGGCTGAAATGCTTTATGGAGATGAAGATTTCATTTTTCAGCACGACCTGGCACCTGCTCACAGTGCCAAAACCACTGGTAAATGGTTTAATGACCATGGTATTACTGTGCTCAATTGGCCTGCCAACTCTCCTGACCTGAACCCCATAGAGAATCTGTGGGATATTGTGAAAAGAAAGTTGAGAGACGCAAGACCCAACACTCTGGATGAGCTTAAGGCCGCTATTGAAGCATCCTGGGCCTCCATAACACCTCAGCAGTGTCACAGGCTGATTGCCTCCATGCCACGCCGCATTGAAGCAGTCATTTCTGCAAAAGGATTCCCGACCAAGTATTGAGTGCATAACTGAACTTTATTATTTGATGTTTTTAAAAAACACTTTTATTTTATTGGACGGTTGAAATATGTTAATATTTGAGACAGGTTTTTTGGGTTATCAGGAGTTGTATGCCAAAATCATCAGTATTAAAACAATAAAAGACCTGACAAATTTCAGTTGGTGTGTAATGATTCTAAAATATATGAAAGTTTAATTGTAATCATTACATTATGGAAAATAATGAAATTTTGCACTATATGCTAATTTTTTGAGAAGGACCTGTACAGTGTATGTTATCTTGTTATTTTTAGGGCTGCGAAGATCATCGTGGCAAGACTAGTCGTGGCTGGGAGATGACAACATGAAGGTCTAACCAAATGGCGAAGAAACAGGAGAAAGTGTCTCTAATCAGAGTTGATGTCAGCGGTAAGTGCCTGGATGTAGATATTATTCTGTATTTGCACTGTGTGATGTGGACTGATAATGTTTTTTTGTAAAATCCCTTATTCTACATTCTCACATTTGTGTAAAATGTCCGTGTGCTTCCAGATTTTTTTATCAGATGGCACACGGACTCATAGAGTTTTATAGGTCTATTCACACATACATGAAAATCACAGTTCTTAGACTGTGTAAGGCGACCAGGTTGGTAGTCGTGGCAACGAGCTGGAGTGCTCCCTCACCCTGGCACCCCATAGATCAGACCCGGGCAAGGGGCGGCCCGCGGGCCGCATCCGGCCCGTCGGCTGTCAGTGACCGGCCCGCCAGTGGCGTAGCGTGGGGGGGGGCGGGGGGGGCGGTCCGCCCCAGGCGGCACGTGTGTGTGGGGGCGGCACCCTTTCCTTGCCCTCCGTCTCTACAGCATTAGCCTCACAGCAGCTAGCAATGACGCTGCTATTGCTGTAGTCTTCTGTGCCCACAGGACCTGTGATGAGGTCACAGGAGGGGAGGAGTCAGGGGTCAGATGATCAGTGTCCTCCTTGTGTGCAAGACTGCTGTGATGTTGTCATGGTGCTGGATTAGGTAAGTTTGTGTGTGTGTGTGGGGGTCGGGACTCGGGTTTACAGTGTGGATGTAGCGAGCGGTGTGTGTACGAGGTGTACGGAGCAGGAGCCTGTGTGTACGAGGTGTACGGAGCAGAGCGTGTGTGTAAAGGTGTGCGGAGCCGTGTACAGAGCGGAGCCGTGTGTGTGGCGGAGCCGTGTGTGTACGAGGTGTACGGAGCGGAGCCGGTGTATAAGGTGTACGGAGCGGAGCGGTGTGTGTACGAGGTGTACGGAGCGGAGCGTGTGTGTACGAGGTGTACGGAGCGGAGCCGTGTGTGTACGAGGTGTACGGAGCGGAGCGTGTGTATAAGGTGTACGGAGCGGAGCCGTGTGTGTACGAGGTGTACGGAGCGAGCCGTGTGTGTACAAGGTGTACAGAGCGGAGCCGTGTGTGTACGAGGTGTACGGAGCGTAGCCGTGTGTGTACGAGGTGGTACTGAGGGGAGCCGTGTGTGTACGAGGTGTACGTTGTGGAGCCGTGTGTGAACGAGGTGTACGGAGCAGAGCCGTGTGTTGTACAAGGTGTACGGAGCAGAGCCGTGTGTGTACAAGGTGTGCGGAGCCGTGTACAGAGCGGAGCGTGTGTGTGCGGAGCCGTGTGTGTACGAGGTGTACGGAGCGGAGCCGTGTGTTATAAGTGTACGGAGCGGAGCCGTGTGTGTACGAGGTGTACGGAGCGGAGCGTGTGTATAAGGTGTACGGAGCGAAGCCGTGTGTGTACGAGGTGTACGGAGCGGAGCCGTGTGTGTACGAGGTGTACGGAGCGGAGCCGTGTGTGTACGAGGTGTACGGAGCGGAGCCGGTGTATAAGGTGTACGGAGCGGAGCCGTGTGTGTACGAGGTGTACGGAGCGGAGCCGTGTGTGTACGAGGTGTACGGAGCGGAGCCGGTGTGTGGGTGTACGGAGGGGTGGTTACGGGGAGAGCGGAGCCGTGTGTGTACGAGGTGGTACGTTGTGGAGCCGTGTGTGAACGAGGTGTACGAAGCGGAGCCGTGTGTGTACGATGTGTACGGAGCGGAGCCGTGTGTGTGCGGAGCCGTGTGTGTACGAGGTGTACGGAGCGGAGGCCGTGTGTATAAGGTGTACGGAGCGGAGCCGTGTGTGTACAAGGTGTGCGGAGCCGTGTACAGAGCGAGCCGTGTGTGTGCGGAGCCGTGTGTGTACGAGGTGTACGGAGCGGAGCGTGTGTATAAGGTGTACGGAGCGGAGCCGTGTGTGTACGAGGTGTACGGAGCGGAGCCGTGTGTGTACGAGGTGTACGGAGCGGAGCCGTGTGTGTACGAGGTGTACGGAGCGGAGCCGTGTGTATAAGGTGTACGGAGCGGAGCCGTGTGTGTACGAGGTGTACGGAGCGGAGCCGTGTGTGTACGAGGTGTACGGAGCGAAGCCATGTGTGTACGAGGTGTACGGAGCGGAGCCTTGTGCGTGTGAGGTGTGTGGAGCGGGAGCCGTGTGTGTACAGGGCCACAAAGAGAGGAGCCGGCATGTACAAGGGTCCTGTTACTTGCGGGATCTGTGTGCTTGGGGGCTGCAGGGGGGAAGGAGGGGTGCCATTATGTGCATGGGTCTGCGTGGGGACAGAGCGAATGCTGTTATCTGTGTAGGGCTGGGTCCCTGTCCCGCTGTCTGCCGGGAGGTTTACTTTCCCGCTTTAGAATGTACATGCGGAAACCCGGGGACCCCCCAGTTCTTGCAGCCACATGTCAGTTCCACCGGAGGTGACGTGCTGTAAATCAGTGAAGCTGGAAATGACCGCTGACCTCATTTCCGGCGGTAGCTTACAGCAGCAGGTACTGTAACTCGTTCTCGGGAGAGTCTTCAGAACGGCGACGCATCAAGCCGCTGGATCTGTTGGAGTGAGAGCCGGGTATTGTACGGACTGCTGCATACAATACCCGACTCTCACTGAGCGAGACAAGCAGGATTTGGGGGATCTCAACATGGGATCTGTTCAACAGATGAAGAGATCCCCAGATCCTGCCTGTCTCGCTCAGTGAGAGCCGGGTATTGAATGGAGCGCCTCATAGCTGGTGAGATCCCCACATCTGGGGAAATGAAGTCAGCGATGGAATGTGACTTGTGGCTGCCAGAATGTGTGGGAGGTCCCGGGGTTTCCGTATGTACAATTCTAATGCGGAAAGTAAAACCGCCTGGCCGGGGCAGCGGACAGGGTCCCGAAATCGGGACTGTCCCCCTGAAACCGGGACGGTTGAGAGGTATGTGTTTATAATTATTGTTTATGAACAATGTGATCAGCAGTGCTAAGTGGGTGTGGTCAGGGCGTGGATATGGGGTGGACCAGTGAAATGGGTGTGGCTAGGGGTGTGGCCTAAAATTTGCCGCCCCGGGCGCACAAACGTTTGCTACGCCACTGCGGCCGCTCCGGCAGATCAGCAAGGATGCATGATCTCACCTTGTCTGAGGTCTGAGTCGGCGCAGTATTTCAGAAGTCACACCATACCAAGCGCTACCCGGAATCGGCGGCGCGCTGAACGCTATTATATGCGTTCCAGCCGGGGCATGCGCAGTAGACTATCTGCTCCTTTTTTTTGTTTATTTTGCAAGGAAGCATTCAATTAATACCGGAAGTGAAAGTGTGCGCTCTAGCCTGTGTCTTCCCAGGGAGCAGGGGGAGGTACCGGACATGAGGGAGAAATAAATGTGGTTCACCGGGCATGGTGTTTGAACTTCTTTGGGCTATTGCGAGTTGGGAACTTCCGCCGGGAGGAAAGGGGGGTTCCTGGCGGTTTTATTTAAAAGGAGGGAAAGTATCGGCGGTTTTTATCATCTCACACCAGGAACGTGATGTTTGCTTTTCGGGCCCCGATGAGCCAAGAAGGCAAAATTGTTGGGGCGGTAATTTTATGGGCAGTTGGCAGAAGTACCAATAATAATCATTGATGGTCCATTGGCATGTTTGTAATCATTTGGTGTTTTTTAAAGGGGCCGGTGGGTGTCCCCTCCTTTCCGGATTGGGGCAAGCTTTACTTATATACGTGATTGGTGTGGGTGCACCTTGAGGAAAACAGTATTACCCTGTTAAGGGTTTTTATATATCTAGCAACTGAGACCTTGATTGATTGAATATTTTCAATGAATAGCCTGTTTTTTCATTTGTTTGTAAGGGTCTAAAAACTTACCTTATGCGTGCAAATTGATTGGACTGGTCAGTTGAAAAGTGGAAATTGGGAGGATTTTTTTCTTGGGAATATTGTATTTTTTATAACAGACCTGGTGGGGTGGAAAGATATCCGCTTCATGATTTAAATGCCATATTTGCCAAA
>JARQOD010000004.1:202898702-202942010 GCA_033576555.1 Oophaga sylvatica | reverse complement strand
TGCTTCATCTGGCTGGTTAACAAAAATAGGGGGGACCCCACGCCAATTTTTTTCGAGGGGATCCCTATTTTTGTTAATCAGCCAAGATATGCAGACTGCTGTGGCCTAGTATTATCAGGCTGGCAAGGTCCATGGATCTTGGCTCCTTAACAGCCTGAAAATCCAGGCCTCAGCGGTCTGCTTCATCTGGCTGGTTAACAAAAATAGGGGGGACCCCACGCCATTTTTTTTTAGAAGGGAACCCCTATTTTTGTTAATCAGTTCCCTCTGACGTCACTGATTGTGTCCCTGGCTGACCTGAAGTGAAAGTGGAAAGCAATCAATTAAGCTTTCCACTTAAGGGCCCGTCTCACATAGCGATATCGCTACCGAGATCGCTGCTGAGTCACTAGTTTTGTGACGCAGCAGCGAGCTCACCAGCGATATCGCTGTGTGTGACATTCAGCGACGATCAGCCCCCCTGCCGGGTATCGCTGATCGTCGCTGAAATGTCAGGACCTTTTTTTGATCGCTGGTTTCCCGCTGACAGGCACGCATCGCTGCGTGTGACAGGCGGGAGACCAGCGATCCGCTGGTAACCAAGGTACACAGCGGGTTTCCAGGCGCGGGGCTGTGCCTAGAAACCCGCTGTGTACCTTGGATACCAGCGCCCTGATGCAGGGAGCTGGTATCCAAGGTACACAGCGGGTTTCCAAGCGCTGCGCGGTGCCTGGAAACCCGCTGTGTACCTTGGTTACCAGCGGATTGCTGGTCTCCCGCCTGTCACACGCAGCGATGCGTGCCTGTCAGAGGGAAACCAGCGATCAAAAAAAGGTCCTGACATTTCTGCGACGATCAGCGATACCCGGCAGGGGGGCTGATCGTCGCTGAATGTCACACACAGCGATATCGCTGGTGAGCTCGCTGCTGCGTCACAAAACTTGTGACTCAACAGCGATCTCGGTAGCGATATCGCTATGTGAGACGGGCCCTTAAGCGATGTTACCCGCAGTGTCGCTGTCCCAGATCGCTGCCTGAGCTGCCTGTTTGGCAGCTCAGCAGCGATCATGTAGCGATACACCAGCGATCCTGACAAGTGCATATCGTTGTCGGGATCGCTGGTGTATCGTTATGTGACACCCAGCCTTTACTCTCCTGTCAGGCAGGAGAGGAACTCATTCATTTGGGGTTTACTGTGAGGCTGCAGCATTAGCTGCGATCCCTGCAGTAAACATTAACCCTTTCTGAAGGATTACACCGTGGGACCTGACTGTGCATGGGATAGGTAAGAATAATTTTGCTTTTTTATTTTATTTTTATTACAGGAAATGGTTTTTGCAGTAAAATAAAATATGGTCAAAAACATGTGTCTTTATTTCATTAAAATGATTTTTAATTAAAGTGTGTGTGTTTTATTTTTATTTCATGCAATAGGATTAATAATTGATAGTTGTCTAATTGACAGCTCTCAATTATTAACCTGGCTTAAGGTCACCTTTCAATAGCAAGGTGGCTTTAACCCCATATTAACCCATTCGCCACGCTACAGGGCAATGGGAATAGACGGGCAAAGTGCCAGAAAGGGCAAATCTAATTATATTTGTCTTTCCTGGGGTGTCTGGGGGCAGATGTTAGTAGCCGGGGGGGCAAAAATAATGGTCCCTCTCTGGGCTATTATTATCTGCCCCCACTCACTGGCTTTGTCTGTCTGGTTGCGAAAATAGGGCGGGAGCCCACGCATTTTTTTTCAGCAATTTTACACCTCATATATATATATACATGTCATTGAATTTGTGACACATATATATATATATTTATATTTGTAGTTCATACACTTCTACATAGTATAATAGCCGCTAATTCAATTGCCGGCTTTTGTGAAAATGCAGAACCCGACATGAAATGACACTTGGTGTACATAGGGTTAACCATGTCTTTTCATGTCCTTTGCTATCTAATTTGCACAAACAATTAAATCAGTCTATGTGTGCAAAATTTCACACCTGTAGGGGTTAATTAAAGGTGTAAATTCGGAGCAAAAAGTCCGTTTTTTTTACAACGAATTTACACCTTTAATTTACACATTTAAAGGAAATGCCAAAATGCCTGAAGTCCAGTGTCAAGTACCCACAGTCAGTGATGATGTGGGGTGCCATGTCAGCTGCTGGTGTTGGTCCACTGTGTTTCATCAAGGGCAGGGTCAATGCAGCTAGCTATCAGGAGATTTTGGAGCACTTCATGCTTCCATCGGCTGAAATGCTTTATGGAGATGAAGATTTCATTTTTCAGCACGACCTGGCACCTGCTCACGTGCCAAAACCACTGGTAAATGGTTTAATGACCATGGTATTACTGTGCTCAATTGGCCTGCCAACTCTCCTGACCTGAACCCCATAGAGAATCTGTGGGATATTGTGAAAAGAAAGTTGAGAGACGCAAGACCCAACACTCTGGATGAGCTTAAGGCCGCTATTGAAGCATCCTGGGCCTCCATAACACCTCAGCAGTGTCACAGGCTGATTGCCTCCATGCCACGCCGCATTGAAGCAGTCATTTCTGCAAAAGGATTCCCGACCAAGTATTGAGTGCATAACTGAACTTTATTATTTGATGTTTTTAAAAAACACTTTTATTTTATTGGACGGTTGAAATATGTTAATATTTTGAGACAGGTTTTTTGGGTTATCAGGAGTTGTATGCCAAAATCATCAGTATTAAAACAATAAAAGACCTGACAAATTTCAGTTGGTGTGTAATGATTCTAAAATATATGAAAGTTTAATTGTAATCATTACATTATGGAAAATAATGAAATTTTGCACTATATGCTAATTTTTTGAGAAGGACCTGTACAGTGTATGTTATCTTGTTATTTTTAGGGCTGCGAAGATCATCGTGGCAAGACTAGTCGTGGCTGGGAGATGACAACATGAAGGTCTAACCAAATGGCGAAGAAACAGGAGAAAGTGTCTCTAATCAGAGTTGATGTCAGCGGTAAGTGCCTGGATGTAGATATTATTCTGTATTTGCACTGTGTGATGTGGACTGATAATGTTTTTTTGTAAAATCCCTTATTCTACATTCTCACATTTGTGTAAAATGTCCGTGTGCTTCCAGATTTTTTTATCAGATGGCACACGGACTCATAGAGTTTTATAGGTCTATTCACACATACATGAAAATCACAGTTCTTAGACTGTGTAAGGCGACCAGGTTGGTAGTCGTGGCAACGAGCTGGAGTGCTCCCTCACCCTGGCACCCCATAGATCAGACCCGGCAAGGGGCGGCCCGCGGGCCGCATCCGGCCCGTCGGCTGTCAGTGACCGGCCCGCCAGTGGCGTAGCGTGGGGAGGGGGCGGGGGGGCGGTCCGCCCCAGGCGGCACGTGTGTGTGGGGGCGGCACCCTTTCCTTGCCCTCCGTCTCTACAGCATTAGCCTCACAGCAGCTAGCAATGACGCTGCTATTGCTGTAGTCTTCTGTGCCCACAGGACCTGTGATGAGGTCACAGGAGGGGAGGAGTCAGGGGTCAGATGATCAGTGTCCTCCTTGTGTGCAAGACTGCTGTGATGTTGTCATGGTGCTGGATTAGGGTAAGTTTGTGTGTGTGTGTGGGGGTCGGGACTCGGGTTTACAGTGTGGATGTAGCAGAGCGGTGTGTGTACGAGGTGTACGGAGCAGGCCTGTGTGTACGAGGTGTACGGAGCAGAGCCGTGTGTGTACAAGGTGTGCGGAGCCGTGTACAGAGCGGAGCCGTGTGTGTGCGGAGCCGTGTGTGTACGAGGTGTACGGAGCGGAGCCGTGTGTATAAGGTGTACGGAGCGGAGCGGTGTGTGTACGAGGTGTACGGAGCGGAGCCGTGTGTGTACGAGGTGTACGGAGCGGAGCCGTGTGTGTACGAGGTGTACGGAGCGGAGCAGTGTGTATAAGGTGTACGGAGCGGAGCCGTGTGTGTACGAGGTGTACGGAGCGGAGCCGTGTGTGTACAAGGTGTACAGAGCGGAGCCGTGTGTGTACGAGGTGTACGGAGCGTAGCCGTGTGTGTACGAGGTGTACTGAGCTGGAGCCGTGTGTGTACGAGGTGTACGTTGTGGAGCCGTGTGTGAACGAGGTGTACGGAGCAGAGCCGTGTGTGTACAAGGTGTACGGAGCAGAGCCGTGTGTGTACAAGGTGTGCGGAGCCGTGTACAGAGCGGAGCCGTGTGTGTGCGGAGCCGTGTGTGTACGAGGTGTACGGAGCGGAGCCGTGTGTATAAGGTGTACGGAGCGGAGCCGTGTGTGTACGAGGTGTACGGAGCGGAGCCGTGTGTATAAGGTGTACGGAGCGAAGCCGTGTGTGTACGAGGTGTACGGAGCGGAGCCGTGTGTGTACGAGGTGTACGGAGCGGAGCCGTGTGTGTACGAGGTGTACGGAGCGGAGCCGTGTGTATAAGGTGTACGGAGCGGAGCCGTGTGTGTACGAGGTGTACGGAGCGAGCGTAGCGGTGTAGGTACGAGGTGTACGGGGTACGCGGAGCCGTGTGTGTACGAGGTGTACGGAGCGGAGCCGTGTGTGTACGAGGTGTACGTTGTGGAGCCGTGTGTGAACGAGGTGTACGAAGCGGAGCCGTGTGTGTACGATGTGTACGGAGCGGAGCCGTGTGTGTGCGGAGCCGTGTGTGTACGAGGTGTACGGAGCGGAGCCGTGTGTATAAGGTGTACGGAGCGGAGCCGTGTGTGTACAAGGTGTGCGGAGCCGTGTACAGAGCGGAGCCGTGTGTGTGCGGAGCCGTGTGTGTACGAGGTGTACGGAGCGGAGCCGTGTGTATAAGGTGTACGGAGCGGAGCCGTGTGTGTACGAGGTGTACGGAGCGGAGCCGTGTGTGTACGAGGTGTACGGAGCGGAGCCGTGTGTGTACGAGGTGTACGGAGCGGAGCCGTGTGTATAAGGTGTACGGAGCGGAGCCGTGTGTGTACGAGGTGTACGGAGCGGAGCCGTGTGTGTACGAGGTGTACGGAGCGAAGCCATGTGTGTACGAGGTGTACGGAGCGGAGCCTTGTGCGTGTGAGGTGTGTGGAGCGGAGCCGTGTGTGTACAGGGCCACAAAGAGAGGAGCCGCGCATGTACAAGGGTCCTGTTACTTGCGGGATCTGTGTGCTTGGGGGCTGCAGGGGGGAAGGAGGGGTGCCATTATGTGCATGGGTCTGCGTGGGGACAGAGCGAATGCTGTTATCTGTGTAGGGCTGGGTCCCTGTCCCGCTGTCCAGGCCGGGAGGTTTACTTTCCCGCATTAGAATCGTACATGCGGAAACCCGGGGACCTCCCACACGTTCTTGCAGCCACATGTCACGTTCCACCGGAGGTGACGTGCTGTAAATCAGCTGAACGCTGGAAATGACCGCTGACCTCATTTCCGGCGGTCAGCTTACAGCAGCAGGTACTGTAACTCGTTCTCGGGAGAGTCTTCAGAACGGCGACGCATCAAGCCGCTGGATCTGTTGGAGTGAGAGCCGGGTATTGTACGGACTGCTGCATACAATACCCGACTCTCACTGAGCGAGACAAGCAGGATGTGGGGATCTCAACATGGGATCTGTTCAACAGATGAAGAGATCCCCAGATCCTGCCTGTCTCGCTCAGTGAGAGCCGGGTATTGAATGGAGCGCCTCATAGCTGGTGAGATCCCCACATCCTGGGGAAATGAAGTCAGCGATGGAATGTGACTTGTGGCTGCCAGAATGTGTGGGAGGTCCCCGGGGTTTCCGTATGTACAATTCTAATGCGGAAAGTAAACCGCCTGGCCGGGACAGCGGACAGGGTCCCGAAATCGGGACTGTCCCGCTGAAACCGGGACGGTTGAGAGGTATGTGTTTATAATTATTGTTTATGAAACAATGTGATCAGCAGTGCTAAGTGGGTGTGGTCAGGGCGTGGATATGGGTGTGACCAGTGAAATGGGTGTGGCTAGGGGTGTGGCCTAAAATTTGCCGCCCCGGGCGCCACAAACAGTTGCTACGCCACTGCGGCCGCTCCGGCAGATCAGCAAGGATGCATGATCTCACCTTGTCTGAGGTCTGAGTCGGCGCAGTATTTCAGAAGTCACACCATACAAGCGCTACCCGGAATCGGCGGCGCGCTGAACGCTATCTATATGCGTTCCAGCCGGGGCATGCGCAGTAGACTATCTGCTCCTGTGTTATATTGTTTATCTGTCACCCGGAAGCAATTCAATTAATACCGGAAGTGAAAGTGATGCGCTCTAGCTCAGTGTGTACTTCCTATCAGGGACGCAGGAGGGAGATACCGGACATGAGAGAGAGAAATAAATGTGCGTTTCAACCTGGGCATGCGTGTTTGAACTTCTTCATGGTGCTATTGCGCAGTTGGGAACTTCCGATCCGGGACGCAGGAAGGAGGTATCCTGGCGGTTTTATTTAAAAGGAGGGATAAGGTATCGGCGTTCATATCATCTCACACCAGGACACGTGATGTTGCTATATCGGGCCTCCTGATGAGCCAAGAGAGGCAAAACGTGTTGAGGCGGTAATTTTGATGGGCAGTTGGCAGATGAGTACCAATAATACATCAGTTGATGGATCATCATTTGGTCATGTTTGATAATCATTTGGTCGTATAAAAGGGGCCGGTGGTGTCCCCTCGCTACCGGATATGGTGGCAAGCATTTACTTATATACTGTGGCATTAGGTGCTGGGTGCACCGTTGAGGAACAACAGTATTACCCTGTTAAGGGTTTTATATATATCTAGCAACTGAGACCTTGATGTGATCTGAATATCTTTCTAATGAATAGCACATGTTTTATACATCTTGTTTGTTAAGGGTCTAAATAACTTACCTTATGCGTGCAAATTGATTGGACTCAGGTCAGTTGAAAAGTGGAAATTGGGAGGATTTTTTTCCTTGAATATAGTATTTTTTATAACAGACCTGGTGCGTGGAAAGATCATCTCGCTTCATGATTTAAATGCCATATTCTGCCAAATGTGTTTCTTCACTTTGTTTTTAATATTTTTCTTTGTTTGGGGGTTTAGGGTTTCTTTAGGTATAGGATTGATCTATGTATATTGCTAGGGGTTCCCTTAGTATCCGGGTGGAGAGATCCCCTAGTCTTTGCATTGTTTAACATACTGTTTGTTTATGAAAAGATAGCATATGTATATATACAGTATTGGGTAGAACGGAGTTAATTATATTAGTCCGGCCCTCTAAAACCATCCCAATTTCTTATGCGGCCCCTGGCAAAATTAATTGCCCACCCCTGCCATAGATGAAATATAATGTCCCTTCTGCAATGTGTATAATGTGCGCAACAGGACACTCACATTAGTTGCCAGAGTCCCCTCTGCTTCTGTCACTCCAGCTCCCGATCCATGAGCTCCACAAAAAAACTCTAGAAACAATGTCCTTTCTCAACAGTTCAACTTTACTTATCAATAGGGCTTCCATCACAGATGCGGCACAGTGTGTACAGAGTGACATTCCTAAGACTTCTCTGTCTTCCTAGCAATATCTGCTCTTCCTGGATAATCTCTGTTCCATTTTAGCAATCTCTGTTCTTCCCGGACAATCCCTATCCCGACCTAGCAATCACTGCTCCTCCTGGACAATCTCTGTTCTGCTCCAGCAATCACTGCTCTTCCTGGACAATCTCTGTCCTGCTCCAGCAATCACTGCTCACCCTGGACAATTTCTGTCCCATCCTGTCCTTGCCTTTAGGCCCACCAGCTTCCTGCTATTCTCCTGGTCTGGCTTCGAAATTAAAGGGTAAAAGGCTCGCTGTCTCAGGTTCACCTAATCCCTGCCATAAGCTTTGGATTCTCCTCGAAAGAGTCCTATTTAAGCTGGTGACCGCCTACACACACTCAGCCTGGGGCCCCTTCTTGCCGAAGCAGCCTTATCCCCCTGGCTGTCAGACTGTCCTTGCTCACTGCTGCATCTTCACTGATTCTTGCCCTGGGCAAGGCTACCAGGGCTATGCTCACTAACCATGAAGTGTCTTCACTATATCCCCACTGTTCTGCATTACACTACTCTTTAACTCCTCCCAGTCTGGAAAACCTCTATGCTAACTATATCTACTCTAAGACTATTATTCTCCATCTCTAGTGTGCCCCACTAATCTAGTCCCACTACTATCCTATGATATCTTACATTACTTATACCAAAACCATGGGTAACATAGAAAAACATAGTTCCAAGGTCAGGAACAGGGCAACTCCCTACATATTCAAATACCAAGAAATATCAGAGCATCAAGCCCAAGAATTGATGTCAAAAGTTATGAATATAAAAATATTTTTATTAAAACACATCTAATAACACATAACAACAATGAGTATACATTGATGAAAGTATTGGTGACAGAGCAAAAATCAGCCTGGTACACATTGAGTTGCACACTAGACTGCTGAGATGCGATTCCAATTTTTGTATCAAAGCACATATGTTTAATTAGTCTTCATTACTAACTTGTGTGAGACTTTATATCCAGTCTAGTGTGCAACTCAATGTGTACCAGGCTCATTTTTGCTCTGTCACCAATACTTTCATCTATGTATACTCATTGTTGTTATGTGTTATTAGATGTGTTTCAATAAAAATATTTTTATATTCATAACTTTGACATCAATTCTTGGGCTTGATGCTCTGATATTTCTTGGTATTATTCTATGATATCACTGTAATGACCCCCTGCGCAACCTGCCACAGGGGGCTGCACACTGAAGTAGGAGAGGTAACTGGGAAATGTAGGTGAACTTACTATTCTGTGTACAGGACCTGTCCCTCGTGACTGCGGGAGAGTGGCCGGGGCGGAACCAGGCACCGACGGCTAGCGGGGACAAAGAAAACCAGAGACAAGTCAGTGCTTGCCGAGGTCAAAACAGAGATACGGGAGGTACCATGGACTAAGACGTAGGGGTAGTGAAGTCGAAGCCAGAGGTCAAAAAGCCAGAACGAGCAGTGCAGTACAATAGGGATAAACTGTAACGGAGTAACAATAGCCAAGCCAGAAGGTCAGAACCGAAGACAATAGTACCAAAATGTGAGACAGAGAACAGAATGAGCAGACAGACCAGGTCATACACGGGAGGCAATCAAGCAATGCAGTATACACGCACACCAGGGGGTCAAACACACAGTATAACTGACAGAGAATCTTAGCCAGGAAGAGGTATATATGTCCCTCTCAGATGCAAAAAGAGGCACACAACATTAACCCAATGACAGCAGGGGTGGGACTTCATCCGTAACCATGACAGTACCTCCCTCTTAACTGAGGGCCTCTGGACCCTCAGGCCTCCCTCGATGTCTGGCATGAAAAGCCCGAACCAGCCGATTGGCATGCACTGAACTAGCTGGGACCCATGACTGATCCTGTGGGGCATACCCCTTCCAATGTACTAAATATTGGAGCTTCCAATGCACCCACCTCGAGTCAATGATGTGTCCCACCTCGTACTCCAGCTGCCCCTCTACCAATACCAGTGGGATGTTGGCCAAGGAATCTTCCTCAACAGCCCCCAATGGTTTTAAGAGGGACCTATGAAAAACATCAGATATTTTGGAGGAATCGGGAAGCTGTAACCTGTATGCCACTGAATTGACTATTTCCATGATCTTGTATGGACCAATGAACTTAGGGCCCAAATTCATTGAGGGGACCTTAAGTTTGATATTGCGAGGGATAGCCAAACCCTCTCCCCCATAGAATCATAGAATCTTAGAGTTGGAAGGGACCTCCTGGGCCATCTGGTCCAACGCCCTGCTCAAAGCAGGATTCACTAAATCATCCCAGACAGATGTCTGTCCAGCCTCTGTCTGAAGACTTCTATTGAAGGAGGAGAGCTCACCACCTCTTGTGGCAGCCTGTTCCACTCATTGATCACAGTAACTGTCAAAAAGTTATAATAATAATCTTTATTTATATAGCGCCATCATATTCCGCAGCGCTTTACAGTTTAACAGTTTCAAAACACAAGTCATAAGTAACAACGTTAACAATACAATAATTAAAGCAAAATAAGACGACCCTGCTCGTGAGAGCTTACAATCTACAATGAGGTGGGGGAGATACAAAGTACATCTAATCTGTGTCTCCTCCCATTCAGTTTCATCCCAGTGCTTCTAGTCTTTCCTTCTGCAAATGAGAATAAAGATGATCCTTCTACAATGTGACTGCCCTTGAGATGTTTGTAGACAGCTATTAAGTCTCCTCTCAGTCTTCTTTTTGCAAGCTAAACATTCCCAAATCCTGCAACCTTACCTCATAGGACATGGTTTGCAGACCGGTCACCATTCTGGTCGCTCTTTTCTGAATTGCTCCTGTTTGTTGTTGTCTTTTTTTAATGTGGTGCCAAAAACTGGAAACAGTATTCCAGATGAGGTCTGACCAAAGAGGAGTAGAGGGCAATAATTACATCCTAGAATTGTGTTTGTCTTTTTTGCTGCTTCATCACACTGTTGACTCATGTTCAGTCTGTGATTTATTAGTATACCCAAGTATTTTTCACATGTGCTGTTGCTTAGCCCTATTCCTTCCATTCTGAATATGCTTTTTTAATTTTTATTGCCCAAATGTAGTACTTTGCATTTTTCCCTGTTAAAAAACATTCTGTTAGTTGCTGCCCACTGCTCCAGTTTATTTATATCTTTTTGAATTCTCTCTCTCTCTTCTCTAGTATTAACTATCCCTCCTAGCTTTGGGTCATCAACAAATTTAATCATTTTACCCTCAATTCCTTCATCTAAATCATTGATAAAGATGTTGAACAATACAGGCCCAGGACAGAGCCCTGTGGTACCCCACTTGAGACATTCTTCCAACTGGATGTGCAGCCATTTACGACCACTTGTTGGGTCCGATCACTAAGCCAGTTATGAATCCACCTAACAGTTGCCTTGTCCATTCCATACTTAGTCATTTTGTTCAATAAGGATTATGTGAGATACTTTGTCAAATGCTTTGCTGAAGTCAAGATATACTATATCTACAGCATTTCCCTGATCCACCAGTCAGTGATTCTGTCATAGAAGGAAATTAAGTTAGTCTGACATGACTTATTAATTACAAACCCATGCTGACTCTATTTAATCACTTCATTCTTATCCAGGTACTTACATACATGTTGTTTAATAATTTATTCAAAGATCTTTCCTGGTATATAAGTCAGACTCACCGACCTATAGTTGCCTTGGTCCACCTTCTTCCCTTTTTTGAAGATAGGAACAACATTTGCTCTTCTCCAGTCTTCTGAGACTTTTCCTGTTCTCCAACAGTTTTCAAAGATTATGGAGAGTGGTTAAAAAATTTCTTCTGCTATCTCCTTCAGTACCCTGGGGTGTAATTCATCTGGACCTGGAGACTTGAATTCATTTAGGTTAGTTAAGTGTTTCCTCACCAGCTTTCTGTTTATAGATATCCTGGATTCTTCTATTCCCTTAGTAGGACAGTGAAGAATAGTTGATGTTACATTTCCTTTCTGAAAGAAAACAGATGCAAAATAGGAATTTAAAACTTCGGCCTTCTCAACATCCTGTCTTACCATTTTATCATTTTCATCCTGTAAAAATTCTATAGCATCTTTGACTTTTTTTTTACTTTTGACATATCCCCAAAATCCTTTTTTATTGCTTTTGACATCTCTTGCAAGCCTCAATTCATTGTCAGCTTTAGATAATCTGATTCATGCCCTGTAGGTTCTGCCGACAGCATTATATTCTTCTTTAGATATGCCTCCCTCTTTCCATTTGATAAACATTTCTTTCTTCCTTTTTAGCATGTGTTTAAGTTCTGTGTTCATCAATCCTGGTTTCCTTAAATGCTTCCTATTCTTCCCTCTTTTCGGAATTGTTAACGATTGTGCTTTGAGAATTTCATTTTTCAAGATTTCCAATTCTTCCTGATATAGGAAAGATGTGTATCTTCGTACCGTGTTAGCCAGTAGATAGAAAAATATTTAGACTTGAGAGTCCTCAGTGGTTGATACCTTTTAATGGCTAACTGAAAAGATGGTAACAAATTGCAAGCTTTCGAGACTACTCAGGTCTCTTCATCAGGCATAGACTAATACAACATCTGAAGAATCACATATTTATACACAAAATAGCACAGAAAAAATGCAATAGGTAGGACAAGTGACATGAAGCAGAACTGTCATTATGGCAGAGGGATTAACATAAATATGACTAGTTCATAGATAAGGAGTGAAGGTTTTATTACCCTCTGATTGGGGTCTGGTATTGTGTTGTGATGACCCTAAAAGGTCAGGGAGGCAGATTCCTTAATTGTTGTAGAACGACATAAAACTCTGGGATATATTCATCCCAGCACTAAGAGTGTCAAAGGTCATCATAAGTTTATATTCCCAGACTTTTCTATCCTTCTCAGATTTGAAGTTAGATTTTAATACAAGTAATTCCATATCTGTCATGCTATGACCGGGCATACAAAAGTGTTTGGCCACAGGTAAATCCATTCTTTTTTCTCTTATCGTGTGGCGATGAGAATTCATCCTTGTTCTCAGTTTTTGCCCGGTCTCCCCCACATACAGACCCCCAGTTGGACATTTAGTACATATAATTAGGTACACCACATTAGATGTGATGCAGCTGAAAGTACCTGGTATCTTGTAGTCCTGATGGGAGTTGGGGATCTTTATCCTGTCCGTGGTCATTATAGATGTACAGGTCTTGCATTTCTTTTGTCTGCAAGGAAAGGTTCCTGCAGCTGTTGGGGAGGACAGGGAGCTTCTGACAATGATGCTTCTTAGATTTGGGGGCTGCCTAAAACATAGTAGTGGGGGGTCTGGAAATATGGATTGTAATCGGGCATCTTTTTGTAGTAAAGGTTGTAGTTTCCGTGCAGCTCCCCTTAGCATCTCCAGACTTGGATTGTAGGTGACCACTAGAGGCACCCGGTTATTTTCTTCTTTAGCTTTGTAATGTAGCAGGTGATTCCTTGATATTCTGGTGGCTCTTGTAATTTGGTTTTCAATTGTTCTTGGATGGTAGCCCTGGTTCAAAAAAGTCTTTCTGAGGCGACCAAGGTGTTCATCTCTATCCATGGGGTTGGAACATATACGGTTGTATCTGATGGCTTGGCTGTAGACAATAGAGTTTTTTATGTGTTTAGGATGGAAACTGTCCCATTTAAGATATGTTGGACGGTCGATTGGCTTCTGATACAGGGATGTCTCTATTTCATTGTTCTTTAGCTTAATGGTGGTGTCTAAAAAGTTAATTTCAGTGCTGGAGTAGTTAAGTGTTAAGTTGATGGTGGGATGAAATTGATTGAACTGTTCATGGAACGTCTTTAGCTGTTGTTCAGACTCCGTCCAGATGATTAAAATGTCATCAATGTAGCGGTAGTAGGCCCGAGGCCTGATGGGGCAGGAGGACAAAAATTCGCTTTCAAGCTTGGCCATGAAAAGATTTGCATACTGTGGAGCCATTTTACTTCCCATAGCTGTGCCAGTCTCCTGAAGATAGATCTTGTTGTCAAATTCGAAGTAATTGTGGGTGAGGACGAATTTTGTGAGTTTCACCACAGAATCAGCATCATTCCCGGTGTTTCCCATGAAGACTTTGCAGGCATTTAATCCATCCTGGTGTGGGATATTAGAGTACAAAGATTCCACATCCATGGTGGCCAGGATGGTTCCTTCTGGTAGAGAACCTATTGCTGCTAGTTTATTCAGTAGGTCAGTTGTGTCCTGAATGTAGCTGGGTGTATCCTTTACCAGGGTTTAAGAACACCCTCTACCCATCCAGATACTTGCTCAGTAAGGGTGTCCACACATGAAATAATCGGCCTCCCTGGATTTCCGGCTTTGTGGATTTTGGGAAGCATGTAGAATGTCCCTGTTCTTGGACTTTCTGGTATCAGGTCATCAGCTCTTATGGATTTGTCAGACAGACAAGATACCAACTTGCTTAGTTCCTTGTAATAGTCCTGTGTAGGGTCCGACTCCAGTTTTCTGTAGTAGCGTGTGTCCGTAAGTTGTCTGTTTGCTTCCTTCATATAGTCTGATGTGTTCATCATGACTATTGCACCTCCCTTGTCAGCAGGTTTAATGATGATTTCTTTGTTGGTTTTCAGAGACTGTATGGCCTTTCTCTCCTGGGCACTGATGTTGGAGGCTTGTCTCTTGTTGGTGGCTATGATGGTGGATTTTATCAAATGTCTGAATGAGTCTATATATTTATCCAAATGAGGGTTACGTCCAGGTGGAGGTGTCCAGTCTGACCTCTTCTTGGTTATTGGGATCCCTCTTCCTTCAGTCCGAGTGTTTTCTGAATCTTCTGTATCATTGAAGTATTCCCTCAGGCGCAGTCTCCTGAAAAAATGTTCCATATCACTGCAGAGTTCGGTTTTATCCAGGGCCTTAGTAGGACAAAATGAGAGTCCTCTAGAAAGCACGGCAAGCTCCACTTTGCTGGGTTTGTAATCTGAGAGATTGATGACACAGTTAGATGCTTTTGTGTCTGGAATGGAGTGGTTGTCAGAGTTGTCAGGTTTTGGTTTTGTTTTGTATCTGTTTGTATAGAGTCCGGAATGGAGGCGCAATCTGTGTAGTTTCTTTTCCTTGTTTTGAATCAGAAAGGTCCGTAGTTTGTTGTAGTATTGTTGTAATTTTTGCTCTGTGCTTTCTGTAAGTGTTTTCCTCAGAGTTTCCAATTGTCCTTGGACTTTACTCCTTATGCTGTAGCAGACATGCAAAAGATGGTTCCTTAGTCTTTCAGAAGTCCTGTGACAAAGGTTTTGTGCATAATGGGTATTGTAGGTGTGAAGAATTGGGTTTGTAATCCAGAGTCCTTTGGGAATTAGATTCTCCTTTTTGCATTTAGATAAGAAAAAAATGTCGCTGTCCATTTGTGCACGTTTCTTCAGAAGTGGTTTCAGTTCCATAAAGATGCGGTACATTCTGGTATCCTCCATTTTGATATAGGAAAGATGTGTATCTTCGTACCGTGTTAGCCAGTAGATAGAAAAATATTTAGACTTGAGAGTCCTCAGTGGTTGATACCTTTTAATGGCTAACTGAAAAGATGGTAACAAATTGCAAGCTTTCGAGACTACTCAGGTCTCTTCATCAGGCATAGACTAATACAACATCTGAAGAATCACATATTTATACACAAAATAGCACAGAAAAAATGCAATAGGTAGGACAAGTGACATGAAGCAGAACTGTCATTATGGCAGAGGGATTAACATAAATATGACTAGTTCATAGATAAGGAGTGAAGGTTTTATTACCCTCTGATTGGGGTCTGGTATTGTGTTGTGATGACCCTAAAAGGTCAGGGAGGCAGATTCCTTAATTGTTGTAGAACGACATAAAACTCTGGGATATATTCATCCCAGCACTAAGAGTGTCAAAGGTCATCATAAGTTTATATTCCCAGACTTTTCTATCCTTCTCAGATTTGAAGTTAGATTTTAATACAAGTAATTCCATATCTGTCATGCTATGACCGGGCATACAAAAGTGTTTGGCCACAGGTAAATCCATTCTTTTTTCTCTTATCGTGTGGCGATGAGAATTCATCCTTGTTCTCAGTTTTTGCCCGGTCTCCCCCACATACAGACCCCCAGTTGGACATTTAGTACATATAATTAGGTACACCACATTAGATGTGATGCAGCTGAAAGTACCTGGTATCTTGTAGTCCTGATGGGAGTTGGGGATCTTTATCCTGTCCGTGGTCATTATAGATGTACAGGTCTTGCATTTCTTTTGTCTGCAAGGAAAGGTTCCTGCAGCTGTTGGGGAGGACAGGGAGCTTCTGACAATGAATGCTTCTTAGATTTGGGGGCTGCCTAAAACATAGTAGTGGGGGGTCTGGAAATATGGATTGTAATCGGCATCTTTTTGTAGTAAAGGTTGTAGTTTCCGTGCAGCTCCCCTTAGCATCTCCAGACTTGGATTGTAGGTGACCACTAGAGGCACCCGGTTATTTTCTTCTTTAGCTTTGTAATGTAGCAGGTGATTCCTTGATATTTGTGGCATTTGTAATTGGTTTTCATGTACGTATCTTAGATGGTAGCCCTGTTCAAAAAAATTGTCTACAGCCAAGCCATCAGATACAACCGTATATGTTCCAACCCCATGGATAGAGATGAACACCTTGGTCGCCTCAGAAAGACTTTTTTGAACCAGGGCTACCATCCAAGAACAATTGAAAACCAAATTACAAGAGCCACCAGAATATCAAGGAATCACCTGCTACATTACAAAGCTAAAGAAGAAAATAACCGGGTGCCTCTAGTGGTCACCTACAATCCAAGTCTGGAGATGCTAAGGGGAGCTGCACGGAAACTACAACTTTACTACAAAAAGATGCCCGATTACAATCATATTTCCAGACCCCCACTACTATGTTTTAGGCAGCCCCCAAATCTAAGAAGCATCATTGTCAGAAGCTCCCTGTCCTCCCAACAGCTGCAGGAACCTTTCCTTGCAGACAAAGAAATGCAAGACTGTACATCTATAATGACACGGACAGGATAAAGATCCCCAACTCCCATCAGGATACAAGATACCAGGTACTTTCAGCTGCATCACATCTAATGTGGTGTACCTAATTATATGTACTAAATGTCCAACTGGGGTCTGTATGTGGGGGAGACCGGGCAAAAACTGAGAACAAGGATGAATTCTCATCGCCACACGATAAGAGAAAAAAGAATGGATTTACCTGTGGCCAAACACTTTTGTATGCCCGGTCATAGCATGACAGATATGGAATTACTTGTATTAAAATCTAACTTCAAATCTGAGAAGGATAGAAAAGTCTGGGAATATAAACTTATGATGACCTTTGACACTCTTAGTGCTGGGATGAATATATCCCAGAGTTTTATGTCGTTCTACAACAATTAAGGAATCTGCCTCCCTGACCTTTTAGGGTCATCACAACACAATACCAGACCCCAATCAGAGGGTAATAAAACCTTCACTCCTTATCTATGAACTAGTCATATTTATGTTAATCCCTCTGCCATAATGACAGTTCTGCTTCATGTCACTTGTCCTACCTATTGCATTTTTTCTGTGCTATTTTGTGTATAAATATGTGATTCTTCAGATGTTGTATTAGTCTATGCCTGATGAAGAGACCTGAGTAGTCTCGAAAGCTTGCAATTTGTTACCATCTTTTCAGTTAGCCATTAAAAGGTATCAACCACTGAGGACTCTCAAGTCTAAATATTTTTCTATCTACTGGCTAACACGGTACGAAGATACACATCTTTCCTATATCAAAATGGAGGATACCAGAATGTACCGCATCTTTATGGAACTGAAACCACTTCTGAAGAAACGTACACAAATGGACAGCGACATTTTTTTCTTATCTAAATGCAAAAAGGAGAATCTAATTCCCAAAGGACTCTGGATTACAAACCCAATTCTTCACACCTACAATACCCATTATGCACAAAACCTTTGTCACAGGACTTCTGAAAGACTAAGGAACCATCTTTTGCATGTCTGCTACAGCATAAGGAGTAAAGTCCAAGGACAATTGGAAACTCTGAGGAAAACACTTACAGAAAGCACAGAGCAAAAATTACAACAATACTACAACAAACTACGGACCTTTCTGATTCAAAACAAGGAAAAGAAACTACACAGATTGCGCCTCCATTCCGGACTCTATACAAACAGATACAAAACAAAACCAAAACCTGACAACTCTGACAACCACTCCATTCCAGACACAAAAGCATCTAACTGTGTCATCAATCTCTCAGATTACAAACCCAGCAAAGTGGAGCTTGCCGTGCTTTCTAGAGGACTCTCATTTTGTCCTACTAAGGCCCTGGATAAAACCGAACTCTGCAGTGATATGGAACATTTTTTCAGGAGACTACGCCTGAGGGAATACTTCAATGATACAGAAGATTCAGAAAACACTCGGACTGAAGGAAGAGGGATCCCAATAACCAAGAAGAGGTCAGACTGGACACCTCCACCTGGACGTAACCCTCATTTGGATAAATATATAGACTCATTCAGACATTTGATAAAATCCACCATCATAGCCACCAACAAGAGACAAGCCTCCAACATCAGTGCCCAGGAGAGAAAGGCCATACAGTCTCTGAAAACCAACAAAGAAATCATCATTAAACCTGCTGACAAGGGAGGTGCAATAGTCATGATGAACACATCAGACTATATGAAGGAAGCAAACAGACAACTTACGGACACACGCTACTACAGAAAACTGGAGTCGGACCCTACACAGGACTATTACAAGGAACTAAGCAAGTTGGTATCTTGTCTGTCTGACAAATCCATAAGAGCTGATGACCTGATACCAGAAAGTCCAAGAACAGGGACATTCTACATGCTTCCCAAAATCCACAAAGCCGGAAATCCAGGGAGGCCGATTATTTCATGTGTGGACACCCTTACTGAGCAAGTATCTGGATGGGTAGAGGGTGTTCTTAAACCCCTGGTAAAGGATACACCCAGCTACATTCAGGACACAACTGACCTACTGAATAAACTAGCAGCAATAGGTTCTCTACCAGAAGGAACCATCCTGGCCACCATGGATGTGGAATCTTTGTACTCTAATATCCCACACCAGGATGGATTAAATGCCTGCAAAGTCTTCATGGGAAACACCGGGAATGATGCTGATTCTGTGGTGAAACTCACAAAATTCGTCCTCACCCACAATTACTTCGAATTTGACAACAAGATCTATCTTCAGGAGACTGGCACAGCTATGGGAAGTAAAATGGCTCCACAGTATGCAAATCTTTTCATGGCCAAGCTTGAAAGCGAATTTTTGTCCTCCTGCCCCATCAGGCCTCGGGCCTACTACCGCTACATTGATGACATTTTAATCATCTGGACGGAGTCTGAACAACAGCTAAAGACGTTCCATGAACAGTTCAATCAATTTCATCCCACCATCAACTTAACACTTAACTACTCCAGCACTGAAATTAACTTTTTAGACACCACCATTAAGCTAAAGAACAATGAAATAGAGACATCCCTGTATCAGAAGCCAATCGACCGTCCAACATATCTTAAATGGGACAGTTTCCATCCTAAACACATAAAAAACTCTATTGTCTACAGCCAAGCCATCAGATACAACCGTATATGTTCCAACCCCATGGATAGAGATGAACACCTTGGTCGCCTCAGAAAGACTTTTTTGAACCAGGGCTACCATCCAAGAACAATTGAAAACCAAATTACAAGAGCCACCAGAATATCAAGGAATCACCTGCTACATTACAAAGCTAAAGAAGAAAATAACCGGGTGCCTCTAGTGGTCACCTACAATCCAAGTCTGGAGATGCTAAGGGGAGCTGCACGGAAACTACAACCTTTACTACAAAAAGATGCCCGATTACAATCCATATTTCCAGACCCCCCACTACTATGTTTTAGGCAGCCCCCAAATCTAAGAAGCATCATTGTCAGAAGCTCCCTGTCCTCCCCAACAGCTGCAGGAACCTTTCCTTGCAGACAAAAGAAATGCAAGACCTGTACATCTATAATGACCACGGACAGGATAAAGATCCCCAACTCCCATCAGGACTACAAGATACCAGGTACTTTCAGCTGCATCACATCTAATGTGGTGTACCTAATTATATGTACTAAATGTCCAACTGGGGTCTGTATGTGGGGAGACCGGGCAAAAACTGAGAACAAGGATGAATTCTCATCGCCACACGATAAGAGAAAAAAGAATGGATTTACCTGTGGCCAAACACTTTTGTATGCCCGGTCATAGCATGACAGATATGGAATTACTTGTATTAAAATCTAACTTCAAATCTGAGAAGGATAGAAAAGTCTGGGAATATAAACTTATGATGACCTTTGACACTCTTAGTGCTGGGATGAATATATCCCAGAGTTTTATGTCGTTCTACAACAATTAAGGAATCTGCCTCCCTGACCTTTTAGGGTCATCACAACACAATACCAGACCCCAATCAGAGGGTAATAAAACCTTCACTCCTTATCTATGAACTAGTCATATTTATGTTAATCCCTCTGCCATAATGACAGTTCTGCTTCATGTCACTTGTCCTACCTACTGCATTTTTTCTGTGCTATTTTGTGTATAAATATGTGATTCTTCAGATGTTGTATTAGTCTATGCCTGATGAAGAGACCTGAGTAGTCTCGAAAGCTTGCAATTTGTTACCATCTTTTCAGTTAGCCATTAAAAGGTATCAACCACTGAGGACTCTCAAGTCTAAATATTTTTCAATTCTTCCTGGTAAGGTTTCTCCTTGTGGAGAGTGACATACCAGCTCTGGCGTGTCGAGGTAAGGAGGCTTATTCGCCGTGCAATGCTCCTCTGGGAAATTTAATATGCAGATTGCCTCTTCAAAAAAAAGAGAGGACTTGCACTCTATAGTGCCACCTATTGGAAGTAGCGATCCTACAAGTCACAATCAACCCTTTAACGAGTCTTGTAATATGACTTAGGATAAAAGCCAAATCAGTATCTCCATTTGCAGACATGGTGTTTCAGACTTTTGGTCCTCGTCAGTGCAAAGTACGAGAGATCTGATTTGGCTTGATGAGAGGCTCTGGACTAGGGTCTAAGGGGTAAGGTTTCTCCTTGTGGAGAGTGACATACCAGCTCTGGTGTGTCGAGGTAAGGAGGCTTATTCGCCGTGCAATGCTCCTCTGGGAAATTTAATATGCAAATTGCCTCTTCAAAAAAAAGGGAGAGGACTTGTACTCTATAGCGCCACCTATTGGAAGTAGCGATCCTACAAGTCACAATCAACCCTTTAAAGGGAATCTGTCACCCCAAAAATGCCACATCAAGTAAAGATATGGCTGAATAGAGCGTCCCATAACTAAGCTAACGGTGGGTATCATATATCATGATACCCCCGTTTTCATAGCAAAATACCTTTGTAAAGTTGGTGATTGAACGTGTCAATCACTGCAGTCAGGTCAGGAGGGCGGCGGTTTTCATGTCCTCCCCGCCCCCGCTCCTCGTCATCTCTTTCGTATCGCCGTCTTTGAATACCACAGACGGCGTTAGTTTCCCGCAATTGCGCAATTCAAAATTCTGCCGGCACATGCGCAGTATGCTTTGCCCAGCAGTGGGCAAAGCATAAAATTACTACAGCGCATGCGCTAGTATTTCCTTGCCCCGGAAAATCCTGCTTGCCTTGGACGACTTACGGGGCAAGGAAAGACTAGCGCATGCGCTGTAGTAATTTTATGCTTTGCCCACTGCTGGGCAAAGCATACTGCGCATGCGCCGGCAGAATTTTGAATTGCGCAATTGCGGGAAACTAACGCCGTCTGTGGTATTCAAAGACGGCGATACGAAAGAGATGACGAGGAGCGGGGGCGGGGAAGGACATGAAAACCGCCGCCCTCCTGACCTGACTGCAGTGATTGACACGTTCAATTACCAACTTTACAAAGGTATTTTGCTATGAAAACGGGGATATCATGATATATGATACCCACCGTTAGCTTAGTTATGGGACGCTCTATTCAGCCATATCTTTACTTGATATGGCATTTTTGGGGTGACAGATTCCCTTTAACGAGTCTTGTAATATGACTTAGGATAAAAGCCAAATCAGTATCTCCATTTGCAGACACGGTGTTTCAGACTATTGGTCCTCGTCAGTGCAAAGTAGGAAAGATCTGATTTGGCTAGATGAGAGGCTCTGGACTAGGGTCTAAGGGGTAAGGTTTATCCTTGTGGAGAGTGACATACTGATTTGGCTTTTATCCTAAGTCATATCACAAGACTCGTTAAAGGATTGATTGTGACTTGTAGGATCGCTACTTCCAAGAGGTGGCGCTATAGAGTACAAGTCCTCTCCCTTTTTTTTTGAAGAGGCAATTTGCATATTAAATTTCCCAGAGGAGCATTGCACGGCGAATAAGCCTCCTTACCTCGACACGCCAGAGCTGGTATGTCACTCTCCACAAGGAGAAATCTTACCCCTTAGACCCTAGTCCAGAGCCTCTCATCCAGCCAAATAAGATCTCTCCTACTTTGCACTGACGAGGACCAATAGTCCGAAACACCGTGTCTGCAAATGGAGATACTGATTTGGCTTTTATCCTAAGTCATATTACAAGACTCATTAAAGGGTTGATTGTGACTTGTAGGATCGCTACTTCCAATAGGTGGCGCTATAGAGTACAAGTCCTCTCTTTTTTTTGAAGAGGCAATTTGCATATTCAATCCTTCCTGGACATTTTTTTCCTTAAGGATATCCAGCCATTGGATCCTCCAATTCTCTTTCTGAGTCCCTTAAAATCTGCCTTTCTGAAATCTAACCTTGACGTCTGAGTCTTCTTAAGGTACTGGCACACTTAGCGATCTCATTAGCTATCATGATAACGACGCAAGCTAACGAGATCGTTGGTGTGATCGCTTTTAGGTCGCTAGTAGCTGCCAAACAGGAGATCTCATAAACGACACATCAGCGGTCAGCGATCTCTTTAACGACTTTGGCGGTCGTTAGGATGTCATTAGCATGTATGCGCTTCTGATTCATAGGAATTTCCAGCATCGCTCCTGCTCTCTGCGTCCTGCTAGCCTGCTTTGCAACTTCTGCGATCCTCTCTGTGACGCAAAAGAGAACCTACAGATATTGCGATCCACTCCGTGACGCTAAAAACCCTAGTCCCGCCTGCGCCGCTGTCATATGCGTCACAAACGAGGTCGCTCGTCGTTCGCAAAAGGTGGCAAACACAGCGATATAGGCTCACCAGCGGGACGCCAACGATCAAAAAACGGTCCAGAACGCTAGTGAACGATCAGCGACATCACAGCAGGGGCCACATCGTTGCTACATGCCTCACACAACGAGGTCGCTAACGAGATCGCTAAATAGTGACGTTTTAGCGATCTCGTTAGCAATCTCGTTTAGTGTGGCATACCCTTTAGGTCTTTCTCCTCTAGTTATCCAAAGTTCTAAAATAGCATGGTTGCTACCTCCTAGGGTCCCAGCCACTCTTATCTCCTCAACCATTTCCTCCCTGTTTATAAAGGCTGGGTCTCACATAGCGATACACCAGCGATCCCGACAACGATATGCACTTGTCAGGATCGCTGGTGTATCGCTATATTATCGCTGCTGAGCTGCCAAACAGGCAGCTCAGGCAGCGATCTGGGACAGCGACACTGTGGGTAACATCGCTTAGTTACCCGCAGTGTACATTGGATACCAGCGCCCTGATGCAGGGAGCTGGTAACCAAGGTACACGTCGGGTTTCCAAGCGCTGCGCGGTGCCTGGAAACCCGCTGTGTACCTTGGATACCAGCTCCCTGCATCAGGGCGCTGGTATCCAAGGTACACAGCGGGTTTCTAGGCACAGCCCCGCACCTGGAAACCCGCTGTGTACCTTGGTTACCAGCGGATCGCTGGTCTCCCGCCTGTCACACGCAGCGATGCGTGCCTGTCAGCGGGAGACCAGCGATCAAAAAAATGTCCAGACATTTCAGCGACGATCAGAGATACCCGGCAGGGGGCTGATCGTCGCTGAATGTCACACACAGCGATATCGCTGGTGAGCTCGGTGCTGCGTCACAAAACTAGTGACTCAGCACCGATCTCGATAGCGATATCGCTATGTGAAACGGGCCCTTAAGGATTAGATCAAAGATAGCAGATCCCCTTGTTTTCTCCCCTACCTTTTGGAAGATAAAGTTGTCAGCAAGAGAGGATAAGAATTTCCTTGACCTGTTAGTTTTGCCTGAGAGAGATTCCAAACAAATGTCTGAATAGTTGAAATCTCCCATGACAACTATGTCATATGTTTTGGAGAATATCTTCAGCTTGCATAGGCGGCCTGTAGTAAATGCCTACAATGGTGTCCTTTCCATTGTTCTGTCCTTGTATTCTTACCCAAACAGTTTCCACAGAACTCCCAGTCTCTGAAGCTTCAATCTCTGTGCAGATGTTTGCTTTTCTGACATACAATGCGACACCTCCTCCTCATTTATCAAGTCTGTTTCTTGCAAATAAGTTGTATCCTTCTAGCCTTGTATTCCAATCATATGTATTGTCCCACCAAGTTTCAGTGATTCCAATGACATCATATTTCTTTTCCTGCGTTAGTAGTTCCAGTTCTCCTTGTTTTTTGCCCATGCTTTGTAATTTCGTACAGAAACATTTTAGTTTGTGATTGGTTTCTCTTTCTCCAATATTTTTATTATTTAGATTTTTTTGTCTTTGTTCTTTCCTTCCACTTCTAATAGCAGAATTCTCAATAGTATTTGTCATGTGCATAGCTTTTTCTGGCCTTTTGCTTCCCTCCCCACATTGTTCTAGTTTAAAGCTCTCCTTATGAGTGTAGCAAGGCGACTTCCAAATACATGTTTTCCAGTCTTCGTAATGTGCACACCATCTCTAGCAAGTAGTCCATCTTATAGGTAATTCACTCCGTGATCCAGAAATCCAAATCTCACAACAAACGCCGGACCAAATCCCCTCTTTCTATCTGCAGACCGCTTGTATCTCTCCTGAGCCTTGAAGATATTTCTCTGAACCTCCCTCCACAAAGTTTTCAAACGTTGTACAACACTCTCAACCCCTGAACAACCAAATTCATGATGGTTAAACCCATAGTTGGCTTGAAGGGAGACTTCCCGGTAGACTGACTCACACGACCGTTAAAAGCAAATTCTGCCATGGGCAACACCTCACACCAAACAGGCCAAACATCTAAGAATTTTCTCTAAAGACTGGTTCGTGCATTCAGCTTGACCATTAGACTCCGGGTGATCAGCAGAGGAAAATGATAACGTAATCCCCAATTTCTTGCAGAAAGCCCTCGAAAGCTTGGCCACAAGCTGCACACCCCTGTCAGACATCACAATAACAGGCCCACTATGCAGTCGGACCACGTGTTGTATAAATAAACAGGCCAAAGTTTCAGCAGACGGTAGAGCGGGCAGAGGTACAAAATGAGCTTTGTTGGAGAACCTATCAACCACTACCCACACCACAGAGATGCCACTAGAAAGAGGAAGATTCGTGAAAAAATCCATGGACAGATGTGTCCATGGTCTATCCGGAATTGGCAAAGGCACCAACTCCCCAGCCGGCAATGAGAACTTTTTGACCGGGCACAAACCCCACATGCAGACACAAACCTTTTAATATCTGCTACCATCGAGGGCCATCAGAAACCCCTAGCCACTGCTCCACGGGTGGCCAAAACCCCAGGGTGGGCACTCAACGCAGAATGAAACTCCTGCAGGAGTCTGTGATGGAAACACTTAGGTACAAACAATTTGCCTGGAGGTGTATTGCAGGGGGCCAGTGCCTGGGCCTCTAAAACCTCTCTCTCTAAGTCAGATAAAGTTTCGGCCACCACCACCCCTGGCTGAAGAATGGAGGATGGAGGCTCTGGAGGGGACACAGGATCAAAATTTCGGGATAAAGCATCAGCCTTAACAATTTTAGATCCTGGGCAAAAAGTGATGGTAAATAGAAATCAGGGAAAAAAAGCGCCCACCGAGCCTGTCTGGGGTCAATCTTTTGTCAATATAGGCTAAATTTTTGTGATCGGTGATCATGGTTACAGGGTGAACTGCCCCCTCCAAAAAATTCCTCCATTCTTCAAAGGCCAACTTGACTGCCAAAAGCTCCCTATTGCCTACATCATAATTTCTCTCGGCAGAAGAGAACTTCTTAGAAAATAAGGCACAAGGTTTAAGATTAGTAAGTGAGGCAGGACCCTGAGATAAAACTGTCCCCACCCCTACCTCAGAAGCGTTGACCTCTACGATAAAAGGTTTAGATGATCTGGCTGGACCAACAGAGGAGCGGAAGTAAAACATTTTTTCAAAGCCAGAAAAGCATTTTTTGCAGATACAAACCAAATCTTTACATCAGTCCCCTTACGTGTGAGATCAGTCAAGGGCTTAACCACCTGCGAAAAACCCTTAATAAACTTTCTGTAATAATTAGCAAAGCCCAAAAGCCATTGCAATCCCTTCAAATCTCGAGGTTGCACCCAATCCGTAATGGCTTAGACCTTTTTTGGATCCATGCGGAATCCCTCCCAGACACAATCAAACCCAAAAAGGATAATTCTTGTACAAAGAATGAACATTTCTCCAATTTGGCATACAAATGATTTTCCCTGAGTCTCATAAGCACCATATGCAGATGGTGTAAGTGAGTTTGACTGTCAGTGGAATACACCAGAATGTCATCCAAGTAGATAACCACAAAACGCCCAATTAAGTCCGAAAAAATTACATTAATGAAATTCTGGAAAATAGCAGATGTTTTAGTGAGCCCGAAGTGAGTTTTCAAACAGCCCCTCAGTCGTAAGAAAAGCCGTCTTCCACGCATCCCCTTCACGGACCCTTATGAGCTTATAGACCCCTCGTAAATAAAGTTTAGAGAACCATTTGGCCCCTGTAAGTTGTTACGTAAATCCGGAATAAGGAGAAGAGGGTACGTGTTTTTCGCAGTAATTTTGTTCATTTCCGAAAGTCAAGGCACGGCCGCAAACCACCAACTTTTTTTTACAAAAAACCCCGCTGCCACAGTCGAGACAGAAGGGCAAATATGCCCCTTGCAGAGACTCTCGGTAATATACTCCTTCATGGCTTGGCGCTCAGGCTTGGACAAATTACATAGACGAACCTTATGTAACTTGGCTCCTGGGATCAACTCAATGGCACAATCGTAGGGTCTATGTGGTGGTAGCGTCTCAGCCTCACTTTCAGAAAACATGTCTTCAAAGTCCTTCAGGTACTCCGGAATACCCTCCAGACCGACAGACGACACTGATACAGATTTTAAAGGGGTGAATAATGGCCCCACATTACAACACAAGCCATTAGCCTTGCACCCCCACTGGATTATCTCTCCAGTAACCTAATCAATGTTAGGGTTGTGGCGTTGAAGCCAAGGCATCCCTAACACCAGACCTGCAGGCAAGTTATTTAAAACAAAACAGCTCAACTTTTCCATGTGAGCAGAACCCACTCTCAGGGAGAAAACCTCAGTCATGAAACAGATTCCCTCTCGCGTGAGAGGAGAGGAGTCAATGGCCACAATTTTGACTGGAGATTCAAGCCTGACTGTCCCTATCTCATTAAGTGTCACCACACTACCGTCAATCAGATTGATGGTAGAACCACAGTCAACAAAGGCGGTAGTCATAATGAGACCGCCAGCAAGTTCCAACTCCACCTGGAGTATGATTTTAGCAAGTGAAGAAAAAAGTACCTGTGAGTCTCGGCAACCTCCTCGACCGTTACCCAGACTTAGGCGTTTCCCGACGTCTTCGCTGATGAAGGACAAGAGGGACAGTCCCTTTTCCAATGTCCAGAGGCTCCACAGTAGAAGCATAGTAGGTTTTCTCTGTGGTGTCTTCTCTCTCTTTCTTTCAATGAGACAGCACCAACCTCCATGGGTTCAGGTGTGGACACAGTGTCGCCTATGTTGGAGTATAAAGGGGCCTCCTGCTGCATCACTCCTCTAGCATGGAGCCTTCTCTCCATGTGAACCGCCTGAGTCATGGCGTCCTTCAAGGTATCAGGGGAGGATGTAACGCCAGAGCGTCCTGTAGATGGTTGGAAAGGCCCCAACAGAACAATCCCCTCAGGGCGGCGTCGTTCCATGATATCTCAGCAGCCCAGTGCCTAAATTTAGAGCAAAACCATTCTGCTGAGTGCTTCTCCTGTGCCACACTCATCACCATATCCTCAGCCAGATGCACTCTATCAGGCTCATCGTAAGTGTGCCCCAGAGCCTCAAAAACGAATCTACAGACATACGTTCAGGTGCAGAAGGAGACAGAGAGAAAGCCCACGTCTGTGGAGCTTCCCTTAACAAGAACATAACAATCCCCACCCTCTGTATTTCGTTCCCTGAGGAGCGGGGATGCAACTCAAAAAACAAGTTACACCCCTCCTTGAAAGTTCTAAATAATTTTTTCATCCCCTGAAAGAAAGGTCAGGTAACTTCACTGGAGGTTCTGGAGCTACTAAGGAAATGTCAGTGTTGTCCTCGTCCCAAGCCCCCGACGGAACCGAACCCTGAAGGGCACCTGCCACATCTCTTTGCACCTGTTGGTGTGACCGAGCCAAAGCTTGCTTCTCCAAAGACAGCTTCTGCATCATCTGAGCGAGGCTATTCACCTGCTCAGACAGAGCATGCAGCGAATCCATGACCAGGGGAAAAAAAAAGGGTGTAAATACCATTTAATTGTTATGGTCAGTTATAATGTAATGGAATCCTGTGCAACCTTCCACAGGGGCTGCACACTGAAGTAGGAGAGGTAACTGGGAACGTAGGTGAACTTACTAGTCTGTGTACAGGACCTGTCCCACATGACTGCAGGGGAGTGGCCAGGGGTGGGGCCAGGCGCCGACTGCCAGCAGGGACAAAGAAAACCAGAGACAAGCCAGTGCATGCCGAGGTCAAAACCTAGAGATACGGGAGGTACCGTGGACTGAGACGTAGGGGTAGTCAAGTTGAAGCCAGAGGTCAAAAAGCAAGAATGAGCAGTGTGGTACAATAGGGACAAACTGTAACGGAGTAGCAATAGCCAAGCCAGAAGGTCAGAACCGAAGAAGACAATAGTACCAAAACGTGAGACAGAGAGCAGAGTGAGCAGACAGACCAGGTCATACACGGGAGGCAATCAAGCAATGCAGTATACACGCACACCAGGGGTCAGACACACAGTTAGAACAACAGTATAACTGACAGAGAATCTTAGCCAGGAAAAGGTATATATGTCCCTCCCAGATCCAAAAAGAGGCACACAACATTAACCCTATGACGGCAGGGGTGTAGCCAAATCCGTAACCATGACAATCACCAATCCTACACACAACACATATCAAATACATACACATTGCAGCAGCACAACATTAACACATTAACCTTTGTAAATGCTATGGAACCGCACATAATACATGTGAACAATGTCCAAAGAGAGGGAGGCATATCACGACCTTCTTCACCTCCTTACAAGTGAGATCAGTGAGGGTCAGAGAATGTTCTGTTCTGAATCTGATCTGACTTTGAGGATCAGAATAAGACATGCGCAATGCGTTTGTAAAAGCAGACAACAGCCCCAACACTGCACACAGATACAGGGACGTAGCCTTATTATGTATAGCACAGTCCCTTAGTATATAGTGTACTCGCTTACTATGTCTAACAGTCTCTTAGCATATAGTGTTCTCACTTATTATGTATAGCCCTGTCCCTTAGTATATAGTGTACTTACTTATTATGTATAGCACAGTCCCATAGTTTATAGCATATAGTGTACTCACTTTATTATGTATAGCACAGTCCCTCAGTATATAGTGTACACACTTATTATGTATACCACCATCCTTAGTTACATAGTTACATACATCACTCGAGTATCACATTGCTCGGACGTGCTTGTTACTCGGTGAGTAATGGGCGGTGATCGATTTAAAACTGGAATCCTTGCCCAACATATTTGGTGCCCGTTACGTAGCCAATAAGCATACAGAGATTGCCTGCACGTCACTGTAGTGCTGTAGTCATCTTGTTTGTGGTATTACTGTGATTGGCTGGCCATCTGATATCATCAGGAATTATAAATTGACAGTCGCCGCTCGACTCGGCACAGTGACACCATTGTACAGCTCTGCAACACTTCGCATTGGAAGGAGAGAGTGCTTGTCTAGGCCTGTGTGCATAGTATAGCGAATCAGAAGCCTGTAGTGTAGATACTGGTGCTGAAGTTGAGCCATCACAGCCCTTCTAAGGGCTTATCGTTTTCAGAACATACAATCTTCATTTAGTCTAGGGAGGGAGAGAGAAAGTCACGGGAGTGGGAAGAGTGACTGAATCCAAGGCTGTAGACAGGGATTAGGCCGGTGCTGTTCATTGGCAAATAAACAGCTGCAGTTTGGAATATATTTAGATCCATAAAGAATTACGTGCTTTCAGGTTCTTTTTTGTGTTATATAACACACCCAAATTGTCATTGAAACATTTTCCTGGGATACATTTTTAAGCCATACAGTGTTATGTAGCCTGTGAATATTTCTGTGATCTGTAAAATTGCTAAAAAGCTTTTAGACCTGTTGTAGGCTTCCGTTTCTCAGATATACAGTGTTACATGGTGGATGTCCAAAGCAAATACCCAAGAATTGGAGATGCAACCTTCATAGGGATATTTCTTGAGGACAACCAAACCAAGTCCCCCACTTTAAAACGAGGACCATCAGTCCTATGCTGGTTGGCAAACCACTGGGCCTTCTCTTGATAGAGAGACAACCTCTCCACTACCTGGTCCCAAATCTGCTGCATTCGCTCCACAATAGAGTCAACCCCCGGACAGACAGGAGCCTCCGCCTGTCCTGAAGAAAATCGAGGGTGAAACCCAGAATTGCAGAAAAATGGAGACATAAAGGTGGCAGAGCTAGCCCTATTATTAAAAGCAAACTCAGCCAAAGGCAAAAAAGAGACCCAGTCATCTTGATCAGCAGACACAAAACATCTCAAATAAGTCTCCAAGGTCTGGTTTGTTCTCTCGGTTTGTCCATTGGTCTGAGGGTGAAATGCAGAGGAGAAAGATAACTGAACACCAAGTTTAGAACAAAATGTCCTCCAAAATCTGGAAACAAACTGGACTCCTCTGTCAGACACAATGTTCTCAGGAATGCCGTGTAACCGAACCACGTGCTGAAAGAACAAAGGCACCAATTCGGAGGAGGAAGGCAACTTAGGTAATGGCACAAGATGTATCATCTTGGAAAACCTATCACAGATTACCCAGATAACGGTGATTCTCTGAGAGACAGGGAGGTCGGAAATAAAATCCATAGAGATATGATTCCATGGCCTCTTGGGCACAGGTAATGGCATTAACATACCACTAGAGCGAGAGCAAGGTTTGGAACGAGGGCAAGTCCCACAGGACTGCACAAAGTCCCTGATGTCAATACACACAGGTTTTATCTGACCCTTAATTATGCATACCATCTACAAGTGATGTTATTAGCCTGATATATCTGAAAGCTGAGGTTCAGTCTCATTTTTTGCAATGTTAGTATTTATTTATAATTCATTTGCATGTCATTTATAAGTGTTAGCTTGATATATTTGGAAGCTGGTTTTCAGCCCCTTTTTTTATGCACTGTTAACACTTTACTTGTACAAGGCTTATCTGTATGCATATAACAAATTTATCTTTGTGGTGATCCAATTATCCATGTATTTATATTTATTTTGAAGCTGGTTCACGGCTCATAGTTGCACTAGGCACTTTATAAGCAATATATTATGAACGTATCTTTATGATGATATAATTATTCACTCATTTATATTAATTTGAAGCTGTTTGTGGCTCATAGTTGCACTGTCGGCACTTTATAGGTATTATTTTTGTAGTGAATTAATTGCATCTTCACAAATGATATTTTTGATATTTCTGTATTTATGATTAAATTAGAAGCTATTTTTTGGGCTCTATGTTCCACCATTTTTTATTTTGTAACCTTTGCAAGGATTTGTTTATATTTTTATGGGTCAGAAATTATCCCTTCCAGTAACCGTTTCAGTTGCACTTGGTAGCCTCCATTTTTAAATCTTTGTGAATTTTTTTTAAATAGTTTCAATAAAAATAATTTTTTATGGTAGTATTGCTTCCTTCTTTCCTTATGATGTCACGAGACAAAGTAGTCCACCAAAAGGACCGATCTACCAAGTCTCTGGTACCAAAAATACCGGGATGACCAGCCAACGCGGAACAATGAATCTCAGACATCACACACTTCTTCCACTGGTCTGGGACAAACAATTTCCCAACAGGGCAGTGATCAGGTTTGTTCTCCTGACACACCTCCAGAGCCAGTCTCAAATTGGGCGAGATGGCGGAAAGAAATACACCCTCTTTCAGAATAACAGCAGGCTCAGTTACCTCAGGAGAATCCGCAAAGAAACTCTTCGAGAGGGCATCCGTCTTAACATTCTTAGTGCCCGGAAGAAAAGAAACCACAGAATTAAAACGTGTGAAAAACAAGGCCACCTGGCCTGTCTAGGATTAAGTCGCTTGGCTGATTCGAGATAAACCAGGTTCTTATGGTCCGTGAGGACCACCAACTGATGTTTAGCTCCTTCCAGCCAATGTCTCCACTCTTCAAAGGCCCACTTCATGGCCAATAACTCCCGATTACCCACGTCATAATTATATTCAGTTGGAGAAAATTTTGGAGAGAAGAAGGCACAAGGGTTACTCTTAGAGGTCTCCGGATCCCTTTGGGACAAAACGGCACCTGCCCCAATCTCAGAAGCATCAACCTCCACCTGAAACGGTAGAGAAACATCAGGCTGCCGTAGAACAGGAGCAGAAATGAATCTCTGCTTAAGTTCCTGAAACGCAGAAACTGCCTCAGGAGGCCAATTCACCACATCAGAACCCTTTCTGGTCAAATCAGTCAATGGTTTAACAATACCGGAGAAATTACCAATAAATTTACGATAAAAATTGGTAAAACCCAAAAATCTCTGAAGAGCCTTCAAAGTAGTAGGTTGAACCCAAACACAGATGGTCTGAACCTTGACCGGGTCCATTTCAATAACAGATGGAGACAAAATGAATCCCAGAAATGAGACCTTCTGTACGCCAAAAAGACACTTTGATCCCTTCACATACAGTGTATTCTCTCTCAAAATCTGGAACACAGTCCGAACATGTTTCACATGAGAGTCCCAGTCGTTGGAAAAAATAAAGATATCATCCAAATAAACTATCAGAAATTTATCCACAAAATCCCTGAAAATATCATTGATAAAGGACTGGAAGACGGAAGGGGCATTAGTAAGCCCAAAAGACATCACTAGGTACTCAAAATGCCCCTTTGGGGTATTAAACGCCGTCTTCCATTCATCCCCGAGTTTAATGCGAATAAGGTTTTCACTCTGGAAAATAGGTCAGAAATCAAGGGTAACGGATATTGATATTTAACAGTGATTTTATTCAGGAGGCGATAGTCAATACACGGCCTCAATGAACCATCCTTTTTGGCCACAAAGAAAAAGCCAGCCCCCAAGGGTGAAGAGGATGGTCTAATATGACCCTTCTCCAAAGACTCCTTGATATAAGATCGCATAGCATCATGTTCAGGTACAGATAAATTAAAAAGGTGACCTTTAGGAAATTTACCACCAGGCACCAACTCAATAGCGCAATCATAACTCCTGTGAGGAGGCAAGGATGCAGACTTACTCTCACAAAACACATCAGAAAAATCAGTCAAAAAGTCAGGGACATCCTGAGACTGGGGAAAGGCAGAAAAAACAGGAGTGTCACTACTAACACATTGGCAACCCCAACTGGTCACAGACACAGATTTCCAATCCAAAACAGGATTATGAGTCTGTAAACAAGGGAAACCCAATGCAATAATGTCATGCAGATTATGCATAACCAGAAATTTGCAACTCTCCTGATGAACTGGTTCAACTCTCATTATCACCTGAGTAGAAAACTGGGGTTTATTCTCCGCCAAAGGGGTAGAATCAATGCCCAGCAAAGGAATAGACTTCCGCAGGGGTATCATGGGAAACCCACAACGTTTGGCAAAGTCAAAATCCATTAGGTTAATAGCTGCTCCTGAATCAACAAAAGCCTGAGCAGAAAATGTGGACATGGAGGGAATCAGGGTAACAGTCAATAGAAATTTAGTCTGAACACTACCCAAGACAACTGAGCGCGCAAAACGTCTTCTCCACTTAGGGCACATGGAAATAGCATGAGAAGCGTCACCACAGTAGAAACACAACCCATTGCGCTTTCGAAACTCACGACGCTGAGCCCCAGAAGTCACTCCATTACACTGCATGGACTCAGGAGCTGGCTCACAAGGCAACACCATCTCACACATACCTCTGCGCTCACGCAAACATCTGTCAATTTGAATATCCAAAGAAATAGAATCATTGAGACCAGAGGGAACAGGGAATCCCACCATAACGTCTTTACATTTTCTGACAGACCCTTCCGAAAAAGGGCTGCCAAAGCATCATCATTCCATTTGGTCAGGACTGCCCACTTTCGGACTTTCTGACAGTACAGCTCAGTGGCTTCATGACCCTGATTTAATGCCAACAAGGTCTTTTCAGCTTGATCAGTGACATTAGGTTCATCATACAATAACCCCAGAGCCTGAAAAAATACATCAACATCATTCAAAACAGGATCCCCAGGTGTCAGGGAAAAAGCCCAATCCTGAGGGTCGCCGCGCAGCAGAGAGATGACAATTTGAACCTGCTGTGCTGCGTTACCTGAGGACTTAGGCTTTAAGGCAAAAAACAACTTCAGTTATTTTTAAAATTCAGAAATTTAGACCGATCCCCCAAGAATAAATCTGGCATGGGGATCCTAGGTTCCACAACAGGCAACTCAGCAAGATAGGCAGTAATCTTCTGAACCTCAGAGGCAAGTCGCTCCACGCAGCCAGACAACTGTGTAAACTCCATTGAGGACAAAGAAAAATTCCTCCTCAGCACCCAGAGAAAAAGAAGGAAAAAATGTAACAAACCGAAAAAAAAAAAAAATTCTGACAACTCCCTTTCTCTTTTTTTTTTCCTTTTACTATTTTTCCCTTCTGTTGAGTACCATAGAATTTTCAGTTTGGCCAGTAATACTGTTATGTTTCGGTAGCTGAGGAGAAATAGCAAAAAATAGCCAAAGTAGCAATACATCAGAGAGGTTGGAAACTACTGGGTTGCAGAACCCTAAACTAACCGCAACACTAGAAGTAGCCGTGGAGCGTACCTACGGTGATCCTAGACGCCTCGTCACAGCCGGAGAGATAGCTACACCTAAAGACAGAAAGATGAAAGCTAACTGCCCCGTAGCAGAACCCCCAAAGAAACAGGAAGCCCCCAAACATGTAATGGCGGTTAGACAAGAAGAAAATACGAACACAGACAGAAAATAGCATAAGCAAACGCTGGGGCCCAATACTGTCTAGATAGAAAAGTATAGGAAAGAATTCTGTCTGCAACCCAAAAAACCCTGACAAAAATACCAACACTTCTGATTAACAAAAAGCCTGATATCACACGATCTTTACCACCTAAATCAGATCTCTGGTGTAACACACAGCAATTCAGCAAATAAAAAGTGACACAGGAACAGAGCAAAAGTGCAAACACAAACTGAGCACAAATGCAGCGCCAGGCCCCAAAAGGGGACCAGGCTGAAGTCCACTGCAAGGCAGCAAACCAGCAAGGAAAATCCAACCAGAGGAAAAAAACAGCAAATCACTTATCTGAATGATAGCAGGAATGCAAGCTGAGATCCAACCAAGAACTGGAAGAACAATTGATTACCGGCAAGGCTGATGGGAGTTCAGGTCACTTATATCAGACCATTCGGACCCAGCTGAAAGCCATTCAGCAATTGGTTCATTACCCTCAGCAACCACCGGAGGGAGCCCCAGCTCCGAAGTCGCCTCCAACTGTTCACAACAGTGGGAGCCACGATGAGTGTTGTTTTAACTTCAGACTGTTACATTAATCCTTACCATTTCTTTAACTCTTGTTCACTGTTTTATTAACTCCCTGCGAGGAGATTATTCTCATCTTTACTGTTAAATTAAATAATATTGTTACACCGTACTGCCCTGCAATCCCTGCGTACTGCATCCCAGCACCTGCTTACACCACTTTGCAGAGAGGCAGGGTATACCATTACTGAAGCCTGAGCGGTGCAAACAGGTGGTCGGTTGGATAGCAGATAATATTTCCAGTAGGCTTGGCAGCACTACACAATTTTCCAAATAGTTCAGTCTCACCAGCATGTAGTCTGGATCACTTAATTATCACCCTGATCCTCATTCCTCCCACCATGTTGAGTCCTAGGAAACTAGTGATCCCACACTGGGTCAATCTGAGATGCTCTTTACAACATAATTTCTTGATTGTGGCCTCTCAATCTGCGTGTTCCAAAAGGGACAGGACTATTGTACAGCTTCTGAATCCACACCTTTGCAGTAGAAAACTTCACAGAGCAGGCTGCATGGGATAACAAGCTTTTACTTCTTACAACATGAGGTAAAAGGAAAATGCACAGTCATTTCAGCATTGCATCAGGAAACCAGTAACAAAACGAAAGTGAAACTACAATTGAGACTATTTCTTATACAATACATTAAACAGAAGGAAATGTTACACAACATCGCCATCTACTGTCAGGTCAGCATAAAGTCCTCCTTTTACTTATAATAAGTCCTAATCTGTTGCATATGCCAACACCCTTTCTCAGCAGTAAGGACTTATTCAATCAAACCCAACCTTTTTATTAGTCTCTGATGTTTATCAGCATTCAACACCTTCGTGAAAATGTCTGCTGTCATTTCTTCAGTAGGGCAATACTCCAACTTCAAGACTCCCTGGTCCTCTTTTAGTTTTGTTGGTTCCAAGTGTGATTGTCCTAATTCTGTCAACAATTGTCTTAACCACAGTACTTCTTGTCTTTCTATCTGTATTCCTAGGTACTGTTTTACATTTCCCAAGTCTTTGATTTCAAAATTTTGTTTCAGGATTTTTAGAATGTTTTCTTTATCCCTTTCTTGTTTAAAACAAATCAAAATGTCGTCTACATATATGAGTACATAAATCCATCTATTACTCAGCCTTTTTGTGTACAAGCATGGATCAGCTTTGCTTCTTTGAAATTTTTCATTTGTTAGTACTTCCGTGATTTTGTCATTCCACGCTTTAGCTGCTTGCTTTAACCCCTCTCTGCCATCAGACGTACTATTCCGTACACTGTCACACCAGCGATCTGCTAAAATACTGTGATGTCCCACCCTGGGACAAAGTAAAAAAGAAAAAAAATAAAAATAAAAAGTGGTAAAAAAAATCATCATCAAAAAAAAAAATATTCCCAATAAATTCATTTCTTCCTGTAAATAAAAAAAACAAAACAATAAAAGTACACATATTTGGTATCGCCGCGTCCGTAACGACCCCCCCTATAAAACTGTTCCACTAGTTAACCCCTTTAGTGAACCCCTTAAAAAAAAAAAAAAAAAAACTAAGCAAAAAATCAATGCTTTATCATCATACCGCCGAACAAAAAGTGGAATAACACACGATCAAAAAGACAGATATAAATAAACATGGTACCGCTGAAAACGTCATCTTGTCCCACAAAAAACGAGCCGTCACACAGCATCATCAGCGAAAAAATAAAAAAGTTATAGCTCGCAGAATGAAGCGATGCAAAAATAATGATTTTTTATATAAAATTGTTTTTATTCTATAAAAGCGCCAAAACATAAAAAAATGATATAAATGAGGTATCGCCATAATCGTACTGACCCGAAGAATAAAACTGCTTTATCAATTTTACCACACGCAGAACGGTATAAACGCCTCCCCCAAAAGAAATTCATGAATTGCTGATTTTTGTTCATTCTAACCTCCCAAAAATCGAAATAAAAAGCGATCAAAAAATTTCACGTGCTCAAAAATGGTACCAATAAAAACGTGACCTCGTCCCGCAAAAAATAAGACCTAACATGACTCTGTGGGCCAAAATTGCAAAAATTATAGCTCTCAAAATGTGGTGATGCAAAAAACTACTTTTTGCAATAAAAAGCGTCTTTTAGCGTGACAGCTGCCAATCACAAAAACCCTCTATAAATAGTAAATAAAACCCCCCTTTATCACCCCCTTAGTTAGGATAAATAATAAAATTAAAAAAATGTATTTATTTCCATTTTCCCATTAGGGTTAGTGTTGCGGCTAAAGTTAGGGTTAGGATTGGCGCTAAAGTTAGTATTAGGGTTATGGTTGGGATTAGGGTTAGGGGTGTGTTAGGGTTAGGTTTGTGGTTAGGGTTGGGACTAGGGTTAGGGGTATGTTGGGGTTAGAGTTGGAGTTAGAATTGGGGGGTTTCTGCTGTTTAGGCACATCAGGGGCTCTCCAAATGTGACATGGCGTCTGATCTCAATTCCCGCCAATTCTGCGTTGAAAAAGTCAAACGGTGCTCCTTCACTTCTGAGCTCTGCCATGCGCCCAAACAGTAGTTTACCCCCGTATATGGGGTATCAGCGTACTCTGTACCCCAAGAGTTATTGTGCAATTTGTCCTATTTCCTCTGTTACCCTTGGGAAAATAAAAAACTGGGGGCGACAAAATCATTTTTGTAAAAAAAAAATGATTTTTTTGTTTTTACGGCTGTATGTTATAAATTTTCTGTGAAGCACTTGGGGCTTCATAGCGCTCACCACACTTCTAGATAAGTTCCTTGTGGGGTCTATTTTCCAAAATGGGGTCACTTGTGGGGGGGTTTCCACTGCTTAGGCGCATCAGGGGCTCTCCAAATGTGACATGACGCCCCCAGACCATTCCATCAAAGTCTGCAATCCAAAACGTCACTACTTCCCTTCCGAGCCCAGACGTGCACCCATACAGTCATTTTCTCACACATGTTGGGTATCAGCGTACTCAGGACAAATTGGACAACAACTTTTGGGGTCCAATTTCTCCTGTTACCCTTGTGAAAATAAAATATTGGGGGCGAAAAAAATCATTTTTGTAAAAAAAAAAAGGATTTTTTATTTTTACAGCTGTACGTTATAAACTTCTGGGAAGCACTTCGGGGTTCAAAGTGCTCACCACACATCTAGATAAGTTCCTTGTGGGGTCTATTTTCCAAAATGGGGTCACTTGTGGGGGGTTTCCACTGATTAGGCACATCAGGGGCTCTCCAAATGCGACATGACGCCCCGAGACCATTCCATCAAAGTCTGCAATCCAAAACGTTACTACTTCCCTTCCGAGCCCCGACGTGCGCCCATACAGTAGTTTACTCCCACATATTGGGTATTAGCGTACTCAGGACAAATTGGACAACAACTTTTGGGGTCCAATTTCTCCTGTTACCCTTGTGAAAATAAAATATTGGGGGCGAAAAAATCATTTTTGTAAAAAAAAAAAAGATTTTTTATTTTACGGCTGTACGTTATAAACTTCTGTGAAGCACTTTGGGGTTCAAAATGCTCACCACACATCTAGATAAGTTCCTTGAGGGGGCTAGTTTCCAAAATGGTGTCATTTGTGGGGGTTTCCACTGTTTAGGCAGATCAGGAGCTCTCCAAACACGACATGGCATCCAGCCAATTCTGCGTTGAAAAAGTCAAAGGCGCTCCTTCCCTTCCAAACTCTGCCATGCACCCAAACAGTGGTTTACCCCCACATATGGTGTATCAGCGTACTCAGGACAAATTGCACAATAACTTTTGGAGTCTTGTTACCCTTGGGAAAATAAAAATTGGGGTGAAAAGATCAATTTTGTGGAAAAAATATGATTTTTTAATTTTACGGCTCTACGTTATAAACTTGTGTGAAGCACTTGGGGGTTCAAATTGCTCACCAAAGATCTAGATAAGTTCCTTAGGGGGTCTAGTTTCCAAAATGGGGTCACTTGTGGGGGGTTTCCACTGTTTAGGCACATCAGGGACTCTCCAAATGCAACATGGCGTCCAATCTCAATTCCAGCCAATTTTGGTTGGAAACAGTCAAATGGTGCTACTTCCATTCCGAGCTCTGCCATGCGCCCAAACAGTGGTTCCCCCCCACATATGGGGTATCAACGTACTCAGGACAAATTGGACAACAACTTTGAGGTCCAATTTCTCCTGTTACCTATGGGAAAATAAAAAATTAGTGACTAAGAGATAATTTTTGTGGGAAAAAAATAGGATTTTTTATTTTCATGCCCGGGCATTATAAACTTGTGTGAAGCACTTGGGGGTTAAAAGTGCTCACCAAAGATCTATATAAGTTCCTTAGGGGGTCTAGCTTCCAAAATGGGGTCACTTGTGGGGGTTTCCACTGTTTAGGCTCATCTGGGGCACTACAAACGGAACATGACCCCCATCAATGTTTGCATTCCAAAACGTTACTGCTTCCTTTCCAAGCCCTGCCGTGCGCCCAAACAGTTTCCACCCCCCACATATGGGGTATCAGCGTACTCAGGACAAATTGGACAACAACTTTTGGGGTCCAATTTCCTTGGGAAAAATCAAAAATTTGGGACTAAAAAATCATTTTTGTGGAAAATTGTTTTTTTTTTTTTTCACACCCAGGCATTATAAACTTTTGTGAAACACTTTGGGGCTCAAAGTGCTCACAACAGATCTAGATAAGTTCCTTAGGGGGTCTAGTTTCCAAAATGGTGTCACTTGTGGGGGTTTCCACTGTTTAGGCGCATCAGTGGCTCTCCAAACACGACATGGCGTCCAATCTCAACTCCAGCCAATTTTAGTTTGAAAAAGTCAAACGGCGCTCCTTCCCTTACGAGCTCTGCCGTGTGCCCAAACAGTGGTTTTCCCCCACATATAGGGTATTGGCGTACTCAGGAGAAATTGCACAACAACTTTATCTGCCCAAGTTTGTAAAAGATCATTTTTGTGGCTAAAAAGTTAAATATTAATTTTTTCCTTCCACGTTGCTTCAGCTCCTGTGAAGCACCTGAAGGGTTAATAAACTTCTTGAATGTGGTTTTGAGTACCTTGAGGGTGCAGTTTTTAGAATGGTGTCACTTTTTGGTATTTTCTGCTATATAGACCCCTCAAAGTGACTTCAAATGTGAGGTGGTCCCTAAAAAAATGGCTTTGTAAATTTTGTTGTAAAAATGAGAAATCACTGGTCAACTTTTAACCCTTATAATTTCCGAACAAAAAAAAATTTTGGTTCCAAAATTGTGCTGATGTAAAGTAGACATGTGGGAAATGTTATTTCTTAACTATTTTGTGTGACATATTTCTCTGTTTTAAGGGAAAAAAAATTCAAAGTTTGAAAATTGCAAAATTTTCAAAATTTTCGCCATATTTGTGTTTTTTTCAAAAATAAACGCAAGTTATATCGAAGAAATTATACTTCTAACGTGAAGTACAATATGTCACGAGAAAACAATCTCAGAATCGCGAAGATCCGTTGAAGCGTTCCAGAGTTATAACCTCATAAAGAGACAGTGGTCAGAATTGTAAAAATTGGCCCGGTCATTAACGTGCAAACCACCCTTGGGGGTGAAGGGGTTAAACCATACATGCTTTTCTGTAGTTTACAAACGTTGTTTGGATTTCTTTCATCTTTGAATCCTGAAGGTTGTTCCATGTAAATGTCTTCTGTTAAATCTCCATTCAAAAAAGCTGTCTTTACATCCAGATGTCTTAGTTCCATCTGTTCCATTGCTGCAACTGTAAGTAAAGTTCTTATTGTAGTGTTTGACAACTGGAGCAAATGTTTCATCATAGTCTTCTCCATATTTTTGAGAATACCCTTTAGCTACGAGTCTTGCTCAATATCTTTCAGGTGTGCCATCTGTTTGGTATTTTACTTTAAAAATCCATTTACATCCTATGGCTTTTCTTCCTTCTGACAAATCTGTTAGTGTCCGTGTATTTGAATCATGCATGGATTTAATTTCTGTTTCTGTTGCTTCCATCCATCTATTAGCCTCTTCTTCAGAAAGTTTATCTATGTCTTCCCAAGATGTAGGCTCATGGATTTTTCTTATACTTGTCTTGTATGAGAGACGTTTTGGTGGTTTTCCTTTGTTCTCTGTTATTGAACGTCTTGGTTCTGTGTCTGTTTGTAGTTGTGATTCTTCACTTTCAGTATTTTGTTCTTCATTAATTTCTACTTCTTTCTCATCAGATATTTCTTCAGTTATGTCACTATTGTTTTTCTCATTTTTTGTTTCAACTGAAATCATAATGTCTTCATTTAAATCTTCACTGTAACTCTGTTTTGGGATCTAAGATTCTATATCCTTTGCAGTTTTCACTATAGCTAACGAATATTCCTTCCATGGATCTGTTTTGAAGTTTGGAACGTTTTTCTGTTAGAATGAATATAAAAACTTTACATCCAAAAACTTTTAAATGATTGACACTTGGTTTCATACCTTGCCATAATTCATATGGGCAGCGCGGTGGCTCAGTGGATAGCACTACAGCCTTGCAGCACTGGAGTCCTAGGTTCGAATCCCACCAAGGACAACATCTGCAAGGAGTTTGTATGTTCTCCGGTGTTTGCGTGGGTTTCCTCCCACATTCTAAAAACATACAGATAGGGAATCTAGATTGTGAGCAACTTCGGGGACAGCGACAATAATGTGTGCAAACTGTAAAGTGCTGCGGAATATGTTAGCGCTATATAAAAAGATTATTATTATTATATGGAGTTTTCTTCAGTTTTCTGGAAAAAAGTCGGTTCTGTAGATATGTAGCTGTCATTGCTGCCTCAGCCCAATATTTCTCTGGTAGTTTAGAATCTGTCAGCATACATCTCATCATTTCTGTTAGAGTTCTGTTTTTCCTTTCTGCTACTCCATTTTGTTCAGGTGTATATGGAACAGTTTTCTGATGTTCTATTCCATTTTGTCTTAAGTAGTCTTCTATTCTGTGACCTGTAAATTCATCTCCATTATCACTTCTGATGACAATTGGCTTCCTTTGAAATTTGTTACTTGATCTTGTTACATAGTCTACAAGTTTATCAAAAACTTCACTTTTGTTCTTAAGTATGTGACTGTGTATCTTGAGTAGTCGTCTATAAATGTCAACATGTATCTATTGCCTCCTGATGTAGTCACTTTCATGGGTCAACATATGTCAGTATGCACCAAATCAAGTGGTTTTTCACTTTTCATCTCACTTTCTTTTGGAATAGATATCCTTGTGGCTTTGGATTTTATACAACATTCACATCTTATGGTAATTGAGCAATCTGATATCTTTAAATCTTTTGTCAATTCTTTTCTCTGTAGTTCCCTTATACTGTCCGGGTGTCTATGTCCTAGACGTCTATGCCACATGTGAATACATTAGAAAAACCACAGAAAAAAAAAACAGTGCAAAAAGTCCATATTCAGAAAAATACAACTTTATTAATTTAAAAATTATACTATCAATGGTAGCAAAGGAGCTGAATAAAGTGACGTGCATAAGTCACCACATGAATTTGAACATAGCAGGGATACCAAAGCAACGTCCATAACGGGCAAGTGCCATTACATAAGGTGAACACACAGAAAAAAAAAAAAAAAAATAAAAAAAAAATAAAAAAATCAATCGCATGTGTAGATATATAAACAGTCTATATATAGGGCAACATGGTGCTACCAATAATTATAATGGGGCAATGCCACTCTTATAGAGAAGACACACATGTAAGCGAACATACCAGCTGACAATTTTCTGGATAAGACCTTGGACCCCTGGGGAGGCAGGGGTCCAAGGTCTCGTCCAGGAAATTGTCAGCTGGTATGTTCGCTTCCATATGTGCCTCATTATAAT
>JARQOD010000004.1:202860373-202898602 GCA_033576555.1 Oophaga sylvatica | reverse complement strand
GGGAATCAGGTGTTACTGACTGGTCTTATATAAGGGAGTCACCTTCCCATCAGGGTTGCCGGTGATCAATTGTTCTGGTCTCTATCCTAGATTCCTGTTTCCCTTGTAGCCTGCTGTGTCGTGTCTGCATCTCCTGCTAACAGATAAGACATTTTCTTCTTTTTGTTTTTGTGCTTGATTTTTGCATTTTGTCCTGCACTTCTGTGGGGGCCTTCAGGGTCCCATCCGGGGGCTTTTGCCCTCTCAGTTTAGTTCAGCCACTGATGTGTGTACTTTTGCTTTTTCCAGTTTTTTCAGTGGCTGCTGTTTTGATTTTGTTACACCAGAGAACTAATTTAGGTGGTAGAGGTCGTGTGATCTCAGGTGTTTTTGAAATTAGTAGAGTTGGTTCTTTCAGGGTTTTCTGGGATTGCAGTAAGTACCCTTCCTATCCTTTTCTATTTAGTTAGTTTGGGCCCCAACGTTTGCTCATACTATTTTCTGTCTGTGTCAGTATTTCTTCTTGTCTAACCGCCATTACATGTTTGGGGGCTTTCTATTATCTTTGGGGTTCTGCTCCGGGGCAGATAGCTTTCCTATATCTATCTTTAGGTGTAGTTAGTTTCTCAGGCTGTGACGAGGCGTCTAGGACCAACGTAGGAACGCTCCACGGCTGCCTCTAGTTGTTGTGGTTAGTCAGGGTACTGCAATCTCATAGATTCCAACTGCTCTGGTGTATTGCCTTTTTTGCCTGCACTCCTCAGCTACCGAAACATAACACTCAGGGACATGGCCAAGGTAAGGAAGGCTGAAAAACGACCACCTTTGAACAAGAAACATGAGATAAAACGTCAAGACTGGGCCAAGAAATATGTTAAGACTGATTTTTCTAAGGTTTTATGGACTGATGAAATGAGAGTGACTCTTGATGGGCCAGATGGATGGGCCCGAGGCTGGATCAGTGAAGGGCAGAGAACTCCACTCTGACTCAGAGGCCAGCAAAATGGAGGTGGGGTACTGGTATGGGCTGGTATCATCAAAGATGATCTTTTGGGACCTTTTCAGGTTGAGGATGGAGTGAAGCTCAACTCCCAGACCTACTGCCAGTTTCTGGAAGACACCTTCTTCAAGCAGTGGTACAGGAAAAAGTTGGTAACGTTCAAGAAAAACATGATTTTCGATGCAGGACAATGCTCCATCACATGCATCCAAATACTCCACAGAGTAGCTGGCCAGTAAAGATCTAAAAGAAGAAAAAATAATGACATGGCCCCCTTGTTCCCCTGGTCTGAACCCCATAGAGAACCTGTGATCCCTCATAAAATGTGAGATCTACAGGGAGGGAAAACAGTACACCTCTCAGAACAGTGTCTGGGAGGCTGTAGTGGCTGCTGCACGCAATGATGATCGTTAACAAATCAAGCAACTGACATAATCTATGGATGGAAGGATTTTGAGTAGAGTTGAGCGAAACAGGTCGTTCAGATTAAAAAGTCGCCAACTTTTGTCAAAGTCGGGTTTCGCCGAGCGAAACCCGACCATAGCGTGAAGTCGGCCATGCGGTCGTCAACCCAAGCGCCAAAGTCGGTTTTCCCAAAATGCATGCAGGCGCCTTTTCTCAGCCAATGAGCCAGGACGTACACTGTGGGTAACGAGATGACATGGGCAGCGGCCACCACCATCTTAGAGAAGGACATTGCAGTGATTGGCTTGCTTTGGGGGGCGTCATAGTGTCTACAGTCATGGCCAAAAGTTTTGAGAATGACACAAATATTAATTTTTACAAAGTCTACTGCTTCACTTTTTCTAATGGCAATTTGCATATACTCCAGAATGTTATAAAGAGTGATCAGCTTAACAGCAATTTCTTGCAAAGTCAATATTTGGCTAGAAAATGAACTTTATCCCCCAAAACACATTTCAACATCATTGCAGCCCTGCCTTAAAAGGACCAGCTAACCTCTTTTCAGTGATTGCTCCATTAACACAGGTGTGGGTGTTGATGAGGACATGGCTGGAGATCAATCTGTCATGATTAAGTAAGAATGAGACCACTGGACACTTTAAAAGGAGGCTGGTGCTTGGCATCATTGTTTCTCTTCTGTTAACCATGGTTATCTCTAAAGAAACACGTGCAGTCATCATTGCAATGCACAAAAATGGCCTAACAGGGAAGAGTATCGCAGCTAGAAAGATTGCACCTCAGTCAACAATTTATCGCATCATAAAGAACTTCAAGGAGAGAGGTTCCATTGTTGCGAAAATGGCTTCAGGGCGCCCAAGAAAGACCAGGAAGCGCCAGGACCGTCTCTTAAAAGTGTTTCAGCTGCGGGATCGGGCTACCAGCAGTGCAGAGCTTGCTCAGGAATGGCAGCAGGCAGGTGTGAGTGCATCTGCACGCACTGTGAGGCGGAGACTCTTGGAGCAAGGCCTGGTCTCAAGGAGGGCAGCAAAGAAGCCACTTCTCTCCAGAAAAAACATCATGGACAGACTGATATTCTGCAAAAGGTACAGGCAGTGGACTGCTGAGGACTGGGGTAAAGTTATTTTCTCTGATGAATCCCCTTTTCGATTGTTTGGGACATCAGGAAAACGCCTCATTCGGAGAAGACAAGGTGAGCGCTACCACCAGTCTTGTCTCATGCCAACTGTTAAGCATCCTGAAACCATTCATGTGTGGGGTTGCTTCTCAGCCAAGGGAATCGGCTCTCTCACAGTCTTGCCTAAAAACACAGCCATGAATAAAGAATGGTACCAGAATGTCCTCCAAGAGCAACTTCTCCCAACCCTCCAAGAGCAGTTTGGCGATCAACAATGCCTTTTCCAGCATGATGGAGCACCTTGCCATAAAGCAAAGGTGATAACTAAATGGCCCAGGGAACAAAACATAGAGATTTTGGGTCCATGGCCTGGAAACTCCCCAGATCTTAATCCCATTGAGAACTTGTGGTCAATCATCAAGAGACGGGTGGACAAAAAAAACCTAAAAATTCTGACAAAATGAAAGCATTGATTGTGCAAGAATGGACTGCTATCAGTCAGGATTTGGTCCAGAAGTTGATTGAGAGCATGCCAGGGAGAATTGCAGAGGTCCTGAAGAAGAAGGGTAAACACTGCAAATATTGACTTGCTGCATTAACTCATTCTAACTGTCAATATAAGCTTTTGTTACTCATATGTTTGCAATTATTATATTTCTGTCTGTGATAAAAACATCTGTCAAACACACATAAAAAACAGAGGGCAGCAGATCATGTGAAAATATAATATTTGTGTCATTCTCAAAACTTTTGGCCATGACTGTATAAAAGCCGTGACCACACCGCCATTTTACTTCTGCCGATCTTAACAGTAGGGAGAGGTTGCTGACACTGTTTATCAGTAGGGAGAGAGTTAGCGCTGGAAAGAGAAGTTCTTATGTGCTTGTGCTGATAGTAATTGTGCTGTACAGTTGGTGTGCAGTGACAGGGGAGGATTTTGTTGTGTGCAGCAGCGGTGGTTAATAGGCTGCTTGCTAGCTGTATTGCTGTGTGTACACTGCGGTGCAGACTGCTTTTTACATAGCACTAATACTTTTATTCTTTTTTACTGCACAGTTACCGAGCGTTCATTTTTTCCCACACCGTATAGAGCTGTACGCTCCTCACACACTGCCGTGTACCGGCTGGTATCACGGACAAATACATGCTGACTATCTGTGTGTGACTCCGGAAATATATACGGATATTTACAATTACCCCTAGACTGTATACAGCTGTATTTTCCCCTATACTATATACAGCTGGTATCTTCTGATACAGTACCCTTTTTCTGCTTTTTATATTCTGGTCGAATCCATACTGAGCCTGTGAGCGTCTGTGTGTTACTCCAGAAATATATACGGAGATTTAAAATTACCCCAACACTATATACACCTGGTATCTACTGATACAGTACCTTTTTATGCTTTTATATATTCTGGTCTAATCCATACTGAGCCTGTGAGCATCTGTGTGTTACTCTCGTAATATATACGGAGATTTACAATTTTCCCCTTCACCGTATACAGCTGTACGCTTCTGATACAGTACCATATATCTGCGGGTATTTTGGGTACATTTTATCAAACATGAGGAAGTATGGTGGAAGAGGCCGCGGACGTGGGCGGGGGGGCCAGCTGGTACTGATGGTGGTGGTAGTACATCTGCTGGTAGTGCCAAGAGCACAATAGCACCTAAGGCAGGAGGTGTTGAGCCTGCGTCATCGTCTGGCTCCAGAAGGCCTGAAAAGCTCCCTTTTCTGGGTGCAGGTAAACCACTTTTAAAGCCGGAGCATCAGGAACAGGTATTGGCTTACATTGCCGAAACAGCCTCCAGCTCTATCGCCTCCTCTTCTGAAGTTTCAAAAAATGCAAGCACTGAGTCGTCAGTGCAGGCTCCTGGTCAGGAACAACACCTTTCCTTGTGTCCTTCACCCCCACCAAAAGTGAAGGATGCAGCAGGCCACACTTCAGATTACTCCATGGAGCTCTTTTCACATACCATGCCTGGGTTATCAAGTCAAATCCTGAATTCCCCAGTCCAACATGAATCTGACATGGAGTGCACTGATGCACAGCCACTGCTAGATGATTCTGCTGGTACATTCACCCAGAGCACTACATTGCCCTCTCAGTCTACTGAGCCAGAATCTGACCCTGATGAAACTCAGGTGCCCCTTGCCGCATACTATACCACCTTACACGGTGACACAGAGGAAGGTGCAGATGAAATTGAAGAGGAATTGATGGATGACCTAGTTGTTGAAACGGATTGACATCCATTGGGGAAGAGGGTGCCGCTGGCAATAGCTCAGAAGAGGAGGAGGATCCACAGCAGGCATCGACATCGCAGCAGCGGTTATCTGGCAGGCCCGTAGCAGTTCAAAAACATGTTTAAAAAAACAAAAAGAGTTGCAGGACAGCTTGGCCAGATGGTCAAATTAGTACAGCGTCCAAGCAATGAAAATTTATCCCATAGTAGGAAGAGTGCAGTTTTTGGACCAAAATCCTATTGATGAGGCAAAAGTTATATGTAAGAAGTGTGGAAGGACCTTTAGCCGAGGGAAAAATCTCCGAAATTTGAATACCAGTTGCATGCTTAGACATTTAATCACCATGCACTTGCAAGCGTGGACAGACTACAAAACCTCAGGTAGAACATGTGCACCTGCTCCGACTGAAGGTAGCCAGCAACGCTCCATCCCCAAATCCCCAACAGTGTCACCAGCAAAGCACCCCCACACCATCACACCACCTCCTCCATGCTTCACAGTGGGAACCAGGCATGTAGACTCCATCCGTTCACCTTTTCTGCGTGCAAAGCAGTAATCAAAGCAAAAGGTGGCTACTTTGAAGAACCTAGAATATAAGACATATTTTCAGTTGTTTCACACTTTTTTGTAAAGTATAATGTATAATTCCACATGTTTTAATTCATAGTTTTGATGCCTTCAGTGTGATTCTACAATTTTCATAGCCATGAAAAATACAGAAAAATCATTGAATGAGAAGGTTTGTCCAAACTTTTGGTCTGTACTGTATATGGAGCATTATATAGGCCGATCATACACTGGAGCATCATCCATGGGGTCCATCATATACTGGAGCATCATATGGGGCCCATTATATATGGAGCATTATATAGGCCCATCATACACTGGAGCATCATCCATGGGCCCATCATACACTGGAGCGTTATAAATGGGGCCCATCATACACTGGAGCTTCATCCATGGGGCCATCATACACTGGAGCATTATAAATGGGGCTCATCATACACTGGAGCATCATATACGGGCCCATTATACACTGAGCATTATAAATGGGGCCATATATATGGAGCATTATATAGGCCCATCATACACTGGAGCATCATCCATGGGGCCCATCATACACTGGAGCATTATAAATGGGGCCCATCATACACTGAAGCATCATATACAGGGCCCATTATACACTGGAGCATTATAAATGGGGCCCATTATATATGGAGCATTATATAGACCCATATACACTGGAGCATCATCCATGGGCCCATCATACACTGGAGCATCATAGATAGGACCATTATACACTGGAGCATTATAAATGGGCCCATTATATATGGAGCATTATATAGGCCCATCATACACTGGAGCATTTGAATACCAGTTGCATGCTTAGACATTTAATCACCATGCACTTGCAAGCGTGGACGGACTACAAAACCTCAGGTAGAACATGTGCACCTGCTCCGACTGAAGGTAGCCAGCAACGCTCCATCCCCAAATCCCCAACAGTGTCACCAGCAAAGCACCCCCACACCATCACACCACCTCCTCCATGCTTCACAGTGGGAACCAGGCATGTAGAGTCCATCCGTTCACCTTTTCTGCGTGCAAAGCAGTAATCAAAGCAAAAGGTGGCTACTTTGAAGAACCTAGAATATAAGAAATATTTTCAGTTGTTTCACACTTTTTTGTAAAGTGTAATGTATAATTCCACATGTTTTAATTCATAGTTTTGATGCCTTCAGTGTGATTCTACAATTTTCACAGTCATGAAAATACAGAAAAATCTTTGAATGAGAAGGTGTGTCCAAACTTTTGGTCTGTACTGTATATGGAGCATTATATAGGCCGATCATACACTGGAGCATCATCCATGGGGTCCATCATATACTGGAGCATCATATGGGGCCCATTATATATGGAGCATTATATAGGCCCATCATACACTGGAGCATCATCCATGGGGCCCATCATACACTGGAGCGTTATAAATGGGGCCCATCATACACTGGAGCTTCATCCATGGGGCCCATCATACACTGGAGCATTATAAATGGGGCTCATCATACACTGGAGCATCATATACGGGGCCCATTATACACTGAAGCATTATAAATGGGGCCCATTATATATGGAGCATTATATAGGCCCATCATACACTGGAGCATCATCCATGGGGCCCATCATACACTGGAGAATTATAAATGGGGCCCATCATACACTGAAGCATCATATACAGGGCCCATTATACACTGGAGCATTATAAATGGGGCCCATTATATATGGAGCATTATATAGACCCATCATACACTGGAGCATCATCCATGGGGCCCATCATACACTGGAGCATCATAGATAGGACCCATTATACACTGGAGCATTATAAATGGGGCCCATTATATATGGAGCATTATATAGGCCCATCATACACTGGAGCATCATCCATGGGGCCCATCATACACTGGAGCATTATAAATGGGGCCCATCATACACTGAAGCATCATATACGGGGCCCATTATACACTGGAGCATTATAAATGGGGCCCATTATATATGGAGCATTATATAGACCCATCATACACTGGAGCATCATCCATGGGGCCCATTATACACTGGAGCATCATAGATAGGACCCATTATACACTGGAGCATTATAAATGGGGTCCATTATATATGGAGCATTATATAGACCCATCATACACTGGAGCATCATCCATGGGGCCCATCATACACTGGAGTATTATGAATGGGGCCCATCATACACTGAAGCATCATATACGGGGCCCATTATACACTGGAGCATTATAAATGGGGCCCATTATATATGGAGCATTATATAGACCCATCATACACTGGAGCATCATCCATGGGGCCCATTATACACTGGAGCATCATAGATAGGACCCATTATACACTGGAGCATTATAAATGGGGACCATTATATATGGAGCATTATATAGACCCATCATACACTGGAGCATCATCCATGGGGCCCATCATACACTGGAGTATTATGAATGGGGCCCATTATACACTGGAGCATCATATACGGGGTCCATTATACACTGGAGCATTATAAATGGGGCCCATTATATATGGAGCATTATACACTGTTTGCATAATAATTAGGCAAGTTGTATTTGAGAGGATTCAACCAAAAGACTCATAAATATCAAAGCTTAACATTTTTGGAAGTTGGAGTGGTTTTTTTTTAGATTTGGCTATCTTAGGAGGATATCTGTTTGTGCAGGTAACTATTACTGTGCAGAATTATTAGGCAACTTAATAAAAACCAAATATATACCCATCTCACTTGTTTATTTTCACCAGTTAAAGCAATATAACAACACAAAATTTAGAAATAAACATTTCTGACATTCAAAAACAAAAAAAAAAATCAGTGACCAACACAGCCACCTTTCTTTACGATGACACTCAAAAGCCTTCCATCCATAGATTCTGTCAGTTGGTTAATCTGTTTACGATCAAGATTGCGTGCAGCAGCCACCACAGCCTCCCAGACACTGTTCCGAGAGGTGTAATGTTTTCCCTCTCTGTAGATCTCATATTTTATGAGGGACCACAGGTTATCTATGGGGTTCAGACCAGGGGAACAAGGGGGCCATGTCATTATTTTTCTCTTCTTTTAGACCTTTACTGGGCAGCCACGCTGTGGAGTATTTGGATGCTTGTGATGGAGCATTGTCATGCATGAAAATCATGTTTTTCTTGAGCGATACCGACTTCTTTCTGTACCACTGCTTGAAGAAGGTGTCTTCCAGAAAGTGGCAGTAGGTCTGGGAGTTGAGCTTCACTCCATCCTCAACCCAAAAAGGTCCCACAAGTTCATCTTTGATGATACCAGCCCATACCAGTACCCCACCTCCACCTTGCTGGCATCTCAGTTGGAGTGGAGCTCTCTGCCCTTTACTGATCCAGCCTCGGGCCCATCCATCTGGCCCATCAAGAGTCACTCTAATTTCATCAGTCCATAAAACCTTAGAAAAATCAGTCTTAACATATTTCTTTGCCCAGTCTTGATGTTTTATCTAATGTTTCTTGTTCAAAGGTGGTTGTTTTTCAGCCTTCCTTACCTTGGCAATGTCCCTGAGTATGGCACACCTTGTGCTTTTTGATACTCCAGTAACGTTGCAGCTCTGAAATATGGCAAAACTGGTGGCAAATGGCATCTTGGCAGCTTCACGCTTGATTTTCCTCAATTCATGGGCAGTTATTTTGCGCCTTTTTTTCAACACGCTTCTTGCGACCCTGTTGGCTATTTGCCATGAAACGCTTGATTGTTCAGTGATCACACTTCAAAAGTTTGGCAATTTCAAGACTTCTGCATCCCTCTGCAAGACATCTCACAATTTTTGACTTTTCAGAGTCTGTCAAATCTCTCTTCTGACCCATTTTGCCAAAGGAAAGGAAGTTGCCTAATAATTAAGCACACCTTATATAGGGTGTTGACGTCATTAGACCACTGCCCTCCTCATTACAGATATGCAAATCACCTGATTTACATAATTGGCAGTTGGCTTTCAAGCCTATACAGCTTGGAGTAGGACAACATGTATAAAAAGGATGATGTGATCAAAATAGTCATTTGACTAATAATTCTGCACACAGTGTATAAGCCCATCATACACTGGAGCATCATCCATGGGGCCCATCATATACTGCAGATCATATGGGGCCCATTATATATGGAGCATTATATAGGCCCATCATACACTGGAGCATCATCCATGGGGCCCATCATATACTGTAGCATCACATGGGATTCATTATTTATGGGGCATCACATAGGGTATGGAGCATCATATGGAGCACATATGGGGCCTATTCTGTATGGAGCATTATATCAGCCCATTCTGTATCGAGCAATATATGGGGCCCATCATGTACTGTATGGAACTTTATATGCGACTCATTATACTGTATGGAGCAATATGTGGGGCTCATTCTACTCTATGAGGACCATCCTATACTATATGGCACATTATATGGGGACCATCATATACTGTAGCATTATGTGGAGCTCATCATAGACTGAATGGAACATTATATGGGACCAATTATTCTGTATGGAGCAATATATGGGGCTCATTATTCTGTATGGCGCACTATGTGGTGCCCATAATACTGTATTGGAGGAATATACTGTCCGGTTTTTGAGCTATTGTAGAATTTAAAATAATATCAGTCATGTCATGTAAGAAGTGAAGTATTTGTCATTGTACTATACCTATATTTCTCTGCCATATCGGAGCATCATAAATTGTGGTATGTGTTAAAGGGGCCCACTGACACTCTTTCGTCCGGGGCACACGAAAACCTGGAGCCAGCCCTACCCCGCCACAACTTTAGCCAAATAACCCCCAGTTTTCAATGCGTAACTATTATTATAAAGTAAATTAAGGTTGACAAGCTTAAGTAATAAGAATTGATGATGTTGGCATTGAAATGGGCACTGTAGGTGTGTTTACTGTCCTCCACTCCCTGCCGACTTTGCTTCCCCATTGACTTGCATTGGATTTCGTGTTTCAGTCGGACCTCCGACTTTTCCCGATAGTCAGCCGATTTCGTTCGACTCGACTTTTGAGAAAGTCGGGTTTCACGAAACCCGACTCGACCCTCCCAGAGGCAAAGTCGCTCATTTCTAATTTTGAGTGTCATCGTAAAGAAAGGTGGCTATATTGGTCACTGATTTTTTTTTTTTTTGAATGTCAGAAATGTTTATTTCTAAATTTTGTGTTGTTATATTGGTTCAACTGGTGAAAATAAACAAGTGAGATGGGTATATATTTGGTTTTTATTAAGTTGCCTAATAATTCTGCACAGTAATAGTTACCTGCACAAACAGATATCCTCCTAAGATAGCCAAATCTAAAAAAAAACCACTCCAACTTCCAAAAATATTAAGCTTTGATATTTATGAGTCTTTTGGGGTTGAATGAGAACATAGTTATTGTTCAATAATAAAAAGAATCCTCTCAAATACAACTTGCCTAATAATTCTGCACACAGTGTATCTGCCGTGTCAATGTATATTGCCACTGTACTACTGTTTACTGTTTGCTGTGTGAAGTTCCCTTTAATTCTGTGCTTTGTTTAGATTAGGGACAGAAGTGGTTAACAGGAAGAGGCTGGACTAGCAGCCTCAAAGAAGCAGGAAGCTCGGCTTCTGGGTCAGAGCCAGGGCAGGACTGCCTGCGGCAGGACGTGCGTCCCTGTCTGGGACAGAGGGGAACCCCGTCTGGGGAGTGTGTGTTTCACCCTTCTGGGACAGAAAGGACCGCCAGCCGTGGACTTCAGGCTGCCAGGACTGTCGGGCACAAGGACTGTGAGAGTGTTCTCCAAGAGACTGTTAGCTCCCAGGAGCCGATTGGGAGCTGATGCTTGTGCTGCTGCTGCCGATGGAGCAGCATCCTTGAATAGGGACTGTTCAGGAATTGCTATCTTCTTTATTTTTTCATTAAAAAGTTCTCCCTGTTGGATTAGAATCCTGCCTGTGTTTCTTCCTGGATCCTCATCATCAGTGATGGCAGTGCAGCAAGAAGAGAAAGTAACTGACTGTGATATACTGTAGGTCTGGACTGTTCCTGTATTTTCATGTGCAAGGGGCCGGGTGCTTGTGGACTGTTGCTTTAAATGGACTCGGTCATGACTATCACCCCGTGCCACCTTGTTACACTCTCACATGAGAGAATTGCAGCATAGATATGGAGGAGACAGAGAAAGTAATTTCTGTATCTCCTTCATTGCAGACATCCACAGCAATTGGACAGCACTCAGATGACATCCAAGTGCAGTCTAATGTTTCACATGTACCCATAGACTTGTATGGGTGCGTGCGATCTGAGCATTGGAGCCACCCGCACCATGCTGCCATTGTTTTCTCATTCACAATCAGCATGAGAAAATAATCGTAGATCTGCCCTGCCCCATAGTATAACAATGGGCCGTGTGCTATACTGTAAAGCATCACATAGAACTCGGCCGTGTTATAAGCTAGTGTGAGCAAACCTTTAGGCCGGGGTCACACTTGCGAGAAACTCGTACGAGTCTCGCACCTCAATACCCGGCACTGCCGCTGGCACTCGGACAGGAGCGTTCAGCTGCATAGAAATACTGCACACTCCTGTCCCGAGTGCCGGGGGCTGTGTTGGGTATTGATGTGCGAGACTCGTGCGAGTTTCTTGCAAGTGTGACCCCGACCTTAACCTGAGAGTGAAGGAATGGGAAAGGGGTTTTATTCGATTATCTTAAAAAGCAGTGGAGTAGTTTATTCATAGACAATTGGTATCAAGATATTTCTCAGTCTAAAAAACTGTTTAATTCAATTTTTATTTTCTACTGATAAAAACAATAGCCATTTTCTCTCACCCATCATTAGCAGTGAATCAACCATTACCACACCATGTGGCAGAAAGTTCCATAGTCTCACTGCTCTTACAATATAGAATCTGCATCTGTGATTATGGCTAAACCTTCTTTTCTATAGACATGTATGATGTCCCCTTGTCCATATCGCAGGTCTAACAATAAAAAGATAATTTAAACTAAAAAAAATAATGATATTTCTATGTTCAAATCTAATGCTTCAAGTATAATTCAATTGTAATTATAGTTATATTATTAGTATTTCCAGGGATATTGGCGCTCCCAGAAATGGTAGCATAAGCGTTTGGAGACTATGTGACTTTGAATTTTACTAAATTAAATTCTCCCTACTAACTATGAGGACCATTCTGCTCTATTTTCATCCATTGTGAGAATGTGGCAGTACACTAATTTGGCTCTTATATACAGTTGTGCTCAAAAGTTTACATACCCCGGCAGAATTTTTGCTTTCTTGGCCTTTTTTTAAAGAATATAAATGATAACACCAAAACTTTTTCTCCACTCATGGTTAGTGGTTGGGTGAAGCCATTTATTGTCAAACTACTGTGTTTTTTTCTCTTTTTAAATCATAATGACAACCCAAAACATCCAAATGACCCTGATGAAAAGTTCACATACCCTGGTGATTTTGGCCTGATAACATGCACAGAAGTTGGCACAAATGGGTTTGAATGGCTACTAAAGGTAACATACTCACCTGTGACCTGTTTGCTTGTAATCAGTGTGTGTGTGCATAAAAGCTGAGTGAGTTTCTGGGATCCAAACAGACTCTTGCATCTTTCATCCAGCCACTGACATTTCTGGATTGTGAGTCATGCAAAAGAATTGTCAACTGATCTACGTGAAAAAGGTAAACTGTATAAAACAGGAAAGGTATACAAAAAGATATCCAAGGAACTGAAAATGCCAGTCAGCAGCGTTCAAACTGTGATTAACAAATGGATAATCAGGGACTCTGTAAGAACAAATCCACGGTCAGGTAGACCAACAAAAATTTCATCCACCACTGCCAGGACAATTGTTCAGGATGCAAAGAAAGACCCACAAATAACATCAGCTGAAATAATGGACTCTCTGAAAACTAGCGGTGTGGCTGTTTCAAGATACACTATAAGGAGCCACTTGAAGAAAACTGAGCTTCATGGGCGAGTTAATTTTACAATCATCAGCCCGGAAGCTGCGCACGGGATGTACTCGAACGTTCCAACATGACAACGATCCAAAACACAAGGCCAAGTCAACCTGCCATTGGCTACAGCAGAACAAAGTGAAGGTTCTGGAGTTCCCATCTCAGTCTCCTGATCCCAATGTCATTGAGCCACCTGGGGAGATCTCAAGCGCACAGTTCATGCTGTACAGCCCAGAAATTTACAAGAACTGGAGGCTTTTTGCCAAGAAGAGTGGGCAGCTTTACCATCTGAGAAAATAAAGAACCTCATCCACAACTACCACAAAAGACTTCAAGGTGTCATTGATGTTAGAGGGGGCAATACACGGTATTAAGAAATGGGGTATGTGAACTTTTGATCAGGGTCATTTGGATGTTTTGAGTTGTCATTATGATTTCAAAAGAGAAAACACAGTATTTTGACAATAAATGGCTTCACCCAACCACTAACCATGAGTGGAGAAAAAGTTTTGGTGTTATCATTCATATTCTCTGAAAAAAAGCCAAGAGAGCAAAAATTCTGCTGGGTATGTAAACTTTTAGCACATCTGTAAGCTTTGATCTAACAATATTTCCATTTTACAATGTAAAGTTTATACTCCACTAGATCAACTAAAACCAACTCTTTGTAAACCCTATAATTTCTCCATGTATGAAATGTGATTTTGTAATGGAATCTTGAAGCAATTAAAGCTCTTTGATTTATTTTTATTGTGATTGTTCACTGATCCTCTGGAGATTCCATTTAGATGCCTACTTGGATCTCTATTTCCTTGTTCTTTCATGACATTTTAGAAATGGTTGGAAACACCTGCTCAGCCAATCACTGGTTTCAGCGGTGACCTACTTCAGCCAGTGGTTGGCTAAGAAGTATGACCTATCATTTCTGGTATGCCATAGTGAGAAGTAGGGACCAGGGCAGACAAAGTAAGTGTCAAAACATGAGATGTGATGGATTGGTAAGGGTTGGTATCGCTTTTCATTAAAGCATTTCAGGATTCCATATTTTTATTGTCTCAGACAAAAAATCTTGGATTGTCACCTTCCAAAAGCGTTTCGTATTAACTCCCTCCTTCTTATTTGGACCCTATTACTGCCTCAATATTTCCTATCGTTTACATAGATACTATAGCTTGAAAACTCCAGAACTTGAATTACTCAATTTTGATTTACTAATATTAGTGTATTTTATTTTTTTTTCTAGGGTAGAATAATGATAGTGTTTTATTTATTTTAATTATATGCCTTCTTTTTGCATCTAATTCAAACAAGTAGGTGCTATAAAAATATCTATCCAGCAAGGTGGCTGAGATATTAGTACTGTTGCTTTGCTGCACCGTGTTCTGAATTTATATTCTATAAACCTACATAGAGCTTGTAGTTTTTCCATTTTGTAAGGTTCAGTGGCGTAGCTTTAGGGGTACCATTTGTGACTAGACACCCGAGGTGGTGAACCCATATGTCACTTTTACCATACGCATGCTGTCTACAGCCACATTTTCATCACTGTGAAGTCATGACAAATCCTGAGTGCCATCCAGTTTCTTTCATTTATTCACTCATTCTGCCATATGATTCAAATGATTATAATTGGGGATGAAATTGTGGTCAGGGTGCACAGATGTTGCAATTTGCTGCATGTAAAGTAAGATGTAACATACAGTGGGTGACTTAAATATGAGTGTCTGAGCAAAGGGTCTGAATTCTTATGACCATGTGATATTTCTTTCTTTTTTAATAAATTTGTAAAAATTTCTACATTTCTGGATTTTTTCAGTCAAGATGGGGTGCAGAGTGTATATTAATGAGAAAAATAATTAACTTTTTTGAATTTACCAAATGGCTACAATGAAGCAAAGAGTGAAAAAATTAAAGGGGTCTGAATACTTTCCATACTCACTGTACATCACAACTGTGAAAAACAAAAAGAGTGACAAAGTATGAGGTGCGCGTAGATTGATGAGGCAAATTTTTACTACGCTCATGGCCACAACCTACAGTAATCTATGTCCATTTACCATTTATTTCTACTATGGCAGGAGGAAATGTCAAAGGAGTGGTGGCAGTGATAGAAATTCAGCAGTTCCCCCATATTGCAGGGTGTAGACCCAAATCCTAGGACTGCCCACTGTATCCAGGACAGTTGGGACTTTTTGGGAGGATTTTTTGTGTAGATAAAACCGTGTTCAAATGTTGCAGAAATACTGCGCTTTTTGTTTTCTGCAGGTGTCCGCACCAAACTACACAAAAACAATCTTTTCTGATTTTGCTTCAATTCTTTTTAGGCCTTTTCCCCCTTATTTGATGTGTTTTTTAATGTGTTTTTTATTGTAAAGAAAAGCTTTGACTCTACACTTAAAAAAGTAACTGCAGTTGTTTACATGTGTTTTTTTATATTCCACATAGAAGCCTCTAGAGTAGTAATGGGCTAACCTGAACAATAAAGTTCGGGGTCCACACAGAATACCTAGTGTTCGGGCATGGACCCCAAACACAAAATTCTCCAGGAAGTCTGTGTTACTGTTTGGGTTCGACAACCAGAACATCGGGTGTTTCTTATGCTGTCATCTGCATGACAGCGAAAGAAACATCAGCGGCTCTGATCGGCGGTAAGATTATTACCGCCGGTCAGAGCACCAGCAGCTTGACCGGCTGTAAAAAGTTTACCTTAGGTCACAGAGGCATCAGCTGATATGAGTACTATTCCCATCAGCCTATCCTGCTTCTGCTAATAACAGCGAGAGCAGGCAACGCTTATGGGAGTGTTCATCGGCCGGTGCCTGTGCTATAAATAAATACATTTTAAAAAAATTACGTGGGGTCTGTACTATTTTGATAACCAGCATGGCAACCTTCAGCTGTCAAATTTATGATGGCTGGTTATGAAAAGAAAGTGGTCCCTACTCCATTTTTTTAAATTATTTGAATAAAGAATTTAAAAAAGTGTGGGGTCCCCCATTTTTTTCAACCAGACAAGCTAAATCAGACAGCTGGGAGCAATTATTCTCAGGCTGGTAAGGGCCTTGGATATTGCCCCCTCAGCCTAAAAATAGCAGCTTGCAGCCACCCCACAAAAGGTGTATCTATTAGATGCATCAATTCTGGCGCTTTGCCCAGCACTTCCAACTTGCCCTGTGGTGGTGGCAGGTGGAGTTAATATTTGTGGGCTTAATGTCACCTATGTATAGTAAGGTGACATTAAGCCCACATATTAGTAATGGGATTTTAAATAAAAAACACCCAGAATAAAGTACCGTATTTTTCAGATTATAAGTCGCACTTTTTTCTCCCCAAATTTGGGGGGAAAATGGGGTGCGTCTTATAATGAGTACATACCTTACCGGTACCATTGCTGCAGGCCGCAGGCTGGGATAAGGAAGTGTCCAGCTGTGCTGAGGGTCTTGGTGCCGAGATCTCCATCTGCGCATCCGCTGCCTCATGCAGCCATTTTCATGGAATCCACCACACAGGAAACCATGGAACTGTGGGGGGCTCTGGCCTTTCGCAAAATGTTGGCAGAGCCCCCCGCAGCACTGGAGACACCATAGACACCAGCAGCACCGCCGGGCACCGCAAAAGCATCGGGCAGCACCGTAGCACCGCTAGGCACCCGCAGCACCAGAGACACCTGCAGCTGCACCCGGCAGCACCAGCGGACAAGCCCGCAGCACCAGACATCTGCAGCAGCGGCGGACACCTGCAGCAACGCCAGACACCACAGCAGCACCAGACACCCGCAGCGGCGAGCCGCACATCGGAACACCCCCTCATCCCAGCCTGCGTCCTGTAGTATAACCCCACTCCTGCCTCCTCCAGCAGCAACCCTAGGAACCCGCTTCACTGCAGCCACCACCCCCGGTAATCAATAAGACGCATGTACTATAAGAAGCACCACCATTTTATTAAAAAAAATTCCTATTTTTCTCCTCAATACTTGGGGTGCGTCTTACAATCCGGAGAGTCTTATAATCCAAAAAAATACGGTACTTTATTTTAAATAAAAATCCACACCCTGTTTTACAGGTTTATTTAAAAATAACAAAACATAGTTATACTCACCTTACGACCATTCCATTGAAGCCCTTGTCCCCTGTAAGAAACAGAAAATAATAAGTCCTTATGTGGCTGGACTGATCCCTCAAATCAGGGCAGTCCCACTAAATTCGGGAGTTTGAGAGCTATGGATATAATGAGACATATTTACAAATGAGGTATTCTGGCAAATAAAGTTTATTACTTACCTAACAAAATACTTTGTTTTCCATGCTCAGCTATACAGAGCAATACATATATTCACACATGTACAAAATTGTTGGTGTCCTTCTGTTTCTGTTAAAGTAAGAAAAACTCACAATGGTTATTGAAATTACTTGAAACTGGCAAAATTAATTTTCAATTTAAATTTACTGAATACCAACTAATGAAAATCAGATACTGCTCTTGAATTGTGGTTCAATAGAACCATTTAAAAAAGAACAAATGAATTAAAATGGTCAGGACAAAAATAATGGTAGCCCTAGACAAATTTTAAAATAATTCAACCATGAGGACATGTTAAACTAAGGCATATCCTGTAATTAGCATCACAGGTGTCTACAAACTTTTATTCAGTCTACCTGTTTAAAGGGTTAAAAGCAGTCAACTGCACTGTTTGGCATCATTATGTGTACCACACTGAACATAGACCAAAGAAAGCTAAGAACAGAGTTTTCTCAGGAGATGAGAAAGAAAATTATAGACAAACAAGTTAAAGGTAAAGGCTATGAGACCGTCTCCAGACATCTTGATGTTCCTGTTACTACAGTTGCACATGTTATTTACAAGTTTAAGAAACGTACAATGCAAATGGTAACCAAAGACCCCAGAACAACTTCAAAGAGGGGAACTTGAAGGTCAAGATAAATCAGTGTCAAATTGCTGTCTTCACCATACTGGACTTCATCGAAGACGACTGAGTAGGAAACCATTGTTGAAAGCAAATCTTAGAAAACAAGAGCGGAATTTGTCAAAATGCATTTTGAAAAGTCGCAAAGCTTCTGGAAGATTGTCATTCTGACAGATTAGACAAAACTGGAGTTTTTTGGCAAGACACATCAGTGTTATGTTTCGGTAGCTGAGGAGGACAGGAACAACAGCAGGGCAGCCGAACACCTGAGATGTTGGTAACTGATGGGTTGCAGATTCCTAAACTAACGACACAACTAGAGGTAGCCGTGGAGCGTTCCTACGTTGATCCTAGACGCCTCGTCACAGCCTGAGAGATAACTACACCTAAAGGCAGAAAGATGAAAGCTATCTGCCCCAGAGCAGATCCCCAAAGAAAATAGGAAAACCCCAAACATATAATGGCGGTTAGACAAGATGAAAATACAAACATAGGCAGAAAATAGACTGAGCAAACGCTGGGGCCACAAGCTGACTAAATAGGATAGGACAGGAGAGATTACTTTCCGCAACCCAGAAAACCCTACAAAAATCCAACAATTCTGATTACAAAAATACTGAGATCACACGATCTCGCCACCCACTACATCAGATCTCAGTGTGAACAAAAACCAAGCCGCAGCCGCTGAAAAAACAGGAAAAAGCAAATGAGCAAATAACAGTGGCTGCAGATAAACTGTGAGGAGCTCAGGTCCCAGGAGGGGACCTGGCTGACCTCCACAAAAGACAATGCAAAAAGCAAGCACAAAAAGAAAAGCAAAAAATATCTTATCTGAAAGCAGGAGATGCAGGCAAGACTCCAGCAAACTTCCAAATGAACCAGGAACCACAATTGAGACAAGAACAATTGATCACCGGCAACCATCATGGGAGGGAACCTCCCTTATATCAGACCAGTCAATGAACCCAGATTGCCACTCCTCGCTGAAAGGTTCAGTACTGTCTGTAACCACCAGAGGGAGCCTCTGCTCAGAAACCATCTCTAACACATTTATAACAGTAGCCCCCCTTGAGGAGGGGTCACCAACCCTCACTTGTGCAACCAGGCCGATCAGGATGAGCTCGGTGATAGGCACGGATCAGTCTCCTAGCATGGATGTCCGAAGCAAACACCCAAGAATTGTCCTCCTGACCATAACCTCTCCACTTAACCAAATACTGGAGATTCTGTCAAGAAAAACGAGAATCCAATATTTTCTCAACCACATACTCCAGATTACCCTCAACCAAAACAGGGTCAGGAGGCGCAGCCATAGGAACCACTGGCTCGACAAACCTCTTCAATAAGGACTTGTGGAACATGTTAAGGATCTTAAATGTCCCTGGAAGAAGCAAACGGAAAGAAACAGGATTAAGAATCTCCATGATCTTATAAGGTCCAATGAACCTGGGCTTAAACTTTGGAGATGCAACCCTCATAGGGATATTTCTTGAGGACAACCAAACCAAGTCCCCCACTTTAAACGAGGACCATCAGTCCTATGCTGTTGGCAAACCGTTGGGCCTTCTCCTGAGAGAGAGACAACCTCTCCACTACCTGGTCCCAAATCTGCTGCATTCGCTCCACAACAGAGTCAACACCCAGACAGACAAAAGCCTCTGCCTGTCCCGAAGAAAATCGAGGGTGAAACTCAAAATTGCAGAAAGATGGAGATATCAAGGTGGCAGAGCTAGCCCTATTATTAAGAGCAAACTCAGCCAAAGGCAAAAAAGAGACCCAGTCATCTTGATCAGCAGACACAAAACATCTCAAATAAGTCTCCAAGGTCTGGTTTGTTCTCTCGGTTTGTCCATTGGTCTGAGGATGAAAAGCAGAGGAGAAAAATAATTGAACACCAAGTTTAGAACAAAATGTTCTCCAAAATCTGGAAACAAACTGGACTCCTCTGTCAGACACAATGTTCTCCGGAATGCCATGTAACCGAACCACCTGCTGAAGGAACAAAGGCACCAATTTGGAGGAGGAAGGCAACTTAGGTAATGGCACAAGATGTATCATCTTGGAAAACCTATCACAGATTACCCAGATAACGGTCATTCTCTGAGAAACAGGGAGGTCGGAAATAAAATCCATAGAGATATGGGTCCATGGCCTCTTGGGCACAGGTAATGGCATTAACAAACCACTAGAGTGAGAGCAAGACTTGGAGCGAGAGCAAGTACCACAGGACTGCACAAATTCCCTGACGTCACGAGACAAAGTAGGCCACCAAAAGGACCGACTCACCAAGTCTCTGGTAACAAAAATCCCGGATGACCAGCCAACGCGGAACAATGAATCTCAGACATCACACTCTTCTTCCACTGGTCTGGGACAAACAATTTCCCAATAGGGCAGCACTCAGGTTTATTCTCCTGACACCCTTCCAAGGCCAGTCTCAAATTGGGCGAGATGGCGGAAAGAACTACACCCTCTTTCAAAATAACAGTAGGATCAGATAACTCAGGAGAGTCCGTAAAGAAACTCCTCGAGAGGGCATCCGCCTTAACATTCTTAGTGCCAGGAAGAAAAGAAACCACAAAATTAAAACATGTGAAAAACAAGGCACACCTGGCCGGTCTAGGATTAAGTCGCTTAGCTGATTCGAGATAAACCAGATTCTTATGGTCCGTGAGGACCACCACCTGATGTTTGGCTCCTTCCAGCCAATGTCTCCTCTCTTCAAAGGCCCACTTCATGGCCAATAACTCCCGATTACCCACGTCATAATTACGTTCAGTTGGAGAAAATTTTCGAGAGAAAAAGGCACAAGGGTTACTCTTAGAGGTCTCTGGAGCTCTTTTGGACAAAACGGCACCTGCCCCAATTTCAGAGGCATCAACCTCCACCTGAAACGGTAGAGAAACATCAGGCTACCGTAGAACAGGAGCAGAAGTGAATCTCTGTTTAAGTTCCTGAAACGCAGAGACTGCCTCAGGAGGCCAATTCACCACATCAGAACCCTTTTTGGTCAAATCAGTCAATGGTTTAACAATACCGGAGAAATTACCAATAAATTTACGATAAAAATTGGCAAAACCCAAAAATCTCTGAAGAGCCTTTAATGAAGTAGGTTGGACCCAATCACAGATGGCTTGAACCTTGACCGGGTCCATTTCAATAACAGACGGAGACAAAATGAATCCCAGAAATGAGACCTTCTGTACGCCAAAAAGACACTTTGATCCCTTCACATACAGTGCATTCTCTCTCAAAATCTGGAACACAGTCCAAACATGTTTCACATGAGAGTCCCAGTCATTGGAAAAAATCAAGATATCATCCAAATAAGCAATCAGAAATTTATCCACAAAATCCCTGAAAATATCATTCATGAAGAATTGGAAGACGGAAGGAGCATTAGTGAGCCCAAAGGGCATCACTAGGTACTCAAAATGCCCCTCTGGGGTATTAAACGCCGTCTTCCATTCATCCCCGTGTTTAATGCGAATAAGGTTATACGCCCCCCTGAGGTCAAGCTTGGTAAACCAACTCGCACTTTTCACCCTGGAAAACAGGTCAGAAATCAAGGTAACGGATATTGATACTTCACAGTGATCTTATTCAAGAGATGATAATCAATACACGGCCTCAATGAACCATCCTTTTTGGCCACAAAGAAAAAACCGTAAACCAAGGGTGAAGAGGATGGTCTGATATGACCCTTCTCCAATGACTCCTTGATATAAGATTGCATAGCATCGTGTTCAGGTACAGACAAGTTAAAAAGACGACCTTTAGGAAATTTACCACCAGGCACTAATTCAATAGCGCAATCGTAGCTCCTGTGAGGGGGCAAAGATGCAGATTTACTTTCACTAAATACATCCGAAAAATCAGTCAAAAAGTCAGGAACATCCTGAGACTTGGAGAGGCAGAAAAAACAGGAGTGTCGGCATTAACACATTGGCAGCCCCAACTGTCACAGACACATATTTCCAATCCAAAACAGGATTATCAGACTGTAACCAAGGAAACCTAGTACAATAATGTCATGCAGATTATACAGCACCAGAAATTTGCAACTCTCCTGATGATCTGGTTCAACCCTCATTATCACCTGAGTAGAAAACTGGGGTTTATTCTCCGCCAAAGGGGTGGAATCAATGCCCAGTAGGGGAATAGACTTCCGCAGGGGTATCATGGGAAACCCACAACGTTTGGCAAAGTCAAAATCCATCAGGTTAATAGCTGCTCCTGAATCAACAAAAGCCTGAACAGAAAATGTGGACAGGGAGCAAATCAGGGTAACAGTCAACAGAAATTTAGTCTGAACACTACCCAAGACAACTGAGCGTGCAAAACGTCTTTCCCGCTTAGGGCAGACTGAAATAGCATGAGAGGCATTACCACAGTAGAAACATAACCCATTGCGCTTTCAAAACTCATGACGCTGAGCCCCAGTAGTCACTCTATCACACTGCATGGGCTCAGAAGCTGGCTCACAAGGCAACACCATCCCACGCATACCTCTGCGCTCACGCAAACGTCTGTCAATTTGAATAGCCAATGACATAGAATCATTGAGACCAGAGGGAGCAGGGAATCCCACCATAACATCCTTTACATTCTCTGACAGCCCCATCCGAAAAAGGGCTGCCAATGCATCATCATTTAATTTGGTCAGGACTGCCCACTTTCGGAATTTCTGACAGTACAACTTAGCGTCTTCAAGACCCTGATTTAATGCCAACAAGGTTTTTTCAGCTTGATCAGTGACATTAGGTTCATCGTACAATAACCCCAGAGCCAGAAAAAATGCATCAATATAATTCAAAACAGGATCCCCAGGTGTCAGGGAAAAAGCCCAATCCTGAGGTTCGCCGCGCAGGAGAGAGATGACAATTTGAACCTGCTGTGCTGCGTTACCTGAGGACTTAGGCTTTAAGGCAAAAAACAACTTACAGTTATTTTTGAAATTCAGAAATTTAGCCCGATCCCCCAAAAACAAATCTGGCATGGGAATCCTAGGTTCCACAACCGGCAACCCAGCAAGATAGGTAGCAATACTCCGAACCTCAGTGGCAAGCTGAACCATATGGCCAGACAACTGTGCAAACTCCATTGAGAGAAAAAAAAATCCTCCTCAGCACCCAGAGAAAAAGAGGGAAAAAATGCAACAGACAGAAAAAAAAAAATCTCTGACAACTCTGACAACTTTTTTCTTTCCACACTATTTTTCCCTTCTGTGAGTACCATATAATTTTCAGTTATGGCCGGTGATACTGTTATGTTTCGGTAGCTGAGGAGGACAGGAACAACGGCAGGGCAGCCAAACACCTGTGGTGTTGGTAACTGATGGGTTGCAGATTCCTAAACTAACGACACAACTAGAGGTAGCCGTGGAGCGTTCCTACATTGATCCTAGACGCCTCGTCACAGCCTGAGAGATAACTACACCTAAAGGCAGAAAGATGAATGCTATCTGCCTCGGAGCAGATTCCCAAAGAAAATAGGAAGCCCCATATAATGGCGGTTGGACAAGATGAAAATACAAACATAGGCAGAAAATAGACTGAGCAAACGCTGGGGCCACAAGCTGACTAAATAGAATAGGACAGGAGAGATTACTTTCCGCAACCCAGAAAACCCTACAAAAATCCAACAATTCTGATTACAAAAATACTGAGATCACACAATCTTGCCACCCACTACATCAGATCTCAGTGTGAACAAAAAACCAAGCTGCAGCCGCTGAAAAAACAGGAAAAAGCAATTGATCAAATAACAGTGGCTGCAGATAAACTGTGAGGAGCTCAGGCCCCAGGAGGGGACCTGGCTGACCTCCATAAAAGTGCAGAAAACAATGCAAAAAGCAAGCACAAAAAGAAAAGCAAAAAATATCTTATCTGAAAGCAGGAGATGCAGTCAAGACTCCAGAAAACTTCCAAATGAACCAGGAACCACAATTGAGACAAGAACAATTGATCACCGGCAACCATCATGGGAGGGAACCTCCCTTATATCAGACCAGTCAGTGAACCCAGATTGCCACTCCTCGCTGAAAGGTTCAGTACTGTCTGTAACCACCAGAGGGAGCCTCTGCTCAGAAACCATCTCTAGCACATTCATAACACATCAGCTTTATTTTCACAGACACAAAAATGAAGCATACAAATAATCGCAGATTTTACCTACTGTGAAACATGGAGAAGGCTCGGTTATGTTTTGGGACTGTTTTGCTGCATCTGGCACAGAATATCTCGAATCTAAGCAGGGAACGATGAAATCTCAAGACTATCAAGGCATACTGTCCAAAATACAGCTAAACATCCAAAAATGGCTAAGAGAAAAGCATTGGACCATTCTGAAGTGACTTTTCTATGGGCGCTGATCTAAATACAATTGAACTTCTGTGAAAGGAGCTGAAACATGCAGTCTGGAGAAGGCACCTTCACACTTGAGAAAGTTGGAGCAGTTTGATCTTGAGCAGTGGGCCAAAATATTTGTGAACAGGTGCAGAAGTCTCATTGATAATTAAACACATATTGTTTGATGTGTTGATATTTAGTAAATTTAAATAGAAAAATACTTGTGTTGGGTTCAAGTTATTTCAGTGACCATTATGGTGTTTTCCTTACTGTAGCAGAAGGGTGGCAACAATTTTGTCCATATGTGTTACTGAATAAAATAATCCATATATAAATTTGACAATTTGGTGGTGGTAGTGGTGCATGGGGGTTAGTGAGGGAGGGTGGTGGTGGAAGGAAGCTGAAAATCACAAGTTTATCACGACAGAGAAGAGCCAGAAGACCACAGCGTCTGATTTTTGCTACTCCTGCAATGATTAGAAGCACTTCTTCATATTAACCCCTTCCCGACCCATGACGCAGACGTCGGCGTCATGAAAACCTGTGCCATCCCGACCCATGACGCCGACGTCGGTGTCATGCTATAAATTATGTTCCTGCGGGCCGGGAGACTGGGTTCACTGAAAGGTCACCCGACCCGCAGGCACAGGACCCTTAGTGTATCACCACAGGGGGGTTGGCTTAACCCCCACGTGGCCACTATCGCTCTGATTGGCTGTTAAAAGCGAAACAGCCAATCAGAGCGATTTGTAATATTTCACCAATGAAACTGGTGAAATATTACAATCCAGCCATGGCCGATGCTGCAATAGCATCTGCCATGGCTGGACACCAAGATCTGACCCCCCCACACCAAGTCACGGCGGTGATCAGCCGCCATCGAAAGATGGCAGCGATCGGTCACCGCCGTTACTGTCTGCTCCCCTGCTCCTGCGATCCGCTGCCCCCACCTACCGATCCCCCCCCTCACCTTCCGACGCCCCCTACTCACCTCTCCCAGTCCACCGATGTCCCTGGATCCGTCCCGGCGGCTGCCCGGGATTCTTCATGGGCGCCGCCATCTTGGAAAATGGCGGGCGCATGCGCAGTGCGCCCTCCATTGTACAAAAATTTATTTTGATCACTGTGATAAACTGTCACAGTGATCAAAATAAAAAAAAAGTAAATGAACCCCCCCTGTCATAGGTAGGGACAAATAATAAAATAAAGAATTTTTTTTTTTTTCCTAGCGGATTTTGCTGCTGATCCGCAGCTGATTTTGCTGCGGATCCGCGGCGGATATTGCTGCTGATCCGCGGCGGATTTTGCTGCTGATCCGCGGCGGATTTTGCTGCTGATCCGCGGCGGATTTTGCTGCTGATCCGCGGCTGATTTTGCTGCGGATCCGCGGCGGATTTTGCTGCTGATCCGCGGCGGATTTTGCTGCTGATCCGCGGCGGATTTTGCTGCTGATCCGCGGCGGATTTCGCTGCGGATCCGCGGCGGATGTTCCTGCGGATCCGCGGCGGATTTGCTGCTGATCCGCGGCGGATTTTGCTGCTGATCCGCGGCGGATTTTGCTGCGGATCCCCGGCGGATTTTGCTGCGGATCCCCGGCGGATTTTGCTGGGGATCCGCGGCGGATTTTGCTGGGGATCCGCGGCGGATTTTGCTGGGGATCCGCGGCGAATTTTGCTGCTGATCCGCGGCGGATTTTGCTGCGGATCCGCGGCGGATATTGCTGCTGATCCGCGGCGGATATTGCTGCTGATCCGCGGTGGATTTTGCTGCTGATCCGCGACTGATTTTGCTGCGGATCCGCGGCTGATTTTGCTGCGGATCCGCGGCTGATTTTGCTGCTGATCCGCGGCGGATTTTGCTGCTGATCCGCGGCGGATTTTGCTGCTGATCCGTGGCGATTTTGCTGCGGATCCGCGACTGATTTTGCTGCTGATCCGCGGCGGATTTTGCTGCTGATCCGCGGCGGATTTTGCTGCTGATCCGCGACTGATTTTGCTGCGGATCCGCGGCTGATTTTGCTGCTGATCCGCGGCGGATTTTGCTGCTGATCCGCAGACGATTTTGCTGCTAATCCGCGGCGGATTTTGCTGCTGATCCGCAGACGATTTTGCTGCTGATCCGCGGCGAATTTTGCTGCGGATCCGCGGCTGATTTTGCTGCTGATCTGCAGCTGATTTTGTTGCTAATCCGTGGCAGATTTTGCTGCTGATCCGCGGCGGATTTTGCTGCTGATCCGCGACTGATTTTGCTGCTGATCCGCAGCGGATTTTGCTGCTGATCCGCGGCGAATTTTGCTGCTAATCCGCGGCGGATTTTGCTGCTGATCCGCAGACGATTTTGCTGCTGATCCGCGGCGAATTTTGCTGCGGATCCGTGGCTGATTTTGCTGCTGATCCGCAGCTGATTTTGTTGCTAATCCGTGGCAGATTTTGCTGCTGATCCGCGGCGGATTTTGCTGCTGATCCGCGACTGATTTTGCTGCGGATCCGCGCTGATTATCTGCTGATTCATCTGCGCTAGCGGGTATAGCATAACGCGATCGCGTTATGCTATACCGTTACCAGCCGGTCAACGCTACGTGTTGAACGGGCTGGTAAAACGCAATATGAACCCAGCCTTAGGGTTAGAACTAGGGTTAGGGTTAGCATTAGGGTTAAGGTTAGAATTACGGTTAGGGTTGGAATTTGGGTTAGGGTTGGAATTAGGGTTAGGGTTGGAATTAGGGTTAGGCTTGTGGTTAGGTTTATGGTTAGAGTTGGGATTAGGGTTAGGAGTGTGTTGGGGTTAGGGTTATGATTAGGGTTTGTATTAGGGTTAGGTGTGTGTAGGGGTTAGGGTTGGGGTTAGGGGTGTGTTGGGGTTAGGGTTGGAGTTAGAATTGAGGGGTTTCCACTATTTAGGCACATCAGGGGGTCTCTATACGCGACATAGCGCCACCATTGATTCCTGCAAATTTTGCGTTCAAAAAGTCAAACAGTGCTCCCTTTATTCAAAGCCCCGACGTATGCCCAAACAGTGGTTTATACCCACATATGGGGTATCAGCATACTCAGAAAAAATTGCACAACAATTTTGGGGGTTCTAATTTCTCTTGTTAACATTGGGAAAAAAATTGGGGACTAAAAAATTATTTTTGTGGAAAAAAAATGATTTTATATTTTCACGGCTCTGCGTTATAAACTTCTGTGAAGGACTTGGAGATTCAAAGTGCTTATCACACATCTATAGGAGTTCCTTGGTGGATCTAGTTTCCAAAATGGGGTCACTTGTGGGAGTTTCTACTGTTTAGGCACATCAGGGACTCTGCAAACGTAACATGACGCCCGAAGACCATTCCATCAAGTGGGCATTTCAAAACGTCACTACTTCCCATCCGAGCCCCGATGTGTGCCCATACAGTAGTTTTCTCCCACATATGGGATATCAGCATACTCAGGACAAATTGGACAACAACTTTTGGAGTCTAATTTCTCATGTTACCCTTGGGAAAATAAAAAAATTGGGGACTAAAAGATCCTGATTGTGGAGAAAATATGATTTTTTTATTTTCATGCCCGGGCGTTATAAACTTCTGTGTAGCCCTTGGGGGTTCAAAGTGCTCACCACACATCTAGATAAGTTCTTTGCGGGGTCTAGTTTCCAAAATGGGGTCACTTGTGGGGAGTTTCTACTGTTTAGGCACATCAGGGGCTCTGCAAACGTAACAAGATGCCCGCAGACCATTCCATCAAGTCGGCATTTCAAAGCGTCACTACATCCCTTCCGAGCCCTGACGTGTGCCCAAACAGTGGTTCCCCCCCACATATGGGGTACTAGCGTACTCAGGACAAACTGGACAACAACTTTTGGGGTCCAATTTCTCCTGTAATCATTGTGAAAATAAAAAATAGTGGGCTAAAAAAATCTTTTTTTGAGAAAAAAAAATGATTTTTTATTTTCACGGCTCTGCGTTATAAACTTCTGTGAAGCACCTGGGGGTTCAAAGTGCTCACTATGCATCTAGATAAGTTCCTTAGGGGGTCTAGTTTCCAAAATGGGGTCACTTATGGGGAGCTCCAATGTTTAGGCACACAGGAACTCTCCAAATGTGACATGGCAACCGCTAAATATTCCAGCATATTTTCTATTCAAAAAGTCAAATGGCGCTCCTTCCCTTCTGAGCCCTGCCGTGCGCCCAAACAGTTGGTTTACCACATATGAGGTATCTGTGTACTCAGGAGAAATTTCCCAACAAATTTTAGGATCCAATTATACTGTTGCCCATGTGAAAATGAAAAAAACTGAGGCTAAAAGAAAATTTTTGTGAAAAAAAAGTACTTTCTTTTTTTTACGGATCAATTTGTGAAGCACCTGGGGTTAAAAGTGCTCACTATGCATCTAGATAAGTTCCTTAGGGGGTCTAGTTTCCAAATGGGGTCACTTGTGGGGGAGCTCCAATGTTTAGGCACATCAGGGACTCTCAAATGCGACATGGCAACCGCTAAACATTCCATCATATTTTCCATTCAAAAGTCAAATGCGCTCCTTCCCTCTGAGCCCTGCCGTGCACCATACAGTGGTTTTTACCACATATGAGGTATCGTGTACTCAGGAGAAATTGCCCAACAAATTTTAGGATCCAATTTATACTGTTGCCCATGGAAAATGAAAAAAACTGGGCTAAAAGAAAATTTTTGTGAAAAAAAGACTTTTTTTTTTTTTACGGGTCAATTTGTGTAAGCACCTGGGGGTTCAAAGTGATCACTAAGCATCTAGATAAGTTCTTGGGGTCTAGTTTCCAAAATGGGGTCATTGTGGGGAGTCTCAATGTTTAGGCACACAGGGCTCTCAAATCGACATGGCAACCGCTAACATTCCAGCATATTTCCATTCAAAAGTCAAATGCGCCCTTCCCTCTGACCGTGCCAACAGTGGTTAGACCCACATATGAGGTACTAGGTACTCAGGAGAAATTGGACCAACAATTTTAGGTCCATTTTCATCCTGAATCCATGTAAAAATGAAAAAATTGATGCTAAAAGAAAATTTTTGTGAAAAAAAATACTTTCTTTTTTTACGGATCAATTTGTGAAGCACCTGGGGTTAAAGTGCTCACTATGCATCTAGATAAGTTCCTTAGGGGGTCTAGTTTCCAAAATGGGGTCACTTTGGGGGAGCTCCAATGTTTAGGCACACAGGACTCTCCAAATGCGACATGGCAACCGCTAAATATTCCAGCATATTTTCCATTCAAAAAGTCAAATGGCGCTCCTTCCCTTCTGAGCCCTGCCGTGCGCCGAAACAGTGGTTTATGACCACATATGAGGTATCTGTGTACTCAGGAGAAATTGCCCAACAAATTTTAGGATCCAATTTATACTGTTGCCCATGTGAAAATGAAAAAAACTGAGGCTAAAAGAAAATTTTTGTGAAAAAAAAGTACTTTCTTTTTTTTACGGATCAATTTGTGAAGCACATGGGGTTCAAAGTGCTCACTATGCATCTAGATAAGTTCCTTAGGGGGTCTAGTTTCCAAAATGGGGTCACTTTTTGGGGAGCTCCAATGTTTAGGCACACAGGGACTCTCCAAATGTGACATGGCAACCGCTAAATATTCCAGCATATTTTCCATTCAAAAAGTCAAATGGCGCTCCTTCCCTTCTGAGCCCTGCCGTGCGCCCAAACAGTGGTTTATGACCACATATGAGGTATCTGTGTACTCAGGAGAAATTGCCCAACAAATTTTAGGATCCAATTTATACTGTTGCCCATGTGAAAATGAAAAAAACTGAGGCTAAAAGAAAATTTTTGTGAAAAAAAAGTACTTTCTTTTTTTTACGGATCAATTTGTGAAGCACCTGGGGGTTCAAAGTGCTCACTATGCATCTAGATAAGCTCCTTAGGGGGTCTAGTTTCCAAAATGGGGTCACTTGTGGGGGAGCTCCAATGTTTAGGCACACAGGGACTCTCCAAATGCGACATGGCAACCGCTAAATATTCCAGCATATTTTCCATTCAAAAAGTCAAATGGCGCTCCTTCCCTTCTGAGCCCTGCCGTGCGCCCAAACAGTGGTTTATGACCACATATGAGGTATCTGTGTACTCAGGAGAAATTGCCCAACAAATTTTAGGATCCAATTTATACTGTTGCCCATGTGAAAATGAAAAAACTGAGGCTAAAAGAAAATTTTTGTGAAAAAAAGTACTTTTTTTTTTTACGGATCAATTTGTGAAGCACCTGGGGGTTCAAAGTGATCACTATGCATCTAGATAAGTTCCTTAGGGGGTCTAGTTTCCAAAATGGGGTTATTGTGGGGAGCTCCAATGTTTAGGCACACAGGGACTCTCCAAATGCGACATGGCAACCGCTAAATATTCCAGCATATTTTCCATTCAAAAGTCAAATGGCGCTCCTTCCCTTCTGAGCCCTGCCATACAGTGGTTTATGACCACATATGAGGTATCTGTGTACTCAGGAGAAATTGCCGAACAAATTTTAGGATCCATTTTATCCTGATGCCCATGTAAAAATTAAAAAAATTGATGCTAAAAGAAAATTTTTGTTGGAAAAATTAAATGTCCATTTTTTCCTTCCACGTTCTTTAGTTCCTGTGAAGCACCTGAAGGGTTAATAATCTTCTTGAATGTAGTTTTGAGTAGCTTGAGGGGTGCAGTTATTATAAAGGTGTCACTTTTGTGTATTTTCTGCCATATAGACCCCTCAAAGTGACTTCAAATGTGAGGTGGTCCCTAAAAAAAATGGTTTTGTAAATTTTGCTGTAAAAATGAGAAATCGCTGGTCAACTTTTAACCCTTGTAACTTCCTAACAAAAAAAATGCTGTTCCCAAAATTTTGCTGATGTAAAGTAGACATGTGGGAAATGTTATTTATTAACTATTTTGTGCCACATACCTCTCTGGTTTAACAGAATAAAAATTAAAAATTTGAAAATTACAAAATTTTCAAAATTTTCGCCAAATTTCCATTTTTTTCACAAATAAACGCAAAAATTATCGACCTAAATTTACCACTAACATGAAGCCCAATATGTCACGAAAAAACAATCTCAGAATCGCTAGGATCCGTTGAAGCGTTCCTGAGTTATTACCTCATAAAGGGACACTGGTCAGAATTGCAAAAATTGGCAAGGTCTTTAAGGTCAAAATAGGCTGGGTCATGAAGGGGTTAAATAGTGTAAATTTATTTTGGCAGGGCAGGGTTAATCTGCTTCGTTGAGAGCTCCTGTAGCGTTTAGGCTCTCAGCTGTTCACTGTTAAGGGTATGCCACACTAAACGAGATCGCAAACGAGATCGCAAACGAGATCACTAAAACGTCACTATTTTGCGATCTTGTTAGCGACCTCGTTGTGTGTGGCATGTAGCAACGATGTGGCCCCTGCTGTGATGTCGCTGATCGTTCACTAGCGTTCTGAACCGTTTTTTGATCGTTGGCGTCCCACTGGCGAGCCTGAATCGCTGTGTTTGGCACCTTTTGCGAACGACGAGCGACCTCGTTTGTGACGCATATGACTGTTTTGCGTCACGGAGTGGATCGCAATATCTGTAAGTTCTCTTTTGCGTCACAGAGAGGATCGCAGAAGTTGCAAAGCAGGCTAGCAGGACGCAGAGAGCAGGAGCGATAATGGAAATTCCTATGAATCAGAAGCGCTCAGTACATGCTAATGACATCCTAACGACCGCCAAAGTCGTTAAAGAGATCGCTGACTGCTGATGAGTCGTTTATGAGATCTCCTGTTTGGCAGCTACTAGCGACCTAAAAGAGATCACACCAACGATTGCGTCGTTATCGTGATCGCTAACGAGATCGCTAAGTGTGGCAGTACCTTTAGTCACTCCTATATAACCTGGGCTCTGGCTAGCACTCATTATCAGAGGTAGCTTATGCTGCATGGCTGGAGGTTGTTAGTGGTTATCATTGTAGAAAGGAGTTTGGTGGATTTATCTGTGACTATTGCTAGATTTTGAGTGTGTGATAATTCCCCTTCTTCTCTTGCTTTGGTTTAATCCCATCCTCCATTCCCCAGTGCGTTCCTCAGTTATGTGTGTGAGTATATTTGTATGTTTGGTATTTTTCGTTACCCCTGTTCTTATTACCTTGTTAGTCTGGTGGGTGTACCATGGTATACTACTACTCTCCTCTTCCCTGGGTGGGGGAAGGGTACAGACTGAGGGTGGATTCAGGAGCTAAGGCATCTTCACCATCAGAAGTAAGCAGGGTTGCTTGGACACCTGGTCCCTGAACACCCGACAGCAGAGTTGTAACATTGGACTTATGCTCCAGAGTCTCTATATTACTTCAATGTGTGGGTTCTCTTGTGTAGATGAGCAGACGATCTTCAGAAGATATAGTTCAATTCACAGTTCCACATAAATTTGAACACTGTGAGAATCAATTTGCGATTAACAAAAAAAAAAAACCTTGCCTAGCACCATCTTCCACATTCCAAAGCATTGTTGAGTGGGATAATGTTGTTTTGTGTGGCCAATCTAGCTTCGCCATAACACCCTGCGGCTGTGACATCTAACAGATTATACATTGGTGCTTGGTCAGAGATCAGAATTCAAAGTTCAAATGATAAGCTCATCTCTAGATGTCTGCTTTCCTCCTATTCTCCAAAAACATACTACTAGTTTAATTGTTTTCAATTAAATTGACCATAGTGCACATGCTTGTGCTTGGAATACATAGATTACACTGTATAAAATAAGCACACTGCTTCTGTTCTGCTGAAACCAAAGTTTAATAAAAAATGTGATTGAGGGTCCTTGGTGCATTCTTTTTGTATCCAAGATGCTCTGTGCATGGTCCCACCACTGGTTTCGCATACCACTCTCTGCCTTACTGTTGACTGACAGCACTGGCTTGGCTGCAAAACCAGTGGTGAAAGTGGTGCACTCAGTTTTGTGACCATGCTAAAAGTGCACCAAGTTTCCTAGTTAGCATATTTCATTAAACCTCAGTTTCTTTAAAATGAAGGCAGGAATTAGAAAACTAAAGGTGCAATTTGATAGGGGTTATAGCCCCTGGAAGGCTGTGTGTTTAGTTTTTATGCACAGTTTGGGCTGACAAAGGGGTAAACCATTACTAGAATAAACCCTTCTCCTGATGTTTGACCCCGTTAAAATAAATACATGTACAAGTGCCAACACTGCTGGAACGGCCCAGCACGTGAGATGTGTGTTTTTATTTTAACGAGGCCGAACATGGGAAATGAGAAGGGTTGTCCTAGTAGTGGACAACCCCTTTAAGTGATTATTTCTGTTCAGTGCTGTACTATATGCTGGCATTGTATCAGCAGATTGCCGATAGAAACTGCATTTAGATATCAGTTCGAACCTATATAAATGTACTATGTCTTTGAAACGATCCATTCCCCTGAACTCCCTAATTGGATGCAGATCACAACTGTATAAAGTCAAATACTTTTATAACTTAACTCTAGGTCCTAATCAGAATGCCCAGTTTTACCTCTTCAGTTTAGTGGCATGCAATTAATGTTTTTTTTCTAACAAAGGCATGTTAATTGGCACTTCCAAGCACAAAGCTTCCATGAAATGTGAACTTGCTTTGCTGTTGGAGGTAGAGATATATTACATGTAGCAGTCAGACAGCAGGAAATTGCTCAATATTTTACATTGTGTGGTTGTAATATAGTGAACAATGTCACAACTATGTTATTACTTGATTTGTGCTCTATATGTTCTCTCTCATCCTACGTGTCTTCTTTCCCACAACTCCCACTACTATTTCCTTTGGCCTCCAACTCTGGAAATGCTTGCTGAGCTGGTGAAAAGCAAAAATGTAGATAGGGTGGAAAAGAAATACTTGCAACATTTATAACATTCATACATTTTTTCCAATAAGAACCTTTAATCTTTGTAACATGTGTTTCTCCCAGTACTGGGCCTCTTGCCTTTTTGGTTTCCTTTCTGCGAAGTAACCGAAAACAGAAATGCTAAGATGGAGAGAGCGAACGTGAACATAGCAGCTCTGAAAGATTCATCTCATCTAATTTTTACCTTCATCTCTTCTAAATGCTACATCTAATATCCCAGGAGTGATGATACCACTTAGAAATTGTACGCAGCATCAATACTGGCAAGCAATTCCAGCATTAATGCCTTTATGATCTGCTAACTTTAATAAAAAATGTGCCTCTGTGTAGTGACAAGAAACAGCAGCATTGGGAATAGTAGTGTTATGATGGAAATTATTATTCTTTGGTCAAATGGGATAGGTTTCTTATTTGTTTGCAACATTTTCACAACTGAGACGACATGTTTATGAAATAATCCTTTTGCTAAAGATTAAAAGTTCTAAGGACCCAATTCATTATTGTATTTGCACTTTTTTGGTCTAATTTTTTGTCTTTTTCCTGTTTTTTCTTTGCACCTTATTCTTTTAATTTGCTCATTTTTAGCATTCTTTTATATGTGTTTGCCTGATTTTTTAATATTCGGCATTGTGTACAGTGTTTCCAGATGTATTATAAATAGCGTTTTTTTAAAAGTGGCTCAATTTTTGAACAAATGCACTCTAGACTCACTTTGGAGTTATTTTATCGACGCCTGAAGCAAATTTTGAGATATTTTAGTGGTAGTTAAGAATTTTTGCTCTAAAAAGTCACAAAAATAGAATAAAGACAAAAATAAAAAGCATTTGTTATTTTGCACAAAATTCATGAACTCCTCTGCATTTTTGAAGAATTTGGCACAAAAATATCTATGCATACCACAAGATGAAAAATAAAAGTGACTTTGAAAGATACAAATGATCAATTGGGCCCTAAAAGTCAACTTTGGAAAAGTACCACAAAAGGGAATGCACACCACAATAATATATAAAAAGGCAAAACATTATTAACAATAATAGTTAAAACATACTTAGAAACAAACAATACTCCCCCACATGCATAAAGTAATTCTAATGATTACAAGAAAAAATGAAAAATCAATGCTCAATGAGCCCCTAGAACATGGATTGTTATATACAATTGTTGAACTTGAAGGAGCTCACCATATGCCCCGGAAGTGAGCAATTATATAATGAAGGTACACAATCACAGCCTATAATAAAATATTTCTTTATTTATTTCTTGTGGCAGTTGGGTCAGTTACATTTGGGCGCTGCCTCTTTTCGCTCAGTTTTATCACAATATTCTTTTCTTCATGGATGTAAAGTTATTCAGGTTTGTATATAATATACTACAATATTTACTGGGGTTATAGTTTTAATGAACTTTATGAAAAATGCAAACTGAGTTTTCTAACTCCTGTCATTATGCTTTATTAATAGAGATGAGCGAATTGATTTGATGAAAATATTCTTTTTATTAAATTTTATGAAATTTGCAGGTCAAGGCAAAAATGTATGGTACCATTTTACACATTGCCGAAATTTACATCACGCATAAAAGGTCACGTGACCTCAATTGTGGCCATGCGGGTTACCCCATAATGTTTTCAGCTATCACATCACATGATATGTATGTTTTTATGACAACCAAAATTTCCCAACAATGCAGACACTTAATTGTGATTGTCTGCCTCAACCTCCATGTTAGGCCGGTTTCACACGTCAGTGGCTCCTGTACGTGTAGTGACAGTTTCCTCACGAACCGGAGACACTGACACACATAGACACATTAAAATGAATGTGTCTCTGCACATGTCAGTGTGTTTTCACGGACCGTGTGTCCATGTGCAAAACATGGACACATGTCAGTGTTCGTGAGAGCCCACGGTCCGCAAAACGTGCTGCACACGTGCACATGGAGAGGTCACGGACGACCGCCGGGGAAAAAGCGCTACAGTAAGCCGCTGTTCCCCTGCATGTGCTGCTGAAGCTGCCTGTCATTATTCTCCCTGCTCTGCCGGCAACAGCGAGCAGGGAGAATGAATGAAAGAAAACCCAACGTGGGGTCTCCCTTAGTTTTTGAACCAACCCGGCAAAACTATACAGGTATGGCCCCCCAACCTTAAAACAGCAGGTTGCAGCTGCCCAGAAAAGGCGCATCTATTAGATGACCCTCTTCTGGAGCTTTGTCGGGTTCTTCCCACTTGCCCTGTAGCGGTGGCAAGTGGGGTTAATAAGGGGTTAATGTCACCTTTTTAATGTAAGGTGACATTAAGCCTGGCTTAGTAATGAAGAGGTATCAATAAGACACCTATTCATTACTAACCCTAGATTTATTCAAGGGTTAAATGAACACACACAATAAGAATAAAGTATTTTAATGAAAGAATACACTACACAGTTTTAAAATCTATATTACACTCCCATTCCATTATCAAAGCCCTCCTGGAAAAAATATAAAATAAAAAAGCAACAATATACCTATTACCTATACCTGTCCGCCGTACAGTCAAGTCCCATGGCGCAATCCATCTCGGGGGTTAATCAGTTTACAGCCGGAGATCTGCTAGTGCAGCCGCTCTGACTGTACACTACTGGGGAATTAATGGAAGCAGCGTGCACAGGTTCAGTGACTGGGGATGACGTCACTGAGTCTGTGCTCGCTGACAGCTGAGCTCCTGTAACCTCAGCACCGTGGGAAAATGACAGTGCTGAGGTCACAGGAGTTCAGCTATATTCTTATTGTGTGAGTTTATTTAACCCTTGAATAACTCTAGGGTTAGTAATGAAGAGGTGTCTTATTGACATCTCTTCATTACTAAGCCTGGCTTAATGTCACCTTACAATAGAAAGGTGACATTAACCCTTTATTAACCCAACTTGCCACAGCTACAGGGCATGTAGGAAGAACCTGACAAAGCTCCAGAATAGGGTCATCTAATAGATGCACCTTTTCTGGGCAACTGCCGTCTGCTGTTTTTAGGCTGGGAGGGCCCATATTCATGGCCCCTTACCAGCCTGAGAATAGCAGCCCGCACCTGTATAGTTTTGCTGGGTTGGTTCAAAAACTACGGGGGACCCCACGTCCGGTTTTCTTTCATTCGTTCTCCCTGCTTGCTGTTGCCCGCAGAGCAGGGAGAATAATGACAGGAAGCTTCAGCACCACAGGCAGGGGAACAGCGCTTACTGTAGTGCTACTTCCCCTGCGGCAGTCCGTGTGGTCCTGATGTGGCACACGTGTGCCACACCTGTGCCACACGGATATACCACGTATTTATACGGACACAGATATCTCCGGCACTGATTTTTCTGGTACCGGAAATATCTGGACGTGTGAGACCGGCCTTACAAAAATTGTTCTTACTTTTTCACACTTGTTTTACTAGTAAAATTTGAAATGGTACAAGTTACACCAATGCAGGACCTGGCATGTGTCACATGTACCTACCTAGCATTTCTTGCAACGTCCTGTATGGGAAGGAGATGTTGAATTTTCTTATAAAAAAAAAATTACTTTTTGCCCACCTGTTTCACTAGTCCAATTTAACAACCGTTTACTCCATAACAATACTGTTGGATGTTGCTTTCTGGCTATGTAACCAAAATCATAGACATTTTTGTTCTGGCATTTTTGTTCAGGGGGGTTAGAATATTTTTTTCTATTTGTTATAAAAGTATGATATATGAAAAATACACATTTAATTTTTTGCCTATCTGTTTAACTAGACCAATTTGACAACTATACACTATACAGCCATACTGTGATCTTTTGCCACATTTGCTTTCTGAGCGTGT
>JARQOD010000004.1:202814256-202860273 GCA_033576555.1 Oophaga sylvatica | reverse complement strand
TGGGGCAGGAATTATGGGGCAGGATGGAGACAGATGGGGGATCATGGGCAGGATGGAGACAGATGGGCAGGAATATGGGGCAGGATGGAGACAGATGGGGCAGGATAGAGACACAGAGGGCAGGATGGAGACAGATGGGGCAGGAATATGGGGCAGAATGGAGACAGATGGTGCAGGATCATGAAACAGGATGGAGACAGATGGGCAGGATGAAGACAGATGGGGCAGGATGGAGAAACAGGGGGCAAAATGGAGATAGATGGGGCAGGATAGAGACACAGGGGGAAGGATGGAGAAACGGGCAGGATGGAGACAGATGGGGCAGGATATGGGCCAGAATGGAGACAGATGGTGCAGGATCATGAGACAGATGGTACAGGATGGAGAGTTATGGGACAGGCTCATCGGACATCACATGGGGGAAGAATGATACTCTTGAGGTCAGGACGGGAGAACATATGGCTGGAGCCAGGAATGAGACACACGGCAGTGGGGGATATTATTACAATAGGGGCTAATTAAGGAATGATATTATTGCAGTGATGTATTTATTTTATTTTTTGAGGATACTGTTTTAAATGGGTGATGCGGTCCTGTTACTGTGCAGAGCAACACTATGTTGCCTTTTTTTCTTCACCTGGTGTAGTTTAGAAGTTGGGAAAAAAATAAGTAATGTGTTCTACAAGCGACGTCTAGATAACTGTGTTATTTTCTGCAGAAAACGAGCCCTGGCTGCTAGAAGTGATGGCGGTCTGTGATGGATGAAGATGAAAAGCGAAGATGAACGACTTCACCTAGAGGCATCACTGGTGAGTCAGTGTGTTACCTGTACACTGACACTATAAACTGTATACTATATACAGTGGTCCTGTGTACAATGTCACCAGTGATCACTGTATTACCTTTACATTGACACTCTATACAGAGCTCCTGTGTATAATGTCATTGATCACTGTATAACCTGTACAATATATACAGCGCTCGTGTGTATAATGTCACTGTTGATCACTGTATTGCCTGTACACTGATACTGTATACAGAGCTGCTGGGTATAAAGTCACCGGTAATCACTGTATTACCTGTACACAGACACTGCATACTAAGTACAGATCTCCTGTTTATGATGGCACTTATGTTGATATTAGTATTGTGTTTTTTTTTTATTAATGATCAGTATTGCAGTATACAATCTCTATGTGGTGGTAATATGTTGTCTGGCCATGGTGTGGCAGTATTTGTTCCTTGTATGTGGTATTATTTGGTCACTATGTGGTGGTAATATGTGGTCTGGTCATGGTGTGGTGGTATTTCTTCTTTGTATGTGGTATTATTTGTCACCATGTGGTGGTAATATGTGATCTGCACATGGTGCGGTGGTATTTGTCCCTTGCATGTGATATTATTCGGTCACTGTTGTGGTAATATGTGGTCTGAACATGGTGTGGGGTATTTGTTCCTTGTATGTGGTATTATAGGTCACTATGTGGTGGTAATAGTGTCTGGACATGGTGAGGCGGTATTTGTTCCTTGCATGTGATATTATTGGTCACTATGTGGTGGTAATAGTGTCTGGTCATGGTGCGGTGGTATTTGTCCCTTGTATGTGATATTTTGGTCATTTTAAAAATTGAAAAAATAAATAAAAATATACTTAAATTGTATTGGATATTTTAACAAATATTTAATAGGTTAGAGAAGAGTAGGGGCAGGCCAAAAGAGTCTATCTTGTCGTTGTGGCGGCTTAAAAAATCTTTTGGCCAAATCAAAAGCTGCTAGCTATATGTGTGATCTGCTGATGGGAACTGTTAATGTGTGATTGGTAACAAGTAGAATTTTTCCAAGACAGAGTGATGGGACTGTGGACAGTTCAAGGTGTGGAGGTGGGGCTGGGGTGGATCCTGGGCGGAGTCTCAAGGGGGACCTGAAAATTCTTAGTGGCAGCCTTGGAGGCAGAGGGCACAGACTTGCCACAAATTCATCAATTTTCTTCATAAATTTCTTTAAAATTACTGCTACATTCTGCGTTTAAAAGATCATGATTAGTGTTGAGCGATACTGCTCGATATCTAAAAATATCGGATCGGAATGGTATCGCCGATATCACTAAATATCGGCGATATCCGATTCCGATACCGGAAGTCCCATGTAAGTCTATGGGAACAAAATATTGCAACTAAAAAAAAACTTTATTTCCTTGTAAACACTAAATAAACACTAAATATACACACATAGAATACACATATATATATTATATATATATTATACATGTCATTGTGACATATATATATATACATATATGTATAGTTTATACACTTCTACATAGTAAAATATCCTCTGATTCAATTGCCGGGTAAAGCCGCTTCTGTGAAAAGACAGAAGCACCCGACATGAAATGACACTTGGTGTACATAGGGTTAACCATGTCTTTTCATGTCGTTTGCAATCTGATTTGCACAAACAATTACATCAGTCTATGTGTGCAAAATTTCACACCTGTAGGGGTTAATTAAAGGTGTAAATTCGTTGTAAAAAGGACTTTTTTTGCTACGAATTTACACCTTTAATTAACCCCTACAGGTGTGAAATTTTGCACACATAGACTGATGTAATTGTTTGTGCAAATCAGATAGCAAACGACATGAAAAGACATGGTTAACCCTATGTACACCAAGTGTCATTTCATGTCGGGTTCTGCATTTTCACAAAATCCGTCAATTGAATTAGCGGCTATTATACTATGTAGAAGTGTATGAACTATAAATATAAATATATATATATATGTGTCACAAATTCAATGACATGTATATATATATATATATATGAGGTGTAAAATTGTTTAAAAAAAATGCGTGGGCTCCCGCCCTATTTTCGCAACCAGACAGACAAAGCCAGCGAATGGGGGCAGATAATAATAGCCCAGAGAGGGACCATTATTTTTGCCCCCCCTGGCTACTAACATCTGCCCCCAGACACCCCAGAAAAGACAAATCTATAATTAGATTCGCCCTTTCTGGCACTTTGCCCGTCTATTCCCATTGCCCTGTAGCGGTGGCGAATGGGTTAATATGGGGTTAAAGCCACATTGCAATTGAAAGGTGACCTTAAGCAGGTTAATAATTGAGAGCTGTCAATTAGACAAACTATCAATTATTAATCCTATTGCATGAAATAAAAATAAAACAGACACACTTTAATTAAAAATCATTTTATGAAATAAAGACACATGTTTTTGACCATCTTTTATTTGACTGCAAAAACCATTTCCTGTAATAAAAAATAAAATAAAAAAGCAAAATTATTCTTACCTATCCCATGCACAGTCAGGTCCCACGGTGTAATCCTTCAGAAAGGGTTAATGTTTACTGCAGGGACCGTAGCTAATGCTGCAGCCCCACAGTAAACCCCCAAATGAATGAGTTCCTCTTCTGGCTGACAGGAGAGGAAGTGGAAAGCTTAATTGATTGCTTTCCACTTTCACTTCAGGTCAGCCAGGGACACAATCAGTGACGTCAGGGGAACTGATTAACAAAATAGGGTTCCCTTCGAATAAAAAATGGCGTCGGGTCCCCCCTATTTTTGTTAACCAGCCTGATGAAGCAGACTGCTGAGCAGTGGCGTACCGTGAATGAAGCAGACCAAGCAGCTGCTATGGGGCCCGGACAGGTGAGGGGGCCCTCGACGGTCGGGTAGCTGTGCTGACACAGTACTACCAGGGGGTCGGCGGGGGAGGGGGAGCGCAGCTCTTCTATATACTCACCCCTCCTGGTGCGGTCTCTGCAGCCCCTGCTCTTCTCCCACGGTCTCCGACGCCTGTGTTCAGCGGTCAGGTGGATATTTACCTGTCCCGTTCTACCGTTGCTCGCGTCCTCTTGCTGCAATGTTCAGGTCAGAGGGCGCGATGACGTCGTTAGTGCGCGCCGCGCCCTCTGCCTCATCATTCACTGCTGGAGGACCCCGAAGACAGCGGCACTCAGCAGTGGAGAGAGGACAGGTAAATATCTCAGGTGCCGGGGCCCTGAGCGAGCGGTGACATCGGCACCTGGTGTCACCCCCTGCTCAGGACACCGGCACCTGGCCCCCAGCGGCGAAAGGTGAGTATGTCTTTTTTTTTTTTTTGGTTGCAGCAGCTGCGGCAGCATAAGGGCATATACTATGGAGCATCTATGGGGGCACAATCTATGGGGGCATAATACATTTTTTGTTTAATGTGTCCCCTCACTGTGCTGGCACTTTACATTTACAATGGCTCTGGGTTTTTTTTTTTGGGGGGGGCCCATTCAGACTTTTGCTATGGGGCCCCATGATTTCTATGTACGCCCCTGCTGCTGAGGCATGGTATTTAAGGCTGTTAAGGAGCCAAGATCCATGGACCTTGCCAGCAGCGTCGGACTGGAGTACCTTGGGCCCACCAGAGAAAAAATATTCTTGGGGCCCACCATCATACTTCCCAACCTTTGAAGAAGGGAAAGAGGGACAAAGGCTGTGGCACGCTGTGCCTGCTGCAGCAAATTTTAGGCCATGCCACGTTGCACCACAGACTGTCCAGGAGTTGGTGGATGCTTTAGTCCAGGTGTGGGAGGAGATCCCTCAGGAGACCATCCGTCGCGCTCATCAGGAGCATGCCCAGAAGTTGTAGGGAGGTCATACAGCATACCTCCCAAATTTTGAAGACAGGAAAGAGGGTTAAAGGCTAAGCCACGCCCCGACCACACCCATTTCACAGCTAATAACACCCATATCCTCGCCCCAACCGTACCCATGCCGATACAGCTGACCCTCCGATGACGGTTGGGGGGCCCACTGCTGGCACCGGGCCCCCCCAACGCCTGTTCAGGCCCCATAGCTTCTGGGCGGCAGAGCAGGAAGATCGATTCTCCCTGCTCTGCCGCAGAATGTAACTGTATCGGCGTGCTGTGCACGCCGATACAGTTACTGTAGCGTAGCACCGGGTGGGCCCCCTCAGAGCGCGGGGCCCGGGGCCACCACCCCCTCTGCCCCGCGACCTATCCTTTCAAATCAGGGCCCACCACGCAGGAGCTGGGGCCCACCGGAGGTTTCTCCGGTGTCACGGTGGCTCAGTCCGACCCTGCTTGCCAGCCTGATAATACCAGGCCACAGCAGTCTGCTTATCTTTGCTGGTTAACAAAAATAGGGGATCCCCTCGAAAAAAATTGGCGTGGGGTCCCCCTATTTTTGTTAACCAGCCAGATGAAGCAGACCGCTGAGGCCTGGATTTTCAGGCTGTTAAGGAGCCAAGATCCATGGACCTTGCCAGCCTGATAATACCAGGCCACAGCAGTCTGCATATCTTGGCTGATTAACAAAAATAGGGGATCCCCTCGAAAAAAATTGGCGTGGGGTCCCCCCTATTTTTGTTAACCAGCCAGATGAAGCAGACCGCTGAGGCCTGGATTTTCAGGCTGTTAAGGAGCCAAGATCCATGGACCTTGCCAGCCTGATAATACCAGGCCACAGCAGTCTGCATATCTTGGCTGATTAACAAAAATAGGGGATCCCCTCGAAAAAAATTGGCGTGGGGTCCCCCCTATTTTTGTTAACCAGCCAGATGAAGCAGACCGCTGAGGCCTGGATTTTCAGGCTGTTAAGGAGCCAAGATCCATGGACCTTGCCAGCCTGATAATACCAGGCCACAGCAGTCTGCATATCTTGGCTGATTAACAAAAATAGGGGATCCCCTCGAAAAAAATTGGCGTGGGGTCCCCCCTATTTTTGTTAACCAGCCAAGTAAAATGCAGACTGCTGCGGCCTGGTATTAAAAGACTGTCAAGGCCCATGGATTTTGGCCCTCAACAGCCTGATAATACCAGGCTACAGCAGCCCCACATTTGGCGCATCAAAAGATGTGCCAATTGTGGCACTTTACCCGGCTCTTCCCACTGCCCTGTAGCGGTGGCAAGTGGGGTAATAAGGGGTTAATGTCACCGTTGATTGCACGGTGACAATAAACCCGGTTAATAATGGAGAGGTGTCAATAAGACACCGATCCATTATTAATCCCAAAGTTTTTAAATGTATAAAAAAAAGACAAAGCAAGAAAAAAGTATTTTAATGAAATAAAAGAGACAACACAGTTTTCATTAATTTTATTATACACTCATTCCTGCGACGCCATCGATCTCCTGTAAAAAAAGAAAAAAAACAAACCAACAGTATACCACCTGTCCGACGCAGTCCATAGTAACGACTGTCCCACGGCGATCCAGCTCTGCTACATCGCAATGACAGGCAGAGCCTGACATCCCGACGCAGCACAGCTGATTACCTGCTTCCCCGGCGGTGACGTCATCGGACTGACTGCTTTACGGCCGGGATTACCCAGCAGTCACTGCAGTTATCGCGAGAAACTGCATGTGACCGCCGGGGAAAGATGATGGCGGCCATGAAGCAGTCCAGCCCGTGACCGCCGGAGATCTTCTGCCAGGTAAGTGCCGCTGACTCCTGACAGACCCCACCGACGGACACTGACAGTGACAATCCCGATTCCGGTATCCGATAAGACGAAAATATCGGAACTAAGTATCGAAAGGCCGATAGAGCTAATATCGGCCGATACCCGATACTTGCGGTATCGTATCGCTCAACACTAATCATGATAATCGTCAAAAAATACCACAATATTTAATTTCCAGGAAGTGAGGAAATACACTCTCCTTATATGTATTTGAAGTCATATCTGTATATTCTATGTATATTATTGCTATTCTGAACTATCTGGGCTTCAAGCAAACAGTAAATCTGCCAATATATATTCCATCCATTAATAATAATGAGTTAATTCTACTCATACTGTACAAAACTATACTGCAAAGCTGACATGAGAGCTACAAAGACTGTGAGTGTCAGTCTGTCATGACTGCTCTCTCTGGCAAGCAAAGCAATAACTAATATATTTCAAGATGTTATGTTTAACCCCTTCCTGGTTAACATTGTAATAAAATCTGATTAGAATGGCATTAAATAATTCTCTGCTCACTGGGCCCCATACGCCAGTAAGGGCAGTAATACCTTGATGGCAGCCCTGCTTGTGGGCCAAAGGGCCGGTTTAATAAAGAACTTGAACTGTAAGTTCAAGGATCCCAGCCGAGTGGGACCGGGACCAGTCCTTACCAGGAGCATGGTCAGTGATGGTCAACAAGAAAAAGGGAGGAATGTAAGAGGGTGACTGGGATGGTCATGTGCTTATCACTTGATTAGAAAAACAATTATGACCTGTGTATACGAAAAAGTGTGTTGTAATGCATAGAACCTTATAGACACTAAAGTGCGCAGTTAATGTATTGCTATAATATGTGGATGACTGAATGTGCTCTAATGAGTATATTAGATATAGGGAAAGGATAAGATTAGTACATAGGACATAGGTTAAGATTAGATATAAGATAGGATTGGGCATAGTGCAGTGGTGGGCACAATAAGTTCAGGAAGCAGATAGGTTAAGGATATAAACAGTTAATGTGTTCAGGAACAGCTCCAGTTTGGTGGTTAGTGCAGTCAGAGTAAGAGTTTAGATGGAGAGAAGCAGTAGTTGGAGGTCTGAGGGCACAAGAAGCATGGGCTGTTAAGCAGCAAGAGAGCATCAGCCATAAAGTCAGAGCGGACATTCCTGGAATATCCTGGGCCTACGGTCCAACTGAGGTGCTGAGAAGCGTCTCTCAATATCTTCCTAGGAGAGGAAGTCGGATGGGGAATCGCATACGGGAGCTGAGACCGAAAAGTGAGTGTTGCGCACCACTGGCATAGCTCCTTGTATTTAATATTCTTTATTATGCTTGGGACTCTCTGCAGATCACAAAGAATGATAATTAAAATATGTAAAAAATTAAATAAATACTTATACTCACAGAACTGTTCATCTTTCTGACCCCTCTGTTCCTCACTGCCACTTGTCTAATCCTGACTGCATCTTCAGAAAGCTACCACTCAGCTGTCACCGGGCATCTCACATTGGGCCTAGACTTTCAGCTTTGATGGAGCCCAGGAGGATTCCATGCATGGGCTCGCAAGATCATGGCACATTTTGTTGATTGTTGATTTTTTGCAAAATTAGAGTAGAATTCAATTCCACTCAAATTTGTTTGCTCATCTTCAATGGACACAGGCACTGACACAACGCTTAAATGGTGAAAAATGAAGATAACTCTAATCACATTTGTTTACTCAAATGGATACTATGGTTTAAACGGAGTTGGGGCTCCCTCTATCACTCCATCAGGGAATCCTCAACATGATAGTGGGGTGGCAATGGCAGCAGAGGTCCCAACATAGGCCCTCAGGTCTACTATGAATGAAGGAAATAATACATGTGTGTATTGATATACTGTATATTATAAGAGCAATCAGAGGATTGAATGTTTACGTTCCCTGGTGAAACTTAGTAAAAGAGTTTAAAATGCCCACCACAAAGCACGAGATCATCCCATTACAATACAAAGAGTTTTTTATAGGGGACAAAAAAAATAAAACGAAAAAAATACAAAATTGGTGTGAAGAACTAAGCCGACCGCCACATGGTAGTCTGGGTATCACAGCTTCTGATCCCACCGCCGCTACCAAATGTGAAGGCCGACCCCCTTCCTCCCACGTCACCAATGGGACGTAACTCCACAGGTACAGCTCTCCGGCGCCCCCATTTGTCTCTCAGGTCAGCAAGGGAACTGCACCTAGAGCAAATGGCCGCCGGGGAGGGTGTCCTGTTACCCACTGGGTATTCTAAGATTCATGATCAGAGTAAAAGCATCAGCCCAAGATTAATTTTATGGTTTAATTTGCCTTAAGGGCGCACTAGATAATTACAGAAATATACAGTAAAGCTATACAACGTAATTACAATGGAATTGCAGTCAGAGAAACAATACAACGATAATGTACAAGGCTTAAAGGTATAAGCTATAGATCAATATTACCGGGTATTATGGTCATGGGAAGGCATTGGCTCTGCCGTTCCCAGGTACAGTCTTCAGTTGCTAGATAGTCCCTTGGTCTTTCCTAGACCATCTTCTTGGCTTCTGTGTGTGAAATGGAATGAGCACCCTGTACATGGCTACAATTCTTAAACCTGCTAGGCCCTTCCCTTTTGCTTTGAAGCACGCATATTAACTGGCCTGCAATTCATATGGAGCAGGAAACAATGGCTTGAGCTTGAGCTATTTACCATACGACTGACCATCTTATTCAGACACTGGCCTAATCTAATTAGCATGCTAAAGCCCCTCCTAGTGGACATCAAAACCGGTCGTACTGGATATGCTAATAGGCCCTGTGTAGTTAAAAGTTTGTGGCTCTGTGAACAGACAAGATGGAGGCTGGTATACAAAATGGCGACGTCCCTTTCCTTACAATTGGTAACAACCCTTGCAATGAAAATAAGACACTATTTAAACAAGTTTAATCTAAATTCCAAAATGTTACCAATAAGAAAAACAATTTTTTTTTTTTAGAAAAAAAACAAGCTTTTACACAGTTCTGTCAAAGTCGTGTTTTTTTTTTAAAGAAAAAAATATTTTCTAATACTTTTCACACAGTAAAAATTTATTTTTATTGTAGGAAAAAGTATGGCATAATATTTATATTTTAAAATTAGGTATCATCATATTTGTAGTGACCCACAGAAATATGTTTAATGCCATTAACATAAAACTGTGAAAAATCGCAAAAACAAACGTGCCCCCCAAAATAATGAAGCAATTCCGTTAAGCTTTTTTCTTACACCAACCACAAATAAATTTACCCCTTCATGACCCAGCCTATTTTGACCTAAATGACCTGGCCATTTTTGCAATTCTGACCAGTGTCCCTTTATGAGGTAATAACTCAGGAACGCTTCAACGGATCATAGCGATTCTGAGATTGTTTTTTCGTGACATATTGGGCTTCATGTTAGTGGTAAATTTAGGTCGATAATTTTTGCGTTTATTTGTGAAAAAAATGGAACTTTGGCCAAAATTTTGAAAATTTCGCAATTTTCAAATTTTGAATTTTTATTCTGTTAAACCAGAGAGTTATGTGACACAAAATAGTTAATAAATAACATTTCCCACATGTCTACTTTACATCAGCACAATTTTGGGAACAACATTTTTTTTTGTTAGGAAGTTATAAGGGTTAAAAGTTGACCAGCGATTTCTCATTTTTACAGCAAAATTTACAAAACCATTTTTTTAGGGACCACCTCACATTTGAAGTCACTTTGAGGGGTCTATATGGCAGAAAATACCCAAAAGTGACACCATTATAAAAACTGCACCCCTCAAGCTACTCAAAACTGCATTCAAGAAGATTATTAACCCTTCAGGTGCTTCACAGGAACTAAAGCAACGTGGAAGGAAAAAATGGACATTTTAATTTTTCCAACAAAATTTTTCTTTTAGCATCAATATTTTCATTTTTGCATGGGCAACAGGATAAAATGGACCCTAAAATTTGTTGGGCAATTTCTCCTGAGTACACAGATACCTCATATGTGGTCATAAACCACTGTTTGGGCGCACGGCAGGGCTCAGAAGGGAAGGAGCGCCATTTGACTTTTTGAATGGAAAATATGCTGGAATATTTAGCGGTTGCCATGTCGCATTTGGAGAGTCCCTGTGTGCCTAAACATTGGAGCTCCCCCACAAGTTACCCCATTTTGGAAACTAGACCCCCCAAGGAACTTATCTAGATGCAGAGTGAGCACTTTGAACCCCCAGGTGCTTCACAAATTGATCCGTAAAAAAAAGAAAGTACTTTTTTTTTTCACAAAAATTTTCTTTTAGCCTCAGTTTTTTCATTTTCACATGGGCAACAGGATAAAATGGATCCTAAAATTTGTTGGGCAATTTCTCCTGAGTACACCGATACCTCATATGTGGTCATAAACCACTGTTTGGGCACACGGCAGGGCTCAGAAAGGAAGGAGCGCCATTTGACTTTTTGAATGGAAAATATGCTGGAATATTTAGCGGTTGCCATGTCGCATTTGGAGAGTCCCTGTGTGCCTAAACATTGGAGCTCCCCCACAAGTGACCCCATTTTGGAAACTAGACCCCCAAGGAACTTATCTAGATGCAGAGTGAGCACTTTGAACCCCCAGGTGCTTCACAAATTGATCCGTAAAAAAAAGAAAGTACTTTTTTTTTCACAAAAATTTTCTTTTAGCCTCAGTTTTTTCATTTTCACATGGGCAACAGGATAAAATGAATCCTAAAATTTGTTGGGCAATTTCTCCTGAGTTCACCGATACCTCATATGTGGTCATAAACCACTGTTTGGGCGCACGGCAGGGCTCAGAAGGGAAGGAGCGCCATTTGACTTTTTGAATGGAAAATATGCTGGAATATTTAGCGGATGCCATGTCGCATTTGGAGAGTCCCTGTGTGCCTAAACATTGGAGCTCCCCCACAAGTGACCCCATTTTGGAAACTAGACTGTTATGATTTGGTAGCTGAGGAGTGCAGGTAAAAAGGCAATACATCAGAGCAGTTGGAATCTATGAGATTGCAGTATCCTGACTAACCACCACAACTAGAGGCAGCCATGGAGCGTTCCTACGTTGGTCCTAGACGCCTCGTCACAGCCTGAGAAACTAATTACACCTAAAGATAGAAATAGGAAAGCTATCTGCCCCGGAGCAGAACCCCAAAGATAATAGAAAGCCCCCAAACATGTAATGGCGGTTAGACAAGAAGAAATACTGACACAGAAAGAAAATAGTATGAGCAAACGCTGGGGCCCAAACTAACTAAATAGAAAAGGATAGGAAGGGTACTTACTGCAATCCCAGAAAACCCTGAAAAGAACCAACTCTACTAATTTCAAAAACACCTGAGATCACACGACCTCTACCACCTAAATTAGTTCTCTGGTGTAACAAAATCAAAACAGCAGTCACTGAAAAAACTGTAAAAAGCAAAAGTACAAACATCAGTGGCTGAACCAAACTGAGAGGGCAAAAGCCCCGGAGGGGACCCTGAAGGCCCCCACAGAAGTGCAGGACAAAATGCAAAAATCTAGCACAAAAACAAAAAGAAGAAAAAGTCTTATCTGATAGCAGGAGATGCAGACACGACACAGCAGGCTACAAGGGAAACAGGATTCAAGGATTGAGACCAGAACAATTGATCACCGGCAACCCTGATGGGAAGGTGACTCCCTTATATAAGACCAGTCAGTAACACCTGATTCCCAATCCTCACAATCTTCACTGGACAGACCAGCACCGCTTGTAACCACCAGAGGAAGCCTCTGCTCAGAACTCATCTCAAACCCATTCACAACAGTACCCCCCCCTTGAGGAGGGGTCACCGAACCCTCATTTGAGCAACCAGGTCGGTCAGGATGAGTTCTATGATATGTGTAGCCCTGGTGTGAAGGCACACGCAGTACCCTGGAGGATGTGTGGAGAGTTAGCAGTTTAATGCTCTATAACCATTCACTCCAACACACACTTAGACACACCCTTAGGGTATTTAGTCACTCGTCAGGGAGTGGTCGAGAGTCTTTTCAGTCAGTCTAGCCTGGAGGGAGGAAGAGGAGAGTCTGGCTTGGGTGGCTCAGGACTGAGTCATCTCACCTGTGTGCAGTTCAGCAAGTGGAGGCCAGTAAAGGCGAGTCAGATCACCTCAGCCTGGTCAGAGCTGTGCCCCACTAGAAGACGGACTGAGACATCTATTGAGAAGGAAGAGTTAGTGCAGATACTTCAGTCTCCTGTCCCAAGGACAGTGAAGGTTCAGAGACGTGCTCCTGCCTAGAGGAATACTGAGATTCTGGCAACAAGCTCTGGAAAGAAGCAAGAAGGGATTGATTTATATGACCTTTGGAAGTGTGGAGTGCTTATGCTACAAGCGCGGACAAGGCGAAGGGCATAGTGGAAGGATTCTTAGGAGTGCAATAGGATTAGAGTGTCCTGCACATTGTCACCGGTCACTGGGGACCGAAGCATCACTATTGCTCCAGGCATAGTGATAGGAAAACCAGAGGCTTACTGGACCTTAGGTCGCGGCAAGCAGCCCTTGGAGTGTCAGTACGTAACAGGGGTCAGGTGGAATAGGAACTTTGAGCCTGATCAGCAACAGTAAGAACCTAGTTCCATCACTGGAAGGCTCCGACCACAAAACTGACCGGGCAGTACAGCTTGGAGAAGCTGGAGTTTATTGGAGTGAACTACGCTTTATGCTGGTTGGACTCATTACCATTGTGAAAGTAAAGGAGGCCCCTAACTTGTTCAGCTGCTACCTCAAAGCACATTCTCCATTGGATCAGCCTCCCTGGGACCTGTCTTACCATCTGACAAGTAAAAGGTATGGAAAGACGCTGACGGTGTGAGACTGAGTTATTTAATTATATCCTGCACAACCCCCATCATAACTATCGACCTGAGGGAAGAGTCCCACCTGTAGGGGACCCGACATCTAGCTGCCTCACCATCCCCTCAGAGATCTACAGCAGCGCTGGTACAAATTACCAGAGACTACAGGTGGCGTCACGAACTGTAAATATATCTATCCCCTGTAAATATACCCCCCCAACATACGCCTGACCGCCAGGGCCACAGACCGAGCCACTGCTACCTGTGACAACCCCATAGACTTCCATGGGCTCGGCTCTGAGTACCCCATTGCTCTGGTAACCCACAATTGTGGTGCGTGGTCGAGACAATTTTTGGCGTCACGAACAGGATCCGAAACTCGCAAAATTGCGAGCCCTGTGTGCCTGTGGAGGTGTTTTTGTGAAAAAGGACTGTTTGCTATTTTTGGCGCTAAAATCCGCCATTTTGCCGCCAAATTCGCGCCCTCAGGCGCTGGAGAAGAAGGTGGGCGTGGATTCGTGGGCGTGTGCCCCCTGTGGCGCGAAGAAAATGCCTGCCCTCTCAAAGTGCTATTACAATTTGCGATCCTGCCCTACAGCAAAGGAGGTCCGCCTCCGCTTCACCTTCCCTGCGAAGAGGAGGAGACGCAAACCCCGCCTCCACGGAAGAGACCGGACGGCTCTGGTAGAAGATGAAAAAACGCTCTGGAACATCATGGAGGCAGGACGTGTGCAGCCGAGCAGGGAAGCGGAGGAAGGCAGGCCCCGTTCCCCAGTCAAGCTGCCACTAGAACCGGAACCATCCGTGGTCCTGCACCTGCAGCAAGCATTGCTGGAGATAAAAGAGGAGAATGCCAGATTGAAAAAGATGGTTTTGCAACAACCTGGCGAAGAAGAGATCGAGAGACGCCGGCGTACCCTGATGCAGCGGCGGCTGTGGGACGTGGTGATCTCTCCCTTCGACGACCCCTCACGATTGGAGTTACCGAAACTTCTGCTGCCCAAGGCTAAGGAGCAACCGGAGGCTGCCCCCAAAAGGACCGACCCTGAACCTACCGAGGAAGCGGTGGAAGCGAGGGAGGTTGAGGAGGTACCGCCAGTTCCGGAACGCCCGCCCGGCCAGGAGGCCGCAGCAGATGATCGATCCCCGATAGGGACACCGGAGGGGTCCTGTCCGTCATTACCAGACGTCGACTGGGACGAGATGGCGCGCCTAGATGATGTCGCCTACACCGCCCAGTGGGAACGTGAGTGGCAGTGTCGTGAAGAGAAACAGCAACGCCAGCAGGAGGAAGAGCGGGAAGCGCAGCGGAACCGGCAGCGGCAGTACGAGCAGCTGATCGCGGACAAGGAAAGTGTCCGCAGGGAAAAAGGTACTCTGGGGGAACCTCGGCGGCAGGGGTGTGTGACAGAGTTCCAGCTCCGGAAGGGCTGGGGCTTCATCAGAGAACCGGGCCTCTACCCAGGGGTCTTTGTCAGCAGACGCGACGTAGAATCCCACCTGCCCATCGGCCATCCCGGGAGGGACCTAGTTAATGGAGACATTGTCAACTACACCCGACACTGGGGTATGAAGGGATGGTATGCCCTTAATGTCACAATCGTCCGTGACCCCGTCCCTGACGCAGGTAACGTCACCATTACCAGCGCATCCCAGTCACAATCTACCGCTGCATCTGATCATGTCCCGGCGACGCCCCCTGCAGGCTCCTCGCAAATGGAAGCACCGCCTGTATACTCTTCACTACCTTGTCCTACTACATCGCAATCTGCGACCCATTCTACATCGCAATCAGCAGTTTACACGACGACGCGCACGGCGACTATTTCTGCATCGCGAGAGAAAGTGGCTATTACAGTAACGCAAACAGCGTCTCATAAAGCGAAAGCACCCGTTGCGCCCCTAGAGGTTCGTACAAGAACTGTAGCGACCCAAACTCTGATAGCAGGTCACGACTTGTTAGTCATGGGATCTAGGGATCATCGCATTGTTCCAGCCCCCGGGTGGAAAATGTCATTGAAGTCAAGAAAATGTGAAGAACGGTAGGACCCAGACAGGGTTTACCGCAACTAAGAAAATTGTAAAAAGTTTTAACAAAGGGAATAGTTGCTAATTTGCACTTTATTGCTGTGTATAGTGTTTTACATAGTTCCATTTATATATTGAGTAGAATACCCGGCTGGGTAAGCAGATAAAGAGTTTTTGCACTTCATTGTGATGTGATATAAATATGTGTCTTTTTCTTATCATGGACTGAGAGGCTGAGGACTGTGCCAGCCCAGAACTGATCCTGTAAATAGTTGCGCTTCGGTGCATAATATTGGTTTTACATAAAACCACCTCAACTACCTCTGAACATAAAACCCGTGTGGTGAGGCACTGAGTGAGGTCTGCATTCAGATGTCCTGCAGCCCACCCAGGACCCACGTTGAAGGTTTGGTGCGGGTCCTTCACAAGAATATTGTCGTCTACGTATATGAAAATGTATATTTAATATTTTGTATTTTTCTATATTTAACGTTTTGATTGCAACGTTCAAGAAATCCTTACCTCCCGGATGGGAAGAGTTAATGTTAATGTTTAATGCAAAAACAAAATTGTCTTCTTGTATTTCACAGCCCGGGAGTGCTGTCTTTTGCCATGGGGGAATGTGTAGCCCTGGTGTGAAGGCACACGCAGTACCCTGGAGGATGTGTGGAGAGTTAGCAGTTTAATGCTCTATAACCATTCACTCCAACACACACTTAGACACACCCTTAGGGTATTTAGTCACTCGTCAGGGAGTGGTCGAGAGTCTTTTCAGTCAGTCTAGCCTGGAGGGAGGAAGAGGAGAGTCTGGCTTGGGTGGCTCAGGACTGAGTCATCTCACCTGTGTGCAGTTCAGCAAGTGGAGGCCAGTAAAGGCGAGTCAGATCACCTCAGCCTGGTCAGAGCTGTGTCCCACTAGAAGACGGACTGAGACATCTATTGAGAAGGAAGAGTTAGTGCAGATACTTCAGTCTCCTGTCCCAAGGACAGTGAAGGTTTAGAGACGTGCTCCTGCCTAGAGGAATACTGAGATTCTGGCAACAAGCTCTGGAAAGAAGCAAGAAGGGATTGATTTATATGACCTTTGGAAGTGTGGAGTGCTTATGCTACAAGCGCGGACAAGGCGAAGGGCATAGTGGAAGGATTCTTAGGAGTGCAATAGGATTAGAGTGTCCTGCACATTGTCACCGGTCACTGGGGACCGAAGCATCACTATTGCTCCAGGCATAGTGATAGGAAAACCAGAGGCTTACTGGACCTTAGGTCGCGGCAAGCAGCCCTTGGAGTGTCAGTACGTAACAGGGGTCAGGTGGAATAGGAACTTTGAGCCTGATCAGCAACAGTAAGAACCTAGTTCCATCACTGGAAGGCTCCGACCACAAAACTGACCGGGCAGTACAGCTTGGAGAAGCTGGAGTTTATTGGAGTGAACTACGCTTTATGCTGGTTGGACTCATTACCATTGTGAAAGTAAAGGAGGCCCCTAACTTGTTCAGCTGCTACCTCAAAGCACATTCTCCATTGGATCAGCCTCCCTGGGACCTGTCTTACCATCTTACAAGTAAAAGGTATGGAAAGACGCTGACGGTGTGAGACTGAGTTATTTAATTATATCCTGCACAACCCCCATCATAACTATCGACCTGAGGGAAGAGTCCCACCTGTAGGGGACCCGACATCTAGCTGCCTCACCATCCCCTCAGAGATCTACAGCAGCGCTGGTACAAATTACCAGAGACTACAGGTGGCGTCACGAACTGTAAATATATCTATCCCCTGTAAATATACCCCCCCAACATACGCCTGACCGCCAGGGCCACAGACCGAGCCACCGCTACCTGTGACAACCCCATAGACTTCCATGGGCTCGGCTCTGAGTACCCCATTGCTCTGGTAACCCACAATTGTGGTGCGTGGTCGAGACAGATACGCACGGATAAGTCTCCTAGCATGGATGTCCGAAGCAAACACCCAAAAATTGTCTTCCTGACCATAACTTCTCCATTTAACCAAATACTGGAGTTTCCGTCTAGAAAAACGAGAATCTAATATTTTCTTAACCACATACTCCAGATTGCCCTCAACCAAAACAGGGTCAGGAGGCACAGCAGCAGGAACCACTGGCTCAACAAACCTCTTCACCAAGGACTTGTGGAACACGTTATGGATCTTAAATGTCCCTGGAAGAAGCAAACGAAAAGAGACAGGATTAATAATCTCCATGATTTTATAAGGTCCAATGAACCTAGGCTTAAATTTAGGAGATGCTACTCTCATAGGAATATTTTTTGAGGACAACCAGACCAAGTCCCCTACTTTAAACCGAGGACCATCAGTCCTATGCCGGTTAGCAAACCGCTGGGCCTTCTCCTGAGAGAGGGACAACCTCTCCACTACCTGGTCCCAAATCTGTTGCATACGCTCCACAACAGAGTCAACACCTGGACAGACAGAAGCCTCCGTCTGTCCTGAAGAAAATCGAGGGTGAAACCCAGAATTACAGAAAAACTGAGACATCAAAGTGGCAGAGCTAGCCCTATTATTAAGAGCAAACTCAGCCAAAGGCAAAAAAGAGACCCAGTCATCCTGATCAGCAGACACAAAGCATCTTAGATAAGTCTCCAATGTCTGGTTTGTTCTCTCAGTTTGACCATTGGTCTGAGGATGAAATGCCGAGGAGAAAGACAATTGAACACCCAGTTTAGAACAAAAAGTCCTCCAAAATCTGGAAACAAACTGGACTCCTCTGTCAGACACAATGTTCTCAGGAATGCCGTGTAAACGAACCACGTGCTGAAGGAATAACGGCACCAATTCAGAGGAGGAAGGCAACTTAGATAATGGCACAAGATGTATCATTTTGGAAAACCTATCACAAATTACCCAGATGGCGGTCATTCTCTGAGAAACAGGAAGGTCGGAAATGAAATCCATAGAGATATGGGTCCATGGTCTCTTGGGCACAGGCAATGGCATCAACAAACCACTAGAGCGAGAGCAAGGCTTGGAGCGAGAGCAAGTCCCGCAGGACTGCACAAATTCTCTGACATCACGAGACAAGGTAGGCCACCAAAAGGACTGACTAACCAAGTCTCTGGTACCAAAAATTCCGGGATGCCCAGCCAATGCGGAACAATGAATCTCAGACATCACACTCTTTTTCCACTGGTCCGGGACAAACAATTTTCCAACAGGGCAGCACTCGGGCCTATCCTCCTGACACCCCTCCAGAGCAAGTCTCAAATTGGGCGAGATGGCGGAAAGAACTACACCCTCTTTCAAAATAACAGAAGGATCAGATAACTCAGGAGAGTCCGCAAGGAAACTCCTCGAGAGGGCATCCGCCTTAACATTCTTAGTGCCAGGAAGAAAGGAAACCACAAAATTAAAACGTGTGAAAAACAAGGCCCACCTGGCCTGTCTAGGATTGAGTCGCTTGGCAGATTCCAGATAGACCAGATTCTTATGGTCCGTAAGGACCACCACCTGATGTCTGGCTCCCTCCAGCCAATGTCTCCACTCTTCAAAAGCCCACTTCATGGCCAATAACTCCCGATTACCCACGTCATAATTACGTTCAGTAGGAGAAAATTTTCGAGAGAAAAAGGCACAAGGGTTACTTTTAGAGGTCTCTGGATCTTTTTGGGACAAAACAGGCACCTGCCCCAATTTCAGAGGCATCAACCTCCACCTGAAATGGCAGAGAAACATCAGGCTGCCGTAGAACAGGAGCAGAAGTGAATCTTTGCTTAAGTTCCTGAAATGCAGAGACTGCATCAGGAGGCCAATTCACCACATCAGAACCCTTTTTGGTCAAATCAGTTAATGGTTTAACAATAACCGAGAAATTACCAATAAATTTACGATAAAAATTGGCCAAACCCAAAAATCTTTGAAGAGCCTTTAATGAAGTAGGTTGGACCCAATCACAGATGGCCTGAACCTTGACCGGGTCCATTTCAATAACAGATGGGGACAAAATGAATCCCAGAAATGAGATCCTCTGTACACCAAAAAGACACTTTGATCCCTTCACATACAGAGCATTCTCTCTCAAAATCTGGAATACAGTTCGACCATGTTTCACATGAGAGTCCCAGTCATTAGAAAAAATCAAGATATCATCCAAATAAACAATCAGAAATTTGTCCACAAAGTCCCTGAAAATGTCATTCATGAAGGACTGGAAGACGGAAGGAGCATTAGTGAGCCCAAAGGGCATCACTAGGTACTCAAAATGCCCTTCAGGGGTATTGAATGCCGTCTTCCATTCATCCCCGTGCTTAATGCGAATAAGGTTATACGCCCCCCTGAGGTCAAGCTTGGTAAACCAAGTAGCGTTTTTCACCCTGGAAAATAGGTCAGAAATCAAGGGTAACGGATATTGATATTTCACAGTAATATTGTTCAAAAGACGATAATCAATACACGGCCTTAATGAACCATCCTTTTTGGCCACAAAGAAAAAACCGGCACCTAAGGGTGAAGAGGATGGTCTGATATGACCCTTCTCCAATGATTCCTTGATATAAGACCGCATAGCGTCATGTTCAGGTACAGACAAGTTAAAAAGGCGACCTTTAGGGAATTTACTACCCGGCACTAATTCAATAGCGCAGTCATAGCTCCTATGGGGAGGCAAGGATGCAGATTTACTTTCGCTAAACACATCAGAAAAATCAATCAAAAAGTCAGGAACATCCTGAGCCTGGGGGGAGGCAGAAAAAACAGGAGTGTTGGTATTAACACATTGGCAGCCCCAACTGGTTACAGACACAGATTTCCAATCCAAAACAGGATTATGAGACTGTAACCAAGGGAAACCCTGTACGATAATATCATGCAGATTATACAGAACCAAAAATTTGCAGCACTCCTGGTGATCAGGTTCAACCCTCATTATCACCTGAGTAGAGAACTGAGGTTTATTCTCAGCCAAAGGGGTAGAATCGATCCCCAGTAGGGGAATAGACTTCTGTAGGGGTATCAAGGGAAACCCACAACGTTTAGCAAAATCATAATCCATCAGGTTAATAGCTGCTTCAGAATCAACGAAAGCCTGAGCAGAAAATGAGGACAGATAGCATATCAGAGTGACAGTTAATAAAAACTTAGTCTGAACATTACCCAAGACAACTGATCGTGCAAAACGTCTTCCCCGCTTAGGGCAGACTGAAATAGCATGAGAGGCATCACCACAGTAGAAACATAACCCATTGCGCTTTCGAAACTCATGACGCTGTGCCCCAAACACCACTCTATCACACTGCATGGATTCAGAAGCAGGTTCACAAGGCAACACTATTCCACGCATACTTCTCCGCTCACGCAAACGTCTGTCAATTTGAATCGCTAATGACATAGAATCATTGAGACCAGAGGGGACAGGGAATCCCACCATAACATCCTTTACATTATCTGACAGACCCTTCCGGAAAAGGGCCGCCAAAGCGTCGTCATTCCACTTGGTCAGGACTGCCCACCTACGGAATCTCTGACAGTATAACTCAGCGTCATCAAGCCCCTGATTTAATGCCAACAAGGCTTTTTCAGCTTGATCAGTGACATTAGGCTCATCGTACAATAACCCCAAAGCCTGAAAAAATGCATCAACATCACTCAAAACAGGATCCCCAGGTGTCAGGGAAAAAGCCCAATCCTGAGGATCGCCGCGCAGGAGAGAGATGACAATTTGAACCTGCTGCGCTGCGTTCCCTGAGGACTTAGATTTTAAGGCAAAAAACAATTTACAATTATTTTTGAAATTCTGAAACTTAGCTCGATCCCCTAAAAACAAATCTGGCATGGGGATGCTAGGTTCCACAACAGGCAACCTAGCAAGATATGCAGCAATACTCTGAACCTCAGTGGCAAGCTGATCCACACGGCCAGACAACTGTGCAAACTCCATTGAGAGAAAAAATCCTCCCCAGCACCCAGAGATACAGAGGGAAAAAAAAAAAAAAATGCAACAAACAGAAAAATATCTCTGACAACTCTGACAACCTTTTTTTTTCTTTCACAATATTTTTCCCTTCTGTGAGTACCATACAATATTAAATTTTTGGCCGGTGATACTGTTATGATTTGGTAGCTGAGGAGTGCAGGTAAAAAGGCAATACACCAGAGCAGTTGGAATCTATGAGATTGCAGTATCCTGACTAACCACCACAACTAGAGGCAGCCGTGGAGCGTTCCTACGTTGGTCCTAGACGCCTCGTCACAGCCTGAGAAACTAATTACACCTAAAGATAGAAATAGGAAAGCTATCTGCCCCGGAGCAGAACCCCAAAGATAATAGAAAGCCCCCAAACATGTAATGGCGGTTAGACAAGAAGAAATACTGACACAGAAAGAAAATAGTATGAGCAAACGCTGGGGCCCAAACTAACTAAATAGAAAAGGATAGGAAGGGTACTTACTGCAATCCCAGAAAACCCTGAAAAGAACCAACTCTACTAATTTCAAAAACACCTGAGATCACACGACCTCTACCACCTAAATTAGTTCTCTGGTGTAACAAAATCAAAACAGCAGCCACTGAAAAAACTGTAAAAAGCAAAAGTACAAACATCAGTGGCTGAACCAAACTGAGAGGGCAAAAGCCCCCGGAGGGGACCCTGAAGGCCCCCACAGAAGTGCAGGACAAAATGCAAAAATCTAGCACAAAAACAAAAAGAAGAAAAAGTCTTATCTGATAGCAGGAGATGCAGACACGACACAGCAGGCTACAAGGGAAACAGGATTCAAGGATTGAGACCAGAACAATTGATCACCGGCAACCCTGATGGGAAGGTGACTCCCTTATATAAGACCAGTCAGTAACACCTGATTCCCAATCCTCACAATCTTCACTGGACAGACCAGCACGCTTGTAACCACCAGAGGAAGCCTCTGCTCAGAACTCATCTCAAACCCATTCACAACACTAGACCCCCCAAGGAACTTATCTAGATGCAGAGTGTGCACTTTGAACCCCCAATTGCTTCACAAATTGATCCGTAAAAAAAAAGAAAGTACTTTTTTTTTCACAAAAATTTTCTTTTAGCCTCAGTTTTTTCATTTTCACATGGGCAACAGTATAAATTGGATCCTAAGATTTGTTGGGCAATTTCTCCTGAGCACACAGATACCTCATTTGTGGTCATAAACCACTGTTTGGGCACAAGGCAGGGCTCAGAAGGGAAGGAGCGCCATTTGACTTTTTAAATGGAAAATTAGCTCCAGTCTTTAGCGGACACCATGTCATGTTTGGAGAGCCCCTGTATGCCTAAACTTTGGAGCTCCCCCACAAATGACCAGATTTTGGAAACTAGACCCCCTAAGAAACTTATGCAGATGCACAGTGAGCACTTTGAACCCCCAGGTGCTCCACAAAAGTTTATAACGCAGAGCCGTGAAAATAAAAAATCATTATTTTTTCTCAAAAAATGATTATTTAGCCCCCTATTTTTTATTTTCACAATGGTTACAGGAGAAATTGGACCCCAAAAGTTGTTGTCTAATTTGTCCTAAGTACGCTAGTACCTCACATGTGGGGGAGAACCACTGTTTGGGCACACGTCAGGGCTTGGAAGGGATGTAGTGACGCTTTGAAATGCCGACTTGATGGAATGGTCTGCGGGCGGGCAGAGCCCCTGATGTGCCTAAGCAGTAGAAACCCCCCACAAGTGACCACATTTTGTAAACTAGACCCCTCAAGGAACTTAACTAGATGTGTGGTGAGCACCTTGAACCCCCACGTGCTTCACAGAAGTTTGTAATGCAGAGCCGTGAAAATAAAACATCATTTTTTTCCTCAAAAACTGATTTTTTTAACCCGCAATTTTTTATTTTCACAAGGGTAACAGGAGAAATTGGACCACAAAAGTTGTTTTACAGTTTGTCCTGAGTACATTGGTACCCCATATGTGGGGGGAACCACTGTTTTGGCGCATGGGAGAGCACAGAAGGGAAGGAGCGCCATTTTGGAATGCAGACTTGATGGAATGTTCTGTGGGCGTCATGTTGCGTTTGCAGAGCCCCTGATGTGCCTAAACAGTAGAAACCCCCCACAAGTGACCCCATTTTGGAAACTAGACCCCCCAAGGAGCTTATCTAGATGTGTAGTGAGCACTTTGAACCCCCAAGGGCTACACAGAAGTTTATAACGCCGGGCCATGAAAATAAAAAAATCATATTTTTTCCACAAACATGATCTTTTAGTCCCCAATTTTTTTATTTTCCCAAGGGTAACAGGAGAAATTAGACCTCAAAAGTTGTTGTCCAATTTGTCCTGAGTACGCTGATATCCCATATGTGGGAGAAAACTACTGTATGGGCACACTTCGGGGCTCGGAAGGGAAGTAGTGACGTTTTGAAATGCCGACTTGATGGAATGGTCTGCGGGCGTCATGTTACGTTTGCAGAGTCCCTGATGTGCCTAAACAGTATAAACTCCCCACAAGTGACCCCATTTTGGAAACTAGACCCCGCAAGGAACTTATCTAGATGTGTGGTGAGCACTTTGAACCCCAAGTTCTTCACAGAAGTTTATAACGCAGAGCCGTGAAAATAAAAAATCATTTTTTTTCCACAAAAATAACTTTTTTAGTCCCCAATTTTTTTTTCCCAACAGTAACAGGAGAAATTAGACCCCCAAAGATGTTGTGCAATTTTTCCCGAGTACGCTGATACCCCATATGTGGGGGTAAACCACTGTTTGGGCACACGTCGGGGCTTGGAATAAAGGGAGCACTGTTTGACTTTTTGAACGCAAAATTTGCAGGAATCAATGGTGGCACCATGTCGCGTATGGAGACCCCCTGATGTACCTAAATAGTGGAAACCCCTCAATTCTAACTCCAACCCTAACCCCAACACACCCCTAACCCCAACCCTAACCCCTACACACCCCTAACCCTAATACAAACCCTAACCATAACCCTAACCCCAACACACCCCTAACCCTAATCCCAACTCTAACCATAAACCTAACCACAAGCCTAACCCTAATCCCAACCCTAACCCCAAAACACCCCTAACGCTTATCCTAACTCTAACCCTAACCACAAACCTAACCCTAATCCCAACCCTAACCCTAATTCCAACCCTAACCCTAATTCCAACCCTTACCCTAGTTCTAACACTAACCCTAGTTCTAACCCTAAGGCTGGGTTCATATTGCGTTTTACCAGCCCGTTCAACACGTAGCGTTGACGGGCTGGTAACGGTATAGCATAACGCGATCGCGTTATGCTATACCCGCTAGTGCAGAGGAATCAGCGATGATTCATCTGTGCTAGTGGTGATGGAGCCCAGACGCTGCAGCCCGCGTCCGAGGCTCCGTCACTGAATGACGACACGTCGCGAACGCATGCCGCTTCATGGCATGCGTTGCGATGCACACACAAATGGGGTGAATGGCAGCGTTAACGGACTGCGTTACACCGCGTTATACCGCGGTGAAACGCAGTCCATCTAACGGACTGCCATAATGCAATATGAACCCAGCCTGACCCTAAGGCCCCGTGCACACGTTGCGGATTCACTTGCGGATTTTTCTAAAATCCGCAGGTAAAACGACCTGCCTTTTACCTGCATATTTAGCGCGGATTTGCTGCGGTTTTTCTCTGCGGTTTTACGCCTATAATGGAATAGGTGTAAAATCGCTGCGGAATCCGCACAAAGAATTGACATGCTGCGGATTTAAAACCGCAGCAAATCTGCGCTGAAAAATCTGCAGCATGTGCACAGCGTTTTTTTTTACCATTTATTTGCATTGTACTGTACATGGTTTCTGGATCTGCTGTGGATCCGCAGCGCCAAATCCGCTGTGGATCCGCAGCGAAATCAGCTGCGGATCAGCAGCGAAATCAGCTGCGGATCAGCAGCGAAATCAGCTGCGGATCAGCAGCGAAATCTGCTGCGGATCAGCAGCGAAATCCGCTGCGGATCAGCAGCGAAATCCGCTGCGGATCAGCAGCGAAATCAGCAGCGAAATCAGCAGCGGTTCAGCAGCGAAATCAGCTGCGGATCAGCAGCGAAATCAGCTGCGGATCAGCAGCGAAATCAGCTGCGGATCAGTAGCGAAATCCGCTGCGGATTAGCAGGGAAATCCGCTGCGGATCAGCAGCGAAATCCACTGCGGATCAGCAGCGAAATCAGCTGCGGATCAGCAGCGAAATCAGCTGCGGATCAGCAGCGAAATCCACTGCGGATCAGCAGCGAAATCAGCTGCGGATCAGCAGCGAAATCAGCTGCGGATCAGCAGCGAAATCAGCTGCGGATCAGCAGCGAAATCAGCTGCGGATCCACAGCAAAATCCGCAACGTGTGCACAGGGCCTAATAGGAAAAAAAAAAAATTCTTTATTATTTGTCCCTACCTATGACAGGGGGGGGTTCACTTACTTTTTTTTATTTTGATCACTGTGACAGTTTATCACAGTGATCAAAATAAATTTTTTGACTGTGACGGGCGCACTGCGCATGCGCCGGCCGGCGGGCGCACTGCGCATGAGCCCACCATTTTCCAAGATGGCGGCGCCCATGAAGAATCCCGGGCAGCCGCCGGGAAGGATCCAGGGACATCGGTGGACCGGGAGAGGTGAGTATGGGGGTCGGAAGTGAGGGGGGGGGATCGGAAGGTGGGGGCAGCGGAGGCCAGGACGAGGGGAGCTTTTAGTGACGGCGGTGACCGATCGCTGCCATCTTTCGGTGGCGGCAGCCGATCGCCGCCGTGAATCCATGTGGGGGGGTCAGGGCTCGGTGTCCAGCTATGGCAGATGCTATTGCAGCATCGGCCATGGCTGGATTGTAATATTTCACCAATTATATTGGTGAAATATTACAGATTGCTCTGATTGGCTGTTTCACTTTTAACAGCCAATCAGAGCGATCGTGGCCACAGGGGGGTTAAGCCAACCCCCCTGTGGTGAAGCACAAAGGGTCCTGTGCCTGCGGGTCGGATGACCTTTCAGTGACCCGGTCTCCCGACCCGCAGGGACGCGATCCTTTCATGACGCCACATAGGCATCATGGGTCGGATTGGCACTGACTTTCATGACGCCTACGTGGCGTCACAGGTCGGGAAGGGGTTAATTGAAGTTTTATAATACACTTTATGCACACTAAAGTGGTGCTCTTTAACAAGCACTGAAAAAAACAAAGCAAAGGACATAAAAGAAAACACAAGATCTCATACAGCTACGTCTATAAAAGTCCAAATAAATTCGGAGATCTATATTATAAAAACTTGCTGTTTCCAGAACTAACAAAAAATAGACTGCATCCTTACATAAGCAATCTAAAAACATCAACATTTAACAATACTGTATATGCTTACAATAAATGCTTGATGTAAATAGTATCATATTTCTATGATAAATTCCCTTAAAGCAAAGCTGTCAGCAGGATTTTGATAAGTAAACTACAGTCATTGTCATGTTGCCACTGTTATACTGATTAAAATGATACCTGGGGTGAAGAAATTTGTCTTGTGGTTCCTGTGTAATCAATGTTAGATTAGACATTTTCAGTTAATTATATGCCTGTGCTCTGGGTTTTACCTGTGGGCAGAGTCTTTTCTTTCTGCTCTAAGCCAGAGAAACTGAGGAAAGGCCTGCCCACAGCCCGTCCCGAACCACAAACAGTCTCTCTCTCTGATGAGGAACAAGTCTGTGCTTCCTGGTGGACTGTGGGCAGGTCTCTCCTCGGTTTCTCCGGCTTAAAGCAGGAAGATAAGTCTCTGCCTACAAGCCTGCCCCAGAGCACGGGCATATCATTAACTGAAAACTTGCAACAATGATTACACAAGAACCACAAGACAGATTTCATCACCCCAGGTATCATTATAATCAGTATAACAGTGGCAACATGATAATACCAGTAGTTTACTTGGCAAAATCCTGCTGACAGGTTGCTTTAAATTAACACCATCATATTCATAAAAGGAAATCTATCAGCCATTTTTCTGCTAATACCAGTTCTTTCAGATGCATGTTCCATATATTAAAGGTCTTTATAAGTTAACACAAATGTTTTTCTTTGTACTAGGCATAGATTCACGGAAAGTAATTATATTTCCTTTTGTATTCTCATAATGTATTTAGAGTTTTTGTCTTTTTACAGCAATATTCAGACATGTTTTTATTATTCTAACTTGTATAATAAAATATGTTCTGTGTCCATTAATCAGAAATAAGTGAATATTTAGAAAACAAATCCAAACAATGCTAACTGGCCAAGGCTTTTATTCCACAGATATTTCTGAAAAACATATGCACTAACTGCTGAGTTGCCATATGCTTGTGTATAATGTGTACCAGCATGAGTTATTTAGAGATGTAATCAGCCATTTATCAGACATATGTATTTTTATCTCCCAGTTCATGAAATTTGCTTGATATCCAGGAGGTTTAGAGGCTTTAAATATAAAGACATAATTTGTAAAAGGATATCAGATCAGAGGTAGGCAACCTGTGGTTACTAAGCTGCCAGAACGTTAAATGCCCCAGCATGTACAATTATTAGTAAATGTCCCAGCATGTGCAATTATTAGCAAATGTACCAGAATGTCAATATGTGTGAAAATTGTAGGTATGTAAAATAGTGAGAATTTTTATTCAATATACTCCGCAAAGTAACTTCACTCCAAGGTTTCACCGAATGTGGTCTGTGCCCAAGAAGTCAGTATTTTTCATTTGGTCTGTTTATGAGCCAGTTTCCCTCCTGAATTGTATCAAAGTAATATCATTTATCCAATCAGTACCTTGTACTGATGAGGGACATGAATCCTGAAACAGTGGTGTCTACAAATGGGTCTCTGTTATGAATGTGTTAGAGATGGTTTCTGAGCAGAGGCTCCCTCTGGTGGTTACAGACAGTACTGAACCTTTCAGCGAGGAGTGGCAATCTTGGTTCACTGACTGGTCTGAAATAAGGGAGGTTCCCTCCCATGATGGTTGCCGGTGATCAATTGTTCTTGTCTCAATTGTGGTTCCTGGTTCATTTGGAAGTTTGCTGGAGTCTTGCCTGCATCTGCTGCTTTCAGATAAGATATTTTTTGCTTTTCTTTTTGTGCTTGCTTTTTGCATTGTTTTCTGCACTTTTGTGGAGGTCAGCCAGGTCCCCTTCTGGGGCCTGAGCTCCTCACAGTTTATCTGCAGCCACTGTTAATTGCTCATTTGCTTTTTCCTGTTTTTTCAGCAGCAGCGGCTTGGTTTTTGTTCACACTGAGATCTGATTTAGTGGGTGGCGAGATCGTGTGATTTCAGTATTTTTGTAATCTGAATTGTTGGATTTTTGTAGGGTTTTCTGGGTTGCAGAAAGTAATCTCTCCTGTCCTATCCTATTTAGTCAGCTTGTGGCCCCCAGCGTTTGCTCAGTCTATTTTCTGCCTATGTTTGTATTTTCATCTAACCGCCATTATATGTTTGGGGGCTTCCTATTTTCTTTGGGGATCTGCTCCGGGGCAGATAGCTTTCATCTTTCTGCCTTTAGGTGTAGTTATCTCTCAGGCTGTGACGAGGCGTCTAGGATCAACGTAGGAACGCTCCACGGCTACCTCTAGTTGTGTCGTTAGTTTAGGAATCTGTAACCCATCAGTTACCAACATCTCAGGTGTTCGGCTGCCCTGCTGTTGTTCCTGTCCTCCTCAGCTACCGAAACATAACAGGTCTCTCTTTTTGATTGCTAAGAGTTACTTTGCAAATTATTTTTCCAAGGAGCATTGCCTTGAAAATAAGCCTTCATACAGTGTTGGGTCTTTTTAATGAGAGCCAATATCCCACCGTTCCATTTTCGAGGTTCATCCGGGCATAGGCTAGAGTGCAGGTATCAGTTTTGGAATGAGTTGAATATGTTGAAAAGTTACCCTCCTAGAAGAATCAGGAAAATAGGCATTTATGCTGCCGGTTTCACATAGATTAAATAGTATGAACAGTGCAAAGAGGCCAAATAAGCTGACTACATCAACCCATCTAGCCCATGACATGATCCAGTAGTTTGTAGAGGTTAGAGATTACATAAATACTAATTTAACCTTCTTCATCAGAATGTTGGTTTTCGGAAAAAAAAAACTGTTGTGGATCAGAGATGATCCTGTGTTGGAAAATGTTATCCTTTCTGCTATGTAGTTACACCTTCCATGATAGAAATGGTACATTATTTAATGAAAATTGGCAATATATTTATCATTTTCGATTTGAATAAGTTCCATATTTATACAATATTATAGTAGTATAGGGACCGTAACTACAAAACGTAATTGCTGGTAGTGAAATGACTAGCGATAACACTGATGAAAGGCCAATATTGCAAAATATTATAGCAAACGAAACGAACTCATTCATGCGTCATGACAAGCATAAATATATTTATCATACATAAATAAAACTCTCCAACTAACGTCATAGTTTTCATTTGATCAGAAAAGAACTTTTAGAATGCAGGATGAGCCTTACATTTACCCAATTCACGCTTTGTTTAAATACTGTAAATCTGTGCCATAAACAATAAAAAACAACTGTCACCGTGATGCAACTGCACTTTTCACCAGACAATAAATTTTAAACTTACCTTGGGGGTGTTTACTTTCTAAATAGTAGCTATGATCTGAGACATCAAATGGCTCTACATTTCCTGATAACAATGCCGCAACCCGAGGCGGATTGGAAAATCAAAGAAAGCTGTATAATCTATTGAGTTTTGTGGGGATCCAGTTACCTATTAATTCCTGATAGATACCCACAGGAAATGATTAGTCCTCTTGGTTCAGAACATTAAAATAAAAAAAATTATAGTGCATCATTTAAAATAAATATATGTAACCCTTCGAGATAATAATCAACAGTGATCACGGTGACTCAGTGGTTCACACAGCAGCTTTGCATCCCTGGGGTCCTGGGTTCAAATACTGGGGTCCTGGGATCACTCTGCAAAGGATTTGTATGTCTTCTCTGTGTTTGCATGGGTTTTTTACATTTTCCTCCCACTAAGTGTATGGGCTGACAAACATTTCCCCCTGGGGGTACACATCAACATACTTTGTAAACATTTTTGTTAAGGGCATCATAAATACCCTTCAAAACAATAACGTGGCTGTTGCTTCACGGAACACGTTCACACTAGGGGATCTAGTTGTGGTATCGTAAGAGACCTGGAGGATGGCCTCCAAAAAATGTCTTTCCAGTTTAAAGCAGTGGGTCTCCTATTCTTGTAATGCCCATACACTAAGTGTATGGGCTGACAAATATTTCCCCCTGGGAGGTAAACATCAACATACTGTGTAGACAATTTTGTTACGGGCATCATAAACACCCTTCAAAACAATAATGTGGCTGTTGCATCATGGAACACATTCACCCTGGTGATCTAGTAGTGGTGTCGGAAGAGGCCTGGAGGATGGCCTCCGAAAAATGTCTTCCCAGTTTAAAGGAGCGGGTCTCCTATACTTGGAATTCCCATACACTAAGTGTATGAGCTGACAAACATTTCCCCTGGGGGGGGTACACATTAACATACTGTGTAAACATTTTTGTGACTGGCATCATAAACACCTTTCAAAACAATAACGTGGCTGTTGCATCACGGAACAAGTTCACCCTGGTCATCTAGTGGTGGTGTCGGAAGAGACCTGGAGAATGGACTCAGAAAAATGTCTTTCACCTTTAAAGGAGCAGGTCTCCTATACTTGTATTGCCCATACACTAAGTGTATGGCCTGACAAACATTTCTCCCTGGGGGGAATACATTAAACACAATAACGTGGCTGTTGCATCACGATCCATTGTCACCATTGTGATCTAGTGGTGCTGGATGAGGAGGATAACACCAAATAGCCAAAATCAGGAAGCGTATACCCATGTGTGGGTGTGAAGAGGTGCATGGGAATACACCTCACAAAAAAAGACAGTGAATTTGAGGTTATGTTTTGCTGTTATCATTCAGTGGTGTAGAAAAGTCTGGCCCAATCCAGATCTTGTTCATTTTTATAAGAGTCAGCCTGTCAGCATTTTCAATTAACAGGCGGATGCACTTATCAGTTATAATTCTACCAACGGCACTAAAAACCCACTCTGACAAAACGCTAGTGGCAGGGCAGGCCAGGAACTCCAAGGCGTAGAGAGCCAGTTCATGCCACGTGTCCAGCTTGGATACCCAATAATTAAAAGGCATAGAGGAATCACGGAGGACATTGGTAGGGTCAGCAAGGTACTCCCTCAGCATCTTCCAAAACTTTGCACTTCTTGTGAGAGTACCCTGCGCCTCAGGGCCAGTGAGATGGGAGGGTCTGAGAAAACTCTCCCAGAACTTTGCCAGTGTTCCCCTGCCTCTGCTGGATTGGATTGTGTCTCTCTCACCTGTACTCCTTGGTTGTCCAATGAACTGTGACCTCTGCCGTCAGCGTTTTCAGATGGGAGTTTTTTTTTAATAATTCTACAACAGGGATCCTCTGGTACTGCACCAGTTTTGTAAACCTGTCTTCCTCTGGAAGAAGAAATTGAAAGTTCTCCTTGTAGCGTGGGTCTAGAAGTGTCACCAACCAGTAATGAGTGTCACCCAAAATTTTCAGGATGCGAGGGTCACGGGAAAGGCAGCGCAACACAAAGTCAGCCATGCGTGCCAGACTGCTAACAGGCAAGACTTCTGTCTCCTCACCAAGAGGACGACTGACCATGCTGTCCTCCTCCTTCTCCTCCTCCTCCCTGTCCTCAGGCCATCCATGCTGAACAGACGGTATGACAGTTGTGCTTGTGGTACCGTCTATAGTGCATGAAGCTAGCTCCTGTTCTTCATCCTCCTCCTTTTCCTCATTGTCAACCAATCCACATTGGGATGACATGAGGCTGGGCTGTGTGTAATCACCCTGTATGGTTCCTTGCTCCATCTCATCGTGCTCCACCTGAAATGCATCCTCTTTCATTGTGAGCAGAGAGCTTTTCAGAATACACAGAAGCGGGATGGTGACGCTAATTATGGTGTCATCACGGCTCACCATCTTGGTGGACTCCTCAAAGTTTTGTAGGATGGTACATATGTCTGACATCCATGTCCACTCCTGAGGTCTTATGTGTGGAGTCTGAACTGAATATCGACGGCCTTGTTGATTTTGGTAGTCAACAACTGCCCTCTTCTGCTCACAAATCCTTTCCAACATATGTAGTGTAGAGTTCGAACTCGTGGGGACATCACACAACATTCAGTGAGCCGGAAGCTGCAAAAATTGCTGAAGCATGGCAAGGGCGGCAGATGCTGTAGCTGACTTTCTAAAATGGGCACACATGTGGCGTACTTTCACAAGCAGATCCGTCAGCTCCAGGAAGCTTTTGAGAAACCATTGAACAATGAGGTTAAGCACATGGGCCAGGCATGGTACGTTAGTGAGCTCGCCTCGCCTCAGAGCTGCCGCCAGGCTCTGGCCATTGTCACACATGACCATGTCTGGCTGTAGGTTCCGCGGTGTCAGCCACAGATCTGCCTGCTCTTTCAGAGGTGTCCACAACTCTTCAGCATTGTATGGTTTGTCACCTAACCATACTGTTACCGCTTGGCTGAGGCAGTGCTGCAGTGTTTCCAGCTTGTGACTGATGTGGTCATTTCGGAGATGAAGGCTGAAGAGGAGGAGGAGGTGCAGGAGCTGTACATTGTGGGGGCTACCCTGACTGACCTAGGGCCCGCAATCCTCGGCGTCGGGAGGACGTGTTCCATCCCAAGGTCCGACTGGGTCCCGGCTTCCATTATGTTAACCCAGTGTGGCGTCAGGAAGATGTACCATCCCTGCCCACAAGCACTTGTCCATGTGTCTGTGGTTAGGTGGACTTTCCCAGTAACAGCATTATTGATGGCACAGGTAATGTTGTGGGACACATGCTTGTGTAATCCCGGGACGGCATACCAGGAGAAATAGTGGCGGCTGGGGACCAAGTACCTTGGGATGGCCACCGCCATCAGGTTGCCGTAAGCTTCCATCTCCATGAGCCTAAAAGGCAACATTTTGAGCGCAAGCAGATGAGAAATGTGTGAATTTAGTACTATGGACTGTGAGGCATTGGCCGCGTATTTCCGCTTGCGTTCCAATGACTGGGATATGGACAACTGAAGGCTGTGCTGGGACAAGGACGTGAACGTTCTTGATGATGGTGCTAGATGAGTCTGGGCAACGACAGGTGCAGGGCAGGAGGCATCTTCGCATGCACCGTGAACAGGGGATTGGCTTGCATGCACAACAGTGGAAGAATCAGTGGTGTCACCTGCAGACACTGTTCTTCGAGCCTGGGGTTTGACCCACAAAGTCGGGTGCTTTGCTGCCATGTGTCTGATCATGCTGCTGGTGGTCATGCTGGTAGTTTTGCTACCCCTGCTGATGCGGGCATGGCAGGTGGTGCAAATGGCCTGTTTGGTGTTATCGGCAGAGTCTTTAAAAAACAACCAGACTCGGGAAGATCTAACAGTTGTACTGCCAACTTCCGTTGTGTTGGTGTTACGAGGAACGGTTGCCCGCCTTCTATCTTCGGCCACCACACTGCTTCTTCCTGCCTGTTGGGGTGCTACACCTCCCTCTCCCTGTGTGCTGCTGTCCTCACTCTGCATGTCCTTCTGCCAGGTTGGGTTAGTTACTATATGATCCACCACCTCGTCTTCCACTTCTGCACCCTGGTCCTCCTCCTGACTTTCCGGCAATTGTGTTTCATCTTCGTCCTCCTCTTGACATGTTCCCACTATCGCCTTCATGTGACCATGGCTGCTCAAATATTTGGGCATCGCTACATGCGATCTCATCTTGCTCCGCTTCAAGTGGACTGGGTGAGAGGCCTGAATCTATAAATGGAAAAATGAACAGCTCTTCGGCGTGTCCAAGTGTGGGATCAGTTGTCTCCGAGCACTCAGCATGCTGGGAGGAAGGAGGATCAGGGTGAGGAATATGTGGTCCAGACTCATGGCTACTCAGACTTGACCGAGTGGAAGACAGGGTAGTGGTGGTGGTAGCAAAGTGACTGGAAGCATTATCCGCTATCTAACCAACAACCTTTTGACACTGCTCTGGGTTCAATAGTGGTGTGCTGCTGTGGTCCCCTATTAATTGGGACAGGAAGGTCGAGTGAGAAAATGTGGGTGTTTGCTGTGGCCCAATTTCAGCTTGCCCACGGCCTCGACCTCTGCATGCACCATCACCATCACATGCACTTCCCCGTCCATTGCCATGCACCTTGCCCATTTTAAATGGACTAGAATATTTTCCACGTTCAATACAAATGTCTGTATTTGGAACAAACTAAATATGTGATCCTTGTGCGGGAAAACCACAGTTTAAAATATTCGGCCTGTAGGTGTCAATTTTTTTTTTCAGCAAACTAATGTCAATAACTAGGCTAAGACACAGCAAAAACAGTTGAATGGAGGTCTGAAATGCCACAATTTTAGCCCACAGATAGATGAGGCCTGTGAAGGAGATACCACACTGTAAAATATGTGGCCTGTATTTTTATTTTTTTACAGCAAAATACTGTCAAGAACTAGGGTAACACACAGCAAAAAACAGTTGAATGGAGACCTGAAATGCCATAATTTGTAGCCCACAGATAGATGAGGCGTGTGACTGAGATACCACACTTTTAAAATATGTGGCCTGTATTTTTATTTTTTACAGCAAAATAGTGTTAATAATTGGAGTAGCACACAGCAAAAACAGTTCAATGGAGGACTGAAATGCCACAATTTATAGCCCACAGATTGATGAGGCATGTGACTGAGATAACACACTTTTAAAATATGTAGACTGTATTTTTATTTTTTATAGCCAGTGTTAATAATTGGAGTAACACACAGCAAAAACAGTTCAATGGAGGCTTGAAATGCACAATTTGTATCCCACAGAGAGATGATACGTGTGACAAAGATACAACACTTTTAAAATATGTGGCCTGTATTTTTATTTTTTACAGCAAAATAGTGTTAATAATTGAAGTAACACACAGCAAAAACAGTTGAATGGAGGCCTCAAATGCCACAATTTGTAGCCCACAGATAGATAAGGCATGTGATGGAGATACCACACTTTCAAAATATGTGGCCTTTATTTTTATTTTTTACAGCTAAATAGTGTTAATTATTGGAGTAATACACAGCAAAAACAGTTGAATGGAGGCCTCAAATGCCAAAATCTTTAGCCCACAGATGGATGAGGCATCTGACGGAGATTGTCCACTTTCAAATATCTGTCCTGTATTTTTTTTTGGCCAGCAAAATTGTGTCAATAAGTAAACTAAGACACAAAAAAAAAACAATTCTATAGAGGCCTGAAATGGCAACAATTTTGAGCGCAATCATATGTGATCCGTGTGGCGGACAAATCCCAGTGTAAAATATCTTTCCTGTAGCTAAATATTTTTTTGGCAGCTAAATATTTTTTGCCAGCAAAATTGTGTCAAGAAATTGTATAAGACACTCCAAAAAATTTTTACAGTACCACAAAAATGGCAGAATTTTCTGTGCACTCAGATGTGATGGCTGGGACGGGCAAACCCATTTAAAATAGCTGGATTTTCATGCTGTACTATGAAAACGATCTGGCTGTATTCTGCAGTGTCAACAAGCAAATGGAGAAAAAACAGGGGCTCTGGATTGCTTTGGAATAAAATAATCAGGATTAAGATGCAAAAAAAATTATTCCTGGCCACTGATGCCTGGTGCTATGTATATACGGTCAATATATGTAATAGGCAGCAGAAGCAGCAGACAGTAATGGAATGGACCCTCTTGCTGCATGCAATGAAGTATGCCACATACAATGTCTGTTAGGGTCTGCGGAACGCACCAAATATATGAGGTAGAGAGGTGCGTTCGCAGCCCGGGGTCCACCGTGCAGGCGGAACCTGCTGCTAGTAAAATGGCGAAAGTAGCGAACTCTGTTATCCCGCAGAGTCGCTAAAATAAACGCCGTAGCGCGTTATGGCAGTAAGTGCGAACTCTGTTAATACCCAGAGCCGCTAACGGAAATGCCACAGCGCTATATGGCGATAGGTGCGAACTCACTTAGCTTCAGTGAGCCGCAAAGTAAAACGCTAGGGCGCTGTCTAGCGTCGAAAGCAAACCCTGTTAAGTCACAGGGCCGCTGAGGAAAAGTGCTTTGTCCTGTCAGGCTCTCAGGTACACAGTTAAGTACTAAGCGTACATAACGCGTGATCATGTGCTAATGTCCTCGCGGGAGTCACCCGCAATCTATGGCGTCTGAACGCCAGACCCTGAATGCGGCAATCAAAACTCCTCACCGGTTACGCCGGTAATCTAGGGCATCTAGGACACCGACCCTGGCCAGCTACCATACCAAACTCCTCACCGATTAAGTCGGTATTCTAGTGGCTTATTTCAGCCGGGTCCCTAACCACACATACGCATGATCACACTGGCGCATAGCATACAATGGTTGATATTAGCGCATGGCGGCCCAGCCATGCTACCCTTTTATAGCAACAGCTACAGGACCTTCCAGGAACAAGGACCAATGAGAAGCTGTTACAAACACACGTAGCTACATGACCTTCCTGGCGGACCAATAGGAGCCGCTGCAGCACCTGAACATGTGACCCTGATCTCCAATGAGAGATCTCACTCTGGGCATGCTCAGATGGGAAAACGCAGGACTTTGTCTCAAAGACGGCTGCTCCAGCACTGGCTATAATAGCAGATCCAGGAAAGGCAGCAGCAAGTCACTGCACAGTAGAGGAGTGGGCAAGACGCCTGGACCGACGTCTCTGCTGAGCAGGCTCCACTGCGGCCGGAGATGAATGGGAGACCGCAGCGAGACGGGTTCGAGACTCCCCTTGTGCAGCAGCGGGAACTCGAACCCTAACAATGTCTGCCTGATTAGCAGTGATATCTATATACCCACATACCCACCCTGCATGCCTTACACTGATATGTATATATACACTCCCTGCCTACCTAGCACTGAAATCTATATACTCCGTAAATTAGTCCTTAGAAGGACTGTTGATTTAGCTGTATTTGTATATTCTATTATGGTATACCCACACTAACATTGAAACCCCCAAATCTGACCCCATCTCGGCAGCAACACTCCCTACACTAGCTGATTCCGGAGCTGAATGTGACAAGCAGGGCGGCGCCAGGTCTGATATAGACCTGATGACGCTGTGCGGCCAGCCAGTCACTGTAATACCACAACCAACATGGCTGCGGCATTACAGTGCGTGGCAGACAATCCCTGTATGTTGATTGGCGCTCTAAAGAGCACCAAAAATGTAGGGCGGGGACCCGAACTCCCGCCAAACAATACCGTAAATGCTCGGCACTCGCCGAGCAGCCCGAGAACAGCGTTGCTCGGGCGAGTAACGAGCATTACCGAGTATTCTCGCTCATCACTAGTCATGGGCGTACCCAGGATCAAAACTAGGGGGGGCAAGCCAATGTTGCATCTTATACAGGTTACATCATATACACTGTACATTATCCTGCATATTAGGTATGGAGCATTGGAACTGTTGTATATTGTATAATACAACAGTGTATGCGATACTACGCTGTATATACCATATATTATACATGGCAGTCGCGCTCATGTCAGGAGCGGTACCAGCAAGTCCGAGGATTGCAGTGCGATCCTCGCATGAGTTATACGGCCGTCTGTCTATGCCCTTGTTATAATAATACTGAAATATTAATCTATTATTAAAGTATTAAGGAGCTCACAAGTAAAAAAAAAAGCCCCCTACCTCCCCTGTCCCCCACCACACCCCAACAGCCCATCGTCTCACATGCACCCCTTAGTGTTCTGTCCCACTGACCCCACAATACCCCCATCCTCTCACATGCACCCTCAGTGCTCTGTTACCCCTCCAAACTTCAGTCCCCACAATACCCCATCCTCTCACAGTAAACCCCCAGTGCCCTAGCCCCACAATACCCCCATCCTCTTACATTCAACCCCAGTGACCTGTCCACCCTCCCTCACAATACCCCATCCTCTCACATCAACCCCTGTGCGCCAGCCCCCACAATATCCCCATCCTCTCACATTCACCAACCAGTGCCCTGAATCCCCTCCCCCACAATACCCCATCCTCTCACATTCACTCTCTGTGCCCTGTTGCCCCTCCCCCACTTCAGCCCCACAATACCCCCATCCTCTCACATTAACCCCCCCAGTGCCCTAGCCCCCACAATACCCCATCCTCTCACATTAACCCCCCCAGTGCCCTAGCCCCCACAATACCCCATACTCTTACATTCACCCCAGTGCCCTGTACCCTTCCCCCACAATACCCCATCCTCTCACATTAACCCCCCAGTGCCCTAGCCCCCACAATACCCCATCCTCTTACATTCACCACAGTGCCCTGTACCCCTCCCCCACTGTACCCCCATCCTCTCACATTTCCCCCACAGTGACCTTGACATGCCTGAGCAGAATGAATTTAATAAATTCCATCCCCACTCACCATGAAGCTTGCAGGCAGTGACTGAGGCAGGAGCAGGAAGTGTCCAGTGTGTGCACACAAGGGCACTAGGACCCAGTGTGGCTGAGACAACCAGAGCCTGCAGAGCAGAAAGTGAAACTACAGCTGCTGCAGCCAGGAAGAAGCTCCTCTGGTGAGACAGCAGCTCCGTGCACTGCGCACACAGACAGGCACTGCAACCTGTGGCAGAGGGAGCCGGCATTGTGCTGCATTCTCCGCTCTCTTTCATTGTGTGCCCCTGCTTCTAGGGAGGGGCAGCTGCCCCCCCGCCCCACGGTGGGTACGCCCATGTCACTAGTGATGAGCCACCCCCGTAGTGTTCGAGTTCGGTTCGGTTCGCCGAACAGCCGTGTGTTCGACGAACTGTTCGTCGAACTGTTCGTCAAACACCGTTGAACACCAATAAAACCAATGGCAGGCAAACCAAAACACATAGAAACACAAAGAAAACACATAGAAAACACTTCAAAGGTGTCCAAAAGCTGACAAATTGCTCGCAAGACACAACTAACATATGGAAAAGTGACAAGTACATATAGTCATGCGAAAAGAAAAGAGGTGGAGGAGTAAAAGGAGGGGGAGACACAGATATAGGCATGTCATGCCCTTCTAAAACCAAAAAAGTGCCAAGCCTACACGGCCAGTCCGTTCCAGCCTGTGCGACCTGCGTGTCGCCGGGTTTGTGCCAGAGCTGCGGTGGACCCTGATGGCCAGCCCCCCTCTCCCAATACTGGTGCCTGTCTGCTGGTGGGTCGAGCGAGCCCCCCTGCGGTGGAGGCAGGTCTAATCATTTTTATTTAAATTGTCTCTCTAATTTGAATGAGTACACTTTAAATCCTTTTACAAGGATCTATTGGAGGGCAAGTCTCATGCCAGCAGCTGCGGTAATGCCAGGTCCAGTAGCGTCCAGTAAAGCTGCTGCAGTTAAAAAGCTTTTATAAGGATTGAGCTTGGCGGTCCACCGCAAGGCGTCCTACCGCCACTCACAGCCCCTGTGCCTTGTTGTGACTCCCCGATGCTCTTCACTGATTTTCCCGGGGGCCCAAAGCATTTCCTTTGAAAAAATTAAGTGTCCAAAGTACAGGTGGTATAGCTTGCTTAACAGCTGGGTTAATCCGCTGACTAGCAGACACTGCTACTAGGCCCAAAATTATTGTCGTTTTTCGGAAAAACCGAACTCTTCAAAATCTAGTTGCTCCCAGCAACACAACTCTCAAGTCCTTATCTTCACCTGCAACCTGGATAAATTCTAATCCGGGTTGTTTTGCATGTAGGACCTCTAAGTGTTTATGTTGCGTCTCTATTATGAATGGGGTGCAAGAATTTCAATTTCGTACCACAGGCACCATTTTTAAAATCAGCTGTCATGTCAATTGCCAATCGTGCTACATTATTTATTTAATTGAGTGTGGTTGTGGGTTGCAGTACATCGGTCGGACGATACAGACGATGCATGCAAGGCTCAACAAGCACAGTCAAAATATCCGAAATGGGTTCATGCTACACAGTCTCTCAAAACATTTCTCCCTAGTGCACCAAAAGAATTTGAATTTGTTAAAACTCACTGTTATTGACCAGATACCACATGATATGCCTGATCGGTATAATAATCTAATAACAAGGGAGAGTTTCTGGATTTTTAAACTTGGTACACTGGCCCCTGAGGGGTTTAACCTCACTATTGAAAAAGTCACGTAATATATGCATTTTGTTATTTATTTATTTCTTTTCATTTATTTTTCCTTGTGTAAATTGTTTTTATGTCGTTTTTACGTTGGTTTTATTCAATTTATCTGTGTTTTTTTTTTTTTTTTTTTTTCTTTTTTGCAGTCATATTTGCATTTTTAATCATGTGGGTGTTCTGATTAATTGCCTTTTAATTTTCATTTGCTGCTCCACCTTTATATAGCTTTCCTACTCCATTCTATGTATAACTGCCACATGAGGAAGACGGAGCTATTCCGTTGAAACGCGTTGTGGATATCAATAAATGAAGACTTTTTAATATCAGCTGAATTGCATCCCTCGCGCTCCTTATGACCGGATTGCTTTATCATCACTTATGTCTGATCCTCTCTTGAGGTACCCGGCCGGAGCTGCAGCGGACAACCTTAATCTCATCTGCCTTTATCGCCAGCCAGGCGCTCCTTTGAAACCGTCTATCTGAATTTGGTTGCAAAATTATTGTCTGGGTTAGATGCAGTTAAAAATTTGTAATTAGATCTACAGCCGGTGGCTACTCCGCTGACTAGCAGACACTGCTACTAGGCCCAAAATTATTGTCCAGGCAAGATGCAGTTAAAAATTTGTAATTATATCTACAGCCGGTGGCTACTCCGCTGACTAGCAGACACTCAAGCTTTGTAGCAGACCTCTGATTCCCAGGCTATAGTATTAGTAAACAGCTCTAGTCTTCACACTCAACCATCTGTGTTACCCCAAGCCATAGTGTATGTCATTTATTACGGTTAAAAGGGGGGTGGGGAAAGACCCAACCCACCTGTAATTGACAATGCCAACGTCATGTAAAACACAGCAAGGGGACTCCAAAAAGAGTCTCCATTTTTTCCAAAAATTTGGGGCACAGACACCACTTAAGTAGCATCAATTGCCCCAGAGTTGCATAAAATGGTTGGTGAGGTGATTTTACCAAATCCTCAAGCTTTTACTCTCCCCAGGATGACACAGGGGTACAAAAGTCCTTGCGGATCCATGATTTCTTCGTCTTTATGAACGTGAGTCTGTCTACATTCTCAGTGGACAGCCGCGTGCGCTTATCTGTCAGACTCAGCACACCACCAGCAGCGCTGAACACATGTTCAGAGAGAACAAAAATTACGGTATTTTTTGGACCATAAGACGCACTTTTTTTCCTCCAAATTTGGGAGGAAAGTGTGGGTGCGTCTTATGGTCGGAATGTAACATGTGGGGAGGGGGGCAGGGGGCAGCGGTGGAGTGGGATCAGCAGGAGGCAAGAAAATATCCCCTCTGCTGCAGGAAACAAGTGGGGAAACCCCTGGTCCCTACTTAAGTGCAGTGAATATTAATCAGCTGCTTCCCCGCCCACCTATCAGCTGAGCAGTGAGCGGGGAGCAGCAGATCACAGAGCCACACAGTTTCCCCAGCGCCTGATTCCTGCAGCAGCTGGGCAGATCGGTGTCTGAAGGAGAAGGAGGCAGCAGGAGCAGCTGGCATACCTGACAGCCTGGGGCTGTGCTGATGGGAGGCTGAATGCTCCTGTGAAGGACCTGTGATGAGGTCATGAAGAGGGCGGGCTGGAGCATCACATGACCAAAGCCCTGCCTCTTCATGATGTCATCACAGGTCCTTCAGACACACTGTACAACAGAGAATTAATTAAAAGGTTAGGCTACTTTCACACTTGCATTTTTTTGTGCAGCGCATCATGCGCACATGAAACGCATACGTGTCACATTTCTATCAACTCTGTTTCTATCATCTCTGTCTCTATCATCTGTCTCTATCATCTCTGTCTCTATCATCTCTGTCTCTATCATCTGTCTCTATCATCTGTCTCTATCATCTCTGTCTCTATCATCTCTGTCTCTATAATCTGTCTCTATAATCTGTCTCTATAATCTCTGTCTACCATCTGTCTCTATCATCTCTGTCATCTGTCTCTATCATCTCTGTCTCCATCATCTGTCTATCATCTCTGTCTCTATCATCTCTGTCTCTATCATCTCTGTCTCTATCATCTCTGTCTCTATCATCTCTGTCTCTATCATCTCTGTCTCTATCATCTATCTCTATCATCTGTGTCTCTATCATCTGTCTCTATCATCTGTCTCTATCATCTCTGTCTCTATCATCTCTGTCTCTATCATCTGTCTCTATCATCTGTCTCTATCATCTCTGTCTCTATCATCTCTGTCTCTATAATCTGTCTCTATAATCTGTCTCTATAATCTCTGTCTACCATCTGTCTCTATCATCTCTGTCATCTGTCTCTATCATCTCTGTCTCTATCATCTCTGTCTCTATCATCTCTGTCTCTATCATCTCTGTCTCTATCATCTCTGTCTACCATCTGTCTCTATCATCTCTGTCATCTGTCTCTATCATCTCTGTCTCCATCATCTGTCTATCATCTCTGTCTCTATCATCTCTGTCTCTATCATCTCTGTCTCTATCATCTCTGTCTCTATCATCTCTGTCTCTATCATCTGTCTCTATCATCTCTGTCTCTATAATCTCTGTCTCTATCATCTCTGTCTCTATCATCTGTCTCTATCATCTCTGTCTCTATCATCTCTATCATCTCTGTCTCTATCATCTGTCTCTATCATCTCTGTCTCTATCATCTCTGTCTCTATCATCTGTCTCTATCATCTCTGTCTCTATCATCTGTCTCTATCATCTCTGTCTCTATCATCTGTCTCTATCATCTCTGTCTCTATCATCTGTCTCTATCAGCTCTATCATCTCTGTCTCTATCATCTCTGTCTCTATCATCTCTGTCTCTATCATCTGTCTCTATCATCTCTGTCTCTATCATCTGTCTCTATCATCTCTGTCTCTATCATCTGTCTCTATCATCTCTATCATCTCTGTCTCTATCATCTGTCTCTATCATCTGTCTCTATCATCTATCTCTATCAACTCTGTCTCTATCATCTGTCTCTATTTCTATGCAGCATGTATTTCTATGCAGCTGCACGATCCAGTCTGAGTGCCGGCGGCAGTGCCGGGTGTTCATGCGAGAGACTCACACGAAATCGTGCGAGTTTCTCGCATGTGTGACTGTTGTTAATGGGCTTGAGATGAGTTCTGAGCAGAGGCTCCCTCTGGTGGTTACAAGCGGTGCTGGTCTGTCCAGTGAAGATTGTGAGGATTGGGAATCAGGTGTTACTGACTGGTCTTATATAAGGGAGTCACCTTCCCATCAGGGTTGCCGGTGATCAATTGTTCTGGTCTCAATCCTTGAATCCTGTTTCCCTTGTAGCCTGCTGTGTCGTGTCTGCATCTCCTGCTATCAGATAAGACATTTTCTTCTTTTTGTTTTTGTGCTAGATTTTTGCATTTTGTCCTGCACTTCTGTGGGGGCCCTCAGTTAGTTCAGCCACTGATGTTTGTACTTTTGCTTTTTGCAGTTTTTTCAGTGGCTGCTGTTTTGATTTTGTTTACACCAGAGAACTAATTTAGGTGGTAGAGGTCGTGTGATCTCAGGTGTTTTTGAAATTAGTAGAGTTGGTGCTTTTCAGGGTTTTCTGGGATTGCAGTAAGTGCCCTTCCTATCCTTTTCTATTTAGTTAGTTTGGGCCCCAGCGTTTGCTCATGCTATTTTCTTTCTGTGTCAGTGTTTCTTCTTGTCTAACCGCCATTACATGTTTGGGGGCTTTCTATTATCTTTGGGGTTCTGCTCCGGGGCAGATAGCTTTCCTATTTCTATCTTTAGGTGTAATTAGTTTCTCAGGCTGTGACGAGGCGTCTAGGATCAACGTAGGAACGCTCCACAGCTGCCTCTAGTTGTGGTGGTTAGTCAGGGTACTGCAATCTCATAGATTCCAACTGCTCTGGTGTATTGCCTTTTTACCTGCACTCCTCAGCTACCAAATCATAACAGTATCACCGGCCTAAAATTTAATATTGTATGGTACTCACAGAAGGGAAAAATATTGTGAAAGAAAAAAAAAAAAAGGTTGTCAGAGTTGTCAGAGATATTTTTCTGTTTGTTGCATTTTTTTTTTTCCCTCTGTATCTCTGGGTGCTGGGGAGGATTTTTTCTCTCAATGGAGTTTGCACAGTTGTCTGGCCGTGTGGATCAGCTTGCCACTGAGGTTCAGAGTATTGCTGCATATCTTGCTAGGTTGCCTGTTGTGGAACCTAGGATCCCCATGCCAGATTTGTTTTTAGGGGATCGAGCTAAGTTTCAGAATTTCAAAAATAATTGTAAATTGTTTTTTGCCTTAAAATCTAAGTCCTCAGGGAACGCAGCGCAGCAGGTTCAAATTGTCATCTCTCTCCTGCGCGGCGATCCTCAGGATTGGGCTTTTTCCCTGACACCTGGGGATCCTGTTTTGAGTGATGTTGATGCATTTTTTCAGGCTTTGGGGTTATTGTACGATGAGCCTAATGTCACTGATCAAGCTGAAAAAGCCTTGTTGGCATTAAATCAGGGGCTTGATGACGCTGAGTTATACTGTCAGAGATTCCGTAGGTGGGCAGTCCTGACCAAGTGGAATGACGACGCTTTGGCGGCCCTTTTCCGGAAGGGTCTGTCAGATAATGTAAAGGATGTTATGGTGGGATTCCCTGTCCCCTCTGGTCTCAATGATTCTATGTCATTAGCGATTCAAATTGACAGACGTTTGCGTGAGCGGAGAAGTATGCGTGGAATAGTGTTGCCTTGTGAACCTGCTTCTGAATCCATGCAGTGTGATAGAGTGGTGTCTGGGGCACAGCGTCATGAGTTTCGAAAGCGCAATGGGTTATGTTTCTACTGTGGTGATGCCTCTCATGCTATTTCAGTCTGCCCTAAGCGGGGAAGACGTTTTGCACGCTCAGTTGTCTTGGGTAATGTTCAGACTAAGTTTTTATTAACTGTCACTCTGATATGCTCTCTGTCCTCATTTTCTGCTCAGGCTTTCGTTGATTCTGGAGCAGCTATTAACCTGATGGATTATGATTTTGCTAAACGTTGTGGGTTTCCCTTGATACCCCTACAGAAGTCTATTCCCCTACTGGGGATCGATTCTACCCCTTTGGCTGAGAATAAACCTCAGTTCTCTACTCAGGTGATAATGAGGGTTGAACCTGATCACCAGGATTGCTGCAAATTTTTGGTTCTCTATAATCTGCATGATATTATCGTACTGGGTTTCCCTTGGTTACAGTCTCATAATCCTGTTTTGGATTGGAAATCTGTGTCTGTAACCAGTTGGGGCTGCCAATGTGTTAATACCAACACTCCTGTTTTTTCTGCCTCCCCCAGGCTCAGGATGTTCCTGACTTTTTGATTGATTTTTCTGATGTGTTTAGCGAAAGTAAATCTGCATCCTTGCCTCCCCATAGGAGCTATGACTGCGCTATTGAATTAGTGCCGGGTAGTAAATTCCCTAAAGGTCGCCTTTTTAACTTGTCTGTACCTGAACATGACGCTATGCGGTCTTATATCAAGGAATCATTGGAGAAGGGTCATATCAGACCATCCTCTTCACCCTTAGGTGCGGTTTTTTCTTGTGGCCAAAAAGGATGGTTCATTAAGG
>JARQOD010000004.1:202695812-202814156 GCA_033576555.1 Oophaga sylvatica | reverse complement strand
GTCCAAGAGGCAATTGTGCTCATTTCTATCTCCAAAGCAGGTAGAATTGTGATTATGATGAACTAATGGTCTTCAAAATTCCCATATCCTGTCCTTGCAGAGGACTCTCTTCTGTTTTGTGTCTGCCAGTGGTTGAAAGGGTTGTCTAGGACTAACATACTTATGACCTATAATATCAGATCAGTGGTGGTCTGAAACTCTGCACATACAACGGCCAGCTGCTATTTATTCCAGTGGTGGCCAGACGTAAAGAGTGTACTGAGCAACACGGCAAGGCTCCATACAATGCTTAGTGGCTGCTCCTGGGTACTGCAGATCAGTTCCTATTATTTTGAATTATTTCCGTCTGCCGGATCAGCTAAAATAGCTGATAAGTAGTGATGGGCGAATCCCCCGATGATCGGGATCGGTGGGTTCGCACGAGTTTTTTGTAAAGTTAGAGCTCGGGGCCAGAGATGACGTGAACTTGCGTCCGAACCCCGAGCTTGGACTTTACAGACATGGGATGGGGCGAAGGGAGGTGTAAAACAAAGCATAAAATTAATAGTAAACATTATAATTATACTTACCTGTCCAGCGACGCGTCCTCCTGTCCACCGGAAGTTAATGATCGGCCCTGGAAGCAGATGAAGCCAGGAGACAGTGGGATGGGAGGACGTGTAGCTGGACAGGTAAGTATAATTATAATGGCCCTGGACCCGAACTGGACCCGAACTGTAACAAGGGTTTAGCATGGAAACCCGTGTTCGGGACCTTATGACCGAACACTATGTGTTTGGTATGGGTCCAGAACTTTACAGTTCGGGTTTGCCCATCCCTACTGATAAGTCATCAATAAATTGGTCCTGGAAAACCCTTTGAGCATTTTAATGGATTGCAATTAAAAAGTAATTACATTAAAATTGCTTTTTTTATGTAACAAGCTGGCTGCAGGTTTTAATGCACTTCCTAATTTAGTAATTTAATATAATTTAGTAACATAAGCTTCATATGAAAGTTTTGGAATCATTTTTCTGTCTGGCAAGGGATACTATGTAAAACATGACCGTTATTGACAATATAATTATAACTAATAGCTTTGAACACTTTTTAGTGATTCTTCAATAACAATGTTAGTAAAAAACCCAGCAATGTCATCAGTTTATCTGAATTTTCCACATTTTAGTCAAATAAACCTTGTTGTTCACATATGTGAAGGGAACATTTCAGGAGATTCATGCAGGCGAATTAGCTTCTGGTTCTGGCAACCTAAATCTCCTGAAAGGTTCCCTTTAATTTCTCTGAAGTCCCAATAGTTTAAAAACTAATGAATGATTCATTGAATGCAGTCCCGGCACATGGTGACTAATCTGCTTTGAAAACAGGTGTTTGCCAAGTTGCTCTGTAAGTGCTCACAATGGCATCACTGTTTGCTTCCACCTTTATGTTATTTTTTTTTACATATAATCAAATGTTTATTAAGCAATATCAGAACGAGTTCTGCAGAAGAGGGCATGTTATTTGAAGTCACATAATTAAAGTAAACTTTTACTGTGATTCACTTTATTTTCATTATTTCCCCACCCTGGCCACGTAAATAGTTTAGGGGTGTGCCATTGCCTATTGATGCACATTAGATTTTCCATTGTTCCTTCCTAATTATTTCCAGACATAGCTGAGCCTACCAGAACTGCATTTTAATGTAACCCTGCATCTGTTCTCCACTCTGCTATCATGGGGTGACTCCAATAAGGTCATAGCTAATTTGTATAGATCACATTTCCACACAGGCCCAAGTAATATCTTCATTTATATCTTCCTGACCTCCGCACTGTGACTCATCCAATGTCTAAAAAAAACAATGAAATACCTGCCGTTTCAGAGTATGGAAATGACATCTTATTTAATTGTATTCTGTTGTGAGAAGCGCATAACTCCCAGCTATTTACTAACTGCAAGTGAATATTAGAAAGTCATAGTAGTTGTCTGTTACCATTTGCATTTTTGGAATTTGAAGCATAGAAAAGTTAAACCTATTTAACGGAAAGCGGCATGTTAGTCACTGTTGATCCACACACACAACAAATTTTCAGCCTACGAGAGTGCTCACATGGGAAATGTTTTTTGGTACATTGCTCCCCTGATGAACTCCTGACATGAAAGGGGGAAAATGCATAGGGACAGATGTGAATTTATCAACGATAAGTTCCTTATAATGCAATAATTACGTTATATGTTTCTTACTAGCCATTAGTTATCAAGTGTAGTTATGTTCCTGTGTGTTCCCACGGGCTATTGGTATTTTATACCGTAATCTGATTGGGTATAGTACATACTTTAAGCCATGGTAATTATTTCTAGGCTGATTAGGCTAGCGCAATATACCTCTATGGCGAGGCATGATATGGAATATGGACTGTCTATTTGCTTTTGAATTACCTAATTAGATTAAGAGTATATACTCAAAGGTATTCTTTGATATTATCTACATAGGCCAATTGGGGCTTGGGCAAGATACCTCTGTATTTCACCAAGGGAAATTCACTGGGTCATACTCCAGATATCATTGGGATCTGTTTTTTTAGTTTACTGCCCCTAACGCTGATTAATTGTTCGGTTGAGGTGTATGTGAACTATAACTATTAACTGATTATTGGAAGATGATTAACATTGATGTGTGCCTTTGATCTGTGTCTTTGACATTGTATGTTTTGTCTTGTGTATTATTTTCTCATCAACCTTGAATGTAAGAAGTCACCTATGTTTTTTTCTGTATGGTGGTCCCCTTTTTGGTATAGGGTATATCAGGGACACGGAGGATGAGCCAATGTCGAACGGCGCACCATATTGATGCTAAAGGTGCCAACCTCCACAGCAAGGCAGGGCCACTATTGGGCCTCAAACAGGGTCAGTATTGCCCTTTCTGTCATTATTTGCACTTGGTCCATATGGATTATATTAGATTCTATTTCTAATATAGTTCAAACTGTCTGTCATTATAAAATAAGGTTGAGATTTATTGTCGTTTGAAATAATAAACTTTGAATCTACAGTTTATTGCTAGAACCTTTAGATCACATCTACCTGTTTTTTATGGTGGATTTTTTCTTCTTGTAGGGACTATTAGGGTCACTGAGGGTAAGCCGATGTTGAGCAGAGGCGCCATATTGTTTTCTAAGGTGCCAACCTCCGCAACAATATAGGGTAACCACTAGACCATTACTAGGGCCAGTATCCTTACTGCTCATATATGTTACCCAAACCTGCTATACTTAGCTTAAAACCACCCTTTTTAAATATTTTTTAAATAAAGTTGTGTATAATAAGTCTTTGCTTTTATTGTTTTTGTTTAGCCATTGCTCCATGCCATGGGTGCACAAATTTTTTTCGTGTGGGGGCCACATTGTCATTTTTTTCTACTTTAAGGTGCTATAATGGGGGCGTGGCCTAGCTCTTGATGTGAGAGGTCGGGTGGCAGTGTTTCTCCACCACCATTAGCTTCAATTATCCTGCATAGAGCCCGAATCAGCTGCTGTCTGAGGGTCCCGGGAGTCAGAGGCGAGCTTCTGCCAGAATCAGAGAGACCAACATGGGCCGCAAAAGGCAGAAGGATGCCGGGGCCTGCAGCAATGCCTCAGCCCAAGATGGCACCGAGACAGAGGAAGAGGCGGGAAGGAGGAACACAGCCTATGCACGGAGGCTGGAGGCTTCAGCGCGGCTGCACAGGTATGCGAGGGGCATGGAGGCAGATGAAGAAGGAAGTGAAGGTAGTGAGAAGCATGGAGATGAGGAGGAAGATGGTGAGGAGATGCCTGCGCTACATAATGAACAGCAGGAGGAGGGGGATGGTGATACTGTGCTGGCAGCTGAAAGTTCAGATGAGGCAGAGCCGACTCTGCGAGATGTATTCCAGGCTGTCTTATGCTGCAAGACTGCCTTAACTACTCTGACAAAGCAGGTGAATGGTCTAAAAACCGATATGAGAGGCATTGAGGCTTCTATGCAGAAAGTTACAGCCAGATTGACTGAGGTGGAGGGCAGAGTTGGTGTAACAGAAGATCATTTAACCTCAGTGCAAAAGACGCAACAACAGCACATTCAGAGGATCGCGGTAGTGGCTATTAAAAACGATGACCTGGAAAACCGGTCACGCAGGAACAATCTGCGTATTGTGGGCATCCCTGAAAGAGCTGAGGGTGCTGACCCCACGACCTTTGTTGAAACCTGGCTGCTGGGAAAGTTTGGGTCTAATATCCTGTCGAGGGTGTTTGCTGTGGAGCGTGCCCATCGAGTGCCCATGAGACCCCAGTGCCTGGAGAGAGCCCTCGTACGATGTTAGCCAGAATCCTGAACTGCAGAGACCGGGACACTATCTTACGTAAGGCCAGAAAATTGACAGATCTTACCCTGGAGGGCAAACGCATTGAAATATACCCGGATTATTCGGCTGAGGTGCAAAGCTACGGCTACGGTATGGTGAAGTGAAGAAACAGCTCCGCTCTTTGAATGTGAAATATTCTACAATTTATCCTGCCAAATTAAGAGTGGAAGCCTTTGGTAAGGTCAATTTTTTCCCGTCACCGGTAGAGGCCGCTTCGTGGTTGGAGCGGAACCGGAGCAAATTGAGAGAAGCTGAGGACTCGGTACGGTGAATACACGACCCTGCTATTCTGACCACTGGACAGGGTTGTGGCTCTGCATTGCTCTGCGAAACCGCGGAGGAGGGGAGAAACCCCCGCTGGGATCTACGTTTTATAGTTTTATAGTTAATTTGTTTGATTAATGGTTCGGGACTAAGCATACTATTGATTATGTGGTGGAGGGACTGCCAGTGCTGGAGGAGGACACGGCGCATGTGGTTATGCGGTATACTACGATGTTGCTCAGGTTCTTTGAGCTCCCACTCTCACATTGGGAAGAGAGTGACAAGAGAGGGTGGGGGGAGGTGGATGGGTTGGAGTTGCGGGAAAATGGGGTTGCTTATGCTGTTTGACCTGGTATGCTGGGGAACAAAATGGGAAGATGTTACTTGATGATGGTGGATTGTTTTTTCTGATGCACAATGAGTAACCGTACTGTTCGGATTTTAAGTTGGAATGTACGTGGTATATCTGACAGGATTAAGAGGGCAGCAATTCTGAATCACATCAGATCTTGTGATCCTATGATTGCGTGCTTACAGGAGACTCATCTCACTGGAGATACTAGGCACTGGCTGTCGAGAGGGTGGATGTTAAAGACATATCATTCTACTTATTCCTCGTACTCCAGGGGGGTGTCAGTCCTAATACATAAAAACGCACATTATGAAGAGCTGGCAGTGCAAGTAGACAGTGAAGGGCAGTATGTATGGATTGCATGCAGATTGTATGGACACAAAATGATTTTAGTGGCTTTATATATCCCTCCACCTTATTCTAAAAAGGCACTTCAAGCAGTATTGGACTTGACGGCCAGATGGGGGGAGGCTCCGATGTTGATTATGGGAGATGTTAACAACACCATGAATGATTACTGGGATAAAGTACGTCCGGCAGGTATGGAAGCGGGACGGGACGGAATGACTGCATTTGGCACCTACGTGGGGGAGCTGGGGCTGGTGGATCTGTGGAGAGTACGAAATGAGGGTAAGAGGATCTTCTCGTGCCACTCGGCTACATACGGAACACTGTCAAGGATAGACCTGGCTTTTGGGGATACTGCTATGGATGGGATGGTTGGGGAGGTGGAATACCTACAGAGGACTCTATCGGATCATAGTCCTATGGTTGTCACGCTTCTAGTGGGATCTGTTCAGGGACAGAGGGGAGGTTGGCGTCTTCACCCGACGTGGCTTAAAGTGGTGGATATGGGCGGAATAACCAAAGAACTAGAGCACTTCTTCCAAGTGAATGAGGGGAGTGCGGAGACCACAGTGGTATGGGAGGCTATGAAGGCATTTATGAGGGGACTTTTTATAGGTGAGATCTCACGGTGTAAGACCAAAACTAAATTTGCAGATCAACAAATAAAGGATGACTTGACAAGGGCAGAGACAGACATGATTTTGACGCCAACGAGTGCAGCTCACAATAGACTAAAATCGGCACAGGAGGCAGTTAATAAACTGCACATGATGCAAGCTGAGAGGAAAAGGGCATTTCAGCAAGCCCAATTCTTTGAGGAAGGAGAGAGAGTGGGTCACTTGTTGGCGGTGATATCTGCGGCACAGAGGGAATCTTCCAGGGTGTACAGGTTGAGAGACCAAACGGGGACGACTCTGACAGACACAAAGGATATATTGGAGGTCTTCAAGGAATATTACATGGCACTATACAATTCAAGAGTACGGGACACGGAGAGGGCGTAGAGGAATTCTTGGAGGGCATCTCACTGTCTAAATTGTCTGAGGAAGATAGGTTAAGGTTGGATGAGAAAATGAAGGAAAAAGGGATCCAGCTTCAATAAAATCTTCATCTTTATTGATTCATAAAAACATGAATAATGGCATGCCATTATTCATGTTTTTATGAATCAATAAAGATGAAGATTTTATTGAAGCTGGATCCCTTTTTCCTTCATTTTCTCATGTATCTTCACGTTTGATCAAGCGGAGGATCCGTGCTTCTACAAACCGGTGAGCTGGTTAGCGTTCTTATAAGGTTGGATGAACCTGTGAGTGTGGAGGAGGTGGAATGTGCAATTCTGTCTATGCCCAATAACAAATCACCGGGTGCTGATGGTCTACCTGGGGAGGTGTACAGGGAGCTGGTGGAGCTGCTGGCCCCAAAACTGAAAAATGTGTTTGAGGAGGCTTTGGTGAAGGGGGCGCTACGAGATCAATGGAGGAAGCGGTGATAGTGGTTCTACCAAAGGAGGGGAAAGACCCCATGGATGCGGAGTCGTATAGGCCCATATCGTTGTTGACAACGGATGTCAAAATACTCGCTAAGATCCTGGCCACCCGGCTCACCGGGGTTGCGCATACTGTTATTCACGAGGACCAGTCGGGCTTTATGCCCAACCGCTCCACGGCTGTTAACTTGAGAAGATTATTTCTTAATATGCAGCTGCCTGCTGATAATGGGGGCGGGAGAATAGTGATGTCATTGGACGCTAGAAAAGCATTTGACAGTGTGGAATGGAAATATTTATGGAAAATCATGGAAATAATGGGATTTGGCCCCGCGTTCATGGCCTGGGTGAAGTTACTGTACTCATCCCCAAGGGCGGTAGTTAAGGTGAATGGTGAATGGTCCGGGATGTTTGACCTACATAGGGGCACAAGGCAGGGGTGCCCGCTGTCCCCGCTATTGTTTGCGGTGGCTGTGGAGCCCTGGCAGCCAAAATAAGAGCTGAGAGAGGAGTGGTCGGATTTAAATTTGGGAGGCTGGAAGAAAAAATATCACTGTATGCCGATGACATCCTGTTATTTCTGGAAAGTGCAGGAGAGACATTGGGGTGCACCATGGATGTAATTAAACACTTTGGGAGCATTTCGGGACTGGAGATAAACTGGCACAAGTCTTATGTCATGGCTGTAGATAGACCAATAAAAGCGGAGGAGATAGATGAGAGGGGGAAGCAGCTCCGGCTGGTTTCACAATTTAAATACCTTGGGATATGGGTGGCGCTTCCATTGACACGATTCACGGATCTGAATTTAGTTCCTCTGCTAGAGAAATTTAAAAAGAAAATAGGCGCATGGTGCCGATTGGCTTTGACGGTGACGGGTAGAACTAACCTGATTAAGATGGTCCTTATGCCACAATTAATGTACATTTTGCACAACTCACCGATATGGCTACCAAAGAAACGGTTTCAGGGTATTGATTCCATCTTCAGATCCTTGATATGGGGCAAGAGGCAGGCAAGGATTAAATTGGAAACGCTGCAAAATGGGAAGGAGAAGGGAGGATTGACCGCACCCAATCCCTGGGTCTATTTTTTGGCAGTACAGGGCCAGCATGTCAGGGGATGGAGAGAGCCCGATTGTGGAGGGGCAGCTTGCCGGGTGCTGGAACATGTGTCGGGGAGACGCCCACTGGTCCAGGCATTAGAGGATGGTACCTTTAAGAAATTGGGAGCAATATATCCTACCTTAGGCTTGACTCAGAAGGTATGGGACACTATTAAAAAGATCAGGGGGGTGGACGGGCTGACTAGATACTCACCGGTGTTGGGCAATGAACATCTGCCGGAACTTAATAAGCTGTGTCAAATGGGCAATTGGAAGGCGCAAGGAGTGAGATATGTGTGCCAGCTGCAGAGTGGAACGGACCTGAAGACCTTTGAGAAATTGAGAGAGGAATTTGATTTGCCTTTGGTATGGGGATTTCAATATATAGGCTTCGACATGCTTGGAGGGCACAGTGTGGATTGGGAGCTATGACGGTTCAGGGTGACATTGTACTAGACTTTGTGTGTATGAAGGGAGGGACGAGGGGAGTCATATCGAGCTTATATCATGACCTACTGCACTCCTATCTGGGGGGAAATCACCTCATTGCAAAGAGTAAATGGGAAAAGGAGGTGGGTACCCTCACGACAGAACAATGGGAGGCGATTCTAGAATATGTCCCGAAGATCTCTCTAAGCGAGCAGGCACGGCTCTCCCAATTATACATAATACATAGGACATACAAAACACCGTTGCTTCTGTACAAGGCGGGCTTGAGGGGAGATTCCAATTGCCCTAGGTGTGGCATGGACCAGGCCGGATTGCTGCACATGCTATGGTCGTGCCCACGGCTGGCGGCTTATTGGTTGGTCGTTATTAACAAAATTGAGAGGGCTTATACATGTACAATTGACAGAAACCCGGTGCTGTGTGTTTTGGGGGAGGTGGATGGTATACCTGTCTCGGAACATTACAAAGTGGCGATAGCGCGATTGCTATATGTGGCACGCAAATTAATAGCACGAAAGTGGACAGATTCGGAACCCCCCACTAGGAGGGAATTTATTGCTCAGACACGTACGGTAATGCATTTAGAGGAAAGCATTTACAGGCGGAGGCATGGAGAGAGAACTTTTGGGAAAATATGGTCCGCATGGATGGCGGTAATATGATTGTCAATGTTCCCAGGTATGCCCGGCATAAGGAGTATTGGCGGGAGGGGGGAGGGGGGAGAGGGTTTTGACTGTATTACTACACGTTATGTGAATTGTTATATGTATATTGATAACTGTTTGCTGTTAATTTTTGAAACCTAAATAAAAATAATTGGTTTAAAAAAAAAAAAAAAAAGGTGCTATAATAAAACTTGCACAGCACACTGATATAGTTAAGGCATGCGGTAGTGCAGGGAGACATGATCTGCCTGTACTACGGCCGAGGCGCCGGCGCAAGGCATTAGAGTTCCGATGCAGTGACATCATCGCTCTGCACCGGGACTCTGATGTTCTGTGCTTGCTTCGGACCTATGACAGCACGTTGGTCCGCTCGGGCCTTGCCTGTGGAGTTGTCAAGATCCTTGAGTAGGTGAATATATGATGTTTTATTTTAATTAAAACTTGTGGAATGCACCATAAACAATGGGGGACCCTAAAACAGTTGGGGGTCATCAAGAATTATAGGAAGCACTGTGGGGGCCCTTATAAAATTTTGGGCCATTACACAGTGTAGTAGCTAATGTGTGGCCCATTGTACAGTGTAGGAGCTAATGTGGGGGTCATTATACAGCATAGGAGCTAATATAAGGGCCTTTATATAGTTTGGAGTCTAATGCAGAGACAATTTTACAGTTTGGGGGTTAATACTGGGGCAATTATATAGTTTGGGGGCTAACGTGAAGGCTTTTCAGAAACTTCTCACAGACAAGACGTGAGTCGGGATAGTCGAGTAGTCCGAGGTCAGAAACCAGGCGGGTATGTCATAAACAGAGAGAAGAGACAAAAGCATAGCCAGGTCACGGTCCTAGGTCAAAATACCAAAAGGATAGCAGATCAGAGCAATGGGATTAAATAGACGGACGGTCAGAACGAGGTCCAAAGTCAGGCAGCGATAGATCAATGAGCAAAATACAAGGCATAGAGTAACAAGCCACAATTAGCTAAAGCTACGGCTGACAGCTATCTGGGACTGCCAGGTCAGTTAAATAGCTGAGCAATTATGGAAACTCAGAGCATTTGACAAGAGCTTAGCAACTCCCAGTCTCAGATTGGATGGCTGAGATGTCAATCAAAGCACAGACAGCTTAGCACACCCTGCACCAGACTGGACAACTGAGCTGTCAATCACTGCTCAAACAGGTCAGCACACTACTGCACCAGACTGGACAATTGAGCTGTCAGTCACTGCATAGACAGTTCAGCACTGAGGGTTGGAATTTTTACAGTAACCCCTCTTCTATGGAGGCCACCAGACCCCTAGGTTTCCCAAGAACCTTCAGATGTAAAGCCCTGACAAACCACTTGGCCTTCACATCTCGAGATGGGACCCAGAATCTCTCCTCAAGTCCATAACTCTTCCAGTGGATGAGGTACTGGAGAGAATTTCAGACTCTACGAGAGTCCAATACTCTCTGCACCTCATATTCTAAACTGCCATTAATAGCAACTGGAGGAGGCAAGGACAAGGTTGACACCACTGAGGGGACAAACGCCTTCAATGGGACTTATGGAAGACGTTAGGGAAGCAGGGAGATGGAGGAAGCTTCAACCTATAGGCCAACGGATTGACCTCTTCTGGAATTTCATAGGGACCGATGAATTTCGGACCCAACTTCATCGATGGTACCTGTTCTGGATAACAGTCAAACACTTTCCCCAACCTTAAAAACAGGATTAGATTAGAACGGGAGAAGACATGAAGTACTCTTAATTTTTTAAAGGGCTTTATAGCATTCAGTGAGGGTCAATAAGAGGTTTAGCAATCTGAGAAAAACCTGTGATAAATGTCTTATAATAGTTACCGAATCCCAGAAAATGTTGCAAAGCCTTAAGGTCACAAAAATGAACAGAATAAATTGTGGCCTGCATCTTCCCAGGGTTCATCTTGAACCCTTCTGCTGACAAAATAAACCCTAAGAGCGAAACTTCCTGAACAAAAAAACACATTCTCTAATTTCGCTAACAAATAGCTCTCCCTTAACCTTTGTAATAACACATGGACATGTTTCTGGTGAGAGACCATATGGGGCGAGAAAATTAGAATATCATCCAGGTAAATCATAACAAATCTTCCAATGCAATCAGAGAAAATATTATTCATAATGTTTTAAAAAACAGCAGGTGCTGTTTGGGATAACCCAAATGGCATGACAAGATTTTCAAATAAACCCCATTAATTTAAATGGGAGGCAAAGCAAAAGTATGCATAACACCTTAAGGGGTGACAAAAAGCTTCCCAAACAGCTAAAATTAGGGGCAAACAGTAACAAAATGTGACATCAATTGACCCACAGAAGAAATTTGCTAATAGCACGATAGCACTCAGGCATGGGCCATGCATGAGGTATGAGGGTCTGGGCAAGCATTTACAGCTTTGAATTGAAGTTTCAATGAAGACATAATGGTTAAAAGAGCAGTGTGAGCATTCTTTTCTGGGAGTCCTGATAAAAAAGCCAAAGACTGCCAAGTCCCTCACTTCCCTATCAAACCCCTATCAATGTAGGTGGGAAAACAATTTTTCAGTAGAACAGATATAAAAAAGATAGAGATGCCCTCAGTGTTATTCTATGTAGGTATACTTAATGAAATGAAATATGGATAATGAACAAATAAATCCATATTATGATAAGCTCTTGCCAAAACATAGTCCAATACACATGATGAACCTGTCCCACTTTTTTTCAGGGGACTAAATATAAGTCAGATAATTAAAGGGAATAACATTGGTGACTTATCATGAGCAGGATACACCCCGACGCGTTTCCCTGCTGTAGCGGATCATCAGGAAACCTAGAAGATAGCGTGGATGCCTAAAATGCCGAATACCATGATGCTGGATAATGGAGTCCGGCGGTCACTTGGTTGGACTTAAATAACCACCATTCAATAACAGCGCCTCAGTTAGCTCCGTCCATCCAGTCATGGGCGGGTTTTACACCCGGGTAGTTTAATATTAGAGTACTCCAATCCTTAATTCATACATGAGGTCCTTACCTATTCCGGCATGCATTTCACCGGCATGCCCCGGAAGTATAATAGATACCTCTTCCGGGTCCCAGACATAGTATACATTTCAGTAAGTGGAACACATACATCCATAGCAGCGTCACTTCCAGTATTTGTGTTCCAGTCTGTGGAACACATACATTAATAGCGGTGTCACTTCCGGTGATGTCTAAGGAAATATATTGCAATGCAGTGAGTGGAACGCGTAGATGGCAACGTCACCTCCGGTAAAGTCCCAAATAATTAGCATATACAGAGTGGGCCATTTATATGCATACACCTAAATAAAATGGAATGGTTGGTGATATCAACTTCCTGTTTGTCGCCCATTAGTATATGGGAGGGGGAAAACTTTTCAAGATGGGTGGTGACCATGGTGGCCACTTTGAAGTTGGCCATTTTGGATCTAACTTTATTTTTTTCAATGCTAAGAGGGTCATGTGACACATCAAACTTATTGAGAATTTCTCAAGAAAAACAATGGTGTGCTTGGTTTTAACGTAACTTTATTCTTTCACTCTACAGCTGCATCCCACATGATTATGTAATGAAGGCAATAAGGCAATTACCCATTTTTTACAAACTTGAGCAGTTGAATGACAGGTACATAATCTGTTCATTGAAAAACTTCTTAATTTTACTCTCACCCATAACTACTTCCTCTTTGATTGCAAGTACTTCCACCACCTCAGGAGTACTGAATGGGGAGGCATTGTGCCCCCACATATGCTAATATCTTCCTGGGCTGGTGGGAGGAAACGCAAATCTTTGGGAAGGAGGAGGGGTGGTGCAACCCATATATTAGCCTCTGGGCCAGATATATTGATGATATTCTGATATTTTGGTCTGGCCCAGAGGCTGATTTTTGTCGTTTTATTGAGAGTATTAATATCAACTCCATTGGTCTTAGGTTTACATATGAGCATCATAACAGGAGTATAAACTTTCTTGATTTGACGATTATGAAGGAACTCAATGCCTGTATCAGCACGTGTACTTATAGAAAGCCCACAACAACGAATAATTTACTGAGATAGACAAGTCATCATCCTGTCTCTCTCAAGAAAAGCATATCTAAGGGGCACTTTCTCCAAATTAGGAGGAACTGCTCCGATGTGGGAACCTTTAGAAGACAGGCTGGTGATCTCTATGAGAAATTCAGGATGAGGGGTTACCCCTGTAATGTATTGAATGGACCTTTTAATGAGGCTTTATCCATTGACAGACAATCTCTTCTTGTACCAAAAGATGCCCAGGATAATGATAGTGGGAACCTGGTGAGACTCTTTGGTACCTATGATTTACAGGGTCTACCAGGTTTTTAAAAAACACTGGGGTATCCTGTTGGCAGAACCCAATCTGAAAAACTTTGTGTCAGCCAAACCAAGTGATACTTGGTCTATAGGAGATCGCCTTGTACATATCCTCTACCTGAGACCGGTTAGGGCTGGCACATGGTTGGACAGGAAACCTTTGGGTTTCTTTAAATGTGGAAATTGTTCCAGATGCACAATGATGTCCCAGTGTAAAACCTTTGTTAGTTCAACCAATGGTAGGACCTTTTGTATTAGGGACAATGGAAATTGTAGGTCAATGAGGTTGGTGTATAAGGCAACATGCACCTGCCCCATGGACTATGTTGGTAACACCATCAGAGAGTTGAGGGTGAGGGTAGGCGAACACTTGGCTGATATTAGAAATAAACAAGATACACCAGTTACCCGACACATGAATAATGTGCATAATGGACGATTGAATGATATCACCTTCAACATGATTGAATTGGTTAAACCAAATATAAGTGGAGGAAATATTGATAAAATCATTCAGAGACAGGATTCCGAGTCGATCTTTAGCTTACAGTCTCTTTCCCCCAATGGGATAAATGAGTGTCTCTCATATACTTGTTTTATTTGATTTTTTAGACCATAATCCTTTGTTATTCTATTCTTTTGAACATGGTTTCTGAATATAGATATATTATATCTTTTGTGGTGTTTAGCCCCTCATTGTTAGATACTCAACCCTAATGTATATCAATTATAACGCTTAACTAAAATGCATTAAGGGTTGGTTCAATCGTCCCTAAATGTTTAAACATACAGTACAGACCAAAAGTTTGGACACACCTTCTCATTCAAAGATTTTTCTGTATCTTCATGACTATGAAAATTGTAGAATCACGCTGAAGGCATCAAAACTATGAATTAACACATGTGGAATTATACATTACACTTTACAAAAAAGTGTGAAACAACTGAAAATATGTCTTATATTCTAGGTTCTTCAAAGTAGCCACCTTTTGCTTTGATTACTGCTTTGCACGCAGAAAAGGTGAACAGATGGACTCTACATGCCTGGTTCCCACCGTGAAGCATGGAGGAGGAGGTGTGATGGTGTGGGGGTGCTTTGCTGGTGACACTGTTGGGGATTTATTCAAAATTGAAAAAAACATATAGAGTGCTTTCAGTGGGAGAAGCAAAATAGGAATCTTGTGGGTATGATACATTTTAATGGCTAACAAAATATACTTTAAGATATTACAGGGCAAGCTTTCGAGACTGCTTACGTCTCTTCATCAGGCTGGTGTAACAAAATATTTGAAGAAACACAATTATATACAGTGAAAAACACAGGAATGGTGTGATGCATGGACATTTAAATAAACAAACACTGAAATAAACAAACACTGAGCTTAAAGAGAGAATCCTTAATTAGGTAAGATTAGATAAGTGGTGTGAAAGTTTTATGGACCCCATATGCATGTGAGATCAAAGGACTGGTGGTGTCTCCATTGTTTTTGGAGGAAGTAGCTCAGATTTGGTAATGGGCCATGAATCCTCCTGACAGTTTGAGTCCTGTGTGAACAGAATCAAATATGTTAATGAATTTGCATTCCCAAATCCTGCGATGTTTTTGCGATTGGAAATTGCCTTTCAAAATGACAATTTTCATATTGTCTATGTTGTGTCCTGGACCACAGAAATGTTTAGCCACAGGTAGATGGTTTTTTTTTGTCTGTAATCGTATGGCGATGAGACCTCATCCTTGCTCTCAGTCTCTGTCCTGTTTTTCCAACATAGAGGCCACCCACAGGACATATATTGCATAGAATTAAATATACCACATTAGAGGAGGAACATGTGAATGTCCCGGGAATCTTATAGTTTTGCTGTGTGTTGGGGACTTGGATCTTGTCGTTGGTCTCTATATGACTGCAAGTTTTGCATCTTCTCCCATTGCAAGGATAGGTCCCTCTTGGTGAATCTGAGGGCATTGAACTTCGGATCATGATGTTTCTTAAATTTGGAGGTTGCCTGTAACACAGCAAGGGGGGGTCTTTGAATAATATTTTTAACTGGTTATCCTTGTGTAGTATATGGTGAAGTTTTTTAGCCGTTTTTCTCAGTATTTCAAGCTGTGGGTTGTAGGTCACTACCAGAGGTACACGGTGATTTTCCTCTTTTTTCCTGTATTGAAGTAATTGACTTCTAGGGATCCTTGTGGCCCTAATGATCTGGTCATCAATAATCTTTATTTTTATATAGTGCTAACAAATTCCGCAGCGCTTTACAGTTTGCACACATTATCATCGCTGTCCCCGATGGGGCTCACAATCTAAATTCCCTATCAGTATGTTTTTGGAATGTGGGAGGAAACCGGAGTACCCGGAGGAAACCCACGCAAACACGGGGAGAACATACAAACTCCTTGCAGATGTTGTCCTAGGTGGGATTCAAACCCAGGACCCCAGCGCTGCAAGACTGTAGTGCTAGCCACTGAGCCACCGTGCTGCCCAAAATTGAAGGAATAGTGAACCAAAATGGCTACTACAGCATCTTGCAACAGCATGCTATTCTATCCGGTTTGCATTTAGTTGGACCATCATTTATTTTTCAACAGGACAATGACCCCAAACACACCTCCAGACTGTGTAAGGGCTATTTGACGAAGAAGGAGAGTGTTGGGTTGCTACGCCTGATGACCTGACCTCCACAGTCACCAGACCTGAACCCAATCGAGATGGTTTGGGGTGAGCTGGACTGCTCACCGCTTCAATTTTGAATAAATCCTCAACAGTGTCACCAACAAAGCACCCCCACACCATCACACCACCTCCTCCATGCTTCACGGTGGGAACTAGGCATGCAGAGTCCAGCCGTTCACCTTTTCTGCATGCAAAGCGGTAATCAAAGCAAAAGGTGGCTACTTTGAAGAACCTAGAATATAAGACATATTTTCAGTTGTTTCACACTTTCTTGTAAAGTGTAATGTATAATTCCTCATGTGTTAATTCATAGTTTTGATGCCTTCAGTGTGATTCTACAATTTTCATAGTCATGAAAATACAGAAAAATCTTTGAATGAGAAGGTGTGTCCAAACTTTTGGTCTGTACTGTATATCATAATATATGCTAATTATTTGGGACATTACTGGAGGTGACGTTGTCATCTATGCGTTCCACACACTAGAACACATTATATTTCCTTAGACGTCACCGGAAGTGATGCTGCTATTAATGTATGCGTTCCACAGACTGGAACGCATACTATGTCCGGGTCCCAGAAGAGGTATTTATACTTCCGGGGCTTGCCGGTGAAACACACACCCAAGGTCCGCGATGCAGTTTATGTTCACTGCTGCTGAACACCTATAGTATAGTATAGTCATACTATAGGCTATAGTATGAGGGTCAAACTGACAACGGAAATCAACATTAGATCTCGCCTGTGTTACATCACACTAGGAGAGATGTAGAATTGACACTATCTCCATTAACGTCACGGGAGATGTGCTCTCGACTGGCGTAGATGTAGCCCTGTTAATGGCACAGAAGCCACTTGCCAGATATTAGATTTGCACTATGTGCTGCAGGCTGGTATGGACGTAGCCCTGTTGACTGCACAGAGACTACGTGCCAGCCGCTAGGAAGTGCGTGCGACTAACGCCAGGCATACGTGCTACTAGACGGCGTGATACCTTACTGAGCCACTCTCTGTTCAGCTTGGCAGGCGATGCCCAGGTTACGCGCCCTGCAGTCTGCTCAGGGTGTATAGCTACCCTATATTCGTAGCAAGACTGGGCTACGTTAGCTACAGGTTACGCGCCCCGCAGTCTGCTCAGGATGTATAGCTACCCTATATTTGTAGCAGGACTGCACCAAGTTAGTTACAGGTTATGCGCCCCGCAGTCTGTTCAGGGTGTATAGCTACCCTATATTCGTAGCAGGACTGCACCAATTTAGCTACAGGTTACGCGCCACACAGTCTGCTCAGGGTGTATAGCTACCCTATATTCGTAGCAAGACTGTGCCACATTGGCTACCTGCCTGACATATGCTGAACCTGCCTGAAGTACCTGAGCTAATAAGCCGAGCGTACTCTGGCAAGGTCCCAGAGAGCAAAGCTAGAGAGCACGTGGAGCCCAGATTCTGGTCTAGATTTTAATACACCAATCACTATAAACCTTTTGGGTATAAATAGTTCCGGTTCCACTACTGATACACACCCCCTGATGAAGGAAAAACCCGAAACGTGCGTTGGGGAAGCGCCAAGCCACTGTGCCATTTAAACAGGTATTACTTAAAATCCTTTTTGTGCCTTGCAGCCTTTATTTATGGGCCATTCGCTTATATAGATAGGTATTATCTAGACACTCTCCTTTACATTTATTTTGCATTTTTACTAATCACATGGTTAATCACTATTTAATTTTTATCTGTATTTTATTTGATTAATCACTATACTTCACATATGAATTTTTTTCACATTTTTTTCACATTGTCTATGTATATATATAACTAATTATATTTACACTGTTTTGTATTTGAGAGTGCTATGTATGTGCCCTGAAATATATTAATGATGATTCATAAATTGGCACTTATATTATTCTTTGTGGCTGTATACTTTTAGTTGGCAGTATTTTTTATTTTTATTTTTTATTTTTTATTTTTATTTTTCTACTTTTGTTGTGATATTTTGCACATTAATAAAGACCATTTTAACCATATATTTTCTTGTCACATGTTTTTATATATATTTTAGATTTTTTCCAGAGTTGTTTTTCTTTTACTATTATCCGAATGGTTTGCCATTCTATGTTGGTAGTGATACTGTGATATTAATCATTTATTGTCATTAATTACTATCTAATAATCTACTATTGAATCACTGTGTTTTGCACAGGTCCTTGTTTCTGGAAATGGATCTGAAATCTAGAGAAAATGTTTGGCAGGGTCGGGTTAATGAAGTATTTGGTGGAGTTAATACTGCCACACCAGTCGCTATCGGTTTATATTATGAACTTAATTTTAAAAATATTAAGAATCTTCTATACAAAAGGACAAGGATGTGGTGGAGCAAAGCCTTTTTAGAGAACTATATTCAGAAAAACTTAATTCCTAGGGGTTTAAGAGTAAGAGTCACACCATCATTTGTTATTACTGATGATGAATTTGTTGCGAATTGGGAGGACATCTGTAACAATACTTCCAAAAAATTAATGGAATTATTGGTCAAATACAATATTAAATCAATGTCTGATATCGACAAACAAATTGAGGAATCCTATAAGAAGGCAAAAGATGAATTATCCTCTGAACAGATGTTATCAATTGAGTCCCAATTGAATAAAGATATGGACACCTGGGTAAAGGATATTCAGGAAAAACATGCTACTAAATTAAATAGAGACCAGAAAGATTTTGCCTCCGGAAATATATATCGCTGGAGACGAAACATGGAGAAAGGTTCGAATCATAATCGGACTCCATCTGCTTCTTCAAATATTCCTATAAGTGATGTGTCTGGTGCCTCCTCTTCCGTCTCTGTGGCTATTTCTACTCCAAAGAGGAAACGTAATCTACGATTTCAACCAAACAAAAGGAATCCCTCATATTCGCCTGAAAACAATACCTTTAAGGTAATAAATTTGAGTGATTATCAATTTTCTACAATTGAGATTGACCTTCTCAGCAAAGGGCTTATGTTTTGTCCCACAGCTGATTATGATGGTTTCACTGCAACAAAAGATCTCAACTTATTTGCTAGAAAACTCTTATTTAAACGTTTTTTTCATAATGAGGAAATTTATAAATTATTTCCCACAGAGACGGAACAGGAGGCACTAGCCGTTTTGGAAGAGTTATCGAGAGAACAACAATCTTCTGGAGGTGAGTTACCAATGTCTATTCGCCCGAAATCTCGTAAATTCCCTCCTCTATCTATGTGTCCAACAGTGGATATTTTTGTGAAAATGGTAAGTAATGAATTGCATGCCATTTCCAAATATCCATGTCACAACAATATGAACAGAGAAGAGAAACTGGCTCTTACCCGTTTACAAAAAATACAAGATGTGATTTTTAAACCTGCCGACAAGGGCGGTAATATAGTAGTATGGCCAAAAAAGATGTACGAAACAGAGGCATTCCAACATTTAAAAAATTCTGACTGGTATAAAAAATTGACTTTTAATCCTTCTGAAAAATATAAACAAGAACTAACAAAGATTTTACAATTGGCTAATGATGAGGGTACTATTTCTAAAGAATTATTTACGGCTTTACAAATTAATGAACCTACCATTTCAACTTTATATTTTTTACCAAAAATACACAAAGACATGAATATTCCTCCAGGGCGTCCAATAATATCTGGATGTAATAACTATTTGGAGAACATCAATAAATATATTGACTCCAAATTGAAACCCTTGGTATGTGAATTACCGTCCTATATCAAAGATACTGGCGACTTTTTAAAGAGAATTGATTGTCTCTATGTTGAAGAAAACACACTTTTGGTAACATGTGATGTGGAAAGTTTATATACAAACATTCGTCACAATGATGGAATACGGGCAGTGGAGTTTTTCTTGAGGTCATCTAATAGTGAATCATCCATTAAAGCATTTATTGTGGAACTGTTGCTATTTTCATTATCTCACAACTTTTTCACATTTAAGGGGTCCTTCTACCTGCAGCTCCAGGGCACAGCAATGGGGGCGTCCTTTGCGCCCTCATATGCTAATTTGTTCCTGGGGCTGTGGGAGAGGGACCTTTTCATGTCGGATGATTTGCCATATATGTGTCGGGTCCTATTTTGGACCAGATACATAGATGACATATTTTTTATTTGGCAAGGTTCAAGTGAATTGCTGGAAGAATTTATTTCTTTACTAAATTGTAATCAACAGAATATACATCTTACATATAAAGCTGATCCTGAATCTATTGAATTTCTAGATATCAGGATTAAGAAAGATGTAAATAATTGTTTACAAACAGAACTGTATCGTAAACCAACATCGGTAAATGCCTTCTTACATTCCTCTTCCTCTCATCCCTCTGCAATGATTAGATCTATTCCAATCAGTCAATTTCTAAGAATTAGGAGGATTTGTTCAAGTGATCTGGATTTTGAAAAATAAGCCCTAATTTTGAAATCTAAATTTATTGAGCGTGGATATAGTAAGAGAGTAATAAAAAGGGCCTACAATAGAGCTAAAAATACAAATCGTCATGATTCCCTTTACTCAGAGAGACCATCAGATTCTAACCAATGCATTAGATTTGTTACACAATTTCATGGTCAAATGCAACCTATGATTGGGATTTTAAAAAAATTCTGGCCAATCCTTCAAGCAGATCCAGTCATTTCAAAATATATTGGAAATGGGCCAAAAATGTCATACAGAAGATCTCCAAATATGAGAGACTTATTGGTAAAGAGTCATTATACCAATGAACCTGTAACCTTTCTCTCTGAATTTAAAAAGACCTTGGGCTGTAAACCATGCGGCAAATGTGTTGCATGTCCAAATATAGAAAGATCACAGACCTTTAGTGATGCGGATGACAGTAAAAGTTATAAAATCAGACATTCAATCACATGCAATTCTAAGGCTGTGGTATATTATGCCACATGCCCTTGCAAATTGATCTATGTCGGTCTTACGACACGTCAGCTTAAGATAAGAGTAAGAGAACATGTACTGGGTATTGGAGCTGCGAAGGATATTCAGGATATATCTGAACTAAAAACAATACCCAGACATTTTAAGATCCATCACCAATGTGACGCATCTCTATTGAAAATAAGAGGTATAGACATGATTAGGCCACATATCCGTGGTGGTAATATTAGTACTAAATTAGCCCAAATGGAATCTAAATGGATTTGGACCCTTAAAACTGTTTCTCCATCTGGATTGAATGAAAATGTGAGCTTTGCCCCTTTTTTATGAAATTTTTATTGTTTTTATTATTTTTCCCCCCTCCCCCCTACCTCCTCTCCTCTTTTTTTAGGACAGTCCTTTTGGTATATGTTGATAATTTTTAGTGGACTTTTAACTTTTTAATTCTTAACATTATTGTATATACACACTTTTAATCCTTACGGCCTTTGGTGTAATAATCATATATGCCTATATATTATTGTTTTTTAACGAATTATTTTTTTGGTTTTAGTATTATCTATCTATAATGGATGTGACTTGAAGATATTTGGAAGCCAATTTGAGATGTTGTAAACATATGCTCAATAACAATTATCTACTATTTTCGGATCGATACGAAAAATTCCGTCTGTGAAGATGTTGGAAGATATGGACCCTATTATTAATATATGGACATTATTGGTTATAATATGGATCATCTATTAATGTGATTTATATATTTATTATATTTTTTTGATTATTTTTAGTCTGTTGAACTTTTTTTATGTTCCAGAGTTGTAATTAGAGTATAAATTTGGTAGAATGGCTATTTTTGTAATGATCCATATATTATAAAGATATCGAGATATTTGTTGCGTGTATACATATATATATATCTCTGGCAAGTTTACTGTATAGACATATTATGTTATACCTCTTTGTAAGATATATTTAATGTAACCCCCTTTTTTTGTACTAATTGATTTATGTTAGCCTTAATAATATATGTTGTTTTTTTTCATTATATGTCGGTGGTATGGACAATATATGACACGACAATTAGTTCTAGTTGTCATATTTACCACTTATACAATGTTATATAGGTAATCCCTCTCTGGTTGCTTTGATTTTGATGGTGCGCTTGCGCGATTGTGATCCGCGGCCCTCTCCTGGTGTTCGGCGTCTTTATGTTTCCATGACACTGGGTCCCGATCATGTGACCTGACGTCAATGGTCTCATGACGCCGGAACTATGGATGACCGTGGATCCCCTTTGCGCATGCGCCACTTACATCGCGGTCACAGTAATCATGAGGGACTGAGGTCATGTGACCTGACTTCAGTGCTCACATGGCTCTGAAACCATGGCTAATTGGAGAAACCCCTTACACAGGCGCCGTCATTTTTGTGGTCATAATGACCTGACATCGGTAATTGTATGATGCTAAGGTGATCCATGATTGGATACCTCTTTTGCACATGCGCTGTCTAGATTTTAATACACCAATCACTATAAACCTTTTGGGTATAAATAGTTCCGGTTCCACTACTGATACACACCCCCTGATGAAGGAAAATTCCGAAACGTGCGTTGGGGAAGCGCCAAGCCACTGTGCCATTTAAACAGGTATTACTTAAAATCCTTTTTGTGCCTTGCAGCCTTTATTTATGGGCCATTCGCTTATATAGATAGGTATTATCTAGACACTCTCCTTTACATTTATTTTGCATTTTTACTAATCACATGGTTAATCACTATTTAATTTTTATCTGTATTTTATTTGATTAATCACTATACTTCACATATGAATTTTTTTCACATTTTTTTCACATTGTCTATGTATATATATAACTAATTATATTTACACTGTTTTGTATTTGAGAGTGCTATGTATGTGCCCTGAAATATATTAATGATGATTCATAAATTGGCACTTATATTATTCTTTGTGGCTGTATACTTTTAGTTGGCAGTATTTTTTATTTTTTATTTTTATTTTTATTTTTCTACTTTTGTTGTGATATTTTGCACATTAATAAAGACCATTTTAACCATATATTTTCTTGTCACATGTTTTTATATATATTTTAGATTTTTTCCAGAGTTGTTTTTCTTTCAGACAATAATAATAATAATAATAATCTTTATTTATATAGCGCCAACATATTCCGCAGCGCTTTACAGTTTAACAGTTTCAAAACACAAGTCATAGGTAACAACGTTAACAATACAATAATTAAAGCAAAATAAGCCGACCCTGCTCGTGAGAGCTTACAATCTACAATGAGGTGGGGGAGATACAAAGTACAGGTGTGTATATACAATGGTGCATTTACAATAATGGTCCAGCCATCTTGAGGGAGTGAGGCATGGATGGAGATAGTGAATGGGCTACACATACACACTTAAACATAGAACGACTTTGGTTAGTGAATGTGATAGGCCACTCTGAACAAATGTGTTTTGAGGGAGCTCCTGAAACCATGCAAATTGTGGATAGTCCTAATTTCTTGGGGTAGAGCATTCCAGAGGATTGGCGCAGCGCGGCAGAAGTCTTGGAGTCGGGAGTGGGAGGTACGGATTAGTGCAGAGGTTAGTCGAAAGTCGTTTGCAGAGCGCAGCAGTCGGTTAGGCCGATAGATAGAAATGAGGGAGGAGATGTAGGGGGGTGCTGCACTGTGGAGAGCTTTGTGGGTGAGAACCAGTACTTTGAATTGGATCCTATAATGAATGGGCAGCCAGTGTAAGGACTGGCGAAGAGCGGACGCGTCCGAGTACCGATTAGCCAGATGGATGACCCTGGCTGCTGCATTAAGGATGGACTGGAGAGGGGATAGTCGAGTAATGGGGAGGCCAAGTAATAGAGCGTTGCAGTAGTCCAGGCAGGAGTGGATCAATGCTACAGTGAGGGTTTTTGTTGTTTCCATGGTGAGAAAAAGGGCGGATTCTAGAGATGTTCTTTAGGTGTAGACGGCAAGAGCGGGCAAGAGATTGTATATGGGAGGTGAAGGAGAGATTGGTGTCAAACATAACACCCAGACAGCGAGCCTGCTGCCAGGGTGTTATTATGGTGCCGCCCACAGAGAGGAAAATGTCAGATTTAGGGAGGTTAGTAGACGGCGGGAGCAGAAGGAGTTCAGTCTTGGAGAGGTTAAGTTTCAGATAGAGAGCGGACATGATGTTGGAGACTGCGGACAGACAGTCGGTGGTGTTCTGTAGAACAGCGGGGGTAAGGTCGGGGGATGACGTGTATAGTTGTGTGTCATCGGCATAAAGATGGTACTGAAAGCCAAATCTGCTGATGGTCTGTCCAATTGGGGCCGTGTAGAGAGAGAAGAGAAGGGGGCCAAGGACTGAGCCCTGGGGTACACCGACAGTGAGAGGAAGAGGAGATGACGTGGAGCCAGAGAACGAAACACTGAAGGAGCGGTCAGAAAGATAGGAGGAGAACCAGGAGAGAACAGTGTCCTTAATACCTAGTGACTGGAGCCTAGAGAGTAGGAGACGGTGGTCAACCGTGTCGAAAGCTGCAGAAAGGTCGAGAAGAATGAGCAGAGAGTGGTCGCCGTTACGTTTTGCTGTAAGAAGGTCATTGGTCACTTTGATGAGTGCAGTTTCAGTCGAATGTAGGGGGCGGAAGCCGGACTGTAAAGGGTCTAGGAGGGAGTAAGTGGAGAGGTAACGGGTGAGGCGGGAGTAGACTAGGCGCTCCAAAAGTTTAGAGATGAAGGGGAGATTGGAGACCGGTCTGTAGTTGTTTGTGCAGGAAGGGTCAAGAGCGGGTTTCTTTAGTAATGGAGTAATGATGGAGTGTTTGAAGGAGGATGGGAAAATGCCAGAGGAGAGTGAGAGATTAAAGATTGTAGTTAGGTGAGTTGTGACAACTGGAGAGAGAGACTGGAGGAGATGTGAGGGGATGGGGTCGGTAGTGCATGTAGTCGGACGAGAGGAAGAGAGGAGTCTGGAGACTTCTTCTTCTGTGATGGGATCAAATGTGGAAAGTGAGCCAGGGGAAATGCAGGGTGGGATGGGAGTCACAGCACTTGGTGGTTGAGAGCAGATTTCCTGACGGATAGTATCTATTTTTTCTATAAAGTGGGAGGCCAGGTCGTCAGCACAAATGTCTGTGATAGGGGCTTGTGCTTTTGGCCTGAGGAGGGAGTGAAAAGTGTCAAAAAGTTTCTTGGGGTTGTTGGCTAGTGAGGAGATCAGTGTGGTGAAGTAGGTCTGTTTGGCAAGGTGAAGGGCAGCATTATAAGTTCTTAACATGAATTTAAAGTGGATGAAGTCTTCTGGTGTGCGGGTTTTTCTCCAGAGGCGTTCAGCACTCCTAGAGCATCGCTGAAGAAGTCGAGTTTGCAATGTGAGCCAGGGCTGTTTTACTGTGTGTTTGGAGGTTCTGAGGGTGAGCGGTGCTACTTGGTCAAGGGTGCTTTTAAGAATGTCATTGTAGTGATGAACAGCCAGATCAGGACAGGAAAAAGAGGAGATTGGGGACAGCGATGAGTGTAGGGAGTCTGAAAGTGTCTGAGGGTTAATGGCTTGTAGATTTCTGAATGTGTGGTAGGTAGGAGTGCGCTGGGGTGGTGGAGGATTTGTGAGCGTGAAGGAGAGAATGTTGTGGTCAGAGAGTGGAAGCGGTGAGTTATTTAGGTGGGAGATTGAACAGAGGCGGACAAAGACCAGGTCAAGGGTGTTGCCATCCTTGTGTGTCTCAGAGGTTGAAAGCTGTGAGAGGCCTAGAGAAGTGGTTAGTGATAGAAGCTGAGATGCAGATGTGGAAGTAGGGCTGTTAATGGGGATGTTGAAGTCTCCAAGGATAAGGGTTGGTAGTTCTGAGGACATGAAGTGCGGCAGCCAGGCTGAGAAGTGGTCAAGGAACTGGGTGGGTGAGCCTGGGGGCCGATATATGACCGCTACTCTGAGGGAGAGGGGACGGAAGAGCCTGATGGTGTGGACCTCAAAAGAAGGGAATGAGAGTGATGGAATTGGGGGATGACCTGGAAAGTGCATTGTGGGGACAGGAGTATGCCAACTCCACCACCATGTCTGTTTGTGGGTCTCGGGGAATGGGAGAACTGTAAACCACCATAGGAAATGGCAGCAGGGGAGACAGTGTCAGAATCCTGAATCCAGGTTTCAGTGAGGGCCAACAGATTAAGAGAGTGGTTCAGAAAGTAGTTGTGCAGGAAGGATAGCTTGTTACATGCAGACCGTGGATTCCAGAGGGCACAATTGAAAGAAGGAGATGAGGGAGTGCAAGTAATATTAATAAGATTATTATGGTTTCAGTATGAGGTAGGGTAGGGATTGAGGTTGGGGGATGGTGGACCAGGGTTGGGGGAGATGTCCCCTGAAATCAGTAGGAGTAGGAAGATAAAGAGCAGGTAGTTGTTGGAATTGTAAGTAGGTTTTTTATGTGATGTGTTTGGGCAAGATGGGCTGAGGTTTTTCAGGAAGGTGAGGAGTGCATGGGAGCTGTACATGGGAGAGGGAAGGATAGAGGGGCTGATGTGTATGAGTCGTGATGGAGGGGGGATGGGGCGGTGAATGTGGATGGCAATGGAACACAGGAGGAAATAGATAAAGTACATAATGAAAAAGAAGGCAAAGTGTGGGGTACCTGATTCCAGCCCTGATTAACTGCCATGAATAACTGCCGTTTTCAAGATGCTTTTCTTCTGTGATGCTTAACTTCTGGGATGCATGCGCCCCCACAATGCATGCGCCCCTTAGACTACTCCTAAATATATAGTCCACACTACAGGGTCAGGAAAGAGGGATTGTGGGAAATGCTTTGGGATAATTTGCCAGCTGGGGCCAGCACACCAGGGGGTGGTTAGATCATCAAAGGCACTAGACCTGGCAACATCTATATGTTATAGCACCTTCCACCTGATAGCATCTACAGAGGCCCCAGTCACACGAATACACAGCAGTAAGTATTAAGCACAGTGCAAAAAATGAATTATACTAAAGTTTTACTAGGCACATTAAACTATGTTGCAAAATGGTACAGCAGTGGTTGGCAGCAATCAGAAGTATGGAGTGCATACTATTGCTATATATTTCCACATGCAAGACAGAAGGGGCTTGTGTCATTCAGCTGCTTGCTGATAATGAATGGAGTGCATACATGCAGAGAGGATCAATTCAGAGGATGAATGATTTGGTTACCATTGCTATATATTTCCACATGCAAGACAGAAGGGGCTTGTGTCATTCAGCTGCTTGCTGATAATGAATGGAGTGCATACATGCAGAGAGGATCAATTCAGAGGATGAATGATTTGGTTACCATTGCTATATATTTCCACATGCAAGACAGAAGGGGCTTGTGTCATTCAGCTGCTTGCTGATAATGAATGGAGTGCATACATGCAGAGAGGATCAATTCAGAGGATGAATGATTTGGTTACCATTGCTATATATTTCCACATGCAAGACAGAAGGGGCTTGTGTCATTCAGCTGCTTGCTGATAATGAATGGAGTGCATACATGCAGAGAGGATCAATTCAGAGGATGAATGATTTGGTTACCATTGCTATATATTTCCACATGCAAGACAGAAGGGACTTGTGTCATTCAGCTGCTTGCTGATAATGAATGGAGTGCATACATGCAGAGAGGATCAATTCAGAGGATGAATGATTTGGTTACCTGTGTGAAGAGAGAAGATGAATGTTAATTCCTTCCCATGAATAACTGCCGTTTTCAAGATGCTTTTCTTCTGTGATGCTTAACTTCTGGGATGCATGCGCCCCCACAATGCATGCGCCCCTTAGACTACTCCTAAATATATAGTCCACACTGACAAGCTATTTAAGGGCTAAGCTCCGCCCCCAGCCATCTCGTCAATCGCATCACCGATGACGTCTTCCGTGACCAATCAGGCGATGCCAGGTCAGAGGATCAGCTGACACTAAGCATCAATCATGGCTCGCATGTCACAGACATGCTCAGTGCAGGCATTTCTGGACTTAGGCTTGCAACAGCCTTTTCTTGTTCCGTAACCTAGGTTTAAGGCTACTATGAACAAAGACCCGAGGAACTATTTGTGCCTCTCAGGTATTGGCTAGGCATTGGGATTGATGGCAAAGCTGAGCATCATCTGCCTCAGCTGGGCCTGGATGGAAGACCACAGACTCCTCGGATCCAGGTTCAGATCCCACTGTTGCCAGATGCCTAACACCCCGGCCCCTTGCACATAAAACACCGGCTTCCTTCGTTTTTTCATGACAATGTCCACGGCCGCACCCACAACGGCCACGGTAGCTAAAATCAAGTAAGTAGTCCGCACGCTGGAATCTGGACACTCACAGTCCTTTCAGCCGGAGGCCCATGTCATGGTCTATAAGTCCTCAGTCTGGGGCAGCAGATTTCCTCTCTTCCTGAGGTCTGGCAATACCCCGGCTATTACTATACGTCTGTCCTTGGCCAACGTGCCTGGGTTACTGACTGGGAAGTAGGAGCTTCCTGTTCCCTCGAGGCTGCTGGTCACGCCTCCTAAATTAACCTGTCCTTGCTCTGAACTAAGTACAGGTCAAATACAGGCACAGCATAACAGACATGGCAAACACAGCATCATACAATAGAAATGAGTAACATATGTTTCAAGTTTTCACAACACATTTTAAGAACACATACAGGTCCTTCTCAAAAAATTAGCATATAGTGCTAAATTTCATTATTTTCCATAATGTAATGATTAAAATTAAACTTTCATATATTTTAGATTCATTACACACCAACTGAAATTTTTCAGGTCTTTTATTGTTTTAATACTGATGATTTTGGCATACAACTCATGAAAACCCAAAAATCCTGTCTCAAAAAATTAGCATATCAAGAAAAGGTTCTCTAAACGAGCTATTACCCTAATCATCTGAAGCAACTAATTAACTCTAAACACATGCAAAAGATTCCTGAGGCTTTTAAAAACTCCCTGCCTGGTTCATTACTCAAAACCGCCATCATGGGTAAGACTGCCGACCTGACTGATGTCAAGAAGGCCATCATTGACACCCTCAAGCAAGAGGGTAAGACCCAGAAAGAAATTTCTCAACAAATAGGCTGTTCCCAGAGTGCTGTATCAAGGCACCTCAATGGGAAGTCTGTTGGAAGGAAACAATGTGGCAGAAAACGCTGTACAACGAGAAGAGGTGACCGGACCCTGAGGAAGATTGTGGAGAAGGACCGATTCCAGACCTTGGGGAACCTGCGGAAGCAGTGGACTGAGTCTGGTGTAGAAACATCCAGAGCCACCGTGCACAGGCGTGTGCAGGAAATGGGCTACAGGTGCCGCATTCCCCAGGTAAAGCCACTTTTGAACCAGAAACAGCGGCAGAAGCGCCTGACCTGGGCTACAGAGAAGCAGCACTGGACTGTGGCTAAGTGGTCCCAAGTACTTTTTTCTGATGAAAGCAAATTTTGCATGTCATTCGGAAATCAAGGTGCCAGAGTCTGGAGGAAGACTGGGGAGAAGGAAATGCCAAAATGCCTGAAGTCCAGTGTCAAGTACCCACAGTCAGTGATGGTGTGGGGTGCCATGTCAGCTGCTTGTGTTGGTCCACTGTGTTTCATCAAGGGCAGGGTCAATGCAGCTAGCTATCAGGAGATTTTGGAGCACTTCATGCTTCCATCGGCTGAAATGCTTTATGGAGATGAAGATTTCATTTTTCAGCACGACCTGGCACCTGCTCACAGTGCCAAAACCACTGGTAAATGGTTTACTGACCATGGTATTACTGTGCTCAATTGGCCTGCCAACTCTCCTGACCTGAACCCCATAGAGAATCTGTGGGATATTGTGAAGAGAAAGTTGAGAGACGCAAGACCCAACACTCTGGATGAGCTTAAGGCCGCTATCGAAGCATCCTGGGCCTCCATAACACCTCAGCAGTGTCACAGGCTGATTGCCTCCATGCCACGCCGCATTGAAGCAGTCATTTCTGCAAAAGGATTCCCGACCAAGTATTGAGTGCATAACTGAACATTATTATTTGATGGTTTTTTTAATTTTTTTTTTTTAAACACTTTTATTTTATTGGACGGTTGAAATATGCTAATTTTTTGAGACAGGATTTTTGGGTTTTCAAGAGCTGTATGCCAAAATCATCAGTATTAAAACAATAAAAGACCTGAAATATTTCAGTTGGTGTGTAATGAATCTAAAATATTTGAAAGTTTAATTTTAATCATTACATTATGGAAAATAATGAAATTTAGCACTATATGCTAATTTTTTGAGAAGGACCTGTATATTACTATAAGTTGATACGCACATTTATCACAACAGGTGTAGCATAGATCCCGTGTGGGGGAGGGCAAATGTGGGTTCCTGCCACCTCCTTACAATTGCTCAAGGGGGGACTGTCTAGGGACAATAGAGAGAACAGAGTTAAATCTTTGTGAGTGGTTTAGGTGTCTCCCTCTTCCCCTCCTCTATCATCAGGGTTCCCTTTACCTTTTTACCAGGTATTTTTCCACTCTTTTGCACCGCACACTGGGCAATTCCTTGCTCCACCATAACATCAGGTCTTGAACATCATAGTAGCCAGAGAAAATTCTACTAATGCTTAGTATTCAGAATATTTGTATTACATCCTATAGATTATATTGCTTATTTAATTATTTGTGTGGTGTTTTATACACATTTTGTATTAGGGCACATAAACATAGTAGTCAAACATTTACTATTGTCAATGATCGATTCTAATGAGATACATGGAGTAGACAAACAGTAACTTCTATAATTTTCATAATCTATTCACAATTTACAGTGAGAACATAATTAGTATCCATGAATAAACTATAAATGATTGCTCTATTTTATAATTATTGGGATTTTGATACTGTTACATATATGTGTATGTATATATTGTCCACTGTACCAAGACCAATATACCAATAATACCACATACAAGAAAAAAATAATGCCTCTATACCATGACCACACAGTTATAGCCGAAAGTGTTGGCACCTTGAAATTGTTCCAGAAAATATAGTACGTCTGTCAGAAAATTATTTCTATTACACATAGGAAAGATGTGTATCTTCGTACCGTGTTTCTATTACACATGTTTTTTATACACGTGTTTATTTCCTTTGTGTGTATTAGAACAACACAAAAGAAAACCAAGAAAAAAGGCAAATTGGACATAATTTCACATTAAACCCCCAAAATGGGCAGGACAAAATTGTTGGAACCCTCAACTTATTATTTGGTTGCACGCCTTTAGCATAAATAACTGCAATCAATTACTTCCTATAATCAACAACAAGCTTCTTACACCTCTCAACTGGAATTTAGAATCACTCTTCCTGTGCATGCTGCTCCAGGTCTCTCATATTTAAAGGATGGGATTTAGATCCAGACTCATTGCTGGTCATTTCAGAATTGTACAGAACTTTCTTTCCATCCATTTCTGGGTAGTTCTTTGAAGTATTTTTGGGATCAGTGTCCTGCTGGAAGACTCATGACTAGTGTTGAGCGATATTGCTCGATATCTAAAAATATCGTATCGAAATTGTATCGCCGATAGCACTAAATATCGTCAATATCCGATTCCGATTGCGGAAGTCCAATGTAAGTCTATGGGAACAAAATATCGCAACTAAAAAAAACCTTTATTTCCTTGTAAACACTAAATATACACACATAGAATACATATATATATATATATATATATATACATGTCATTGTGACATATATATATATACATTATGTATAGTTTATACACTTCTACATAGTAAAATATCCTCTGATTCAATTGCTGGGTAAAGCCGGCTTCTGTGAAAAGACAGAAGCACCCGACATGAAATGACACTTGGTGTACATAGGGTTAACCATGTCTTTTCATGTCGTTTGCAATCTGATTTGCACAAACAATTACATCAGTCTATGTGTGCAAAATTTCACACCTGTAGGGGCTAATTAAAGGTGTAAATTCGTTGTAAAAAAAACTGACTTTTTTGCTACGAATTTACACCTTTAATTAACCCCTACAGGTGTGAAATTTTGCACACTTACACTCATGTAATTGTTTGTGCAAATCAGATATCAAACTACATGAAAAGACATGGTTAACTCTATGTAAACCAAGTGTCATTTCATGTCGGGTTCTGCATTTTCACAAAAGCCGGCAATTGAATTAGCGGCTATTATACTATGTAGAAGTGTATGAACTATAAATATAAATATATATATATGTGTCACAAATTTAATGACATGTATATATATATATGAGGTGTAAAATTGCTGAAAAAAAATGCGTGGGCTCCCGCCCTATTTTCGCAACCAGACAGACAAAGCCAGTGAGTGGGGACAGATAATAATAGCCCAGAGAGGGACCATTATTTTTGCCCCCCCCCCAGCTACTAACATCTGCCCCCAGACACCCCAGAAAGGGCAAATCTCTAATTAGATTTGCCCTTTCTGGCACTTTGCCCGTCTATTCCCATTGCCCTGTAGCGGTGGCGAATGGGTTAATAAGGGGTTAAAATGACCTTTCAATTGAAAGGTCACTTTAAGCCAGGTTAATAATTGAGAGCTGTCAATTAGACAACTATCAATTATTAATCCTATTGTATGAAAGAAAAATCAAACACACACACTTTAATAAAAAAGAAGTTTAATGAAATAATCACACAGTTTTTGACCATATTTTATTTTCCTGCTAAAACCATTTCCTGTAATAAAAATAAAATAATAAAGCAAAATTATTCTTACCAATCCGATGTACAGTCAGGTCCCAACGGTGTAATCCTTCAGAAAGGGTTAATGTTTACTGCAGGGACCGCAGCTAATGCTGCAGCCTCACAGTAAACCCCCAAATGAATGAGTTCCTCTCCTGGCTGACAGGAGAGGAAGTGGAAAGCTTAATTGATTGCTTTCCACTTTCACTTCAGGTCAGCCAGGGACACAATCAGTGACGTCAGAGGGAACTGGTTAACAAAAATAGGGGATCCCCTTGAAAAAAATTGGCGTGGGGTCCCCCCTATTTTTGTTAACCAGCCAGATGAAGCAGACCGCTGAGGCCTGGTTTTTCAGGCTGGTAAGGATCCAATATCCATGGACCTTGCAAGCCTGATAATACCAGGCCACAGCAGTCTGCTTAGCTTGGCTGGTTAACAAAAATAGGGGATCCCCTCGAAAAAAAAACGGCGTAGGGGTCCCCCTATTTTTGTTAACCAGCCAAGTAAAATGCAGACTGCTGCGGCCTGGTATTAAAAGACTGTCAAGGCCCATGGATTTTGGCCCTCAACAGCCTGATAATACCAGGCTACAGCAGCCCCACATTTGGCGCATCAAAAGATGTGCCAATTATGGCACTTTACCCGGCTCTTCCCACTTGCCCTGTAGCGGTGGCAAGCGGGGTAATAAGGGGTTAATGTCACCGTTGATTGCACGGTGACAATAAGCCCGGTTAATAATGGAGAGGTGTCAATAAGACACCGATCCATTATTAATCCCAAAGTTATTAAATGCATAAAAAAAAGACAAAGCAAGAAAAAAGTATTTTAATGAAATAAAAGAGACAACACACTTTTCATTTCTTTTATTACTCTCTCATTCCTGCGACGCCATCGATCTCCTGTAAAAAAAGAAAAAAAACAAACCAACAGTATACCACCTGTCCGACGCAGTCCATAGTAACGACAGTCCCACGACGATCCAGCTCTGCTACATCGGAATGACAGGCAGAGCCTGTCATCGCGACGCAGCACAGCTGATTACCTGTTTCCCCGGCGGTGACGTCATCGGACTGACTGCTTTACGGCCGGGATTACCCAGCAGTCACTGCAGTTATCGCGAGAAACTGCATGTGACCGCCGGGGAGAAGAGGATGGCGGCCATGAAGCAGTCCAGGCCGTGACCGCCGGAGATCTTCTGCCAGGTAAGTGCCGCTGACTCCTGACAGACCCGACCGACGGACACTGACAGTGACAGACCCGACCGACGGACACAGACAGTGACAGTGACAAATCCGATTCCGGTATTCGATAAGACGAAAATATCGAAACGAATTATCGAAAGGCCGATAGAGCTAATATCGGCCATAGCCGATATTTGCATTATCGTATCGCTCAACACTACTGACTAGGGTTGAGCATTCCGATACTGCAAATATCGGGTATCGGCCGATATTGGCTGTATCGGAATTCCGATTCCGAGTACCGATATTTTCGTCTTATCGGATACCGGAATCGGGATTGTCACTGTCACTGTCAGTGTCCGTCGGTCGGGTCTGTCAGGAGTCAGCGGCACTTACCTGGCAGAAGATCTCCGGCGGTCACGTCCTGGACTGCTTCATGGCCGCAATCTTCTTTCCCCGGCGGTCACATGCAGTTTCTCGCGATAACTGCAGTGACTGCTGGGTAATCCCGGCCGTAAAGCAGTCAGTCCGATGACGTCACCGCCGGGGAAGCAGGTAATCAGCTGTGCTGCGTCGCGATGACAGGCTCTGCCTGTCATTGCGATGTAGCAGAGTTGGATCGTCGTGGGACTGTCGTTATGGACTGCGTCGGACAGGTGGTATACTGTTGGTTTGTTTTTTTTCTTTTTTTACAGGAGATCGATGGCGTCGCAGGAATGAGAGAGTAATAAAATTAATGAAAACTGTGTTGTCTCTTTTATTTCATTAAAATACTTTTTTCTTGCTTTGTCTTTTTTTTATACATTTAATAACTTTGGGATTAATAATGGATCGGTGTCTTATTGACACCTCTCCATTATTAACTGGGCTTATTGTCACCGTGCAATCAACGGTGACATTAACCCCTTATTACCCCGCTTGCCACCGCTACAGGGCAAGTGGGAAGAGCCGGGTAAAGTGCCACAATTGGCACATCTTTTGATGCGCCAAATGTGGGGCTGCTGTAGCCTGGTATTATCAGGCTGTTGAGGGCCAAAATCCATGGGCTTTGACAGTCTTTTAATACCAGGCCGCAGCAGTCTGCATTTTACTTGGCTGGTTAACAAAAATAGAGGGGATCCCCACGCCGTTTTTTTTTCGAGGGGATCCCCTATTTTTGTTAACCAGCCAAGCTAAGCAGACTGCTGTGGCCTGGTATTATCAGGCTGGCAAGGTCCATGGATATTGGATCCTTACCAGCCTGAAAAACCAGGCCTCAGCGGTCTGCTTCATCTGGCTGGTTAACAAAAATAGGGGGGACCCCACGCCAATTTTTTTTGAGGGGATCCCCTATTTTTGTTAATCAGCCAAGATATGCAGACTGCTGTGGCCTGGTATTATCAGGCTGGCAAGGTCCATGGATCTTGGCTCCTTAACAGCCTGAAAATCCAGGCCTCAGCGGTCTGCTTCATCTGGCTGGTTAACAAAAATAGGGGGGACCTCACGCCAATTTTTTTCGAGGGGATCCCCTATTTTGTTAATCAGCCAAGATATGCAGACTGCTGTGGCCTGGTATTATCAGGCTGGCAAGGTCCATGGATCTTGGCTCCTTAACAGCCTGAAAATCCAGGCCTCAGCGGTCTGCTTCATCTGGCTGGTTAACAAAAATAGGGGGGACCCCACGCCATTTTTTTTTCGAAGGGAACCCCTATTTTTGTTAATCAGTTCCCTCTGACGTCACTGATTGTGTCCCTGGCTGACCTGAAGTGAAAGTGGAAAGCAATCAATTAAGCTTTCCACTTAAGGGCCCGTCTCACATAGCGATATCGCTACCGAGATCGCTGCTGAGTCACTAGTTTTGTGACGCAGCAGCGAGCTCACCAGCGATATCGCTGTGTGTGACATTCAGCGACGATCAGCCCCCCTGCCGGGTATCGCTGATCGTCGCTGAAATGTCAGGACCTTTTTTTGATCGCTGGTTTCCCGCTGACAGGCACACATCGCTGCGTGTGACAGGCGGGAGACCAGCGATCCGCTGGTAACCAAGGTACACAGTGGGTTTCCAGGCGCGGGGCTGTGCCTAGAAACCCGCTGTGTACCTTGGATACCAGCGCCCTGATGCAGGGAGCTGGTATCCAAGGTACACAGCGGGTTTCCAAGCGCTGCGCGGTGCCTGGAAACCCGCTGTGTACCTTGGTTACCAGCGGATCGCTGGTCTCCCGCCTGTCACACGCAGCGATGCGTGCCTGTCAGAGGGAAACCAGCGATCAAAAAAAGGTCCTGACATTTCTGCGACGATCAGCGATACCCGGCAGGGGGGCTGATCGTCGCTGAATGTCACACACAGCGATATCGCTGGTGAGCTCGCTGCTGCGTCACAAAACTAGTGACTCAGCAGCGATCTCGGTAGCGATATCGCTATGTGAGACGGGCCCTTAAGCGATGTTACCCGCAGTGTCGCTGTCCAAGATCGCTGCCTGAGCTGCCTGTTTGGCAGCTCAGCAGCGATCATGTAGCGATACACCAGCGATCCTGACAAGTGCATATCGTTGTCGGGATCGCTGGTGTATCGTTATGTGACACCCAGCCTTTACTCTCCTGTCAGGCAGGAGAGGAACTCATTCATTTGGGGTTTACTGTGAGGCTGCAGCATTAGCTGCGGTCCCTGCAGTAAACATTAACCCTTTCTGAAGGATTACACCGTGGGACCTGACTGTGCATGGGATAGGTAAGAATAATTTTGCTTTTTTATTTTATTTTTATTACAGGAAATGGTTTTTTGCAGTAAAATAAAAGATGGTCAAAAACATGTGTCTTTATTTCATTAAAATGATTTTTAATTAAAGTGTGTGTGTTTTATTTTTATTTCATGCAATAGGATTAATAATTGATAGTTGTCTAATTGACAGCTCTCAATTATTAACCTGGCTTAAGGTCACCTTTCAATAGCAAGGTGGCTTTAACCCCATATTAACCCATTCGCCACCGCTACAGGGCAATGGGAATAGACGGGCAAAGTGCCAGAAAGGGCGAATCTAATTATAGATTTGTCTTTCCTGGGGTGTCTGGGGGCAGATGTTAGTAGCCGGGGGGGGGCAAAAATAATGGTCCCTCTCTGGGCTATTATTATCTGCCCCCACTCACTGGCTTTGTCTGTCTGGTTGCGAAAATAGGGCGGGAGCCCACGCATTTTTTTTCAGCAATTTTACACCTCATATATATATATACATGTCATTGAATTTGTGACACATATATATATATATTTATATTTGTAGTTCATACACTTCTACATAGTATAATAGCCGCTAATTCAATTGCCGGCTTTTGTGAAAATGCAGAACCCGACATGAAATGACACTTGGTGTACATAGGGTTAACCATGTCTTTTCATGTCCTTTGCTATCTAATTTGCACAAACAATTAAATCAGTCTATGTGTGCAAAATTTCACACCTGTAGGGGTTAATTAAAGGTGTAAATTCGTAGCAAAAAAGTCCGTTTTTTTTACAACGAATTTACACCTTTAATTAACCCCTACAGGTGTGAAATTTTGCACACATAGACTGATTTAATTGTTTGTGCAAATCAGATAGCAAACGACATGAAAAGACATGGTTAACCCTATGTACACCAAGTGTCATTTCATGTCGGGTGACCCGACATGAAATGACACTTGGTGTACATAGGGTTAACCATGTCTTTTCATGTCCTTTGCTATCTAATTTGCACAAACAATTAAATCAGACTATGTGTGCAAAATTTCACACCTGTAGGGGTTAATTAAAGGTGTAAATTCGTAGCAAAAAAGTCCGTTTTTTTTACAACGAATTTACACCTTTAATTAACCCCTACAGGTGTGAAATTTTGCACACATAGTCTGATTTAATTGTTTGTGCAAATCAGATAGCAAACGACATGAAAAGACATGGTTAACCCTATGTACACCAAGTGTCATTTCATGTCGGGTGCTTCTGTCTTTTCACTGAAGCCGGCTTTACCCGGCAATTGAATCAGAGGATATTTTACTATGTAGAAGTGTATAAACTATACATATATGTATATATATATGTCACAATGACATGTATATATATATATATATGTATTCTATGTGTGTATATTTAGTGTTTACAAGGAAAGAATGGGGTTTTTTTAGTTGCGATATTTTGTTCCCATAGACTTACATGGGACTTCCGGTATCGGTATCGGGTATCGCCGATATTTTAGTGATATCGGCGATACCATTCCGATTCCGATACTTTAGGATATCGGAAAGTATCGCTCAACTCTACTCATGACTCATGCTTTCTGACACTGGGCACTACATTGTGACCCAAAATCCATGGGTAATCTTCAGATTTCATGATGCCTTACAAACAGTCAAAGCACCCAGTGCCAGAGGCAGCAAAACATCTCAAAAACATATTAGAGCCTTCACCATATTTGACTGAAGGTAATGTGTTCTTTTCATTATAGTCCCCATTCTGTTTTTGGTAACCAGTAGAATGATGTGCTTTACCTAAAAGCTCTATCTTGGTCTCAGCTGCCCACAAGATGCTTTCCTAGAAGGATTTTGGCTTACTCACATACAGTACAGACCAAAAGTTTGGACACACCTTCTCATTCGAAGATTTTTCTGTATTTTCATGGCTATGAAAATTGTAGAATCACACTGAAGGCATCAAAACTATGAATTAACACATGTGGAATTATACATTACACTTTACAAAAAAGTGTGAAACAACTGAAAATATGTCTTATATTCTAGGTTCTTCAAAGTAGCCACCTTTTGCTTTGATTACTGATTTGCACGCAGAAAAGGTGAACGGATGGATTCTACATGCCTAGTTCCCACATTGATTTATTCAAAACTGAAGAAGTGAGCGGTCTGTACTGTACATTTTGGCAAACTGCAGTTGTCTTGACCCGCACCACAATTGTGGTTTACCAGAGCAATGGGTACTCAGAGCCGAGCCCATGGAAGTCTATGGGGTTGTCACAGGTAGCGCTGGCTCGGTCTGTGGCCCTGGCGGTCAGGAGTATGTTGGGGGGAATATTTACAGGGGATAGGTATATATACAGTTCGTGACGCCACCTGTAGTTCTCTGATCACTAAGACCAGCGCTGCTGTAGATCTCTGAGGGGATGGTGAGGCAGCTAGATGTCGGGTCCCCTACAGGTGGGACTCTTCCCTCAGGTCGATAGTTATGGTGGGGTTGTGCCGGGATGCAATTAAATAACTCAGTCTCACACATAGAAGCTTCTTTCCATACCTTTTACTTCAAGTTGTTCAGGCAGGTCCCAGGGAGGCTGTTCGGGATGGATGAATGCACGTAGCGGTAACAGTTGAGCAGGTTACAGGCCTCCTTCTGTTTCCAAATGATGAGTGAGTCCAAGCTTGCCTGTAGCTAAGTTAACTCTATAGTTTTCAGCTTTTTCCACTAGCTGTACTGCCCGGTCAGTTTTGTGATAGAGCCTTATAAGTGGTGAACTAAGTACTTTCTTTTGCCGCGCGCCGGACTCAGAAGTCTTGTTCTCCTGACTCGGTTACGTACTGGCACTCTAAGGGCGGCTTTCTGCAACCTAAGGTCCAGTAAGACTCTGGCTTTTCTATCACTATGCCTGGAGCTATAGTGACGCTTCGGTCCCCAGTGACCGGTGACAATGTGCAGGATAATCCGATCCTTAAGGCACTTCTGAATCCTTCCCACTATGCCCTTCGCCCTGCTTCTGCTTTCAATGTAGCACTGAAGCGTGAAGATAGAAAGTCAGTTTTCTTCCTTGGTCTCACTGAGTAACTCTCAGTTTCCTCAAAGTTCAGACTGAGTAAAAGGTAACTCTGACTAGACTCGGGATGATAACTAGTCATCCGTTACTAGACTCCACTTCGTTGAATTGGCAGGAACTAATCTTCTGCTCACGCAGAGCTCTGACAGGAATCCTCACTGTCTGAGAAGAACTAGCCCTGACTGCTCTGTACGATGACAGGAAGCTAGACTGACTCTCTCCTGTGCTACACGTCACTCCCCTATACACCCCTGTGGGTGTGTCTGAAGTATAAGTGAGTGTCAAGCTTTAACTGTTACCTTACTGTGCATTCTCCAGATCCTGTGTGCCTTACATACCAGGGCTACACATTCCCCCTTGGTAAAATACAGCACTCCCGGGCTGTGAAATATAAGAAGAAAGACATTTTGTTTTTCATTAACAATAAACATTAACTCTTCCCATCAGGGAGGTACGGATTTCTTGAACGTTGCATTATAACAATAGGCATAGAAAAATACAAAATACTAAATAGACATTTTCATATAAATAGGTGACGATATTCTTGTGAAGGACCCGCACCAAACCTTCAACGTGGGTCCTGGGTGGGCTGCAGGACATCTGAATGCAGACCTCACTCAGTGCCTCACCATACGGGTTTTATGTTCAGAGGTAGGTGTGCTGGTAGAGAATGCACAAAGTACAACTATATACAAGATCAGTTCTTGGGCTGGCTCAGTCCTCAACCTCAGAGTCCATCATGAAACATTTTCAAGTAATTTACATATCATAACAATACTTTATACAATTATCCATACTTAGTAAACTAGTTTGCTAGGACTACTTTTGATAACGAATAGGTATCTTCCCTTTTGTTGTACGTTCTGATCTACGTGGAGTAGCTTCAGGTATATTAATCTCTAACCCAACTGTTCTACGTAACGGCAAACTATAGAACTGCCTCAATCTTTCTATGGATCTGGCAAGCGTACTGATGGCTGGGCGGTGTGAGTCAGCTTCACCAGGGGTTCCCATAGCATGGGGCGCTGCTTCCGATGATTCTTCCTCTTGAGGTTCCGCAGGTTGGGTGTGCTGGGAGTAGGTAACTCCTGAACTGGCTCAACTGGCACCATGGGCACAACTGGAGGTAGAACTTCCTTTGTGGCTGATAAAATTGCAACACCGGAATTATTACAGCATCTCCCAGTCTCGGCCAATCTGCAGGGAAATCTCCCAGATCCGTGTGTATGACCTCTTCTTTTCTTTCTTCTTGATTGATGACAGAGTTCTCTTCACGAAACTTTAAGGGTTCTGGACACAATTTCAAATGGTCTCTGGACACAGTGGATATTGTTCTTCCTCCGTCCTTACTGATGATACAAACTTTTCTATTGTCATATTTGGAATCTTGTACGACGTAGGGTTCTTGCTCCCACTGGTTATCCAATTTGTGCATTTTCCTTTTCCTTTTCAATACCACTTCTCCAGGCATCAAAGGCTTGGCAGGAGCATTCCTGTTGTAAATATCTTCCTGTTTTTCCCGTACCTTGTTGAGACTTTCTTCTACACAGACTTGCACTCTTCTGTATTGCTCTTGCCGATTGATGTCCCAGTTTTCAATAGCGTCATCTGCCTCTGGTTCTACCACTCCAAGTTCTAAATCCATTGGTAGTCTTCCGGGCCTTGCTCTCATAAGATAGGCTGGAGTGCAGTTAGTGGAACTTACAGGTATATGGTTATACAAGTCAACCAAATCAGGTAGTAAGTCCGGCCATCGATTTCTGTCTTCCAACGGTATGGATTTCAACAAATCAAGGACAATGTGGTTCATTTTCTCGCAAAGACCGTTGGTTTGAGGATGGTATGGTGTTGTTCTAATTTTCTTACACCCATACATGTGACAGAATTCCTTGAATAGATCAGCTTCGAAAGCAGGTCCTTGATCGGTTAATACTTGCTCCGGATACCCATGCGGTCTGCAGAAGCTTGCTTGAAAGGTTTTTGCTGCCGTCACTGCTGTCTGATCCTTAACTGGTACAACCACCAGAAATCTAGAGTAATGGTCCACCATGGTCAAGGCGTATGAGTATCCAGATCTACTTGGCGACAGTTTGACGTGGTCCAGGGCCACAATCTCCAAGGGACGAGTCGTCCGGATAGGCTGCAGGGGTGCCCTCTGACTACCGTAGTCCTTTCTTCTGAGACCACAGGGTCCACAGTTCCGACACCACCTCTCAATGGAGCTGCGCATCCCTACCCAGTAGAACCGGCACCTCAACAGGGTCTCCAGCTTTCTCCAGCCAAAGTGTCCTGCTTGATCATGGTATGCTTCCAACACCATTTGGACGTCTGCCTTGGGGACCACTATTTGCCAGACCATCTCATGGGTCCTGGGATTGACGTATCTCCTGCACAACTTCTCACGGTATAGGAATAACCTGCTTCTCTCGTTCCACAGGAGCTTTGCTGACATAGGTGCATCTTTTTCCAAGGAGGAACCTTCCTGTCTTAACAACTCCTTGATACGGCTGACCACTGGATCGCTGTCCTGAGTCTCTTTCCAGCTGTGATGGGGTAAAGGATTTAACGTTGCACCATACTGCTTTCTGTAGACTCGATGCTCGTGGACTACCCCATTTCGATGGAACGCAGGTAGCTCAATTTCTTCCAGGTCGTCCGATTCTTCCTCCGTGTCAGAGTCATGCGGCATTCGGGACAATGCGTCAGCATTAGCATTCTTTCGGCCTGACCGGTACTTGATAGTAAACTGGTAATTAGACAACCGAGCCATCCAACGCTGCTCCATGGCGCCCAACTTGGCCGTTTCCAGGTGCGTTAGCGGGTTGTTGTCTGTGTACGCCGTGAACTTGTTGGAGGCCAGGTAGTGCTTAAATCTTTCAGTAATGGCCCAGACCAGCGCCAGAAACTCCAGCTTGAAGCTGCTATAATTTTCCGGATTCCTCTCAGTTGGCCTGAGTTTTCTGCTGGCATAAGCGATGACTTTTTCTTGGCCATTCTGCTTCTGACTGAGAACTGCTCCTAAACCTTCATTACTAGCATCGGTGTACAGCAGGAACGGTTGGCTGTAATCAGGATACGTCAAGATCTCATCGCCTGTAAGGATCTCTTTCATCTTTTGGAATGCTTCAGCCTGTTCCTTACCCCAATTGAAGGGAGGATTTCTGCTCTTTAGGGATTGGCCTACTAGGAGGTCCTGTAGAGGCGCTGCCTTCTTCGTGTAATCTTTCACGAACCTTCTGTAGTAACCCGTTAGTCCCAGGAACTGTCGCACTTCCTTGAGGTTCTTCGGCTCCGGCCACTTCTGGATGGCAGTGACTTTCTCTGGGTCCGGCGCTACTCCTTCCGAACTGACGATGTGCCCCAAATATTGTACCTTCTGTTTGAGTAGATGGCATTTTGAGGGTTTCAACTTCATCCCGTACCTGGACAGGGACTCAAATACTTCTGCCAGGTGCTTCAGATGGTCCTCATATGTCTTAGAGTACACGATGACGTCGTCTAAGTATAGCAGCACGGTTTCAAAATTGAGATGTCCCAGGCAGTTCTCCATCACTCTCTGAAATGTTCCTGGGGCACTGCTGAGCCCAAACGGCATTCTGTCGAACTCACAGAGCCCCATTGGGGTGGTGAAAGCCGTTTTCTCACGATCCTCCTCAGCCACAGCCACTTGCCAGTATCCACTAGTCAGATCAAGGGTAGAAAAGTAGTTAGCCGTTTTCAGAGCAGCTAATGACTCCTCTATACGTGGTAACGGGTATGCATCCTTGTGTGTTATGCGGTTCACCTGCCTGTAATCCACACACATTCTCAAGCTACCATCTTTCTTTCTAACCAGGACTAGAGGTGCTGCCCAGGGACTACAACTATCCCTGATTACTCCGGCTTCTTTCATATCTCGCAACATTTCCTTAGCCTTCTGATAATGGGCTGGGGGTATAGGCCTATACCGCTCTTTGATGGGAGGATGACTGCCTGTAGGGATATGATGTTGTACTCCCTTAATTATCCCAAAATCAAGTGGATTCTTGCTAAATACTTGGGCGTACTCTTGCACCACCCGTAATACCCCTTGCTTCTGGTGAGCGGGAGTGGTGTCCGTCCCAACATGGAGTTGCTGACACCATTCCGCCACCTGGGTTGCCGGGTCATTGTCCTCCGCTATTTGGCGGGAGTCTAAGGACTCAGCCGGGAGAATAGAATTATTGTCAACAGCATGTAGTTTAGCAATGGTTGCATAACGGGGTAAGTTTACCTCATCATCTCCCCAGTTGAGAAGCCGTACCGGTACTCTTCCATTCACCACTTCCACTACTCCCTAGCAGTCATAAGTGTAGGTCTATGTTCTGAATGGTGGGGTTCTACTACAGCTTGGTAATTCTGTCCTCTCAGACCTATGGCTGCCCTGCACCAGATTATCATTTCACTCATTGGGGGTATCACAATGGGATTCGAGTCAGTGACCCGTACATTACCAATTTCGCCGTCTGTAAGCTTCGCTTGCTGCTGACACACCAGGGCCCGGATCTCTCTTTGGATTACTCCTTTCTGCCTTGGTCGGGCAATCTCAGCGAGCTGTTGGAGTAAGAACACAACTTCTCCCAAACAATTACTGATAATGTTAGTACCCAAAATTATATTTAAATCGTTCTCCTCATTTACAGTCTTTACTACCAGAAGCCCCTGGTCTTTCAACTCCTCTCTGCCCACTTTCACATCTACACATTTTGTCCCGAGTACTTCTACAGGAAGACCATTAGAAGCATACACGGTAAAGTCAGGGCTCGGGGGTTTAAGACTGTCCATTGACCAGAACTTAGTATATAGGGCATCAGGTATTAGGGTCACCTGAGACCCAGTGTCTAACAATGCCGGAACAGCAATACCATCTAGAATGATAGACAGGTAGGGTCGTCCACCCACATACCTGCGGTTCCAGTCTAGGGGGCCTGACGGGTCTCCTCCTGGGTGTTGGCCCTCGGACCCAGGTTCTGCCCGTTTAAAGGACACTGTGGAGACATATGACCTTTCCGGTTGCATCGGTAACAGGTGATCTCCCGACGAGGAGGGTGTTGATCAGAGGTCGCTCCTGGGGGTGGCGTTGTCCTCCTCCGGGGGGGCGACGTCTTCCTTCTTCTCCGGTTCATCCACGGGACGTCTTCTGGGCAATCAGCTAATAAGATCTTCCCTTCTTCCTCTTTCCGCAGCTGCAGGGCACTCATCACAGCAGCCAGATTTTTAGTCAGCTGGCGCACTCTGAGCGCAGACAGTCCAATTCACTAGGGGGTGTCACCTGCGTTTTGATTTCGGCCACTAGCGAGGAAAAGGGGGTTGCCGCCGGCTCCAGAGTGACTTCACCCTGACAATGTTGGGTTGCCACCTCAGGTTTGCCCAGGGGCCGCAGCCCTTTTATTGCCATGTCCTTTAGGGCATCAAAGGTGGCATCAGGGTGATCTAAAGACCACCAATTCACAGTTCTGCGTTCCGCTTGGGACCTCAGTCCCTGCACAAATTGTTCTTTCAGCATCTTATTTTCATCAATGACACTTATGGTATTAACCTGCTTGAGGGCTCTCAGGGCCCCTTGTAGTCGGCAGGCATAGTCCCTTATGCTGTCACTTGGTTGCTGTGAACAGTTATAGAATGCCATCCGGAGATCTGTTTCGGTGCGATCTTCAAAAATGGCCTGTAACTTTAAGAGGATTGCAGGCACCAACTCCTGGTCCGTGGTAGCCCAAGTCTCCACTTCTCTCTCAGCAGCGCCAGTTAGCTGCCCTATTAATACTGCAGCTTTTTGCCTCTCAGACATAGAGTACATTTCCAGGACACTGCATATCTTCCGTTTGAATCCTGCTAAAGTGCCTGGCTCGCCGCTGTACTGGGGAAGCCATTTCGCCCCAGGCATATATGGAAGCGTTAGTGGCATGAGCGGGACCACCGGACTGAGTGCTGGGCCTGCGCCCCCATCTGGCGCTACAACGCCACGCGGTGCGGAGTCGGGTCCTCCGGCTGGGGCCGCACTGTCGGCCGGTTGTTGCAACATATTAGCGCCCCCTTGGTTAAACGGAGCCTACCGGTTTCAGAAGCTGCTATTTCCCAGGCACAGCAGTAGGAACAGGACCTTCGTCGCAGGCGCTCTGATGTCAGAGCGTCCACTTCCTGTCGCAGGACCTGCCGCTGAGTCAGAGCCGGGGGCGTGTCCAAGACTTTGCGCGCTCCTTCAGGTACGCCCACCTTCTTCTCCAGCGCCTCAGGGTGCGAATATGGCGGCAAATATGGCGGTATTTGGCGCCAAACAATAGCAACAGTCTTTTTCACCAAAACACTCCACAGGCACACAGGGCTCGCAATTCTGCAAGTTTCGGATCCTGTTCGTGACGCCAAGTTGTCTGTGGTTTACCAGAGCAATGGGGTACTCAGAGCCGAGCCCATGGAAGTCTATGGGGTTGTCACAGGTAGCGCTGGCTCGGTCTGTGGCCCTGGCGGTCAGGCGTATGTTGGGGGGAATATTTACAGGGGATAGGTATATATACAGTTCGTGACGCCACCTGTAGTTCTCTGATCACTAAGACCAGCGCTGCTGTAGATCTCTGAGGGGATGGTGAGGCAGCTAGATGTCGGGTCCCCTACAGGTGGGACTCTTCCCTCAGGTCGATAGTTATGGTGGGGTTGTGCAGGGATGCAATCAAATAACTCAGTCTCACACATAGAAGCTTCTTTCCATACCTTTTACTTCAAGTTGTTCAGGCAGGTCCCAGGGAGGCTGTTCGGGATGGATGAATGCACGTAGCGGTAACAGTTGAGCAGGTTACAGGCCTCCTTCTGTTTCCAAATGATGAGTGAGTCCAAGCTTGCCTGTAGCTAAGTTAACTCTATAGTTTTCAGCTTTTTCCACTAGCTGTACTGCCCGGTCAGTTTTGTGATAGAGCCTTATAAGTGGTGAACTAAGTACTTTCTTTTGCCGCGCGCCGGACTCAGAAGTCTTGTTCTCCTGACTCGGTTACGTACTGGCACTCTAAGGGCGGCTTTCTGCAACCTAAGGTCCAGTAAGACTCTGGCTTTTCTATCACTATGCCTGGAGCTATAGTGACGCTTCGGTCCCCAGTGACCGGTGACAATGTGCAGGATAATCCGATCCTTAAGGCACTTCTGAATCCTTCCCACTATGCCCTTCGCCCTGCTTCTGCTTTCAATGTAGCACTGAAGCGTGAAGATAGAAAGTCAGTTTTCTTCCTTGGTCTCACTGAGTAACTCTCAGTTTCCTCAAAGTTCAGACTGAGTAAAAGGTAACTCTGACTAGACTCGGGATGATAACTAGTCATCCGTTATAGACTCCACTTCGTTGAATTGGCAGGAACTAATCTTCTGCTCACGCAGAGCTCTGACAGGAATCCTCACTGTCTGAGAAGAACTAGCCCTGACTGCTCTGTACGATGACAGGAAGCTAGACTGACTCTCTCCTGTGCTACACGTCACTCCCCTATACACCCCTGTGGGTGTGTCTGAAGTATAAGTGAGTGTCAAGCTTTAACTGTTACCTTACTGTGCATTCTCCAGATCTTGTGTGCCTTACATACCAGGGCTACACACAGTCTGTGTGTCAGCAGTGGGGTCCTCCTGGGTCTCCTGCCATAGTGCTTCATTTTATCCAAATATCGACGGAGAGTTCGCACTGACACTGATGCACCCTGAGCTTGCAGGATAGTTTAAATTTCTTTAGAAGTTAATTGGGACTACTTATCCACCATCAATTTTTATCTGACGTCCACGTCCAGGGAGATTATGTACAGTGCCATGAGTTGAAAAACTTCTTGATTATGTTGCACACCGAGGCCAGAGAAACATTAAGATCTCTGGAGATGGACTTGTAACCTTGAGATTGTTGATTGTTTTCTTTTGCTCACACAGACACAAAATGCAAAGATTGAGTCAACTTCTTCCCTTTTATTCTGATTTCAGGTGTGATTTTCATATATCGCACTCCTGTTACTTGCCACAGGGGAGTTTGAATAAGCATAACTTGCTTGAATCAAAGTTGTTTACCCACAATTTTGTTAAGGTGTCAACAATTTTGTCTAGCCCATTGTCAGTGTTTTCTGTGACATTTTCCCTCTGTTTTTTCGTGTGGTTCCAATACACACAAAGAAAATTAAACGTGTGTAACAAAACATGTGTAATTTCAATAATTTTCTGAGACAATTGTTGAAAAATATTAACAATCTCAAGGTTATAAGTCCATCTCCAGAGATCTCAATGTTTCTTTGTCCACGATGTGCATCATAATCAAAACATTTACAAACCATGGAGCTGTAGCTAATCTCCCTGAACATGGACGGCAGAGAAATTGAAAAATATCAACAATCTCAAGGTTATAAGTCCATCTCCAGAGATCTCGATGTTTCTTTGTCCACGATTTGCAACATAATCAAAACGTTTACAAACCATGGAGCTGTAGCTAATCTCCCTGGACGTGGACAGCAGAGAAATTGATGAAAAGTTGCAATGCAATATATTCTACATGGTGGATAAGCAACCCCAATCAAGTTCCAAAGAATTGTTAGCTGTTCTGCAGGCTCAGGGTGCATCAGTGTCAGCACAAACTATCCTTCAAAATTTGAGTGCAATGCAGAGCACCCATCAGATTATCTAAAGCTAATAGTGAATTAAGGTTTACAAGAGATGTCAAAAGCAATAAGAAATGATTTTGGGGTATGTCAAAAGTAAAAGAAAAATTAAGGATGCTATAGGATTTTTACAGGATGAAAATGGTAAGGGGTAAAAAATGATGATGAGAAGACCAAACTTTAAATTCCAATTTTACATCTATTTTCTCTCAGAAAGTAAATGTAACATCAACTGAGCTTCACTGTAATATTGAAAGACTAGAAGAATCCTCAGAGAGATAGTGAGTGAACACTTAGCCAACATAAATGAATTCAAGTCTCTGGGTCCAGATGAATGACATACTAGCGTACTGAAGGAGATAGCAGAAGAAATTATTGAACCATTCTCCTTAATCTTTGAAAATTCTTGGAGAACAGAAGTCCCAGAAGACTGGAGAAAATTAAATGTTGTCCCTATCTTCAAAAATGGGAAGAAGGTGGACCAAGGGAACTATAGGCCAGTGAGCCTGACTTCTATACCAGTAAATATCTTTGAACAAATTATTAAACGACATGTATTCGAGTACTTTTATGAGAATTAAGTGATTAACCAGAGCCAGCATGCATTTGTAACTAACAAATTATGTCAGACTAACTTAATTTCCTTCTATTACAGAATCACTGACTGGGTGGATCAGGGGAACGCAGTAGCTATACAGCTCTGGCAAAAATTAAGAGACCACTTTCAAATGTTCATTTTGTCAGATTTTTCTCTTTATAGGTATACCTTTGAGTAAAATGTAAATTGTTCTTTTAGTCTATAAACTTCTGACAACATGTCTCTGAATTTCCAAGCAATGAATTTTGTATTTTTTTTCTGACAAAGAAAAATGGTCAAAATTAAAAAAAAAAACAGTGCTTTCAGACCTCAAATAATGCAAAGAAAACAAGTTCATAATCATTTAGAAACAACAATACTAATGTTTTAACTCAGGAAGAGTTCTGAAATCAATATTTTGTGGAATAACCATGATTTTTAAAAACAGCTTCCATGCGTCTTGGCATGCTTTCCACCAGTCTTTCACACTTCTTCTGGCGCAAAAATTTTAGCAGTTCTTCTTTGTTTGATGGCTTGTGACTATTCATCATCCTCTTGATTACATTCCAGAGGTTTTCAATGGGGTTCAGGTCTGGATAAGGGGCTGCCCATGACAGGGTTTTGATGTGGTGGTCTCTTAATTTTTTCGAGAGCTGTAGTATGTCTTGACTTCAGCAAAGCATTTGACAAAGTATCTCATATCATCCTTATTGAAAAAATGATCAACTATGGAATGGCCAAGGCAAATGTTAGGTGGATTCATAACTGGCTCTGTGATCAGACCCAAAGAGTGGTCATAAATGGTTGCACATCCAGTTGGAAGAATATCTCAAGTGTGGTACAATAGAGCTTTGTTCTGGGTCCTGTGTTCTGCAACATCTTTATCAATGATTTAGATGAAGGAATTGAGGGTAAACTGATTAAATTTGCTGATACTAGAGAATAAAGAGAGAGGATTCAAAAGATCTAAACACACTGGAACAGTGGCCAGTAACTAAGGGCCCCGCCACACATAGCGACACCCCAGCGATCCCGACAACGATATGCACTTGTCAGGATCGCTGGTGTGTCGCTACATGATTGCTGCTGAGCTGCCAAAAAGGCAGCGATCAGGACAGCGACACTGCGGGTAACGTTGCTTAGTTACCCGCAGTGTACGCTGGATACCAGCCCGCTGGTGCAGGGAGCTGGTAACCAAGGTACACATTAGGTTTCCAGGTGCTGCGCGGCACCTGGAAACCCGATGTGCACCTTGGTTACCAGCTCCCCTGCAGCAGCGCACTGGTATCCAACGTACACATCGGGTTTCCAGGCGCCGCCCGGTGCCTGGAAACCCGATGAGTACCTTGGTTACCAGCTGATCGCTGGTCTCCTACCTGCCACACGCAGCGATGCGTGCTGGCCAGCAGGAGACCAACGATCAAAAAGATGTCCAGGACATTCAGCGACGATCAGCGATACCGGGCAGGGGGCTGATCATCGCTGAATGTCACACACAGCGATATCACTGGGGAAATCGCTGTTGCGTCACAAAACTAGTGACTCAGCAGCGATCTCGTTAGTGAGATCGCTGTGTGTGACGGGGGCTTAACAGAATGGGTTTTAACAGGTGGAAAAGCAAAGTCTTACATCTGTGCAATAAAAATGAAAGAGGCATATACAGAATGGGAAGAATAGGGCTAAGAGACACCACATGTGAAAAATACTTGGAATACTAATAGATCACAGACTGAGCATGAGTTAATAGTGTGTGATGCAGCAGCAACAAAGGCAAAAACAATTCTGGGTTGCATTAACAAAAGCATACAGTCTAGATCACATGAAATAAATATCCCTCTCTATTCCTCTTTGGTCAGACCTTATCTGGAATACTGTGTCCAGTTCTGGGAACCACATTTTAAAAAAGACATGAACAAACTGGAGCAAGTTCAGAGAAGAGCAACCAGAATGGTGACTGGTCTGCAAATAATGTCCTATGAGGAATGGTTAGAGGATTTGGAAATGTTTAGTTTGCAAAAGAGAAGACTGAGAGGAGACTTAATATCTGTCTACAAATATCTCAAGGGCTGTCACACTGTAGAGGGATCAGCTTTATTCTCATTTGCACAAAGAAAGACTAGAAGCAATGAGATGAAACTGAAAGGGAGAAGATACAAATGAGATATTAGAAAAAACGTATTGACAGTAAGGGTGATCAACGAGTGGAACTTGCTGCCACGAGAGTTGGTGAGTTCTCCTTCAATGGAAGTCTTCAAACAGAGGCTGGACAAACATCTGTCTAAGTTGATTTAGTGAATTCTGCATTGAGCTGGGCGTTGGACCAGATGACCCTGGAGGTCCCTTCCAACTCCACCTTTCTATGATTCTATGAAACGCTACAACAGGAAACCCAGGAGAACCCCACTGCTGACACAGAGACATAAAAAAGCTAGACTGAGGTATCACTGTAATCGTACTGAAGCTTAGAATAATACTGCCTTACCAATTCTGCCACACGCGGAATGGTGCTCTAAAATTTTCTGGTAGATGAGTGCACTGATTTTGATCTTGATAAAACATGGTGGACCTATGTGGCACCCCTGGAATCCGGTTGCCACAGTGACATTGCCTCCTTCACAGGGAGGAACGTCATTCCTGGAAGCAAAGAGGGGGTCCCCTTACCAGGTCTCAGTAGGAAAGAAGTCGAGCAAAACCTGGGGAGTGGAGCTGTGATTAAACTCGCCCCAGAGCTGAGCGCTAGGGACCAGATACCGGAGTCCATGGTTGTGCGGGTACTGAAGTCCCGGCAGCTAAATCCGGAGGGCAGGAGACTGCAGGTCTCCTGGCCCGATCTAATACCCGGCAGCACAGCATCATACCAGAGCCTGGAGCCGACACAAAGGAGCGGCACCTGTGATAGGCTCGAGCTGCCTGCCATGCGGGCAATGGTTTGTTTTTTAAAAAAGGAGAGAGAGACAGTTAGCAGCAGGAGGGTGAGCTGTTAGGCAGAGAGGAAAAAAAGGGAGGACAGCGCAGAAGGAAGGGCTCCGTACCTACCTGGCCAGGTGTATCAAAAATTGCTTCCAGGCTGCCTGGCTCTCCATCACGATCTGTTACCAGTTCCCCGGTCTGTACTATCAAACGTCAAGTAAAGGAAAAGAAAACTACAGTCCTTGTGTCCTCCAGTGATCTCTTGCGCCCTGAGTCCTGCACCACAAGGTACACGAAGCCTGACATAAACAGAACTGGTAGCCCTAGGGCCCCACTCCACCTGTGGGGAGCAGAACCATCCCAGCTGCGTCACCATCAGCCCCAGCGGTCTCCTTTAGAAGCGTCGGCCATCTGTTGCCGGGCCCCCAGGTGGCATCACATTAAGTCCCATATACATATTCCCCATTTTACGGCACAGCCAGGGCCACAGAGTCGGGTCACTGCTCCGCGACATCCTCAAAGAACTGTACGACCCGGTTCCGAGTACCCCAGGGCCCTGGTGGGCATGACACCTACACCATGACTGATTGTGGAAACTTCACACTAGACCTCAAGCAGCTTGGATTGTTTACCTGTCTATTCTTCCTCCAGACTCTGGGACCTTGATTTCCAGATGAAATGCAAAATTTACTTTAATCTGAAAACACCTTGGACTACTGAGCAGCAGTCCAATTCTTTTTCTCCTTGGCCCAGGTAAGACACTTCTGGCATTGTTTATTGATCATGTGTGGTTTGACACAAGGAATGCGACACTTGTAGCCCATGTCCTTGATACGTCTGTGTGTGGTGGTCTTGAAGCAATGACTCCAGGAGCAGTCCATTACTTATGAAAGTCCCCCAAATTTTTGAATGACCTTTCCTTAACAATCCTTTCAAGGCTGTGGTTATCCTGATTGCCTGTACACCTTTTCTACCACACTTTTTCCTTCCACTCAACTTTCCATTAATATGCTTGGATACAGCACTCTGTGAACAGCCAGTTTCTTTAGCAATGTCCTTTTGTGGATTACCCTCCTTGTGGAGTGTGTCAATGACTGCCTTCTGGACATCTGTCAAGTCAACAGTCTTCCCCATGATTGTGGAGCCTACTTAAACAGACTAAGGGACCTTTTTAAATGCTTAGGAAGCCTTTGCAGGTGTTTTTGTTAATTATTCTAATTTACTGAGATAATGTCTTTTGGGTTTTCATTGGCTTTAAGTCATATAACCATCAACATTAACAAACATAACACTTGAAATAGATCACTCTGTTGGTAATGACGCTATATATAATAAATGAGTTTCACTTTTGTAATGAAGAACTGAAATAAATTAACTTTTTGATGATATTCTAATTTTCTGAGACGCACCTGTATATATTTATGTAAGTTGGCATTTCAAAAAAGTTATATTGTTTTCCATAATAAATCAATAATAATTGCTGTGGACCAGTATTTTGTATTTAATTAGTAATTCTAAATGTCATTTTACCACAGTGACAAGCTGATATGATGTTTGTAATGGCAGAATTTCAGCGTTTTATAAATTGGTAAATTGATATGATAATTAACATGAGCACACTTAGGTCATGGGTAAAAATGTGCTAATGAAGAAGAACGTTTGTTTTCATTGCTTTCAGCAGATTCTGTCAGCAGAGTTTGATGATTCAGATTTGTTTTTAATTATGGAGCCAACATCAGTTTTTTACCTTGCAATTTCATGGTAACAGTGTTTGCTTTCCTGTCAGACAAACAAACATAGTCCTGACCTTAAGACTTAATAGGGAACATGCCGTGCCGTGCTATAATTCTGGTTTCATCAGCCCAGCCTTAGCTTTTTCTACACCTCCTAAGATTCCATAAATGAGCTGGTGTGAATGTTCTCCTGGACATTTATGTGACCTGATGTGGATCCCTGATGCTTTCACTGCCTACATGAAATTCTATAATCTCACTGAGATACACTTTAAAATGCTAAAGTATTCGCTTGTGCACCCTTTTGTAGCATTGTAGTTATCTGTGATTTCTATATATCCCAGACATACCGTAACCTAAATCTGCTCCAGAGTTCCTGACCACGTCCGCTTATCATTAATCCTCTAGATTTCTGATTCGGTACCTTTCATTTGGATTCTGAGAGCATGCATAATATCATTTTGTTTCATGTTATCGTTCCTTTTAATTTTAAATTGAATTTTACTTGCGCTGAACTTCTGATACAAAAATTCCAAGTAAAATTCTGGATGCCTTCAGAAACCTCTAGGGGTAACTGTATATTATTCTATCACTTAGTTCAATGTACATACAAAATGGTCTCAGTTCTTTAGCGCCTCCTGTTGTGTCTTCAGGTAGCTTGTACTTTACCATTTAGCTCCATGACTATGTAAGAATGTGCAGCTCTGTACAATCAAATGGAGCTTCAACTGCTATATGCACTTTCATTTATTTATACAGTACCTCACAAAAGTGAGTACACATCTTTGTAAATATTTTCTTATACTTTTTCAAGGGACAACACTAACAATATTCACAGCTCAACACACAGCCATTAATGTTTAAATCACTGGAAACAAAAGTTGGTAAACCCCTAAGTGAAAATTGTCAAATTGTGCCCAATTATCCATTTTCCCTTTCATGCGTCATGTGACTCATTAGTGTTACATGGTCTCAGGTGTGAATGGGGAGCAGGTATGGTAAATTTGGTGTTTTCACTCTCACATTCTCTTATGCTGATCATTGGAAGTTCAAATGTTCATAAAGATGGCCTAGGCCAGTGTTCCCCAACTCCGGTCCTCAGGAGCCACCAACAGTTCATGTTTTCAGAATTTCCTTAGTATTGCAAGGTGATGGAATTATCCCCTGTGCAATACTGAGGAAATCCTGAAAAAATGACCTGTACCGGAGTTGGGGAACACTGGCCTAGGCTAAAAGAAGATTGCCAAAACGCTGAAACTGCACTGTACCACAGTTGCCAAGACCATACAGTGGTTTAACAAGACAGGTTCCACCCAGAACTTGCCTCACCATGGTCAACCAAACAAGTTAGGCGCACGTGCTCATCGTCATATCAAGAGGTTGTGGCTTCAAAATATACATAAGAGTGCTGCAAGCATTGCTGTAGAGATTAAAGGGAGAGGTCAGCCTGTCAGTGCTCATACCATATGCTGCACACTGCATCAAATTGGTTAGCATGGCTGTCATCTCAAAAAGGAAGCCTCTTCTAAAGATGTTGCATAAGAAAGCTCACAAACCCTTTGCTGAAGACAATCAGACTAAGGACATAGATTATTAGAGTACTGCCAGCTGTGGGGAGCTACAGTTCATTGAGGGAACCATGCAAATAGTCTCTTCAGAGAGGAAGAAGACTAGAACTCTAGTGCCACCTATTGGAAGTAGCAATCCTAAAAGTCAATGTCGAACTTTTAAGGAGCCTTGTTACATGACTTAGGATAAAAGCCAAACTAGAATCTCAATTTGCAGACACTGTGTTTCAGGGTACTGCCCCTCGTCGGTGCAAAGTGTGAGATCTGGTTTGGCTGTGTGAGAAGCATCTGACCATGATCCAAGTAGTAACGTTTCTCCTTGTGAAGAGTGACATGTTAAGCATGCCGAGATGAGGAGACTTAAAGCCGCAATGCTCCTCTGGGAAATATGCAAATAGTCTCTTCAGAGAGGAAGAGGACTAGAACTCTAGTGCCACCTATTGGTAGTAGAACCTCGATGATGTCACTGCTGGTCACTGAGGCTGTGCTCGCAGCAGCTCATTCCTTAGAGGTTTTCAGCCTGGACCGTCGCATCTTGGCACCATCCAGGTTGAAAACTGTTTATGCCTCTAAGATTGGAAGCGAGAGGCTGCAGGAAGAATATTACTTCATTTTCTCCTTGGAGCCGCTGTTACAAAAGGCAGCAATAATTTGAAATGCTAGCTACCTGTCAATTACGTCACAGGTAAATAGTGTTTCTGGAAGTGACAGTCTTTTTCAAATTAAATCTCCACTTTTGGACACAGTTCAGATTCAGAGCAAATGTTTAGATTTGGTGCAAGTTTTTATTTGATTCCAGTTACTTAACAGTGGTGTATTGTGGGATCGTAAATAATTATTACACAATTCAAACTAAGTTACATGTAAATATCTACAGAATGCATATTAAAAGTAGATGGGGTGAAATTTTACTTTTACTTTGGATGTTAACAGAAAAGAAAACAATTTTGATTCAGAATTGTGTTATCATCAGCACATTGTACCTGCAGAGGACTCACTAATCTAAGCAGTTGCATATTAGAATTCTCCCCCCCTCTTAGATATACACACACTCTAGCATGTTGTTCATTTGCATTGTCCACCATGGTGTAGATAGTCTGTGTTAGCCAACCATAAAAAAGAATATGAATATAACATATAAATCGGACAGAAATACACGGTTATTACATAATTTTGAAAGTATTAGTTCTAAATAATAGAACCATATAGTTAATAAATAACAAACATTATCCTTTACAATTACTGAGAAGAGTCCCCTATACCAAGACCAATATTCTAATAATACAACAGACAAGAAACAAATAATGACTCCATACCATAAGTTATGGCTGAAAGTGTTGGCGCCCTTGAAGTTGTTCTAGAAAACGCAATATTTCTCCCAGAAAATTATTACAATTGCATATGTTTTATTATACACATGTTTATTACCTTTGTATGTATAGGACAACATAAAAAACAGAGGAAAAAAAGGCAAGTTGGAAATAATTTCACACAGAATCCCCCAAATGGGTCAGACAAAATTGGTGGCACCCTCAACTTAATATTTGGTTGCACACCTTTTGGAATAAATAACTGCAATCAATTGCTTCCTTTAACCATCAACAAGCTTCTTACACCAGCCAACTGGAATGTTGGACCACTCTTTTTTGCAAACTGCTCCAGTTCTCTTCTACTTGAAGGGTTCGTTCTCCCAACAGCAATTTTAAAATCTCTCCACAGGTGTTCAATGGGATTTAAATCTGGACTTATTGCTGGCCACTTCAAACTCTCCAGAACTGTGCTTCCATCCATTTCTGGGCACTTCTTAAAGTATGTTTGGGGCCATTGTCCTGATGGGAGACCCATGACCTAGGACTCAAACCCAGCTTTCTGACACTGGGCACTGCATTGCGACCCAAAATCCTTTGGTAATCTTCAGATTTCATGATGCGTTGCACATAGTCAAGGCATCCAGTGCCAAAGACAGCAAAACAGCCCCAAAACATCTTTGAACCTCCACCAAATTTGACTGAATGTACTGTGTTCTTTACTTTGCAGGCCTCATTCGATTTTCAGTAAACAGTAGAAAGATGTGCTTTACCAAAAAGCTCAATTTGTTCTCATCTGTCCACAAGACGCTTTCCCAGTACATTTTGGCAAACAGCAGTCTAACTTTTTTATGTCTCTGTGTCAGCAGTGGGGTCCTCCTGGGTCTCCTACCATAGCGTTTCATTTCATTCAAATGTTGACGGATAGTTCCCACTGACATTGATGCAACCTGACCTTGCATGACAGCTTGTATTTCATTTGAACTTAATTGGGGCTGCTTATCCACCATCTGGACTACACTGTGTCGCAACTTTCATCAATTTTTCTCTGCCGTCCACGTCCAGGGAGATTAGCTACAGTAACATTGGTTGTAAACTTCTTGATTATGTTGCTCACTGTGAACAAAGAAACCTCTAGATCTCTGGAAATGGGCTTGTAACCTTGAGTTTGTTGATATTATTCAAGTACTCAGACAGTTCTTTTCTCCTCTTTCTGTTCTCCGTGATTAGTGTGGCACACACAGACACACAATGCAAAGATTAAGTCAACCTCTCCCTTTTTTTTATCTGGTTTCAGGTGTGATTTTCATATGGCCTACATACAAGTAAATTTGAATGAGCATCACATGTTTGAAACAAAATTGTTTAATCACAATTTTGGAAAGGTGCCAACAATTTTGTCCTGCCCATTTTGGGGGTTTGTGTGAAATTATGTCCAATTTACCTCTTTTTCTCTGTTTTTTTGTGTTGTTTCAATTCACACACAGGAAATAAACTTGTGTTTAATAGAACATGTGTAATTACAATAATTTTCTGGGAAAAATACTTAATTTTTTGGAACAATTTCAAGAGTGCCAACACTTTTGGCCATGGCTGTATATTATCTATAGCTATATCTATATCATCTATAGCTGATCACTTCTAAAGCACCCCACATATTTTCCAGTAACAGTACCTCCCCTTTGTTCCACAGTATTGTACCACAAAAAAAGAAATACTACGGGTTCACCATATAGTAGTAATGTGTATGTCACTTGTGTGCCCAAATACGGTATAATTGCCTTCTCTGTGGCACCCATACTATAGCACTGAACATCTATTATTGCCCCTGACAAGTGTAACATCACTCTTTGTGGCTTTGATATAGTAGTGATATTCACCTATATAGCCCCATACATTAACAATGTCCTCCATGTGGCACCTAAATAATAATAATATCCCTCAAATGTGGCCCTCATAAATTAATAATGCCCCCATGGGTGGCCCCCATATAGTAATAATATTCCCAATTCTGGCCCCCAAAAATGTCCCTTTATGTGGCCCGCATATCGCAATTATGTCCTCCAATACAGGCTCCCATACTGGAATACTGTCCCTTAATTTTGACTCCCATAAGTTTTGCCCCTTTACACAGCCCTCATATAGTAACAATGGTCCTCAATTCTGGCCCTACTGCTATTAAAAAACAAACAAACACAATCTCTCACCTGTCCCCGCTCCCAGACCTCCTTTCATATTCCTTCTCTCCCAGGTGGCTTTCTGCCCCGCACTTACTCTACAACTACAGCCCTGTCAAAGGCCTGCAGATGTAGAGCATGCCGGTTTCACGTCACAGGCGGTATGAAGATGACACCCTGGCACCAGGTCACAGGCCCCGCCTCCAGGTCACAGGCCCGCCTCACGTCATTACGCTGAAATGTTCTGCATCTACAGGGCTCTGGTAGGTCTGTGCCTATAGAGTAAGTGAATGGTGGAGAGTCAGTGGCTCTCTGCTCAGCAATTGTTTGTATTTTCTCTGGCCCAGATGGACCCCTCTAACTCATGGCCCCCACATTACCTACAAACGTGATTATTATGCCCCTGAATATAAGATAATTATACAAACTCCATGAACCCCGGCTAAATTCTTCAACATAGACCTGAGTTCTGCAAGCAAGCACTGGTAAATGTCACAAGATAAAAATAAGTACAATTTTACGAACATCATTTTGACTACACAATACCAAACGTGTCCATGAAATGTGTTATAGTGTGTTCATCACTAATTGTTTCCTTATGCTTTGAGATTTTTCCATGCATCTGTCAAACATGCTTATTCCCATACATGTTAGATGCATAACATCCCATGTAGTTTATGTCCTATACAGGCTGAGCGCTGATAATTGGCTTCTACAAGAATTGGGGAAAAGAAATATTAAAATATATTTTTTTCCCTTCTATGGATATAGAAAGATTTGCATTTGGTTTGTCCTACCTCCAATGTGTTTGGTCTGAGCACTAGGAACAAAAACATTGTTGAAAGTTAATATTGTGAGTCAAATGCTCTCTCCGATTTCTCCATCCCCCTCACTTAGAGGCAATAAAGACGCTCCAGATGTTTTTCATTATTGCTCTGTGGATGTATAATCCCTGGGCTTGCCAGCTTCCACAAATTCCAATGTGTTTTCTTTTCTTTTTTTACTTGAAATAGGAAATGGCTTATTCTGTTGGTTCATTTAATGTTCATAAAATAACTGTACATTTTTGCTATTCCCAGATCTAGACTAGGATCACATAGTAACGGTAACGAGTATTTGTTATGGGTATGTATTTGTTTAATTGTGTTAATTTCTCAAACCTATTGTGTCACGTAGGATGTAAAGTATATATACAAAGACAGGAATAACATTCCCAGAAGAATAGTTACTCATAAAACTTGGAATTCACATGTAGAAAGAAATACAAGACAGAATTTATCTCTAAAAGAATTTGTAGCATAACTAGAAAAAAGGGAGTGTATGTTCTAGTTTCCTATAATAAGGCAGCACAATGGCTCAGTGGTTAGTACTGTTGCTTCATAGCGCTGGGGTCCTGGGTTCAAATATCACCAAGGACAACATCTGCAAGGCGTTTGGATGTTCTCCCCATGATGATGTCTGTTTTCTCTGGGTTCTCCGGTTTCTTCCCACATTCCAAAGACATACTGACAGGGAATTTGGATTGTGAGGCCCAATGGGGACAGCGATGATAATGTCTGTAAAGCGCTGTGGAATTAATCTCACTATGTAAAATAGTTAAATTAAAAAAAGTATAGGTGGCTTCATTAATATAGATTTGACTGATAGGCAACCCACATCATGCTTTTTAATTCACCTATTGATGAAATACATGAAAAACTTTGTTGTCATTTCGTTTTATTTGAAACTTCAGTAGATTGTTATATTGAGAAAATCCCCCTTTAACATTTTAATAAGTCAGATTTTTAGGGATTTTAGAAAAATTGACACTAGGTAGGAACTAATAGCAATTACTTATCCCTTGAATTGAAGGTAATAATGTCTTACCCGTCTGTTACCTGACTGCTGCAGACAGTAACTATCATCAGCTGTCAGAAGTGATTTATAAAAATGTCACCGCTAAGAAAAATAATTGGACTCAGTGGTAAGGTGACTATAGAATAGGATGTCATTGTTTGTGGTACTGGGGGTTTCATAGAGAAAGATTAAAATCCATCACACATTTCCAGGTAGGGCACATTCACCCCCGTCCCCACACATTTCAGAACATCTAGGACAAGAGCCTAAACTTCAAACTCTTTGAAATAGACCTCATGGACATATAGGGCAGAGAGTAAATTACACATTGCTCGGAAATGAGAAAAACGTATTAAAGCATCATTTGAAGATGGGACTCCCTGCTGTCGACAAAAGGTTGAAACAGAATATCTATTGTGGTAAGAGTTATAGAGTATAAAATTTGCATATTCAAGAAGCAGGGGCTCCTTTGTTCCAGGGAGGAGAACTGTGTTCTCCAGGATGAGCTTCCGTTCATGAAAGAATCTGTGGTAGCCAGCCTGGCTCCATTTTCCAGATAGGAATATCGGGTTCTGTATCAATCCAATATTGATGGAATATACGTTTTCAGCTCCAGGACCAAGAAGGGAAGAAAATGCATAATTTTTCATTACTGTGTGGCTAGATATCTGACAATAGCCATGTCATGTTTTCTATCTATGAACAGATAAAGTTGTGGTAGCAAAGATGACGGTAATACCTTCCGCCTGTGACCCCCAGGGGCGAAGATATCCTGGAAGTTGTGAATCTCATAATTTTTTTAAACTGAAGCCACATCCTATGACCAGCCCTGCTACGAGTCCCCAGAGTGGAGGTATCTTGTGTTAACAAAAGGCAAGTGCCAAATTTTAGTCCTTGTTAGTTCTTGGAGGTGCATCTGTCCGCCTGCCCATATCCTTTCAAGAGTACATCCCTCCATAAATCTGAAGCCATTGCAGTGACATTAGGGTTAGTAATTTTCTTTTATTTATCCTTTTATTTTATGTAGTTGTAAATGCTGTATTGTTTTGTACACTTTGTAAAATCTGTTGCATATTTTTATAAATATTGCCTATCTTTCTGGATTAAATTTAAAATTTAATAATTCTGTTCCTCTTGCTCTGTAAACCGCACCCCGAAGCCATAAACTACCTGTAATGGGTGTCCAATCGGCCTCTAAAACGATTGGTGGTGGTAATTATCTTTCTTTTGTTATTGTGGAGTTGGCAGTGACATTACTGAGGTATATATTCCATGTATTGAAATCTGTTGTATATATACACAATACTCTCACTGTGAGTTCCCCAATAGTCGGCCTAGTAGTGGAAACAACCGCGGCCTTCTCTGTTAATGTCAATTGCTTAGTTGTCCTGGAGGTAGGGGGAAGCAGAGGGCTGTTTGTGACAAGGGGTATCCAGTTGAGCAGCAGCACTGGAGTCGCAGTGTTATTTAAGGGTTTAAACAGAACCTTTCATTATAATCATTTTTTTTAAATGCCAATGTTCTGAATTTGTCATGATTTTCTATTTATTCCAGCTCTTCTCCCTTTCTGAGATATGAACCCCTCTTCTTTTTATGTAAATCTGGTTTTGTTAGCCAAAGGGGCTTGTTCCTTAAGAAGACTCCCACTTGGCTAACAAACTTGGATTTACCTACATTGAATGGGGCCAAATTTCAGGGACAAAAAGTCCAAGGAGCAAATTATTAACATTAAGATAGAAAAATATTTAGAGGTGAGAGTCCTCAGTGGTTGATACCTTTTAATGCTAACTGAAAAGATGGTAACAAATTGCAAGCTTTCGAGACTACTCAGGTCTCTTCATCAGGCTAAACTAATACAAAATCTGAAGAATCACATACCGTACATACTCGTGTATAAGCCGACCCGTGTATAAGCCGACCCCCTAATTTTGCCACAAAAAACTGGGAAAACTTATTGACTCGTGTATAAGCCGGGTGTATAAACTGCCCTCCTGCTCTGTGCTGCCCCCGTCCTGCTCCTTGCTCCCCCATCCAGCTCTGTGCTCCCCCATTCTCCTCTGTACTCCCCCCCTCCTGCTCCGTCCTCCGCTGTGCTCCCCCATTCCTTCTCCGTCCTCCTGTGCCCCCACCGTCCTGCTCCGTGCTCCTCTGTGCCCTCCATCCTCTCCCCCCATCCTGCTCCGTGCTCCTCTGTGCCCTCCATCCTCCCCCCGTCCTGCTCTGTGCTCATTGCCCTCCTCCATGTTCCCCCCGTCCTCCGTTCTCCCCCGTCCTCCTCCATGCTTCCCCCGTCCTCCGTTCTCCCCCCCGTCCTGCTCATTGCTTCCCCCGTCCTCCGTTCTCCCCCCGTCCTCCTCCATGCTTCCCCCGTCCACCGTTCTCCCCCCCGTCCTGCTCCGTGCTCCTTGTCCTCTCCTCCATCATACTCACCCCTCCCCGTGCCATCGCTGAACGTCCCTGCAATCCTGCGTTCTCCCCGGCTTCCTGCAGCTCTCCCCGGCTTCCTGCAGCTCTCCAGCGCTGAGCGGTGACGTAATACCGCTCATTAAGGCCATGAATATGGACGCCACGCCTATGGGAGTGGCGTCGCGTCCATATTACATGACCTTAATGAGCGGGTATTACATCACCGCTCAGTGCTGGAGAGCTGCAGGAAGCCGGGAGAACGCAGGATTGCAGGGACGTTCAGCGATGGCACGGGGAGGGGTGAGTATGATGTCCCAGCCACCGGCTCCTGCCGCGGCATCCCCTCCCCGCTGGTTTCTGCCCTATGACTCGTGTATAAGCCGAGGGGCATTTTCAGCACGAAAAAAGGTGCTGAAAATCTCGGCTTATACACGGTATTTATACACAACACAGCACAGAAACAATGCAATAGGTAAGACAAGTGATGTAAAGCAGAACTGTCATTATGGGAGATAGAGATGGACATAAATATTGGAACAGTTCATAGATAAGGAGTGTGAAAGTTTTATTGCCCTCTGATTGGGGTCTGGTAATGTTTTGTGATGTTTTCACAGGGTCTTTGGAGTAAATTCCTTAATTGATGTAAAAAGTCATAAATCCGTGTGACAGGTTCATTCCAGCATTAAGAGTGTCAAAGGTCACCATCAGTTTGTATTCGCAAACTCTCCTCTGTCTCTGAGATGTGAAGTTACCTTTCAATACAAGTAATTTCATATTCCACATGCTATGAACATGGGAAGAAAAATGTTTTGCCACAGGTAAATCCATTCTTTTTTCTCTTATTGTGTGGCGATGAGAATTCATCCTTGTTCTCAGTTTTTGCCAGGTCTCTCCCACATACAGACCCCCAGTTGGACATTTAGTATAACATTAATATTAATAACATTTAGTATAACATTAATATATACATATTGATGGAAAGTAATTTGATTTTTAATAACTATTTTGTAACATTCCCTTACTTAGCTATTATTTTATAAAATCCAGACAACTTTATTATTCTAAAGCAAATTTCTTTACCATGACTAAAATCAGCACATAAAAGACAAACAATGAAGACACTAACAGCTTTATATCAATGAAAGACAACCTCAATATGTAAATGCTAAGGAAGCAAACATGAAGATGAACATCCTTAATTTACTTCTTCCCCAATATCTAAACCATTGCTCAAGTGAAGCATGTTAAAAGTTCTTTGTTCCCACCCACTCATGAGGTCAGATTGCTGAACAAGCTCATTCCTCTGCACAAGGAGAACAATATTTCATTTGTGTAACAGCTGGAGAATTTATGAAAGGGGAAGTACATTCTAGAAATCCTGGCAAAGAGAAAAATAAAATCTGCGTGTTTCATGTGGCCTCATTTCCATTACAAACTGTGAGTCCATCTACATTGAAATCTTCATATACAAGTCATTTAAGTTAAAGAGGGACAGAAAAAAACTAGTTATTGTGTTTTTATTGCGGAGAGAACATTAGAGAACATTCCATTTAAAACTAATGGAACGGTTTCCTATTTATATGGTTGTCCTGGGCCGCATGTGAACTCGCTAAAAAATGTATTAAAAAAATGGTGTAGTATCGGCCTGTGTAAAGACAACATAATGATGAACTAAAAGAAGAGTAAACAAGTGGGACATCCTCTATAGGCATTGAAGGCATGTAAGTTGGATATGCTAGTGGTCCAACTACCGTACTATGACCTCAACAAATCAAGAAGGACGATTGCACAGTCACTCTAAGTTATAGTAAGTGGGAGGAACAGAAAAGGTCAAGAGAATCTAATTGATGGGTTTGCATATGTCTTGATTGTATAGGAAGGCAGAGGAGACTGGGCATCTCTTTTTTCAGGATTAGTGGTGGTCCCCAGCAGTCCAATCTTCACTAATCAGAATTTTTTTGAAAAATCACTATGCCTCTATTAGAGATGAATAAAAAGATTCAAACTTCCAGTCTGGTCCTCCAGGGCAGCTGGCAATTCTCTGCATTTCTGGGGGTCTCCACCATATACCATGCCTTTGCTAGTCACTGCACAACCCATGGGAAGAATGTTGTCTGTCATTCCCAGCAGCCTGCCATCATTCCATGCCATGTTGTCATCAGGATGTTGTGATGTTCTGAAATTGTAATAGCTTTATGTGCTTTGAGCCATGAGTGGCTGTTTGTGGTCTGCATTTGTCTAATGCCCTTCCGTTTATTAAAATGCCCTGAGTCAAGATTGCAATAGTAAATCGTCCTGTTTATCTCGTCTGACCCAAGGATTTGTATCAAAGAGTGGAGGAATCATTGGATCATTGAATTTATAGTCTTTGTCCTGTGCCAAAGGCTAAACTAACCTGACAAACCAACATATCAAATGTATATTTATGGGTTTTAAATCAGCAAAATCCCTTTGGTTGTTATATAAAGCAAAAATCTAACAATGCACCGCTATGTTCTAAAAACTTACTAGTGTTCATCCACTGATATAATTGTGCTTTTATTGCTTGAAGTACATTCTAATAAAATACTTACTGAGCATTTTTATGTAAATCATTTGTTCAACTAGCCTCACAATATTGGAATTAGTCCTATAAATGCTTGTCAGTTCTCATTCTTCATTCAGCTTCCTGACCCTGATCAGTAAGGGGCAATACAAGAATGAAGGGGTTACATGAATCCACTAGAGAAAGAATATTGCTGATGTCAGTATAGATATGAATATTTAATCAGTTACAGTTTTTACTGTACAATTCACAAAAATGTACAACTCCAATTCCAAAAAAAAGTTTGGAGACTGTAAAACTTAAAGAAAACACTAATGCCATGATTTGGAAATCTCCTATAACCATATTTTATTCACAACAAAACATAGTCCACAGATCAGAAGTTGGAAGTTAGATATTTTTCCATTTTATTTGAAAAAATTAACTCTTTTAGAAACTGTTGGCAGCAACACATCTCAAAAAAGTTGAGACTTCTACAAAGCTATGAGGCTGTGATGGATGCAGTATGTGGTTTAGCATTGTATGGCTGAAATGCCTTCACCCAAATTGATCTGGTCTGGATGGGAGCATATATTGTTCAAAACTTCTATACAATGTTCAGCTTCCATTGCCATAAGCATTAACGCATCTCCATGCTATCAGAGATGCAGGTGTTAGGGTCTGCGGAACGCACCAAATATATGATGTGGAGAGGTGCATTCGCAGCCCGGGGTCCACCGTGCAGGCGGAGCCTCCTGCTAGTAAAATGGCGCAAGAAGCGAACTCTGTTATCCCGCAGAGTCGCCAAAATAAACACCGCAATGCGCTGTGGCAATATGTGCGAACTCTGTTATTTCACAGAGCCGCTAGGAATGCCGCAGCGCTATATGGCGATGTGTGCGAACTCACTAAACACAACTGAGTCGCAAAATAAACACGCTAGGGCGCTGTCTAGCGTTGAAAGCGAACCCTGTTACGTCACAGAGCCGCTGAGACAAACTTCTGTGTCCTGTCAGGCACCCAGGTACACAGTTAACTGCTAAGCGAACATAGAACGTGATCATGCGCTAATGTCCTCGCGGGAGTCACCCGCAATCTATGGCGTCTGAACGCCAGGCCCTGAATACGGCAATCAAGCTCCTCTCCGGTTATGCCGGTAATCTAGGGCATCTAGGACACCGACCCTGACCAGCTAGCATACCAAACTCCTCACCGATTAAGTCGGTATTCTAGGGGCTTATTTCAGCCGGGCCCTAACCACACACACACATGACCACACTGGCACTAAGCATATAATGGTTGACACTAGCGCATGGCGGCCCAGGCATGCCACCCTTTTATAGTAACAGCTACAGGACCTGCCAGAAACAAGGACCAATGAAACTGTTCCAGAACACCAGTAGTCACAGGACCTTCCTGGCAGACCAATAGGAGCAGCTGCAGTACTTGAGCATGTGACCCCTGATCTCCAATGAGAGATCTCACCCTGGGCATGCTCAGAAGGGGAAAACAAGGACTTTGTCCTAAAGACGTCTGCTCGCCGCTAACCAGTACTGGCCACAATAGCAAAGCCTGGAGATGCAGCAGTAATTCTCTGCACACTGTTAGACTGGGCGAGACGCTGGGACCGACATCTAAGCTGAGCAGAGTCCACTGTGGCCGGAGATGAATGGGAGACCGCAGCTAGGATAGCTCGAGATTCCCCTTGTGCAGAAGCGGGAACTCGACCCATAATAATAATAATAATCTTTATTTATATAGCGCCATCATATTCCGCAGCGCTTTACAGTGTAACAGTTTCAAAACACAAGTCATAAGTAACAACGTTAACAATACAATAATTAAAGCAAAATAAGACGACTCTGCTCGTGAGAGCTTACAATCTACAATGAGGTGGGGGAGATACAAAGTACAGGTGTGTATATACAATGGTGCATTTACAATGATGGTCCAGCCATCTCAAGGGAGTGAGGGATGGATGGAGATAGTGAATGGGCTACACACACACACACTTACACAGAGAATGACTTTGATTAGTGAATGTGATAGGCCGCTCTGAACAGATGTGTTTTGAGGGAGCGCCTGAAACCATGCAAATTGTGGATAGTCCTAATTTCTTGGGGTAGAGCATTCCAGAGGATTGGCGCAGCGTGGGAGAAGTCTTGGAGTCGGGAGTGGGAGGTACGGATTAGTGCAGAGGTTAGTCGAAAGTCGTTTGCAGAGCGCAGCAGTCGGTTAGGCCGATAGATAGAAATGAGGGAGGAGATGTAGGGGGTTGCTGCAGTGTGGAGAGTTTTGTGGGTGAGAACAAGTACTTTGAATTGGATCCTATAATGAATGGGCAGCCAGTGTAAGGACTGGCGAAGAGCGGACGCGTCCGAGTACCGATTAGCCAGATGGATGACCCTGGCTGCTGCATTAAGGATGGACTGGAGAGGGGATAGTCGAGTGATGGGGAGGCCAAGTAATAGAGCGTTGCAGTAGTCCAGGCGGGAGTGGATCAATGCTACAGTGAGGGTTTTTGTTGTTTCCATGGTGAGAAAAGGGCGGATTCTAGAGATGTTCTTTAGGTGTAGGCGGCAAGAGCGGGCAAGAGATTGTATATGGGAGGTGAAGGAGAGATTGGTGTCAAACATAACACTCAGACAGTGAGCCTGCTGCCGGGGTGTTATTATGGTGCTGCCCACGGAGAGGGAAAAGTCAAATGCTAAATTTAGGGAGGTTAGTAGACGGCGGGAGCAGAAGAAGTTCAGTTTTGGAGAGGTTAAGTTTCAGACAGAGAGCAGACATGATGTTGGAGACTGCGGACAGACAGTCGGTGGCGTTCTGTAGTACAGCGGGGGTAAGGTCGGGGGATGACGTGTATAATTGTGTGTCATCAGCATAAAGATGGTACTGGAGCCTAGACAGTAGGAGACGGTGGTCAACCGTGTCGAAAGCTGCAGACCCCTAACATTATCCCCCCTCCTAGGGCCTCCCTCTTCTCTGGGCCTCGCTACGCTCAAAGGCAGCGATGAGCTGCGGAGCATGAAAATGCTCTGCAGGCTCCCAGGACCTATCCTCAGGCCTATAACCCCTCCAATCCACCCAAAAAATTTTTTTGCCCCGTACCACCTTGCACCCTACAATGGCATTCACCTCGTAGTCATCCGAAGATGAACCCGACGTCCCGGCAGATGACTCAGGCAACCGGGAGATGACCACGGGTTTTAGGAGGAAACACATGGAAGGTGTCGGAGATACCAAGGCGAGGCGGAAGGGCCAAACGGTAAACCACAGGGTTCACCTGCTCAAGGACCTTGAAGGGACCCAAATAGTTGGGTGCCAACTTAGTGGATTCCACCCGTAGCCTGATGTTTCGGGCGGAGAGCCACACTAGGTCGCCAGGAGCAAATGTCGGAGCGGGACGCCGATGGGCATCGGCAGAAGACCTCATCCTCTCCTTGGAAGCCTGAATGGCATCCTGGGTGCGGTCCCATATGTCCCGTGCTTCCACAGCCCAGTCTGCCACCCTGGAGTCGACGGAAGCCACAGGCATGGGCACCGGTACCCGCGGATGCTGGCCGTAATTTAAGAGGAATGGGGTCTGTCCGGTGGAGTCAGCCACAGCATTGTTTAGCGCGAACTCCGCCCACGGGAGCAAGGATGCCCAGTCATCCTGCCTGGCAGAGACAAAATGTCGCAAGTAGGTGACCAAGGTCTGGTTGGCCCTCTCTACCAACCCATTCGTCTCGGGATGATATGCAGAGGAGAGGTACAACTCAATGCAGAGTAGATGACACAACTCTCTCCAGAACCGAGACGCAAATTGGGGACCTCGATCGCTGACAATCTTGTCTGGCATACCGTGTAGACGGAAGATGTGTCTAATAAACAATGCTGCCAAGGCCCGTGCAGAAGGTAACCATGGTAGCGGCACTAAGTGCACCATTTTGAGAAGTGGTCGGTGATCACCCAAATGATAGTGCAACCCCAAGACTTGGGTAAGCCCACCACAAAATCCATCCCGACCATCTCCCAGGGCCTGTCTGCCACTGGCAAAGGAAAAAGTAACCCAGCTGGCCGTTGTCGAGGGGACTTGTTCCTGGCGCAGGAGACACACGCCTGAACATACTCCCTGACATCACGGACTATATGTGGCCACCAGTATGTCCTCGCCAATAACTCAGTTGTCCTCTTTGCCCCAAAGTGTCCACCCACCCTGGACGAGTGTGCCCAAGAGAGTACCTCCGGTCGCAAATTAGTGGGCACAAAAGTCTTGCCCGGAGGCACAGACTCTAGCGAAACCAGGGCTACAGTTCTCAGGCTCTCTTCGGGGACAATAAGGATGAGGCTCCTCATCCTCCTCCTCTGATGACACTAAGGAGCGAGAGAGAGCGTCGGCCCGAACATTCTTCTCACCGGAGAGAAAATGGAGGGTGAAGTGGAACCGGGAGAAGAATAGGGACCATCTGGCATGGTGAGAATTTAGCCGCTGAGCCGTTTGCACATATACCAAGTTTTTGTGGTCGGTGAAGACTTGGAAGGGAAAACGAGCCCTCTCCAGAAGATGTCTCCACTCAGAGAAGGCCAACTTCATAGCCAGCAACTCCCTGTCCCCGATGGAATAATTCCTCTCTGCTGGTGTAAAGGTCTTAGAAAAGAAGAAGCAGGGATGCTTCCGACCTTGAGCATCCTTTTGATAAAGGACTGCTCCAGCACCAACAGAAGAGGCGTCCACCTCTAAAATAAACGGCTTATCAACATCAGGGTGATGTAATATGGGAGCACTGGCAAAATGCGACTTGATGGAAGAGAACGCCTTGGAGACCTCCTCAGACCACAACTTGGGATTTGCTCCCTTCTTGGTGAGGGATACCAAGGGAGCTACCAAAGTCGAGAAATGGGGAATGAACTTGCGATAATAATTAATGAACCCCATAAAGCGCTGCACCGCTTTAAGAGAATGGGGTTCTTGTCAGTCCATTACAGCCTGTAGTTTGGCAGGATCCATAGCCAATCCCTGGGCAGCGATGATATAGCCCAGGAAAGGTAAGGACTCCTGCTCAAACACACATTTCTCCAGCTTGGCATAGAGGGAGTTTGCCCGTAAGAGGTCGAAGACTTTGTTGACATCCCTCCGGTGAGAGTCTATATCTGGTGAAAAGATGAGAATATCATCCAGATAGACTACTACAGAGGTGGAGAGCATATCCCGGAAGATATCATTGAGAAAGTCTTGGAAAACAGCGGGAGCATTACAGAGCCCGAAGGGCATCACCAGGTATTCATAATGCCCATCCCTGGTATTAAAAGCTGTCTTCCACTCGTCCCCCTCACGGATGCGAATTAGGTTATAGGCACCATGTAGATCAAGCTTGGTAAATACTCTTGCTCCTCGGAGCCTATCAAAGAGCTCAGAGATTAGGGGCAACGGGTACTTATTCTTGACGGTGATAGCGTTAAGACCCCTGTAGTCAATACATGGACGTAATTCTCCGTTCTTCTTTTGCACAAAGAAGAACCCCGTCCCTGCTGGTGACACCGACTTCCTAATGAACCCTCTTTCCAGATTCTCCTGAATATACTGGGACATGGCCTCCTTCTCAGGAAGCGAGAGGGGGTAGACTCTCCCCCGAGGAGGTTCTGCACCAGGCAAGAGATCAATAGGACAGTCGTAGGGGTGATGAGGTGGAAGAGTCTCCGCCGCCTTCTTGGAGAAAACGTCTGCATATGACAAATAACACTGAGGAAGAGAAGTGAGATCTACGGGTATCTCTGTGGTGGTGACCTGAATGCACTCCCTGACACACCTGCCTCTACATGAATCACCCCAACCCAGTATCCTCCCAGAGGACCACTCAATATGGGGAGAGTGGTAACGGAGCCAAGGTACTCCCAGCAACACCTCGTCTATTCTCTCGGGCAGGAGAAGAAAAGAAATACTCTCCTGATGGGAAGGGGACATAGATAAAGTGAGAGGGATTGTCTGGTGGGTGATTTGTGAGGCAGAGTTGATCCATTCACTACTCGCACAGTCACCGGTTTGGCGAGCATCACCAGAGGTATAGTGTGGCGGAGAGCAAATGCAGAGGACATGAAATTCCCCTCGGCTCCAGAATCCACACAGAGCTCGGCGGTGAACGTGGATGGACCTACTGTAATTGTCCCCTTAAAGGACAACTTGGTGGAAAATGCCGCAGTGTCTAGTGAACCTCCTCCCAAGGTCATTAGACGCGACCGTTTTCCCGACCGCTGTGGACATTTGTTGGCATAATGTCCTAACTGCTGGCAGATGTTACAGACCACGGGTACTCGAGCGGCCCGGGACTTAGGTCCTGCTCGAGAAACCTCCATGGCCTCATGGGAGTCGGGCGCCTGGCTGGAAGATTCTAGAGGTCTGGCAAAGGTGGGAGCCAGCCGAAACCTCTGCCTACACTGGGACCGCTCCAACCTCCGCTCGTGAAAACGGAGGTCGATGCGAGTAGATATGGCGATAAGCTTCTCCAGTGTGGCGGGAATCTCCCTGGTAGCCAAGGCGTCTTTCACATGGCCCACTATTCCTCTCCAAAACACGGGAATGAGTACTTTGTCCGGCCAGTCCAACTCCGAGGACAGAGTCCGAAATTGGACACCAAAACAGCTGACCAAGGACGAACCCTGTGAACTTGCCAGAAGTTGGAGCGCCGTATCGTGGGTTACCTGAGGTCCTAGAAAGACCTTTTTTAGAGCCTCCAGAAAACGAGGAGCACTCCGCACCACACGGTCGTCACGCTCCCACAGAGGGGTGGCCCACTCCAACGCTCTGCCCGACAGAAGAGATATTACATAGCCCACTTGTGCCCGATCCGTGGGGAAACGTGCAGCCAGAATCTCGAGTTGTATAGAGCACTGACTCACGAATCCCCGACATTGCTTGCTGTCACCAGCAAACTTGTCTGGAAGCGGGAGGTGGGATATTGTGAGGGCAGAGGTGGCAGTGGACACACTGGCTGCAGCCACGCTAGCAGCCTGAACAGCGACTGCGGTAACATCCAAAGCTGAGGTTGTGCGCTCAAGAGCCGCCAACCTACCCTCCAGCTGCTGGATGTCCCGTAGTAGACGCTGGTCATCCGCCATTTTACTAGCCAGACCCTGGCGCTAGTGTTATGTTAGGGTCTGCGGAACGCACCAAATATATGATGTGGAGAGGTGCGTTCGCAGCCCAGGGTCCACCGTGCAGGCGGAACCTGCTGCTAGTAAAATGGCGCAAGAAGCGAACTCTGTTATCCTGCAGAGTCGCCAAAATAAACGCCTTAACGCGCTGTGGCAATATGTGCGAACTCTGTTAATCCACAGAGCCGCTAGGAATGCCGCAGCGCTATATGGCGATGTGTGCGAACTCACTGAACACAACTGAGTCGCAAAATAAACACGCTAGGGCGTTGTCTAGCGTTGAAAGCGAACCCTGTTACGTCACAGAGCCGCTGAGACAAACTTCTGTGTCCTGTCAGGCACCCAGGTACACAGTTAACTTGTTAAGCGAACATAGAACGTGATCATGCGCTAATGTCCTCGCGGGAGTCACCCGCAATCTATGGCGTCTGAACGCCAGGCCCTGAATACGGCAATCAAACTCCTCACCGGTTATGCTGGCAATCTAGGGCATCTAGGACACCGACCCTGACCAGCTAGCATACCAAACTCCTCACCGATTAAGTAGGTATTCTAGGGGCTTATTTCAGCCGGGCCCTAACCACCCACACGCATGACCACACTGGCGCTAAGCATATAATGGTTGACACTAGCGCATGGCGGCCCAGGCATGCCACCCTTTTATAGTAACAGCTACAGGACCTGCCAGAAACAAGGACCAATGAAACTGTTCCAGAACACCAGTAGTCACAGGACCTTCCTGGCAGACCAATAGGAGCTGCTACAGTACCTGAGCATGTGACCCCTGATCTCCAATGAGAGATCTCACCCTGGACATGCTCAGAAGGGGAAAACAAGGACTTTGTCCTAAAGACGTCTGCTCGCCGCTAACCAGTACTGGCCACAATAGCAAAGCCTGGAGATGCAGCAGTAATTCTCTGCACACTGTTAGACTGGGCGAGACGCTGGGACCGACATCTAAGCTGAGCAGAGTCCACTGCGGCCGGAGACGAATGGGAGACCGCAGCTGGGATATCTCGAGATTCCCCTTGTGTGGAAGCGGGAACTCGACCCCTAACACCAGGATTTTGAACTGTGCACTGATAACAAGGACACGACATCCATTGGTTTCCATAAAAAATCACAAATTTTGATCCATCTGCCCACAGAAGAGCTTTCCTCAGTCCATTATAAATTAGCTTCATCCATGAGAAGACGGCAGGGTTTCTGAATTGTATCATATGACTTCTGCTTTGCATGATAGAGTTTTAATTTGAATTTGTGAATTGCACAGTGAACAGTTTTCACAGACAATGATTTCTGGAAGGATTCTCAAGCAAATTCAGTGATTTTCACAACCAAATCATGCCTATTTTTAATGCAGTGCCATGTCAGTTCCTGAAAATCGCTAGTATAAAATATTGAGGCTAAGTTCACACGTTGCGGAATTGCCGCGGAAATTTCCGCGGCAATCCCGCACTTCTCCCGCAGGAAATACGCACGTTTTTTTATGCTGATTCCCGCCAGAATAATAGCGTTTTGCAAGCGTAATTAGCTTGCAGAATGCTAGCGTTTTCCTAGCGATCTGTAGCATCGCTTGGAAAACTGATTGACAGGTTGGTCACACGAGTCACACATAGTGTTTGACACGTGTGACCAACTTTTTACTATTGATGCCGCCTATGCCGCATCAATAGTAAAAAGATCTAATGTAAAAATAATAAAAAAAATAATAAATAATGATATTCTCACCTTCCGGCGGCCCCCGCAGCCTTCCCGCCTCTCAGCGACGCTCCCGGCAACTCGCGGTCCCAGGAGTGCTTTGCGACAAATCACACCGATGACGTAGCATCTCGCGAGACCGCTACGCCATCTGGGTGATTCTCGCAAAGGACTCTTGGGACCGGAAGTTGCCGGGAGCGTCGCTGAAGGCGGGAAGGCTGCGGGGGCCGCGGGAAGGCTGCGGGGGCCGCCGGAAGGTGAGAAATATCATTATTTTTTATTTTAATTATTGTTTTACCAGGGATATGGTACCCAGGGCCTGGAGGAGAGTCTCCTCTGCTCCAGACCCTGGGTACCATCCGCACATGAACCGCTTACATTGCGCATAGTGGGCATAGCCACATGCGGAAAGTAAGCGGTTCAATGCATTCCTATGGCGGCGGAATCACCGCGGTTACGCTAAATTAATGAACATGTTGCTTTTTTTTCCGCTAAGCGTTTTTTTCGCTGAAAAAAACGCAACATGTGTACAAAACATGCGGAATCAATTAAAACGTATAGAATGCTTAATGCTTGCGTTTTGTTCGCGGTTTAACCGCGGAAAATAGCGGAAAAACCGCGAAAAAAACGCAATTATTCCTGATCGTGTGCACTTAGCCTGACAGTTGACTTTTTCCCTTGCGCACATGGATTTCTCCAGAATCTCTGAATCCTTTGAGGTTATTATATACTATGGAAGAGGGGATTTTCAAAGTCTTAGCAATTTTACATTGAGAAACATTTTTCTGAATTCGTTCTAGAATATTTAGACACAGTTTTTCACAGATTGTTGAACCACTGACTATCTTTGTTTCTGAGAGACTCTGCCTCTGTAATATACTCGTTTTATACATTAGTAATGTGATTAAATTGAAAATTGACCATCCAACTGTTTTTCATTAGTACCACTGACATTTCCCAGCCTTTTGCTAACCTTGACTCAACTTTTTTGAGATATGTTGGTGCCATCAATTTCTAAATGAATTAACTTAAAAATGGAATGGAGAAATATCTTTCAACTTCTGATCTGTGTTCTATGCTCTATTCTAAAATAGTTTTCCAAATGATTGCATTCTTGTTTTCTTTCCATTTTCCACAGTGTCCCAACTTTTTGAGAACTGGGGTTGTATATAAATGGATAGTAGTGATTGCTTTAGTGGAAGTTGTTCAGTCAGATAACAGTCATATAAATTAATACATTTGCATGAAGTAATGCAGCTAATGATGCGAGAGGATAGATTTCAAGATAAAAATTTCAGAAACTGGAATTGATGTGAATACTTTTCCGTCCAATTATGACAAGAGTATTCTTAGAGTGATACCTTTATTGGCTAACCAGAAAATTATATGTTCGCAAGCTTACAGAGTGCAGAGGCTCCTTCTTCAGGCAAGATTACATTTGAATCCAAATGTAATCTTGCCTGAAGAAGGAGCCTCTGCGCTCTGTAAGCTGGCGAACATATAATTTTCTGGTTAGCCAATAAAGGTATCACTCTAAGAATACTCTTGTCATAATTGGACGGAAAAGTATTCACATCGATTTTTCTGGCTAACATGGTACCACAATATAATTTATTATTGTACACCCAGAAACTGGAATTGCATTTTTTTGCCCTTATAGTGACACTTCAGCGTTAACGCACAGTCATCATATATCTACTTCTTCTCACTAGAAAGATGCTTCATTTTTATTTATTGAAATAAAGGCTGAGAATGCACCAAAGCTTTTCTACACTATAGTGGTCTAACAACCAAAGACAGAATACCAACATTCAAATATAGAGAGCAAAGTAGTCAGTGTTTTTTTTAGAGGTCAGAAAACTCCTTTAGACTATAATAAACATATTCATGTGAGTGTTACCATCCGAGAGAAATTGAAAGATTTTTTTTTCTCAAGTGTCATCATAGTTGCATCAGTTTTTTTCACAGAAGCATGCATATTTTCTGTTCTCCATTGACTCTTAATGTTGGCTGTAACTTGGATGGAACTTTTTAGCACAAACTTTGTGCTCCCAGTTTCATTAATCTCTCACCGATTCCCATAGACTTTAATCTGAGAAAAATAGAACATGCTTTGAGTTCCATGGACTGAAGACAAGGACCCATTTTTGAAAATGATGTGTGTATAGATCAGTGAAACTCCATGGGTCAGTGTGCTATTTGGGGAAAAAAACGGACACCAATTAGGACATATCATTCGAATGTATGAATGTAGCCTTAATCAGGCATCAGTGTGGGGAGCACACATCCCAGAAAGCAAAGCATCACAGAAGATAAGCATCATGTAAACCGCAGTTATCCATGGCAAGGAATTAAAATTCATCTTCTCTCTTCACACAAGTATGCACTCCATTCATTGAAAGCAAACAGCTGAATGATACAATCCCCACCTCTGCTGGCTGTCATTCCTGCTGCAATATATCCTAATTGTATGCACTCCATACTTCTGCTTGCTGTCATCTGCTGCTTTACCATTTTGCTACATATTTTAATGTGCCTGCTAAAGCTTTGGTATAATTAATTTGTTGCACTGTATTTAATACTTACTGTGTTATATCTGTGACTGAGGCCTCTTCAGATCTTATCAGGTGGAAGGTGCTAAAGCATATAGATGTAGCCAAGTCTAGGGGCTTTGATGATATAACCACCCCCTGGTGTGCTGGCCCCAGCTGCCAAATTATCCCAAACCAGCTCCCACAATCCCTCTCTCCTGACCCTGTAGTGTGGGCTATATATTTAGTAGCATTCTAAGGGGCGCACGCATCAGTGTGGGGCGCACGCTTTCCAGAAAGCAAAGCATCACAGAAGATAAGCATCATGTGAATGGCAGTTATCAATGGCAGTTAATCAGGACAGGAATCAGGTAACCCACACTTTGCTTTCCCTTTTCACCATGTACTTTATTCTCTCCTCCTGTGTTCCCTTGCCATCCACATTCACCGCCCCATATCCCCTCCATCACGACTCATACACATCAGCCCCTCTATACTTCCCTCTCCCATGTACAGCTCCCATGCACTTCTCACCTTCTTGAAAAACCTCAGCCTATCTTGCCCAAACACATCGCAGAAAAAAACGACTTACAATTCCAACAACTACTTGCTCTTTATCTTAATACTCCTACTGATTTCAGGGGACATCTCCCCCAACCCTGGTCCACCATCCCCCAACCTCAACCCCTACCCTACCTCATATTGAAACCATAATAATCTTATTAATATTACTTGCACTCCCTCATCTCTTTCTTTTAATTGTACCCGCTGAATCCACGGTCTGTATCTAACAAGCTTCCCTTCCTGCACAACTACTTTCTGAACAACTCTCTTAATCTGTTGGCCCTCACTGAAACCTGGATTCAGGATTCTGACACTGTCTCCCCTGCTGCCATTTCCTATGGTGGCTTACAGTTCTCCCATTCCCCGCAAACAGACATGATGGTGGAGTCGGCATACTTCTGTCCCCACAACGCACTTTCCAGGTCATCCCCCCAATTCCATCACTCTCATTCCCTTCTTTTGAGGTCCACACCATCAGGAACTTCCGTCCCCTCTCCTCCAGGCTCGCCCACCCAGTTCCTTGACCACTTCTCAGCCTGGCTGACGCACTTCATGTCCTCAGAACTACCAACCCTTATTCTTGGAGACTTCAACATCCTCATTAACAGCCCCACTTCCACATCTGCATCTCAGTTTCTATCACTAACCACTTCTCTAGGCCTCTCACAGCTTTCAACCTCTGAGACACACGAGGTCGGTAACACCCTTGACCTGGTCTTTGTCCGCCTCTGTTCAGTCTCCCACCTAAATAACTCACCGCTTCCACTCTCTGACCACAACATTCTCTCCTTCATGCTCACAAATCCTCGACCACCCCAGTGCACTCCTACCTACCACACATTCAGAAATCTACAAGCCATTAACCCTCAGACACTTTCTGACTCCCTACACTCATTACTGTCCCCAATCTCCTCTTTTTCTTGTCCTGATCTGGCTGTTCATCACTACAATGACACTCTTAGAAGCACCCTTGACCAAGTAGCGCCGCTCACCCTCAGAACTTCCAAACACACAGTAAAACAGCCCTGGCTCACATCGCAAACTAAACTTCTCCAGCGATGCTCTAGGAGTGCTGAACGCCTATGGAGAAAAACCCGCACACCAGAAGACTTCATCCTCTTTAAATTCATGTTAAGAACTTATAACTCTGCCCTTCACCTCACCAAACAGACCTACTTCACCACCCTAATCTCCTCACTAGCCAACAACCCCAAGAAACTTTTTGACACTTTTCACTCCCTTCTCAGGTCAAAAGCTCAAGCCCCTATCACAGACATTTGTGCTGATGACCTGGCCTCCCACTTTATAGAAAAAATAGATAATATCCGTCAGGAAATCTGCTCTCAACCACCAAGTGCTGTGACTCCCATCCCTCCCTGCATTTCCCCTGTGTTACACCCGGTCCCAGCGCTGGCCCTGCACTCCGCTCTGCTCACTCACCTGTCCCATCTGTTCCTCGGCGTCCTGTGTCCTCTCCCACTTCCTGGCACGCTGCTGGAAGGCCTCCAGATAGTCTGCTTAGGACGCGAGGCCGCGCCCACCGTCTCTCTTAAAGGGGCAGCGTGCATTTTTTGAAATAGCTAATTAACCAATGGCTGCGCACTCAGTACTATATCTGGTCACTCCACCATTAGGGGAGTGCCGGAGCAACGTGTTCTATCATTGCTACATCCGGTTCTGTTCCTGATCTGTATGCGCTGCGTCTGCAGTCTCTGTGCTTCGCTGATACTGTTTGTCTCCTCAGATCATTGCTAACCTGTATCTGGCTATCTTGGACTATCTCGGCTATTACTGGCGCAAGTGTCAACCCGTTCCGCCATCAGCCATCCGTACCCGTGGACCGTGACAAGGTCACTGAAGCCAGCCTTCTACCATCCGTTCTGGACCAGGACCTTACCCTTCTCTGTGAAGAACTTTCCACGGACTCTGTAAATACCTGTTACCCTTTTGGTCCCTCTGGGACAGCTGCCACGTGTCCGGGGTCTAACTGGAGGTAGCACCTGTGTCCTCCGGGTATTCCATTCTGGTCCTGTTCGAGGGGCCTTACTACGGGTACCCGGGGCTCACTAGTTACGCCCCCTTCGGAGCCCCCCGGACCGCGGTCTCGAGGTTCCACATTAAAAAATAAAAACGAATGTGAACTTCACCACCTCTGCCTCCGCTTCCGTTCGTTACAGATTGCTCCGGCCATGGAACCCGCTGGATCCCAGAGATCTCCGACCACGGATCTGTGCCAGGAGGTGACCCGTTTGGGAGTTCAACAGGACAAGATCACGACTTATCTACGCAGCTTGTCTACCCGCATGGATTCCTTAGGGCCCTCGTCTGCACCTGACTCTTCTATCAATAATCAGGTACCAGTTCCCATGGCAAGTCAAGGTCCCCGTCTGGCGGCTCCTACCCGTTTCCAGGGTGACCCTACTCTGTGTCGGGGTTTCCTCAATCAGTGTACTCTACACTTCGAAATCTTGGGGCATATGATTGCTTCTGACCGAGCCAAGGTGGGCTTCATCATGTCACACCTGGGAGGAGAGGCCCTCGCCTGGCTAAACCCGCTATGGAGAGAGGGGATCCGCTGGTTAACGATCTTCAATCTTTCCTAGAGGCTTTTCGCATGACTTTCGATGAACCTGGTCGCACCACTTCGACTGCCTCAGCTCTGCTCCGCCTGCGCCAAGGTACTCTCACGGTAGCTCAGTATGCTGTTAAATTCCGCACCCTCTCGTCTGAATTATCGTGGAACAATGAGGCCCTGGTTGCTAATTTCTGGGAAGGCCTATCCGGAAGAATCAAGGATGAGCTGGCGGGACGGGACAGACCTACCCTCTTGGAAGAGCTAATATCCTTGGCAACCCGAATTGACTTGCGTTTTCAGGAGCGCTCCATGGAGATCAAGCGGGACAAAAGGTCCTATCACCTGGACTCTAGTTTGTACAAAACAGGTACTTCGCCCTCCGCCTCCGAGGCCATGGAGGTGGACCATGTAAGTTTGGCCACCCGCCGCCGGGAGGCACGTCGCAAGGAGGGAAGTTGTTACTACTGCGGTAGTTCTGAACATTTGATCCATTTCTGTCCTAAAAAGTCGGGAAACTCCAGTGCCTAGGTCCGGTAGGAGGGGCCAACCTAGGTAGAGAACAGTCCTCTCCCTCTTTACACATCTCAGTCTCCGTGTCCTATGGAGCAATAAATTTCTCCGAACATTGTCTATTGGATTCTGGAGCTGCAGGGAACTTCATCCAGCAGGCGGTGGTGGATCATTATCGCTTACCAGTCCAGCGTCTTCCTGATCCGTTACAGGTGTCCGCCGTGGATGGCAAACCGCTGACTGAGCCCGTCCAGTTTCAAACCGAGTTGGTGGAACTCCGGGCAGGTCTAATGCATACTGAACGAATGCGATTTTATGTATATCCCGGTTTATCCCATCCCATGCTTTTAGGTTTACCTTGGCTCCAGATGCATGAACCAGTCCTTAATTGGAAAACTGGAGAAGTTCTGCGTTGGGGAGATACCTGCATGAATCGTTGCTTAACCCGGATTCAACCTGTTTCGCCTCCAGTCCAGCCTGATACCCTGCCAGGGTTGCCTGCCGCCTATTGGTCCTTCTCTGACATCTTTGGGAAAAAGGAGGCTGAGAGACTACCTCCACACAGGTCGTATGACTGTCAGATAGAGCTTCTTCCTCGAGCATCTCCTCCTCGCGGGAGAGTTTATCCCCTTTCACAGGCAGAGACTCAGACCTTGTCGGACTACATCCAAGAGAATCTGGCTAGAGGATTTATCCGAAAGTCATCGTCACCGGCAGGAGCTGGATTCTTCTTTGTGAAGAAAAAGGATGGATCCTTGCGGCCCTGCATTGACTATCGGGGTTTAAATCAAATCACGGTAAAAAACAGGTATCCATTACCTCTTATTTCAGAGCTGTTTGATCGTCTCCGAGGGGCCAAGATCTTCACCAAATTGGACCTCAGAGGGGCCTATAACCTGATCCGAGTCAGAGAGGGGGACGAATGGAAAACAGCCTTCAACACCCGTGACGGCCACTATGAATACCTGGTAATGCCATTCGGCCTGAGCAATGCACCTGCGGTCTTTCAGGAATTTGTTAATGACATTTTCAGGGACTTGCTCTATACTTGTGTCGTGGTTTACCTGGACGATATTTTGATTTTTTCTGCTGACTTGACGTCACACCGGAGGCAAGTACGCCTGGTCTTACAAAGACTGAGAGAGAACAGGCTATATGCCAAATATGAGAAATGCCTCTTTGAGCAGTCTTCTTTGCCTTTCCTTGGGTACATTGTATCTTCCACAGGATTAAAGATGGATCCGGAGAAGTTGTCTGCAGTTCTCAACTGGCCCCGTCCGTCTGGGCTAAAAGCCATACAAAGGTTCCTCGGGTTCGCCAATTACTACCGGCAATTTATTCCACACTTTTCCACCCGAGTGGCTCCTATCACAGCCTTAACCCGGAAAGGCGTAAACTCTAAGGAGTGGTCCTCCGAGGCAGAAGAGGCCTTTGTTTCTCTCAAAAAAGCCTTCGCTTCCGCACCTGTTCTCCATCGTCCTAATTCATGTGAGCAATTTTTTCTTGAGGTTGACGCTTCTTCCATAGGTGCAGGAGCAGTTCTGACCCAAAAGTCATCTACCGGGCGGATGATCTCGTGTGGTTTTTTTTCCAAGGTTTTTTCTCCTGCAGAAAATAACTACTCTGTCGGTGATCGCGAACTGTTGGCCATCAAATTGGCTCTGCAAGAATGGAGACATCTTCTTGAAGGAGCTCATCACCAGGTAATCATATTCACCGACCATAAAAACCTTGCCTATCTCCAATCTGCTTTAAGACTGAATCCCCGTCAGGCCCGTTGGGCATTATTTTTTGCTCATTTCAATTTTGTACTTCATTTCCGCCCAGCTGACAAGAACATCAAGGCAGACGCACTCTCTAGAGCCTTCTTGTCTCCTGAACTGGAGGAGGAACCTCAGCACATTATTGAACCTTCTAAGTTGATCTCCGTTGCCTCCACTAATCTGCCCGGCTTCCTCCTGGGAAGACTTTCGTGTCCGCTTCTGATCGTACTCGTGTTCTGCGCTGGGGTCATTCTTCTAAGTTGGCTGTCCATGCTGGTCAGAAAAAGACGCAGCAACTCATCTCTCGTCATTACTGGTGGTCTACCATGGGCAAGGATATCCAGGAGTTCGTCGCAGCCTGTCCTTCATGTGCCCGTAACAAAACTGTTAAACATCTTCCAGCCGGCAGGCTTCTGCCTCTTCCGATTCCGTCCGCTCCCTGGCAGCACATCGCGATGGATTTCATCAAAGATCTTCCCATTTCTTCTGGCTGCTCAGTGGTATGGGTTGTGGTGGATCGCTTCTCTAAAATGGCCCACTTCGTTCCGCTATCTGGTCTCCCGTCTGCTCCAGAACTGGCCGCTCACTTCATTCAGCACATCTTCCGTCTACATGGATTTCCTCTCCACATCGTGTCCGACAGGGGCATCCAGTTCACCTCTAAGTTCTGGAGAGGACTCTGTAAAATGGTAAAAATTGAACTAGATTTTTCTTCTGCATATCATCCCCAGTCTAATGGGCAAGTGGAGAGGATCAATCAAATCCTGGCTGGATACCTGCGTCACTTCGTCAACGCTCATCATAATGACTGGGTTGAATTACTGCCCTGGGCGGAATTCTCCTACAACAACCAAGTAAGTGAATCTTCTGGAAAGTCTCCCTTTCAGATTGTGTTTGGACTGCAACCCGGAATTCCTCTTCCTGTCTCGGGATTGTCTGATGTTCCGGCAGTCGATACCTTGTCTAAGAATTTCTCGGACATTTGGAGAGAGACCAGGTCGGCTTTGGAGAAAGCTTCTCAACATATGAAAACGCATGCGGACAAAAGACGTTTGGAGGCTCCCATCTTTCGTCCAGGAGACAAGGTATGGCTCTCCTCCAAGTACATCCGTCTGAAGTTACCATCGTACAAATTGGGTCCCCGTTTCATTGGTCCCTTTGAAGTCTTGAGACAAATCAACCCGGTCTCTTATAAATTGAAATTGCCTAAATCTCTAAGAGTACCTAACTCCTTTCATGTCTCCCTCCTCAAACCAGTAGTCTTGAGTACCTTCTTTAAGGACCCGGGTACCACTCCTGATCCGGTCTCTGAGGATGATGTTTTTGAGGTAAAACATATCTTGGCCTCTAAGAGAGTAAGAGGTAGGATCTATTACCTGGTGGACTGGAGGGGTTTTGGTCCTGAGGAGAGGTCTTGGGAGCCTAAAGAGAACATCCAGGCCCCTCTTCTTCTTAAAAGATTTCACGCAGGCTTGAAAAAGAGGGGGAGTAAAGAGGGGGATACTGTTACACCCGGTCCCAGCGCTGGCCCTGCACTCCGCTCTGCTCACTCACCTGTCCCATCTGTTCCTCGGCGTCCTGTGTCCTCTCCCACTTCCTGGCACGCTGCTGGCAGGCCTCCAGATAGTCTGCTTAGGACGCGAGGCCGCGCCCACCGTCTCTCTTAAAGGGGCAGCGTGCATTTTTTGAAATAGCTAATTAACCAATGGCTGCGCACTCAGTACTATATCTGGTCACTCCACCATTAGGGGAGTGCCGGAGCAACGTGTTCTATCATTGCTACATCCGGTTCTGTTCCTGATCTGTATGCGCTGCATCTGCAGTCTCTGTGCTTCGCTGATACTGTTTGTCTCCTCAGATCATTGCTAACCTGTATCTGGCTATCTTGGACTATCTCGGCTATTACTGGCGCAAGTGTCAACCCGTTCCGCCATCAGCCATCCGTACCCGTGAACCGTGACAAGGTCACTGAAGCCAGCCTTCTACCATCCGTTCTGGACCAGGACCTTACCCTTCTCTGTGAAGAACTTTCCACGGACTCTGTAAATACCTGTTACCCTTTTGGTCCCTCTGGGACAGCTGCCACGTGTCCGGGGTCTAACTGGAGGTAGCACCTGTGTCCTCCGGGTATTCCATTCTGGTCCTGTTCGAGGGGCCTTACTACGGGTACCCGGGGCTCACTAGTTACGCCCCCTTCGGAGCCCCCCGGACCGCGGTCTCGAGGTTCCACATTAAAAAATAAAAACGAATGTGAACTTCACCACCTCTGCCTCCGCTTCCATTCGTTACACCCTGGCTCACTTTCCACATTTGATCCCTTCACAGAAGAAGTCTCCAGACTCCTCTCTTCCTCTCGTCCAACTACATGCACTACCGACCCCATCTCCTCACATCTCCTCCAGTCTCTCTCTCCAGTTGTCACAACTCACCTAACTACAATCTTTAATCTCTCCCTCTCCTCTGGCATTTTCCCATCCTCCTTCAAACACTCCATCATTACTCCATTACTAAAGAAACCCGCTCTCAACCCTTCCTGCACAAACAACTACAGACCAGTCTCCAATCTCCCTTTCATCTCTAAACTTTTGGAGCGCCTAGTCTACTCCCGCCTTACCCGTTACCTCTCCACTCACTCCCTCCTAGACCCTTCACAGTCCGGTTTCCGCCCCCTACATTTGACTGAAACTGCACTCAAAGTGACCAATGACCTTCTGACAGCAAAACGTAATGGTGACCACTCTCTGCTCATTCTTCTCGACCTTTCTGCAGCTTTCGACATGGTTGACCACCGTCTACTACTCTCTAGGCTCCAGTCACTAGGCATTAAGGACACTGCTCTCTCCTGGTTCTCTTCCTATCTTTCTGACTGCTCCTTCAGTGTTTTGTTCTCTGGCTCCACGTCATCTCCTCTTCCTCTCGCTGTCGGGGTACCCCAGGGCTCAGTCCTTGGCCCCCTTCTCTTCTCTCTCTACATGGCCCCAATTGGACAGACCATCAGCAGATTTGGCTTTCAGTACCATCTTTATGCTGATTGCAAACAAATTCAGATAGACGGTTTCAAAGGAGCGCCAGGCTGGCGATAAAGGCAGATGAGATTAAGGTTGTCCGCTGCAGCTCCGGCCGGGTACCTCAATGTCTGATCCTTTTATCTTTATGCTGATGACACACAACTATACACGTCATCACCCAACCTTACCCCCGCTGTACTACAGAACACCACCGACTGTCTGTCTGCAGTCTCCAACATCATGTCCACTCTCTATCTGAAACTCAACCTCTCCAAAACTGAACTTCTTCTGCTCCCGCCGTCTACTAACCTCCCTAAATTTAGCATTTGACTTTTCCCTCTCCGTGGGCAGCACCATAATAACACCCCGGAAGCAGGCGCGCTGTCTGGGTGTTATGTTTGACACCAATCTCTCCTTCACATCCCATATACAATCTTTTGCCCGCTCTTGCCGCCTACACCTAAAGAACATCTCCAGAATCCGCCCTTTTCTCACCATGGAAGCAACAAAACCCTCAATGTAGCATTGATCCACTCCCGCCTGGACTACTGCAATGCTCTATTACTTGGCCTCCACATTACTCGACTATCCCCTCTCCAGTCCATACTGAATGCAGCAGCCAGGGTCATCCATCTGGCTAATCGGTACTCGGACGCGTCCGCTCTCCGCCAGTCCTTACATTGGCTGCCCATTCATTATAGAATTCAATACAAAGTACTTGTTCTCACCCACAAAGCTCTCCACAGTGCAGTACCCATACATCTCATCCCTCATTTCTATCCATCGGCCTAACCACTGCTGCACTCTGCAAATGACTTTCGACTAACCTCTGCACTAATCAGTACCTCCCACTCCCGACTCCAAGACTTCTCCCGCGCTGCGCCAATCCTCTGGAATGCTATACCTCAAGAAATTAGGACTATCCACAATTTGCATGATTTCAGGCGCTCCCTCAAAACGCATTTGTTCAGAGCGGCCTATCACGTTCACTAATCAAGGTCATTCTATGTGTAAGTGTGTGTGTGTGTGTATAGCCCATTCACTATCTCCATCCATCCCTCACTACCGAGCAGGGTCATCTCATCTTATTTTGCTTTAATTATTGTATTGTTACCGTTGCTACTTATGACTTGTGTTTTGAAACTGTTAAACTGTAAAGCGCTGCGGAATATATTGGCGCTATATAAATAAAGATTATTATTATTAATCTTAGTTTTACCAGAAAGCACATTCTTGATATGGGAGCTGTTCTGGATAATGGAAGGAAGCCCCCAAATCAGACCCCATTTATAACTTTCATATGACCCAATTGAAATATAGATAAAAATAGATCAGAAATAACTCCATTCATTTTAGAATTATTATATAGTGTGGTAAGACGACTCGCTCGGCTCTCCTGAAGGCAGACTCAGGACACACGTTCTCTGGGTTTTCTTTCTGCTGGTTTATTATCAGCCATAAACTCATGCAGGTTTCGCAGGAAAAGTAAACATGACCCCTCTGGGTTAAACGGGAAAAACATAAAAAAAAAAAACAATAACTCAGTCCATAGATGAGTGGGTTCCGCCCGCTCTCGGTAGCATAAACTGCACTGCTAAAGTCCTTGTGGAAAGCTCTGCAGCTTCCACTATCCTGTCTGGAGACTTTCCTCTCCAGACCACAACAGAGAAAAAAAAACAGGACTGAGCTTTTATACATTGCTCAGCCACACCCTTTAACAGAGTAAACCTACCAGCATATAACATGCTGGAAGATAAATAAAGCAGGTCTTAGTTCACACAGGAGAGCATCCTGTGTGACACATACCTCCCTTCACATATAAAACCAGTGACACTGTCACATATTCCCCCCCTCTCCCCAAAGCCGGGGGTTTGGGCACCTTCTGACACCAGACAGGGAATCCTAGAGAGGGCATCTGCATTCCCATGTAACTTCCTGGCCTATGCTCCATGTGAAAGTTAAATTCTTGAAGCTCTAGGAACCATCTAGTTACCCTAGCATTTTTTCCCCTCTTTTCCCTCAACCATCTCAAAGGGGCATCGTCTGATACTAATTTAAACTTCCGGCCTAGTAGGTAATATTTCAGTGTATCCACGGCCCATTTTATGGCTAAACACTCTTTCTCTACTATGGCGTAGTTCTTCTCGCAGGAGGACAGCTTTCGGCTTAGATAGAGAATGGGATGTTCTTCCCCATTTATTTCTTGGGAGAGTACGGCCCCTAGACCAACCTCTGATGCGTCAGTCTGGACCACAAATTCTTTCTTAAAGTCTGGCGCGACCAGGACAGGCTGTTTGCACAGTGTTAGCTTCAGCTTTTGAAACGCGGTCTCCGTTTCTTCCGTCCATTTCACCATGGTTGATTTGGTGCCTTTTAGAAGATCTGTTAGTGGGGCGGCAATCGTGGCGAAATTCGGGATAAACCGCCGGTAGTATCCCACCATTCCCAGGAATGCTTTCACCTGCTTCTTTGAGAGCGGTTGCGGCCAGGTTTGAATTGCCTCCACTTTCTTGATCTGCAGCTTTATTTCGCCTCTCCCAACAACATAGCCCAGGTACTTGGCCTCCTCTTTTCCGATGGCACACTTTCTCGGATTTATGGTAAATCCTGCTTTCCTTAGCGTGTCCAAAACGGCCTGTAGTTTAGGTAGGTGACTAGCCCAGTCTGAGCTAAAGACCACAATGTCGTTGAGGTAGGCTGCGGCATACTTCTTATGTGGGGCTAGGATCCGATCCATAGCCCTCTGGAAAGTGGCTGGGGCCCCCTGTAGTCCGAACGGCATCCGTGTGTATTGAAAACAGCCATCCGGTGTTGAGAAAGTCGTCTTCTCTTTAGCCATCTGGGACATGGGGATCTGCCAGTAGCCCTTCGTCAGGTCAAGAGTGGTGATGTACCTCGCCGGTCCAAGCCTCTCGATGAGTTCGTCGACGTGGGGCATCGGGTACGCGTCACACTTGGATACCTCATTTAGCCGACGGTAGTCATTACAAAACCTCCACTCTCCATTGGGTTTCGGCACGAGGACGATTGGGCTCGACCACCCACTCTTCGACTCCTCTATTACCCCGAGGTCTAACATCCTCTTCACCTCAGCCGAGATCACCTCCCGGCGTGCTTCCGGAATCCGATACGGCTTCAAATTCACTCGTACATGCGGTTCTGTCAGCACGTCATGCTCTATCACTTGTGTATGCCCTGGCAACTCTGAGAACAGGTCCCGATTCTGCTGTAGTAATTCTCGACACTGTTGCTTCTGGGCCGGTGATAGAGTCTCTGCAATAGTGACCTCCTCCACCTTGCCTTCTGGTGCGGCTCCCAGGCAAGGAGTTTCCACAGGTTCACGGTCCCGCCACGGCTTGAGCAAGTTGATATGATATATTTGATGTGCCTTCCTTCGGCCAGGCTGGTGGACTTTATAATTAACCTCGCTGACTTTCTCCACCACCTCGTATGGACCTTGCCATTTGGCGAGGAACTTTCTCTCGACGGTAGGGATCAGCACCAACACACGGTCTCCGGGCTGGAACTGTCTTAGTCTCGCCGACCGGTTATAGACTCTCACCTGGGCTTCCTGCGCCTGGAGGAGATGTTCCTTTACGATGGGCATCACCTTTGACATTCTCTCCTGTAACTGGGCGACATGTTCGATGATACTCCGGTGTGGCGTGACTTCAGCCTCCCAAGTTTCCTTGGCGATGTCTAGGAGACCTCTTGGATGCCGCCCATATAGGAGCTCAAATGGAGAGAAGCCCGTGGAGGCTTGAGGAACTTCTCTGACCGAGAAAAGCAAAAATGGGAGCAGGTAGTCCCAGTCTCTCCCATCCTTTTCAACGACCTTCTTGAGCATCGCCTTTAAGGTCTTGTTGAAGCGTTGCACTAGGCCGTCCGTTTGTGGATGATAAACCGAGGTCCGCAGCTGAGTTATCTGAAGGACTCTGCAAAGCTCCTTCATCACCTTGCTCATGAAGGGGGTTCCTTGGTCTGTTAGAATCTCTTTTGGTAGACCTGTCCGAGCAAAAATATGGACCAACTCTCGGGCTATACTTTTACTGGACATGTTCCTTAGGGGAACCGCTTCTGGATACCGAGTCGCATAGTCCATGACGACCAGGATATATTGGTGGCCCGAGCTGATTTGACTATGGGGCCCACGAGGTCCATGGCAATCCTCTCAAAGGGAACCTCTATCACAGGTAGTGGAATTAAGGGGCTACGGAAGTGGGAGGAGGGAGCGGTTATTTGGCAGGTGGGGCAGGACCTACAAAAGTTTTGAATTTCTCGATAACACCCTGGCCAATAAAACCTCCTCAGTATCCTCTCCTGAGTTTTCTCGACCCCTAGGTGTCCCCCCAGAACATGTGAATGGGCCATGTCTAGCACCCGCCGTCTGTATGGCCCCGGCACTAACAGCTGTTCCACTATCTCACCGCCCCTCAGTTTGGCCACCCGATATAGCAACTCCCCCTGTACTGCAAAGTGGGGGAATCTGGTGTCGGCCCCCGGCTCTTGGGCAACCCCATTACATACAGTAACCTGGTCGAACGCCCCTTTTAAGGTCAGGTCTCGAACTTGAGCAGTCCCAAAGTTCTCTCTGGACATATCTAACGCAGGTAGGTCAGCCTCCTCGGTCACCGTCTCACCCTCATCACCGACAAGGACGCACAGTGGGAACTCCTCTCTCTGAGACTCTGTCGGGGGTTCTTCTTCAAGGATCTCGCTTTTCCCCATGCTACTTAGTCCAGTTCCCTTCCCCACAAGTCCCAGAATAAGGAAAAATCACGGCCCAATATGACGGGATGTATCAGGTCCTTTACCACCCCGACTTCATGGGACTGGGCACCACAGTCTGTCCCCACTGTTACTGTGGCCACGGGATAGTCCTTGGCGTCACCATGGATGCACCGAACACCCAGGGTTTTGGAAGGGATCAACTGGTGGGGAAGAGATGCTCTGATCAAGGTCACCAGACTCCCGGAGTCCAACAGCCCAAGCACTTTTATTCCATTAATGGATACTACACACGCCTGCGGTCCCTTGCCGGGTCGACAGTCCACGCTACAGGCTGGATAGGCATAATAGGAGACCCGTCTGCCTAGGCTGCAGTCCATGGGCTCAGGGGATATTTGACACTTGGCGGCTACATGTCCAGGGTTGTGACATCGCCAGCAAACTATATCTTTCCCACTTGTTCTAAAGGCCCCTTCAATAGGAGTGGGACGCCCCCCAGTGGTGGTTCTAGACCCCTTCCGTGGTGAACCCACCCCCTTTTGGGTATCCCAGTAGGGAGAAATGACTGCATCCGGTTTCCCAAGAGATCTTTCAACTACCTGGTACCTCTCTAACAGGCCGATAAAGTCATCTGCGTTCTGGGGATCACCCTGGGCAACCCAGGTCTGTACTGACTTGGGAAGGGAATGCATGAATCTATCAATCACCACCCGCTCAACCATCTGGGCCGGAGTGGAGGACTCCGGTTGTAGCACCTTCTGAACAAGATGCAATAGGTCAAACATCTGCGAACGAGGGGGTTTGTTGCTAGCATACGCCCAGTGATGAACTCGCTGGGCTCTTACTGCCATATTTACTCCCAGACGTGCAAAGATCTTTGTCTTTAGTTTGGGATACTCCTTAGCATCTTGCAGCGCCAAGTCAAAATACGCTTTTTGGGGTTCACCCGATAAATATGGCGCCAGAACCTCTGCCCACTGTGCTGGTGGAAGTCTCTCCCGATCAGCCACCCTCTCAAAACAGTCAGAAATGCTTCTACATCATCCCCAGGGGTCATCTTCTGCATGGCCCGCCTTACCGCCTTCCTGACGTGAGAATCATCAGTCGGCCCTGGGGTTGGGGTGGCCGCCCGGCTCTGGATGGTGTCCGCCAAAAGCTGTATCTGCTGTTGCGCCTCCTGCTGGTGCTGCTGCTGCGACTTTTGCTGCAACTGGATCTGCTGAAGCAACAGTTTGGTCGTCTCCTGGTGCTGCTGCTGCATGCTCTGCTGGGCCTGCTGTATGCTCTGCTGGCTCTGTAGGTGTTGCTGCTGTATGCTCTGCTGGGCCTGGACTAGGTGCTTAACGAGCTCCTCCATGCTGCCGGACTTCTCTAGCTGTCTGGCAGCCTTCACCCAGGACATCCACCGGTCTTTGTAGCAGGTACACGTGTTCCTGGAATCCTGCACGCACTCTCACACCAACTGTGGTAAGACGACTCTCTCGGCTCTCCTGAAGGCAGACTCAGGACACACGTTCTCTGGGTTTTCTTTCTGCTGGTTTATTATCAGCCATAAACTCATGCAGGTTTCGCAGGAAAAGTAAACATGACCCTCTGGGTTAAACGGGAAAAACATAAAAAAAAAAAACAATAACTCAGTCCATAGATGAGTGGGTTCCACCCGCTCTCGGTAGCATAAACTGCACTGCTAAAGTCCTTGTGGAAAGCTCTGCAGCTTCCACTATCCTGTCTGGAGACTTTCCTCTCCAGACCACAACAGAGAAAAAAAAACAGGGCTGAGCTTTTATACATTGCTCAGCCACACCCTTTAACAGAGTAAACCTACCAGCATATAACATGCTGGAAGATAAATAAAGCAGGTCTTAGTTCACACAGGAGAGCATCCTGTGTGACACATACCTCCCTTCACATATAAAACCAGTGACACTGTCACAATAGTTTGTGATAGTTAATGACATTTAATTTAAAGAGTCTATCAAGAACATTTTAGAATCCAGGCCCTCCCTGATAGTCGCTGCTTGTGGGGGGCTCCTGCTACTGGGATTCTCTGTGATTATCTATTATTATAACAGGAGCAGCAATGTGCATGTTCGCAATTCCTGCAGGGAAAGGAAGAATTACACAGTGCCATATAATGGGCATCCTGGTGAGCTGTGTTTGATGCTGCTCTGAGCTCCAGTTAATAAGAAACATGCCATGCTAGTGAAAAAAAAATGACACAAGTCTTCACACTAGCTAGTGTGCATCATTCTGAAAGCAAAACCTGGAGAAAAAACATCTTTTTAGAGACATTTGTTTTATGGTGAGTCTCTGTAATTTTTTGGTCTACTTAGTCCTACAATTCAAATGTCGGTATTATTCAAGAGAGCTACATTTAAAGGCAGATGTTTTTTTTTGTTTGTTTTTTTTCCTTTTTCAAACATTGTATTGAATTTTGTAAAATAACAAGGGTTAAGAAATAAGGAAAAAGGGGAAGGGAAAGGATAGGAAAGGAAAAGGGATGGGCAACAAAGGGAATAAAAATAGAGAACTCGAGTCTTAAAGGCAGACGTTTTTAAAAAGTGCATGCCTCTTTACAAATTTGGTGTATTTCGGCTTGCTGCATGGCACAAACCAAAATGTAAGCTAACTGGGATAGATGCGACAATATATGTATTATAGGGTTCCAGAAATTGATGAAACTCTGTTGTAACGGTGTCCTCACAAGCAGAGCCCCACCTAGTTTTTCCAAAAGTGACCAGGGTGGCAGAAAATTTTAAATAAATACGGCTTGCGCTAAAAAAAGGTTACTTTTTAATGTCACAATTTTGGCATGCAGCCCTTCCTATATTTCCCCTATACAGTGGGTACAGCCATTTGCTAAATTCAAAAAAGTTCAGTTTTCCTCATTAATGTACACTCTGCACCCCATCTTGACTGAAAAAAACAGAAATGTAGAGACTTTTGCTAATTTATTAAGAAAGAAAAAGTGAAATATCACATGGTCATAAGTATTCAGACCCTTTGCTCAGACACTCATATTTAAGTCACATGCTGTCCATTTCCTTGTGACCCTCCTTGAGATGGTTCTACTCCTTCATTGGAATCCAGCTGTGTTTAATTAAAGTGATAAGACTTGATTTGTAAAGGCACACACCTGTCTATATAAGACCTCACAGCTCACAGTGCATGTCAGACCAAATGAGAATCATGAGGTCAAAGGAAATGGCCAAGGAGCTCAGAGACAGAATTGTGGCAAGGCACACATCTGACCAAGGTTACAAAAAAATTTCTGCAGCACTCAAGTTTCCTAAGAGCACAGTGGCCTCCATAATCCTTAAATGGAAGAAGTTTGGGACCACCAGAAGTCTTCCTTGAACTGGCCGTCCAGCCAAACTGAGCAATCATGGGAAAGAGCATTGGTGAGAGAGGTAAAGAAGAACCCAAGATCACTGTGGCTGAGCTCCACAGATGCAGAAGGGAGATGGGAGAAAGTTCCACAAAGTCAACTATAACTGCAGCCCTTCACCAGTCGGTCCTTTATGGCAGAGTGGCCCGATGGAAGCCTCTCCTCAGTGCCAGAGATATGAAAGCCCGTATAGAGTTTGCTAGAAAAAAGCACATGAAGGACTCCCAGACTATGAGAAATAAGATTCTCTGGTCTGATGAGACGATGATAGAACTTTTTGATGATAATTCTAAGCGGCATGCGTGGAGAAAACCAGGCACTGCTCATCACCTGCATAATACAATTCCAACAGTGAAACATGGTGGTGGCAGTATCATGCTATGGGGTGTTTTTCAGCTGCAGGGACAGGATGACTGGTTGCAATTGAAGGAAACATGAATGTGACCAAGTACAGAGATATCCTGGATGAAAACCTCTTCCAGAGTGCTCTGGACCTCACACTTGGCTGAATGTTCACCTTCCAACAAGACAATGACCATAAGCACACAGCTAACATAACAAAGGAGTGGCTTCAGAACAACTCTGTGACCATTCTTGACTGACCCAGCCAGAGCCCTGACCTAAACCTAAACTAAAATTGAGCATCTCTGGAGAGACCTGAAAATGGCTGTTCACCAATGTTCACCATCCAACCTGAAGGAACAGGAGAGGATCTGAAAGGAAGAATGGCAGAGGACCCCCAAATCCAGGTGTGAAAAACGTGTTGCATCATTGCCAAGAAGACTCGTGGCTGAACTAGCTCAAAAGGGTGCTTCTGCTCAATACTGAGCAAAGGGTCTGAATAGTTATGACTATGTGATATTTCAGGTTTTCTTTAATAAATTTGCAAAAATTTCTACATTTCTGGATTTTTTCAGTTGAGATGGGGTGCAGAGTGTACATTAATGAGAAAAAAAAACAACTTTTTTGAATTTATCAAATGGTTGCAATGAAACAAAGAGTGCAAAATTTAAAGGGGTCTGAATACTTTCCGTACCCACTGTACATTTTAGTTAGGGCATATAAGATACCGTAATTAGATATTCCATTTAAATGTGTCCTACATAATGTTTACATGTCAATAAGAAATGAATGATAAAATGAATATTTTCATGAATACTCTGACATAAAACAAGACAATATTTTCTAGCATTGGAAGGGAGACAGCGCCCTCTTCCTGCGAGAAGTAGTAATCCTCTATGTCAGCAGCTGCACAACCTAATAATTCCTAAGCCTGCAAACATCTGATTTGGTTTAACACATTTAATTCCAGATAATGAATACTGAAAGGGTTGTCAAGAAACAAAAAGCAAAAGTGGTACAGTAAAAAAAATAACTTACATTTACTCAATAAATCTTCTATCGCTCCAGTGGTCCTGTAGGACTTGTAGACCGGTTCTGCAATAATGATCTGCAGACTATATGTACGTGATCATTGCGGCATGGGCGGCCTTTGCTCATTTCTGAAGTCTAGAAATGTGATAAATTTGAAGAGAGAATTTCTAAAATACTCAAAGAACTTTGATTTAGCAATGCGCTCACTGAAAAGAATTACAAACTCCTTTTTGGGGCACTGATCAAAGCATATTGTGTATCCTGAGTACAGTGTCTCTCAGCACAACTAACACATAAATGCTGTGGCTATGATGATTGTTGTACAACTAGGCAAGCACACACCACAGGCAATTGTGGCTCATTTACAGGCACATATGCATGCACAGTCTTATAAGATGCACTTTATTAAAGGAAACTGCCAAACTTCCTTCATGGGGCTTAATTTAGGAGGGTTTTTTTTAACAGTGACACATTTAATAATTTCAAAACTGCTGCTTGTCATCTACATTCAGGTTTAGACTCTCTATTTATAATAAGATACAGTAGATTGTTGTCTATATGGCCAGAGGACAGTGATTTCCATTTGCTTCTCCTGCTAGAAAAAAAACAAACAAACAAACAGTTAATCTTACTTACCTGGAGGCAATATGTTATCTGACTATATAACAGTCTGCTATGAGTAGAAACAATAAATAAGTGAATATTAGTGGACAGGGCTGGGGCGAGAGGTAGACAAGGTAGGCATCCGCCTAGGGGGCCATCTCTTGCCTCCCTTAGAATGGTGCATTTAAAAAAAGAAGAAAAAAAAAAACGACTGACAGCGCTGAATGCCTGCGGCTTCCCGGCAGGTTCCTCCGGCTACAGGCATTCAGCGCACTGAGGCTGACGGCACTGAAACCGATCACTACCTGCGTCAAGACAGTCACTCCTTCCCTGCACTCAATTGTATTCGTGTCTGTAAGATACAGACACGAATCTGTAATCAGTTCCATAAGAAAGCAGGCTACTTCCGGCCTGTGGGCTGTTGGACACGGCGCACGCAGGGGACATCAGGTGGCCCGATTACATCACTGCATTGTGCTGTCCAGCACCCACTGCTATTCGAGATAGAAGAGGAGATGGCAGCCAAGGTGTGGAGTATGGATTTAGTGATGATAAGTTGTTATTTTTATTCTTATATTGGGCCACTAAATGTGCGCTTGGAGCAGATGCCGGTATAGTTCAATGCAGCGGTGGGGGAGTCAGCGCTGGCGGCAGGTGGGCCCCCCTGCCTCACAGGGGCGGCTGCATGATGTGCCGCTAGCTGGGGGCCCCTTGGGGAGCGGGGTACCTGGGCAGCTGCCTGGTCTGCCTGCCCCTAACGCAGGCCCTGATAATGTGGACACATATTTTTGTGCAAAGGACATTTTACCGACACTCTTATTTTGAAGTGCATTATGTTGGAATGTGCATCAGAAAACTGGAGAAAAGGGAAGTCTGCCTAGACAAGCTGTGTATGTGAAAAGTCATCATGGCATCTAGACAAGATGGAGATGAAAAGAAAGAGACTACTAAAAAAAGATGTAAACTATAAGGTATCTGGATGTAAATGTTAATTTGTGATACTGACTGTACTGTGGTTACCCTATGGTCCATAGTCTGCTAACCAGTGATAACAACAACTCCAAGCATGTCCTTACCATTGTTAAGGACATACTGGGAGTTGTAGGTTTATGTAATACAATTGCATGTGGGGCTGATTTGACACTACAATTTATTACTGTACTAAGCTTGGTTCTTGGATTCAAGTACTTATGCTGGTTCTGGTGTGTATTCATGTACTAATGTTAGTCCTGGTGATGCATTCATGTACTGATGATGGTTCTGGTGACATATTCATGTACTAATGGTGCTCCTGGTGACGTATTTATGTACTGATGTGCTTCTGATGACGTATTTATATACTGATGGTGCTTCTCGTGACAAATTTAAGTACTATGTATAATGTTTATTAAATTGTATGTCAGATTTCAACAAAAAACAGAGAATGACAAAAGGATTAAAGGGTGAACTACTATTACATCAGTATTTTCATTTTATACAATTCTGCTTGGGAGATTTGCAGTTCTAATGGAGAAATTCAATATGTGCGAATGGTCCACTAGTTAGGGAGCAAAATACGTGCCTTTCCCCTGTGTGCTGGCAATCCATGCTACATCACTGCCAACAGGTCAATAGTTTCATGGATTATGATGCCTTCAGAAGTCACTCCCATCCCTCAGAATTTAGATCCGTTGTAAATATGGTGCAAAGGTGAAGATATTTGCAAGATTTTTCTTTAGGTATTTTCAGACGGCCATGTGCTCAATAATGACCGCACACACAGCTGCACATGAAGCTAGTCATCACCGTAACTGGCAGACATGACTGTCCTGTCTTTCCCATACAACAGTCTTAACCTGGCCTTAAGGATTATATTAATACTAGATGATGGCCCGATTCTAACGCATCGGGTATTTTAGAAGCCAGGAGATGAGCGGCTGGCGTCGGTCATCTCCCGGCTGCGTCGCCGCTGACCTCCATGCGGCAGAAGAAGACCCGCGGCTACCGTCGGGAGATCAGCGGCTAGCGCCGCTGATCTCCCAACGATAGCGGTGGCATGCGTGGTTCAAATCCTGCGCCAATTCACGTCTGGACTGCGCCTGTCGCTGATTGGTCGCATCCGGCCGGGCACGACCAATCAGCGACGCGGGATTACCGTTACAGACAGACAGAATTAGACGATTATATAGTAGATAAGTTTCGTGTCCAGTCTGTTAAAAAATGTGTGTTGGCATATACAAAGATGCAAAAATACAGTCAGGGCCAGAAATATTTGGACAGTGACACAATTTTCGCGAGTTGGGCTCTGCATGCCACCACATTGGATTTGAAATGAAACCTCTACAACAGAATTCAAGTGCAGATTGTAACGTTTAATTTGAAGGGTTGAACAAAAATATGTGTTAGAAAATGTAGGAATTGTACACATTTCTTTACAAACACTCCACATTTTAGGAGGTCAAAAGTAATTGGACAAATAAACATAACCCAAACAAATATTTTTATTTTCAATATTTTGTGGCGAATCCTTTGGAGGCAATCACTGCCTTAAGTCTGGAACCCATGGACATCACCAAACGCTGGGTTTCCTCCTTCTTAATGCTTTGCCAGGCCTTTACAGCCGCAGCCTTCAGGTCTTGCTTGTTTGTCGGTCTTTCCCTCTTAAGTCTGGATTTGAGCAAGTGAAATGCATGCTCAATTGGGTTAAGATCTGGTGATTGACTTGGCCATTGAAGAATGTTCCACTTTTTTGCACTCATGAACTCCTGTGTAGCTTTGGCTGTATGCTTGGGGTCATTATCCATCTGTACTATGAAGCGCCGTCCAATCAAGTTTGCAGCATTTGGCTGAATCTGGGCTGAAAGTATATCCCGGTACACTTCAGAATTCATCCGGCTACTCTTGTCTGCTGTTATGTCATTAATAAACACAAGTGACCCAGTGCCATTGAAAGCCATGCATGCCCATGCCATCACGTTGCCTCCACCATGTTTTACAGAGGATGTGGTGTGCCTTGGATCATGTGCCGTTCCCTTTCTTCTCCAAACTTTTGGCTTCCCATCATTCTGGTACAGGTTGATCTTTGTCTCATCTGTCCATAGAATACTTTTCCAGAACTGAGCTGGCTTCTGGAGGTGTTTTTCAGCAAATTTAACTCTGGCCTGTCTATTTTTGGAATTGATGAATGGTTTGCATCTAGATGTGAACCCTTTGTATTTACTTTCATGGAGTCTTCTCTTTACTGTTGACTTAGAGACAGATACACCTACTTCACTGAGAGTGTTCTGGACTTCAGTTGATGTTGTGAACGGGTTCTTCTTCACCAAAGAAAGTATGCGGCGATCATCCACCACTGTCGTCTTCCGTGGGCTCCCAGGTCTTTTTGGATTGATGAGTTCACCAGTGCTTTCTTTTTTTCTCAGGATGTACCAAATTGTAGATTTTGCCACTTCTAATGTTGTAGCAATTTCTTGGATGGGTTTTTTTCTGTTCTTGCAGCTTAAGGATGGCTTGTTTCACCTGCATGGAGAGCTCCTGTGACCGCATGTTTCCTTCACAGAAAAACCTTCCAAATGCAAACACCACACCTCAAATCAACTCCGGCCCTTTCATCTGCTTAATTGAGAATGACATAACAAAGGGATTGCCCACACCTGTCCATGAAATAGCCTTGGAGTCATTTGTCCAATTACTTTTGGTCCCTTTAAAAACAGGGTGGCACATGTTAAGGAGCTGAAACTCCTAAACCCTTCATCCAATTTTAATGTGGATACCCTCAAATGAAAGCTGAAAGTCTGAACTTCAACTGCATCTGATTTGTTTTGTTTCAAATTCATTGTGGTAATGTCTAGAACCAAAATTAGATAAATGTTGTCTCTGTCCAAATATTTATGGACCTAACTGTAAGTTATTAAATTGTAAGATTACCAATGATAAAGAATAATTACCATTTATTGTCCTTTTCTTTTTCTTTTTTGTTGCAGTGAATCTGAAAGAAAAAGACAAAAAAAGCAGTGAGCCATAGTGTAGATGTTTTAGGTAAATGTATTGATTCTTTGAGTAAGTGGAACTGCTCACCTTGGTGAGATAGGCTTAGAACATTAGAACAGTCACAACTCTGAGTTTGTAAAGAGTGGACCAGCTGCTGCTCCTCATTGTACCGGTTATGCATGATGGCAACTGCAATGAGTAATGCAGGCTGTGGAAGGAAAACAAGGAACCATTGGGTGCAGCAGGAAAAAGACGGCACATGGGTAGAGGTACGGTCACTTTGTTGAGGCTACGTGTTTCAGCACGTAATGAAAGCACCTACAGTACAGACTAAAAGTTTGGACACACCTTCTCATGCAATGATTTTTCTGTATTTTCATGACTATGAAAATTGTAGAATCACACTTAAGGCATCAAAACTATGAATTAACACATGTGGAATTATACATTACACTTTACAAAAAAGTGTGAAACAACTGAAAATATGTCTTATATTCTAGGTTCTTCAAAGTAGCCACCTTTTGCTTTGATTACTGCTTTGCACGCAGAAAAGGTGAACGGATGGACTCTACATGCCTGGTTCCCATCGTGAAGCATGGAGGAGGAGGTGTGATGGCGTGCGGGTGCTTTGCTGGTGACACTGTTGGGGATTTATTCAAAATTGAAGGCATAGTGAACCAGCATGGCTACCACAGCATCTTGCAGCAGCATGCTATTCCATCCGGTTTGCGTTTAGTTGGACCATCATTTATTTTTCAACAGGACAATGACCCCCAAACACACCTCCAGGCTGTGTAAGGGCTATTTGACAAAGAAGGAGAGTGTTGGGGTGCTACGCCAGATGACCTGGCCTCCACAGTCACCAGACCTGAACCCAATCGAGATGGTTTAGGGTGAGCTGGACCGCTCACCGCTTCAATTTTGAATAAATCCCCAACAGTGTCACCAGCAAAGCACCCCCACACCATCACACCACCTCCTCCATGCTTCACAGTGGGAACCAGGTATGTAGAGTCCATCCGTTCACCTTTTCTGCGTGCAAAGCAGTAATCAAAGCAAAAGGTGGCTACTTTGAAGAACCTAGAATAGGAGACATATGTTCAGTTGTTTCACACTTTTTTGTAAAGTGTAATGTATAATTCCACATGTGTTAATTCATAGTTTTGATGCCTTCAGTGTGATTCTACAATTTTCATAGTCATGAAAATACAGAAAAATCTTTGAATGAGAAGGTGTGTCCAAACTTTTGGTCTGTACTGTATATGGCATCAATAAAGTGACCAAACCTTTACCCATGATTCATCTTTTTTTCCAGAGTGACCAAACCTTTACCCATCATCTTTTTTCCAGCAGTGACTTTTTCTTCTACACCCTGCATGTTTTATTTGTAGCAATAACTCTTTATAGTAATATCATTCTGCCAATGCATTCTGATGACTTAATCTATTTATAAAAAGCCGCTAGTAATATATTTATGCCAAGCACAGACTAAAAGTCAGCAAAAATTATGTGTATGCTTGAAATACTAATATATTTGTTATATTTAACTCCATCTTTATGCTGTGTAGCCAATAGGTTTTAATACCTTGTATAATCAATTTATTCAACAGAAAAACTGCTGTCTTGTGCTAAAATACATGCTCAGGTCTGTGAAGAGCTATTTGTCTGCTTGACTGCTTTTTCTATTCTTTATTTATAGGTTTCCTTGCTGAGCGTGGACATCATACATTTATCACATACTTAATGCCATAAGGAAGTGTCAAGAGCATTATTAATATATAGTGTTTAACTCCAGATCTGGTGTGTATTCTAACTATCAATTCAGAATACGGACATGGCAATTCTTATACTGTGATATGAATATAAAGAATCACATTTTCAACAAATATACATCATTATTTGCCTTTCATCTGAAAGTTGTATTTATCAATATTATGCAGTATTTACTAAGAAATCTACATGTATTAACAATAACATACGTATTATACAGTGAATTTCATCTGCCACAATAAAAAAAGATGAAATTGGTAGAAAAATGCAGAAAAAGTTTCCGACAGCACATACTATAGACTATATGTTCTTAAAATCTACTAGGAAATTTTCCACAAAGTAGGCTTGGGGTTTAGCAATATTTTTGCCTTTATGATTGATCTGTATTCCTATCATAAATGGTTACCGTAATTTGGTTTATCTGGAAAAAAGAACCATGCAGACATTGATGTAACGCCAAATCTAAAGGACCAAGAGTAAGGTGTGCCAAATTTATTAAAAGCCTACTAAACCTCCTAATAAATACAGTGGCATGCAAAAGTTTGGGCACCCCTGGTCAAAATTATTGTTATTGTGAACAGTTAAGCAACTTGAATATGAGAGACCTCCAAAAGTGCTAAAGTTAAAGATGAAACATTTCCTTTGTATTTTAAGCAAAAAATATATACAGTAAGGAAAGTAGGTATTTGATACACTACTAGTGTTGAGCGATACTGCTCGATATCTAAAAATATCGGATCGGAATGGTATCGCCGATATCACTAAAATATCGGCGATACCCGATACCGATACCGGAAGTCCAATGTAAGTCTATGGGAACCAAATATCGACATTAAAAAAAACCCATTCTTGCCTTGTTGGTTAATTGTACATGAAGGAAAACAACAAAGACTAATGTAGAATGTATTGGGGGAGGTTGAGGAGACAATAAAGGCATACATGTTTAACCCAATGCATTGGAATAGCATTAATATATATTTTTTTGGAAATACGTTTGGATTGACGAACAAATTGACAATGTTGTTAACCTTTTTTCTATTTTGGCAAATATGTATGTTTCACAACTTCCATGCTCTTCACCTTTTTAACTTTTGCCAGTGCCACACTTTCTCCTTCATAATCTTCAGCAGCATCATCTTTCTCATCAAATTATTCTTCATCTTCACCTTCTTAATCTTCTTCTTAAACTTCTTGCTATTCATGTTTTTGTTTACATTACTCATATTGTTAAACTATTAATCTTCTTCATATTCAAATTCTTCATCTACTTCCTCTTCATCTTCTTCATCATATTCTTATTTGTGACAGAGATTCCTGTACTTGTAATCTGTAAAAGTATGAATTTTTCATCCTTCCGTTCTTGCTGTCACAAAAGATTTAAATTACAACAGTATTTGTCCGTGTTCAGTTTAGCCTGCAGCAGCAGGCATTTTCCAGGGGCACCACGAGGAGGAACGGACTCACCCCCATACACTGCTTAGTCTTCTTCTGCTTAGAATTTAGAGCATATATTTTGCTCTTCATTTTGGTCTTATACTTCATGTTCTTCTGCTTTTTGATCTTCTGCTTATTGTTCTTCTGTCTCTTGTTCTGTATCTTGTAGTTTGTCTTAACCTTCTTTGTCCTGTTGGTGATCTTCTTCTGGGTAATCTTTTATTTTTTCTTTGTGATGGTGTTCAGGCTGGTTGGCTTCATGCTCGTCGTCCTTGTTGTCGTCATCTTCTTCTGGGTGGTCTTTAAGGTCGTCTAATTTCCGAGAACCAGCTGACGTTACTGGAACCCGGACGGGTATCAGATGGAACAAGAGACAATGGAAGTAACGAGGACCAGCTGACTGTGCTGGAACCCGGAGGGGCAGCAGAAGGAAAAGAGGCAATGTCACAACCGAGTACCAGCTGACGTTACTGTGACACGGTTACTAAGCAGGAGGTACCTGTGCTCCAAAGCACTACCAAGGACCAGCAGACGTTGCTGGAACTCGTATACGGAGATGGAGGCACCTAGGCCAAAGGCACTGGGGAGAACCAGTTGACGGTACTGGACCCCGGACGGGTAGCAGAAGGAAAAGAGGCAATGTCACAACCGAGTACCAGCTGACGTTACTGTGACACGGTTACTAAGCAGGAGGTACCTGTGCTCCAAAGCACTACCAAGGACCAGCAGACGTTGCTGGAACTCGTATACGGAGATGGAGGCACCTAGGCCAAAGGCACTGGGGAGAACCAGTTGACGGTACTGGACCCCGGACGGGTAGCAGAACGCACCCATGAAAATGTAAGTTGACAGGACACAAGCCGTCCGCAGTTACCGAATCACACAGTCCTACAGTGGGTGCTTGTCCTATTGTCACAATGGAAACAGCCTTTATTTACATATCCCACAGCACACATAGGAATCACCTAAACTGCAGGCACCATAGAGTCGGCTGTTGTGAATGGGTTTGAGATGAGTTCTGAGCAGAGGCTCCCTCTGGTGGTTACAAGCGGTACTAGTGAAGATTGTGAGGACTGGGAATCAGGTGTTACTGACTGGTCTTGTATGGGGGAGTCATTTTCCCATCGGGGTTGCCGGTGATCAATTGTTCTGGTCTGAATCCTTCATTCCAGTTTCCCTTGTAGCCTGCTGTGTCGTGTCTGCATTTCCTGCTACCAGATAAGAATTTTTCTTCTTTTTTGTTGTTGCTATATTTTTGCATTTTGTCCTGCACTTCTGTGGGGGCCTTCTGGGTCCCCTCCGGGGGCTTTTGCCCTCTCAGTTTAGTTCAGCCACTGATGTTTGTACTTTTGCTTTTTCCAGTTTTTTCAGTGGCTGCTGTTTTGATTTTCTTACACCAGAGAGCTAATTTAGGTGGTAGAGGTCGTGTGATCTCAGGTGATTTTGAAATTAGTAGAGTTGGTGTTTTTCAGGGTTTTCTGGGATTGCAGTAAGTACCCTTCCTTTCCTTTTCTATTTAGATAGTTTGGGCCCCAGCGTTTGCTCATTCTATTTTCTTTCTGTGTCAGTATTTCCTCTTGTCTAACCGCCATTACATGTTTGGGGGCTTTCTATTATCTTTGGGGTTCTGCTCCGGGGCAGATAGCTTTCCTATTTCTATCTTTAGGTGTAGTTAGTTTCTCAGGCTGTGACGAGGCGTCTAGGACCAACGTAGGAACGCTCCACGGCTGCCTCTAGTTGTGGTGGTTAGTCAGGGTACTGCAATCCCATAGATTCCAACTGCTCTGGTGTATTGCCTTTTTTACCTGCACTCCTCAGCTACCGAAACATAACAGTATCACCGGCCTAAAAATTGAAAATTGTGTGGTACTCACAGAAGGGAAAAAATATTGTGATAGAAAAAAGGTTGTCAGAGTTGTCAGAGATATTTTTCTGTTTGTTGCATTTTTTTTTTTTTTTTTCCCTCTGTATCTCTGGGTGCTGGGGAGGATCTTTTCTCCCAATGGAGTTTGCACAGTTGTCTGGCCGTGTGGATCAGCTTGCCACTGAGGTTCGGAATATTGCTATCTATCTTGCTGGGTTGCCTGTTGTGGAACCTAGGATCCCCATGCCAGATTTGTTTTTAGGGGATCGAGCTAAGTTTCAGAATTTCAAAAATAATTGTAAATTGTTTTTTGCCTTAAAATCTAAGTCCTCAGGAAACGCAGCGCAGCAGGTTCAAATTATCATCTCTCTCCTGCGCGGCGATCCTCAGGATTGGGCTTTTTCCCTGATACCTGGGGATCCTGTTTTGAGTGATGTTGATGCGTTTTTTCAGGCTTTGGGGTTATTGTACGATGAGCCTAATGTCACTGATCAAGCTGAAAAAGCCTTGTTGGCATTAAATCAGGGGCTTGATGACGCTGAGTTATACTGTCAGAGATTCCGTAGGTGGGCAGTCCTGACCAAATGGAATGACGACGCTTTGGCGGCCCTTTTCCGGAAGGGTCTGTCGGATAATGTAAAGGATGTTATGGTGGGATTCCCTGTCCCCTCTGGTCTCAATGATTCTATGTCATTAGCGATTCTAATTGACAGACGTTTGCGTGAGCGGAGAAGTATGCGTGGAGTGGTGTTGCCTTGTGAGCCAGCTTCTGAGCCCATGCAGTGTGATGGAGTGGTGTCTGGGGCACAGCGTCATGAGTTTCGAAAGCGCAATAGGTTATGTTTCTACTGTGGTGATGCCTCTCATGCTATTTCAGTCTGCCCTAAGCGGGGAAGACGTTTTGCACGCTCAGTTGTCTTGGGTAGTGTTCAGACTAAGTTTTTATTAACTGTCACTCTGATATGCTCTCTGTCCTCATTTTCTGCTCAGGCTTTCGTTGATTCTGGAGCAGCTATTAACCTGATGGATTATGATTTTGCTAAACGTTGTGGGTTTCCCTTGATACCCCTACAGAAGTCTATTCCCCTGCTGGGGATCGATTCTACCCCTTTGGCTGAGAATAAACCCCAGTTTTCTACTCAGGTGATAATGAGGGTTGAACCTGATCACCAGGAGTGCTGCAAATTTTTGGTTCTATATAATCTGCATGACATTATCGTGCTGGGTTTCCCTTGGTTACAGTCTCATAATCCTGTTTTGGATTGGAAATCTGTGTCTGTAACCAGTTGGGGCTGCCAATGTGTTAATACCAACACTCCTGTTTTTTCTGCCTCCCCCCAAGCTCAGGATGTTCCTGACTTTTTGTTTGATTTTTCTGATGTGTTTAGCGAAAGTAAATCTGCATCCTTACCTCCCCATAGGAGCTATGACTGCGCTATTGAATTAGTGCCGGGTAGTAAATTCCCTAAAGGTCGCCTTTTTAACTTGTCTGTACCTGAACATGACGCTATGCGGTCTTATTTCAAGGAATCATTGGAGAAGGGTCATATCAGACCATCCTCTTCACCCTTAGGTGCCGGTTTTTTCTTTGTGGCCAAAAAAGATGGTTCATTAAGGCCGTGTATTGATTATCGTCTCTTGAACAATATTACTGTGAAATATCAATACCCGTTACCCTTGATTTCTGACCTGTTTTCCAGGGTGAAAAACGCTACTTGGTTTACCAAGCTTGACCTCAGGGGGGCGTATAACCTTATTCGCATTAAGCACGGGGATGAATGGAAGACGGCATTCAATACCCCTGAAGGGCATTTTGAGTACCTAGTGATGCCCTTTGGGCTCACTAATGCCCCTTCCGTCTTCCAGTCCTTCATGAATGACATTTTCAGGGATTTTGTGGATAAATTTCTGATTGTTTATTTGGATGATATCTTGATTTTTTCTAATGACTGGGACTCTCATGTGAAACATGTTCGGACTGTGTTCCAGATTTTGAGGGATAATGCTCTGTATGTGAAGGGATCAAAGTGTCTTTTTGGCGTACAGAAGATCTCATTTCTGGGATTAATTTTGTCCCCATCTGTTATTGAAATGGACCCGGTCAAGGTTCAGGCCATCTGTGATTGGGTCCAACCTACTTCATTAAAGGCTCTTCAGAGATTTTTGGGTTTTGCCAATTTTTATCGTAAATTTATTGGTAATTTCTCGGTTATTGTTAAACCATTAACTGATTTGACCAGAAAGGGTTCTGATGTGGTGAATTGGCCTCCTGAGGCAGTCTCTGCATTTCAGGAACTTAAGCAGAGATTCACTTCTGCTCCTGTTCTACGGCAGCCTGATGCTTCTCTGCCATTTCAGGTGGAGGTTGATGCCTCTGAAATTGGGGCAGGTGCCGTTTTGTCCCAAAAAGATCCAGAGACCTCTAAAAGTAACCCTTGTGCCTTTTTCTCTCGAAAATTTTCTCCTACTGAACGTAATTATGACGTGGGTAATCGGGGGTTATTGGCCATGAAGTGGGCTTTTGAAGAGTGGAGACATTGGCTGGAGGGAGCCAAACATCAGGTGGTGGTCCTTACGGACCATAAGAATCTGGTCTATCTGGAATCTGCCAAGCGACTCAATCCTAGACAGGCCAGGTGGGCCTTGTTTTTCACACGTTTTAATTTTGTGGTTTCCTTTCTTCCTGGCACTAAGAATGTTAAGGCGGATGCCCTCTCGAGGAGTTTCCTTGCGGACTCTCCTGAGTTATCTGATCCTTCTGTTATTTTGAAAGAGGGTGTAGTTCTTTCCGCCATCTCACCCAATTTGAGACTTGCTCTGGAGGGGTGTCAGGAGGATAGGCCCGAGCGCTGCCCTGTTGGAAAATTGTTTGTCCCGGACCAATGGAAAAAGAGTGTGATGTCTGAGATTCATTGTTCCGCATTGGCTGGGCATCCCGGAATTTTTGGTACCAGAGACTTGGTTAGTCGGTCCTTTTGGTGGCCTACCTTGTCTCGCGATGTCAGGGAATTTGTGCAGTCCTGCGGGACTTGCTCTCGCTCCAAGCCTTGCTCTCGCTCTAGTGGTTTGTTGATGCCATTGCCTGTGCCCAAGAGACCATGGACCCATATCTCTATGGATTTCATTTCCGATCTTCCTGTTTCTCAGAGAATGACCACCATCTGGGTAATTTGTGATAGGTTTTCCAAAATGATACATCTTGTGCCATTACCTAAGTTGCCTTCCTCCTCTGAATTGGTGCCGTTGTTTCTTCAGCACGTGGTTCGTTTACACGGCATTCCTGAGAACATTGTGTCTGACAGAGGAGTCCAGTTTGTTTCCAGATTTTGGAGGACTTTTTGTTCTAAACTAGGTGTTCAATTGTCTTTCTCCTCGGCATTTCATCCTCAGACCAATGGTCAAACTGAGAGAACAAACCAGACATTAGAGACTTATCTAAGATGCTTTGTGTCTGCTGATCAGGATGACTGGGTCTCTTTTTTGCCTTTGGCTGAGTTTGCTCTTAATAATAGGGCTAGCTCTGCCACTTTGATGTCTCCGTTTTTCTGTAATTCTGGTTTTCACCCTCGATTTTCTTCAGGACAGACGGAAGCTTCTGTCTGTCCAGGTGTTGACTCTGTTGTTGAGCGTATGCAACAGATTTGGGACCAGGTAGTGGAGAGGTTGTCCCTCTCTCAGGAGAAGGCCCAGCGGTTTGCTAACCGACATAGGACTGATGGTCCTCGGTTTAAAGTGGGGGACTTGGTCTGGTTGTCCTCAAAGAATATTCCTATGAGAGTAGCATCTCCTAAATTTAAGCCTAGGTTTATTGGACCTTATAAGATCATGGAGATTATTAATCCTGTTTCTTTTCGTTTGCTTCTTCCAGGGACATTTAAGATCCATAACGTGTTCCACAAGTCCTAGTTGAAGAGGTTTGTTGAGCCAGTGGTTCCTGCTACTGTGCCTCCTGACCCTGTTTTGGTTGAGGGCAATCTGGAGTATGTGGTTGAGAAAATATTGGATTCTCGTTTTTCTAGACGAAGACTCCAGTATTTGGTTAAATGGAGAGGTTATGGTCAGGAAGACAATTCTTGGGTGTTTGCTTCGGACATCCATGCTAGGAGACTTATCCGTGCGTATCATAGAACTCATCCTGACCGACCTGGTTGCTCAAATGAGGGTTCGGTGACCCCTCCTCAAGGGGGGGTACTGTTGTGAATTGGTTTGAGATGAGTTCTGAGCAGAGGCTCCCTCTGGTGGTTACAAGCGGTACTAGTGAAGATTGTGAGGACTGGGAATCAGGTGTTACTGACTGGTCTTGTATGGGGGAGTCATTTTCCCATCGGGGTTGCCGGTGATCAATTGTTCTGGTCTGAATCCTTCATTCCAGTTTCCCTTGTAGCCTGCTGTGTCGTGTCTGCATTTCCTGCTACCAGATAAGAATTTTTCTTCTTTTTTGTTGTTGCTATATTTTTGCATTTTGTCCTGCACTTCTGTGGGGGCCTTCTGGGTCCCCTCCGGGGGCTTTTGCCCTCTCAGTTTAGTTCAGCCACTGATGTTTGTACTTTTGCTTTTTCCAGTTTTTTCAGTGGCTGCTGTTTTGATTTTCTTACACCAGAGAGCTAATTTAGGTGGTAGAGGTCGTGTGATCTCAGGTGATTTTGAAATTAGTAGAGTTGGTGTTTTTCAGGGTTTTCTGGGATTGCAGTAAGTACCCTTCCTGTCCTTTTCTATTTAGATAGTTTGGGCCCCAGCGTTTGCTCATTCTATTTTCTTTCTGTGTCAGTATTTCCTCTTGTCTAACCGCCATTACATGTTTGGGGGCTTTCTATTATCTTTGGGGTTCTGCTCCGGGGCAGATAGCTTTCCTATTTTTATCTTTAGGTGTAGTTAGTTTCTCAGGCTGTGACGAGGCATCTAGGACCAACGTAGGAACGCTCCACGGCTGCCTCTAGTTGTGGTGGTTAGTCAGGGTACTGCAATCCCATAGATTCCAACTGCTCTGATGTATTGCCTTTTTTACCTGCACTCCTCAGCTACCGAAACATAACAGTCGGCTAACCCGAATGCAACACGACAGCACAACTTATTGGAGGATAATTGACGTTCACACTGCCAGGAAACAGCTGTTGTGCTGTAACCAGGCTGGCCAGGAGTCAGTACCCCTGCCAATTACTTACGAGCAACAAATGGCGGTGTTGTAGCCCAGGGAGTAGAGTTCAGGTGGTAGAAAGATGAACATAACAGGAGACATGGAAAACGTTGCCAAATCTGAAAACGGACAGGCAAATTCAGGTGAGATCCATGCCTTGTTCATTTTCAGAAAAGTAAGCCGGTCTACATTCTCTGAGGATAGTCGCATGCGACGGTCTGTTAGTACACCACCTGCAGCACTAAAGACGCGCTCAGATAATACACTGGCAGCAGGGCAAGCCAGCACCTCCAATGCATACTGGCTAAGCTCTGGCCATGTATCCAACTTAGAGACCCAAAATTTGAAAGGGGAAGAGGCATCTGGGAGTACACTTAGAGGGAAAGACAAGTAGTCTGTCACCATCTTACGGAAACGTTGCTTCCTGGTGACTGGAGCCGTCTCGGATGGTGTAGACCTTGCTGGCGCTGTCACAAAACTTCGCCACATTTGTAACATACAGCTCTTGCCCTGTGCAGAGGCGCTGCTTGTGCTCCCTCTTGTTGTAGAGGTGTCTACACTGCCTCGACGCACAGAGCTGCTTTGTAAAGCAGTAGCAGCAGCAGCTCTCTCGGCTGGAATGTACAACAGTATGGATTGCACCAGTGTGTCTTGGTACTCCCGCATTTTACGGTCCCGGTTCATCGATGTGATGAGGGTTTGTAAGTTGTCCCGGTAGCGAGGGTCTAGGAGGGTGTACACCCAATAATCTGACGTGGTGAGAATGTGGGCGATGCGGTGGTCGTTTCTCAGGCACTGAAGCATGAAATCAACCATGTGCTGCAAACTCCCAACTGGCCAACAAAAGCTGTCCTCTGGAAGAGGCGTCATCTCTGCCTCCTCTGCATCACCCCACCCTCGCTCTACATACTGACTACAGCGTTGTGTACCTCCCTCTGTAGGGATTTCTTCCTCCTCCATTGACTCCTCCTCCCCCTCATCCTCCTCACAAAGTGAGCCCTGCCCAGCCCTTTGTGAGGAACCACGTTGCGCTGACTGTCCTGAAGGTAATTGAATTTGTGACTCCTCATCCTCCACCTCTTCCAAAACCTCTTCCTTTAGTGCTTTCAGTGATTTCTGAAGCAGGCAGATAAGGGGGACAGTCATGCTGACTAGTGCATCATCTGCACTCGCCATCCGCGTTGAGACATCAAACGCACGCAAAACGTCGCAGATGTCCTTCATAGAGGCCCACTCAGTAGTGGTGAAGTGTGGACGGCGCAAAGAGCGACTTGATTGCGCCTGATGCAGCTGTTACTCCATTACTGCTGTCTGCTGCTCACACAACCGCTCCAACATATGTAACGTGGAATTCCACCTGGTGGGTACGTCACATATGATGCGATGTTCAGGAAGGCAAAATCGGCGTTGCAGAGCAGCAATGAGCGATCTGGCTATGCTGGAACGTCGCAAGTGAGCGCACTCTAGGCGGACCTTCTGCAGCAGTCCAGCAAGATCCGGATAGTCCCTCAAAAAACTCTGCACGACCAAGTTGAGCACATGTGCCAGACATGGTATGTGAGTAAGGTTGCCAAGGCCCAGAGCTGCCACCAGATTTCGGCCATTGTCACACACTACCAAGCCTGGCTGGAGATTCGCAGGCAAAAACCACACGTCGCTCTCCTGCTTGATGGCATTCCAGACCTCCTGCGCTGTGTGGCTTAGATTCCCCATTGAAATCATTTTCAGGACGGCCTGTTGACGTTTGGCCACGGCTGTGCTCATATCGGTCGCAACAGGTAAGCGTTCACGGGTCCATGTGGAGGTATACCGTGACGGCTCGTGCAGCGATGATTCTGAGGAACTGGAGTAGGAGGAGGAATCAATGTGTACAGACTGGATTCCTGCAATCCTTGGAGTTGGCAGAACACGTACAGCGCCACTGGCAAGATCTGTACCCGGCTCCACAACATTGACCCAATGGGCAGTGAGGGAAAAGTATCGTCCCTGGCCATGGGTACTGGTCCACGCATTGGTGGTCAGGTGGACCCTGCTACTGACGGCGTTTAGTAGCGCATGTTTAACCCCTTCACCCCCAAGGGTGGTTTGCACGTTAATGACCGGGCCAATTTTTACAATTCTGACCACTGTCTCTTTATGAGGTTATAACTCTGGAACGCTTCAACGGATCTGCGCGATTCTGAGATTGTTTTCTTGTGACATATTGTACTTTACATTAGTGGTAAAATTTCTTCGATATACCTTGCGTTTATTTTTGAAAAAAATGCAAATATGGCGAAAATTTTGAAAATTTTGCAATTTTCAAACTTTGAATTTTTATTCCCTTAAAACAGAGAAATATGTCACACAAAATAGTTAAGAAATAACATTTCCCACATGTCTACTTTATATCAGCACAATTTTGGAATCAAAATTTTTTTTTCTTAGGAAATTATAAGGGTTAAAAGTTGACCAGCGATTTCTCATTTTTACAACAAAATTTACAAAGCCATTTTTTTTAGGGAGCATCTCATATTTGAAGTCACTTTGAGGGGTCTATATGGCAGAAAATACCCAAAAGTGACACCATTATAAAAACTGCACCCCTCAAGGTACTCAAAACCACATTCAAAAAGTTTATTAACCCTTCAGGTGCTTCACAGGAGCTGAAGCAACGTGGAAGGAAAAAATGAATATTTAACTTTTTAGCCACAAAAATGATCTTTTACAAACTTTTTTTTTATTTTCACAAGGGTAAAAGAAGAAAATGGACACATAAAGTTGTTGTGCAATTTCTCCTGAGTACGCCAATACCCCATAAGTGGGGGAAAACCACTGTATGTGTGCACAGCAGAGCTCATAAGGGAAGGAGCGCCGTTTGACTTTTTCAAACTAAAATTGGCTGGAATTGAGATTGGACGCCATGTCGCGTTTGGAGAGCCCCTGATGCGCCTAAACAGTGGAAACCCCCACAAGTGACACCATTTTGGAAACTAGACCCCCTAAGGAACTTATCTAGATCTGTTGTGAGCACTTTGAATCCCCAAGTGTTTCACAAAAGTTTATAATGCCTGGGTGTGAAAAAAAAAAGAAACAATTTTCCACAAAAATGATTTTTTAGTCCCAAATTTTTGATTTTTCCCAAGGAAATTGGACCCCAAAAGTTGCTGGCCAATTTGTCCTGAGTACGCTGATACCCAATATGTGGGGGGGGAAACTGTTTGGGCGCACGGCAGGGCTTGGAAAGGAAGTAGTAACGTTTTGGAATGCAGACGTTGATGGGGGTCATGTTCCGTTTGCAGTGCCCCAGATGAGCTTAAACAGTAGAAACCCCCCACAAGTGACCACATTTTGGAAACTAGACCCCCTAAGGAACTTATCTATAGCTTTGGTGAGCACTTTGAACCCCCAAGTGCTTCACACAAGTTTATAATGCCCGGGCATGAAAATAAAAAATCCTATTTTTTTCCCACAAAAATTATTTTTAGTCACTAATTTTTTATTTTCCCAAGGGTAACAGGAGAAATTGGACCACAAAAGTTGTTGTCCAAGTTGTCCTGAGTACGCTGATACCCAATATGTGGGGGGGAACCACTGTTTGGGCGCACGGCAGAGCTCGGAATGGAAGGAGCACCATTTGGCTTTTTCCAACCAAAATTGGCTGGAATTGAGATTGGACGCCATGTTGCATTTGGAGAGCCACTGATGTACCTAAACAGTGGAAACCCCCACAAGTGACCCCATTTTGGAAACTAGACCCCCTAAGGAACTTATCTAGATCTTTGGTGAGCAATTTGAACCCCCAAGTGCTTCACACAAGTTTATAACGTAGAGCCGTAAAATTAAAAAATCATATTTTTTCCACAAAAATGATCTTTTCACCCCAATTTTTATTTTCCCAAGGGTAACAAGACTCCAAAACTTATTGTGCAATTTGTCCTGAGTACGCTGATACCCCATATGTGGGGGTAAACCACTGTTTGGGTGCATGGCAGAGTTTGGAAGGGAAGGAGTGCCGTTTGACTTTTTCAACGCAGAATTGGCTGGATGCCATGTCGTGTTTGGAGAGCTCCTGATCTGCCTAAACAGTGGAAACCCCCCACAAATGACACCATTTGGAAACTAGACCCCTCAAGGAACTTATCTAGATGTGTGGTGAGCACTTTGAACCCCCAAGTGCTTCACAGAAGTTTATAACGTACAGCCGTAAAATAAAATTATTTTTTTTTTTTTTACAAAAATGATTTTTTCGTCCCCAATATTTTATTTTCACAAGGGTAACAGGAGAAATTGGACCCCAAAAGTTGTTGTCCAATTTGTCCTGAGTACGCTGATACCCAATATGTGGGAGAAAACTACTGTATGGGTACACGTTGGGGCTCGAAAGGGAAGTAGTGACGTTTTGGATTGCAGACTTTGATGGAATGGTCTGGGGGCGTCATGTCGCATTTGGAGAGCCCCTGATGCGCCTAAACAGTGGAAACCCCCCACAAGTGACCCCATTTTGGAAAATAGACCCCACAAGGAACTTATCTAGATGTGTGGTGAGCGCTATGAAGCCCCAAGTGCTTCACAGAAGTTTATAACGTACAGCCGTAAAAACAAAAAATTTTTTTTTTTACAAAAATTATTTTTTTCGCCCCCAATATTTTATTTTCACAAGGGTAACAGGAGAAATTGGACCCTAAAAGTTGTTGTCCAATTTGTCCTGAGTACGCTGATACCCAATATGTGGGAGAAAACTACTGTATGGGTACACGTTGGGGCTCGAAAGGGAAGTAGTGACGTTTTGGATTGCAGACTTTGATGGAATGCTCTGGGGGCGTCATGTCGCATTTGGAGAGCCCCTGATGCACCTAAACAGTGGAAACCCCCCACAAGTGACCCCATTTTGGAAAATAGACCCCACAAGGAACTTATCTAGATGTGTGGTGAGCACTTTGAACCCCTAAGTGCTTCACAGAAGTTTATAACGAACAGCCGTAAAAATAAAAAATATATTTTTTTTTTTACAAAAATTATTTTTTTCGCCCCCAATATTTTATTTTCACAAGGGTAACAGGAGAAATTGGACCCAAAAAGTTGTTGTCCAATTTGTCCTGAGTACGCTGATACCCAATATGTGGGAGAAAACTACTGTATGGGAACACGTTGGGGCTCGGAAGGGAAGTAGTGACGTTTTGGATTGTAGACTTTGATGGAATGGTGTGGGGGCGTCATGTCGCATTTGGAGAGCCCCTGATGCGCCTAAACAGTGGAAACCCCCCACAAGTGACCCCATTTTGGAAAATAGACCCCACAAGGAACTTATCTAGATGTGTGGTGAGTGCTATGAAGCCCCAAGTGCTTCACACAAGTTTATAACGTACAGCCGTAAAAACAAAAAAAATCATATTTTTTTTAAAAAAAAATGATATTTTTGCCCCCAGTTTTCTATTTTCCCAAGGGTAACAGAAGAAATAGGACAAATTGCACAATAACTCTTAGGGTCCAGAGTACGCTGATACCCCATGTGGAAGTAAACTACTGTTTGGGCGCATGGCAGAGCTCAGCAGGGAAGGAGCACCATTTGTCTTTTTCAACGCAGAATTGGCTGGAATTGAGATCAGACGTCATGTCACATTTGGAGAGCCCCTGATGTGCCTAAACAGCGGAAACCCCCCAATTCTAACTCCAACCCTAACCTCTACACACCCCTAACCCTAGTCCCAACCCTAACCACAAACGTAACCCTAACACACCCCTATCCCTAATCCCAACCATAACCCTAATACTAACTTTAGCGCCAACCCTAACCCTAACTTTTGCCGCAACCCTAACCTTAACCATAACCCTAATGGGAAAATGGAAATAAATACATTTTTGTAATTTTATTATTTTTCCCTAACTAAGGGGGTGATAAAGGGGGTTTGATTTACTATTTATAGCGGGTTTTTATGATTGGCAGCTGTCACGCTAAAAGACGCTTTTTATTGCAAAAATAGTTTTTGCATCACCACATTTTGAGAGCTATAATTTTTGCATATTTTGGCCCACAGAGTCATGTGAGGTCTTATTTTTTGCGGTACGAGTTGACGTTTTTATTGGTACCATTTTTGAGCACGTGACATTTTTTGATCGCTTTTTATTTCGATTTTTGGGAGGTTAGAATGAACAAAAATCAGCAATTCATGAATTTCTTTTGGGGGAGGCGTTTATAACCGTTCCGCGTGTGGTAAAATTGATAAAGCAGTTTATTCTTCGGGTCAGTACGATTACGGCGATACCTCATTTATATCTTTTTTTATGTTTTGGCGCTTTTATAGAATAAAAACAATTTTATAGAAAAAATAATTATTTTTGCATCGCTTTATTCTGCGAGCTATAACTTTTTTATTTTTTTGCTCATGATGCTGTGTGATGGCTCGTTATTTGCAGGACAAGATGACGTTTTCAGCGGTACCATGTTTATTTATATCTGTCTTTTTGATCGCGTGTTATTCCACTTTTTGTTCAGCGGTATGATGATAAAGCACTGATTTTTTGCTTTGTTTTTATTTTTTTTTTTAAGGGGTTCACTAAAGGGGTTAACTAGTGGGACAGTTTTATAGGGGGGGTCGTTACGGACACGGCGATGCCAAATATGTGTACTTTTATTGTTTTATTTTTTTTATTTACAGGAAAAAATGAATTTATTGGGGAATATTTTTTTTTTTTTTTTACATATTTTGGAATTTTTTTTTTACACGTTTATTTTTATTTTTTTTACTTTTTTACATTGTCCCAGGGTGGGACATCACTGTAAAATGTGAGATCGCTGGTCTCACAGTGTGCACAGCACTCTGTGAGACCAGCGATCTCACAGGCAGCGCTGCAGCTTCTCAGTGCCTGCTCTCAGCAGGCACTGAGGAAGCCGCCTCCCTCCAGGACCCCGGCGCCATCTTGGATCCGGGTCCTGGGAGGGAGGAAGCCCTCAGAATAGCGCGATCACATCGCGCTGTTCTGAGGGTCTCAGGGGGGCGCTCTCCTTGCGCGATGCCCCCCTGTGCCCACAGTACACCGCGATCATGTTTGATCGCGGTGTGCAAGGGGTTAATGTGCCGGGAGCGGTCCGTGACCGCTCCTGGCACACAGTCCCGGGTGTCAGCTGTGATAATCAGCTGACACCCGGCGGCGATCAGCTGCGCTCCCCCCAGGAGCGCAGCTGATCGCTATGACTTACTATCCCGTCCATGGTCAGATTGTCACGGGTTTTATGGACGGGATAGTACGTCTAATGTCAGAGAGGGGTTAATGTTTCCCTCGACATGTTTTTGCAGAGCAGGGACGGCTTGCCTCCTGAAATAAAATCGGTTTGGCACATTATATTGTGGGACTGCCAATGCCATTAAGTTCCTGAAACTGTCAGTCTCCACCAGCCTGAATGACAGCATTTCAAGGGACAGGAGTTTTGCAATGCCAGCATTCAGAGCCTGTGCTCGTGGATGGTTTGCCGAGTATGGCCGTCTTTTATCCCATGCCTGTGGTACCGATGGCTGTTTTGTGGTCTGGGAGTGTGACGATGACTGTGAACTTGCTGCTGTGGGTGGAATAACAGTTTGTCTATGGACAACAGTGACCGAGGTTCTTCCATGGAGATCCTGTGAGGAAGCCGAATCAGGTGTGTGTGAGCTGGAGGTAGAGGCTCCAACACGACCTGAAGATGTAGGTGCTGCTGTAGGTTGGCCTACATCTCCAGTGTGTCTTTGTAACTCAGCTACGTGCTTTGTCCGTACATGTTTCCACATATTTGTGGTATTCAGGTTACTGATATTTTTACCTCTTTTAACTTTTTGCTTACACAGCTTGCATTTAACATAGCAAATATCATCTACAAGTCTGTCAAAAAAGGACCACGCAGTGCAAGTCATGGGAGCCCCAATTTTGACATTTGTAAGAGAACTGCTCCCAACAGGTGCCAAACTGGAGGCTACAGGCAAGCGAGTCTGCAGCCTACCTCTCCCTCCTCTTTGTACCGTTGGGCCAATCTCTTCCTCAGAGCTGCTCCCACCACCTTCCTGTTGCTCACGCCATGTTGGGTCTCGGACTTCATCATCTCCACTACCCTCTTCCAACACCTGCTGCTGTTGGATGGTCTGGGCAGCACCATGCTCCACAAAACCTGGCACCTGAGTCTCATCATCATCATGAGATGCGTTCTGCGGTGTGCTGTCCATCGGCACTGGCTCACCCGCCTCTTCAGATTGAGAGAGACACAGCTGTTGCGCATCACTGCATACTCCCTCTTCTTCAAATTGCAGAATGCTGCTTGCCTGTGCCCGTGTTTGCAAGCCAACAGATTCTGAGAACAGAAGCAGAGACTCAGCTGGCTCCTGTACAGAACTCTCTGACTGCCTGGGCAATTTGACAGGCGGTGAACAGACAGATGGTTGCTCAACAGTGTTGTGTTCCTGAGAGGAGGTGGAAGGAATTGAAGTCGATGCATTGGCTGCCATCCAACCAACAACGGCTTCAATTTGTTCTTCCCGCAGCAGGGGGCACGCCGAGCTCCTACCAAAGTGCGCATAAAGGAACGCTCACGGGGAAAAGTGGTGGATGCTGTGTCACTGAGGGCGGCAGCAGCCACAGAATCCCCACGTCCTCTCCCTGCTGAAACTCCACGGCCACGACCACGTGCCTTACTCACTGACTTCTTCATCTTGGTAGATTGATAAAGAAAGTCAGAAAAGTTATAAGGCCTAAGTGTGGTTATTACGCAGAGACTGAAGTGAACACTGAAACACAACTATTCACAATCTGTGAAAGGCTACTCCTTTGTCTACTTCTATAGTGTTTGCAACCAATGTATTGGATACGGATGGAAGCGCGTCACACTAATAGATTATATTTATTTTAAATGGAATGGAGCAGAACCAATTGGAGAGAAATGACAAGGATGAGGCTCAGCAGAGTACAAGCAGCAGTGCATGAACAAGTAACTGGAGCGTGATGTGCACTCAAAAAATAAAAAACACAG
>JARQOD010000004.1:202480554-202695712 GCA_033576555.1 Oophaga sylvatica | reverse complement strand
GGAGCACCATTTGTCTTTTTCAACGCAGAATTGGCTGGAATTGAGATCAGACGTCATGTCACATTTGGAGAGCCCCTGATGTGCCTAAACAGCGGAAACCCCCCAATTCTAACTCCAACCCTAACCTCTACACACCCCTAACCCTAGTCCCAACCCTAACCACAAACGTAACCCTAACACACCCCTATCCCTAATCCCAACCATAACCCTAATACTAACTTTAGCGCCAACCCTAACCCTAACTTTTGCCGCAACCCTAACCTTAACCATAACCCTAATGGGAAAATGGAAATAAATACATTTTTGTAATTTTATTATTTTTCCCTAACTAAGGGGGTGATAAAGGGGGTTTGATTTACTATTTATAGCGGGTTTTTATGATTGGCAGCTGTCACGCTAAAAGACGCTTTTTATTGCAAAAAATAGTTTTTGCATCACCACATTTTGAGAGCTATAATTTTTGCATATTTTGGCCCACAGAGTCATGTGAGGTCTTATTTTTTGCGGTACGAGTTGACGTTTTTATTGGTACCATTTTTGAGCACGTGACATTTTTTGATCGCTTTTTATTTCGATTTTTGGGAGGTTAGAATGAACAAAAATCAGCAATTCATGAATTTCTTTTGGGGGAGGCGTTTATACCGTTCCGCGTGTGGTAAAATTGATAAAGCAGTTTTATTCTTCGGGTCAGTACGATTACGGCGATACCTCATTTATATCTTTTTTTATGTTTTGGCGCTTTTATAGAATAAAAACAATTTTATAGAAAAAATAATTATTTTTGCATCGCTTTATTCTGCGAGCTATAACTTTTTTATTTTTTTGCTCATGATGCTGTGTGATGGCTCGTTATTTGCAGGACAAGATGACGTTTTCAGCGGTACCATGTTTATTTATATCTGTCTTTTTGATCGCGTGTTATTCCACTTTTTGTTCAGCGGTATGATGATAAAGCACTGATTTTTTGCTTTGTTTTTATTTTTTTTTTTAAGGGGTTCACTAAAGGGGTTAACTAGTGGGACAGTTTTATAGGGGGGGTCGTTACGGACACGGCGATGCCAAATATGTGTACTTTTATTGTTTTATTTTTTTTATTTACAGGAAAAAATGAATTTATTGGGGAATATTTTTTTTTTTTTTTTTTACATATTTTGGAATTTTTTTTTTTACACGTTTATTTTTATTTTTTTTACTTTTTTACATTGTCCCAGGGTGGGACATCACTGTAAAATGTGAGATCGCTGGTCTCACAGTGTGCACAGCACTCTGTGAGACCAGCGATCTCACAGGCAGCGCTGCAGCTTCTCAGTGCCTGCTCTCAGCAGGCACTGAGGAAGCCGCCTCCCTCCAGGACCCCGGCGCCATCTTGGATCCGGGTCCTGGGAGGGAGGAAGCCCTCAGAATAGCGCGATCACATCGCGCTGTTCTGAGGGTCTCAGGGGGGCGCTCTCCTTGCGCGATGCCCCCCTGTGCCCACAGTACACCGCGATCATGTTTGATCGCGGTGTGCAAGGGGTTAATGTGCCGGGAGCGGTCCGTGACCGCTCCTGGCACACAGTCCCGGGTGTCAGCTGTGATAATCAGCTGACACCCGGCGGCGATCAGCTGCGCTCCCCCCAGGAGCGCAGCTGATCGCTATGACTTACTATCCCGTCCATGGTCAGATTGTCACGGGTTTTATGGACGGGATAGTACGTCTAATGTCAGAGAGGGGTTAATGTTTCCCTCGACATGTTTTTGCAGAGCAGGGACGGCTTGCCTCCTGAAATAAAATCGGTTTGGCACATTATATTGTGGGACTGCCAATGCCATTAAGTTCCTGAAACTGTCAGTCTCCACCAGCCTGAATGACAGCATTTCAAGGGACAGGAGTTTTGCAATGCCAGCATTCAGAGCCTGTGCTCGTGGATGGTTTGCCGAGTATGGCCGTCTTTTATCCCATGCCTGTGGTACCGATGGCTGTTTTGTGGTCTGGGAGTGTGACGATGACTGTGAACTTGCTGCTGTGGGTGGAATAACAGTTTGTCTATGGACAACAGTGACCGAGGTTCTTCCATGGAGATCCTGTGAGGAAGCCGAATCAGGTGTGTGTGAGCTGGAGGTAGAGGCTCCAACACGACCTGAAGATGTAGGTGCTGCTGTAGGTTGGCCTACATCTCCAGTGTGTCTTTGTAACTCAGCTACGTGCTTTGTCCGTACATGTTTCCACATATTTGTGGTATTCAGGTTACTGATATTTTTACCTCTTTTAACTTTTTGCTTACACAGCTTGCATTTAACATAGCAAATATCATCTACAAGTCTGTCAAAAAAGGACCACGCAGTGCAAGTCATGGGAGCCCCAATTTTGACATTTGTAAGAGAACTGCTCCCAACAGGTGCCAAACTGGAGGCTACAGGCAAGCGAGTCTGCAGCCTACCTCTCCCTCCTCTTTGTACCGTTGGGCCAATCTCTTCCTCAGAGCTGCTCCCACCACCTTCCTGTTGCTCACGCCATGTTGGGTCTCGGACTTCATCATCTCCACTACCCTCTTCCAACACCTGCTGCTGTTGGATGGTCTGGGCAGCACCATGCTCCACAAAACCTGGCACCTGAGTCTCATCATCATCATGAGATGCGTTCTGCGGTGTGCTGTCCATCGGCACTGGCTCACCCGCCTCTTCAGATTGAGAGAGACACAGCTGTTGCGCATCACTGCATACTCCCTCTTCTTCAAATTGCAGAATGCTGCTTGCCTGTGCCCGTGTTTGCAAGCCAACAGATTCTGAGAACAGAAGCAGAGACTCAGCTGGCTCCTGTACAGAACTCTCTGACTGCCTGGGCAATTTGACAGGCGGTGAACAGACAGATGGTTGCTCAACAGTGTTGTGTTCCTGAGAGGAGGTGGAAGGAATTGAAGTCGATGCATTGGCTGCCATCCAACCAACAACGGCTTCAATTTGTTCTTCCCGCAGCAGGGGGCACGCCGAGCTCCTACCAAAGTGCGCATAAAGGAACGCTCACGGGAAAAGTGGTGGATGCTGTGTCACTGAGGGCGGCAGCAGCCACAGAATCCCCACGTCCTCTCCCTGCTGAAACTCCACGGCCACGACCACGTGCCTTACTCACTGACTTCTTCATCTTGGTAGATTGATAAAGAAAGTCAGAAAAGTTATAAGGCCTAAGTGTGGTTATTACGCAGAGACTGAAGTGAACACTGAAACACAACTATTCACAATCTGTGAAAGGCTACTCCTTTGTCTACTTCTATAGTGTTTGCAACCAATGTATTGGATACGGATGGAAGCGCGTCACACTAATAGATTATATTTATTTTAAATGGAATGGAGCAGAACCAATTGGAGAGAAATGACAAGGATGAGGCTCAGCAGAGTACAAGCAGCAGTGCATGAACAAGTAACTGGAGCGTGATGTGCACTCAAAAAATAAAAAACACAGACTGAAGAGAACACTGAAACACAACTGTTCACAATCTGTGAAAGGCTACTCCTTTGTCTACTTCTATAGTGTTTGCAACCAATGTATTGGATACGGATGGAAGCGCGTCACACTAAAATTTAAATTGCATGGAGCAGCAAGAATTACACTGAAGAAAAAAAAAAGAATCTGTGAGTGACACGTGCAGATGCCTACAGACAGCGTTGCATGCAGAGCAAACTGCAGCGTCACCTGCACTCTCACACACACAACACTGCAGGCAAAAGGAAGCTTTACACAGCGGTTGGTGCTAGCCTGCCTAAAGCACAGTACACTAAATCGCAATCTCTAACTGTCCCTCAGAGTCAGCACAGCAGCGTTCTGTCCCTTACTGAATTCACAGCACAGTGACGCTAAAATGGCGGCGGCGCCTTTTATAGTGCATTCTGACATCATTTCAGCATCCAATCACAGCCATGCCATTAGTTAACATGACCGCAGCAGTACAGGATGTGCCCACACTTCTTAGGATTCCTCATTGGCTGAGTAAAATCACATTGCCTCTCAAAGAATTATGGGAACTTCCGATTCCGGTATACGATATATGGAAAATATCGGAACTAAGTATCGAAAGTCCGATACAGCTAATATCGGTCGATACCCGATACTTGCGGTATCGTATCGCTCAACACTATACACTACCAATTTTGCAAGTTTTCCCACCTGCAAAGAATGGAGAGGTCTTTAATTTTTATTGTAGGTATATTTCAACTGTGAGAGACTGAATCTAAAAATAAAAACCAAAAAATCACATTGTATGATTTTTGAATAATTAATTTGCATTTTATTGCATGAAATAAGTATTTGATCACCTACCAACCAGCAAGAATTCTGGCTCTGACAGACCTATTCGTTTTTCTTTAAGAAGCCCTCCTACTCTGCATTTAGTAACTGTATTAATTGCACCTGTTTAAACTCATTACCTGTATAAATACACCTGTCCACATTCTCAATCAATCACACTTCAACGTCTCCACCATGTCCAGGACCAAAGAGCTGTCTGAGGACACCAGGGACAAAATTGTAGACCTTCACAAGCCTGGGATAATCTACTGGACAATAGACAAGTAGCTTGTTGAGAAGGTAACAACTGGCTGCCAATCTTCATCGGTCTAGGACTCCATGCAACATCTCGCCTCATGGGGTAAGGATGATTCTGAGAAAGGTCAGGTATCAGCCAAGATCTACATGGGAGGATCTAGTCAATGACCTGAAGAGAGTTGGGACCACAGTCTCAAACATTACCATTAGTAATACACTACGCCAACATGGATTAAAATTCTGCAGGGCACGCAAGGCCCTCCTGCTCATGCCAGCAATGACCAGGACCATTTGAAGTTTACAAACGACAATCTGGATGATCCAGAGGAGGAATGGGAGAAGTTCATGTGGTTAGATGAGACCAAAATGGAACATTTTGATATCAACATTACTCGCCATGTTTGGACTAAGAAGAAGGATGAGTACAACCCTATGTAAACCATCCCGACCGTGAAGCGTGGTGGGGGAAACATCATACTTTGGGGGTGCTTTTCTGCAAAAGTGATAGTACGACTGCACCGTATTGAAGGGAGGATGGATGGGGTCATGTATTGCGAGATTTTGGCCAATAACCTCCTTCCCTCAGTAAGAGCATTGAAGATGGGTCATTGTTGTGAACGCCTTGGATCTGAATTCTGAGTCTGGGCTCCCTCTGGTGGCTGCTGATAGTAATGAAGCTGATTTAGCTGTCAGAGGTCCATCAGCTGGGGATGACTGGCAATCAGGTAGCTCTGACTGGGGAGATATAAGTGAGTAACCTTGCCATGATCTTCGCCGGTGATTTGTTGTTCTTCCTGGTCCCATTTGGAAGTCAGCTTGCTTTCTGCTGTCTCCTGCAACCTTCAGATAAGTTGTTTTCTGCTTGTTTTTGTGGCTTTTGTTTTCCTTTTGTTTTTTTCTGCCCTTCTGAGTGAGGTCAGCCAGGTTCCCCGTCTGGGGCCTGCACTAGTCTCTGTTTCTCAGCTACCACTGTTTATTTGTTCAGTCCCTGTTTTCAGTATCTGCTGGTTAGCTACCTGTTCACACCAGAGCTCTGATCTGGCGGGGCAGACATCGTGTGGTCTCAGTATTTTTGGAAATAAGAAGTGTTGGAATTTTTCCTAGGGTTTTTTGCAGATTGCAGACAGTTTTCTTTCCTGTGCTGTCCTATCTAGATAATTTTGGGCCCCACCGTTTGCTTACTCTATTTTCTGCCTGCGTTTGTATTTCATCTTGTCTCACCGCCAATATATGTGTGGGGCTACCAATTCCTTTGGGGCGCTACTCTGGCGCACTTAGCTTTTCCCTTTCTATCTTTAGGCTTAGTTAACTCTCCGGCTGTGTCGAGGCGTCTAGGTCATCGTAGGTACGTCCCACGGCTACTTCTAGTTATGCGGTTAGTTTAGGGGTATGCAATCTGCTAGTTACCAACCTCTCTAGGTGACAGGCTGCCTTGCTATTTTGGCTACTGTCCTCCTTGGCTACAGAATCATAACAGGTCATGGCTTGCTCTTCCAGCAATACAATGACCCGAAACACACAGCCAGGGCAACTAAGGAGTGGCTCTGTAAGAAGCATTTCAAGGTCCTGGATTAGTCTAGCCAGTTTCCAGACTTGAACCCAGTAGAAAATCAATATGTGCATATGCACTTCATGTATTGCGTGCTGACCATAGGCAGCGCTGGCTTTTCCCCCTTTTTATATGAAAATAATATACAGTATTTAGTTAACATGTTTTTTGATAAAAAAAAATGCAAAAGCCATCCCACTACTCCATGGTGAGCATAATTGAGACAGTCCTAACTCCAGTATTAAAAACCTTATCGTTTGTCAAGTGACATGGCTGAGTTACTGAGACCAACTAGTGGATGCACGGCCGAGGGAGACCACATCAATAATGCCCAGCTCAAGAGAAAGGCAGGCCATACCTTTATCTGCACATGATACAGACAGAAAAAACCCAAAGGTATGAACTGGGATATAAACTGGTGTGCATGCTGCATGTAATCGCACGTTCAGGCTGGCCAATGAACAGAAAAAAACAAAGACAAATATAATGATTAAATATAATGTAGTAAATAAATAGCACAGATCTGCCTTCCGACTGCCTCTGAACATTGGTAAAAATGCAGATGGTGTTTTTTTCCAGCGGGAATTGTTCCTGCGGGAATTGTTCCATATGTGGAGTGATGTCACAAGGTTAAACGTTCTGTAGTGCGGTAAACGGGAAAGTCTATCACATTAGAGATTTTGGTAATTGTAGATCAATGGGGCTGGTATATAAGGCGACATTTACTTGCCCTCTGGATTATGTTGTGTAAGGGTGTCAGGGCTTAGCCCTTTAAATTTTTATGCTGCTATGTACTTTTACCTGTATATACTTGTAGTGTTTTGCCATATAACGTATTTTCCTATCTGTTGTATTATTGCTATATTATTCTGTGTGTAAGATAGGGACAGAGCAGTTAGGAAAAGAGCCACTTTATGGGGGCACTGAGTACACTGCAAAGTAAGTTATAGTTATAGTACATCTAGGAGTTATCCGTAGGAGGGGTAGCTATGGAATAAGGTAGTGAGACTTCCTGTTTATAGTCAGTCAGGGGGTAGACCCCTGTGGTGCTCAGGCGGCTTATGGCCTGAGCGGCTCAGCTATTCCACAACGTTCTAAGTAGAAGCGCAGCCATCCATAGAAAGGAGAAAAGTACAGAGAAAGGAAGAGAAAAGTGCATGGTATCCGCAGCAACGTAGTGAAGAAGTCAGTGAAGAAGTTACTGATGAAGTTTGGGTGCTGAAGTAGTAGAGTGAGCCACCAGCGAGTGCGCGGGCAGGATAACCGTAAAGGGGTGGACGACCCAGTAGATAGTGTTTCCGTGTCTGGTCTGAAGTCGGTTCCAGGGAGATACATCGAAGTGGAGTTGTCACCTGGCTCCTTGTCCCATTATATCTCTGTGGCCTATTCCTGTGAAGTATTAGTAGTAGAGAAAGACAAAGAAAATGCATTGCTGGTACTTTGACAAGTGTGCTGGAAGTGTTATGGATGTGCTGTGTCCTGAAGAGAATAATTCTGTTATGTTTAAAGTTGCTTTGGCCTCTGTCTCCAGTCTTTTGAGTGAAAGGAAGAACAGGGGACACAGTGGGAAGGAAGCAGCTGACAGCACAGTGAGTATGGATTGTGCTGACATGATCACCACCCGGCCGGTGTACTACATTTGCAAGACTATAAGAGAGCTGAGAGTGAGGGTGGACGAGCATCTGCGCGACATAAGGAACAATAGAGATATGCCGGTTGCCCGTCACATGAATGAAGTACATGGTGATCATTTGGGAGATATCACTTTCAGCATGATTGAATTGGTCAGGCCAAAAATGAGAGGGGGAGATATAGATAAGATCATCCAAAGACATGAAGCAGAATGGATCTACAGGTTGGAATCACTCTCCCCTAAGGGGTTGAATGAATGCCTTTCATATACATGCTTTATTTGAGTTATGGATCTACATTTTATGGTTAGTATCTGAACTCTGTTCATTGGGGGTTTATTGTATAACTGCATATTACTGCATGTTTGTACATGCATCTCATTATAGGGGATATCACTATTATTTTTTTGTCTTATTTGTATCTTTTTTGCGTGATATTATTTTGCATTTGTTCACAAGTCCGGTATGGGTATTTAAATGTGGGATTCAAAGGTAGATATTAATTATAAGCATATCTTGGCGGTTTATATTGTTAAGCATAAAGAAGTATATAGTCCCACCAATAGTTGCCTGATTTGCGCCATTTGTTTTAAGTATAGCTGCTCATTTATTGCTGTGTCCCTGGTTGTTTGCGTTCCATGGGGTTGGAACGCAGTGAGATATGGTTTAACTTCGAGGCATGCGCAGATGGCGATTTTGGAGCGGGTGCGTTACACTAGGTGGAACGCACAGGAATATTGACAAACAGGAAGTGAGGTAGTGGCCAGTTCCTGACTTGCGCAATGGGCTGGAATGCATGCTGGAATATTGTGGTAATCTTATACTTGTAAGTTATCTATGGACCCGGTTTATCCCGTCAATTATCTTATGCGCTGGACCTGTTATGGCGCTTGGTATTAACGAGGGTTATTTAAATCCACCTGTTTTGACCACTGCTCATGCTACCCATCATCAAAGTCACCTCTATGAGTATCTTGTTATCAATTGGGTTATATGTGGCTGGTTATCAAAGCCTGTCCAATGTTTTGTGAAGTAATTGTGCGGGATGGTATTTTTCTTAGGATATGCTTTATGTACTATGTATGACAAGTGATTGTTATGGAGCTTAAATCCACACAAAAGAAAAAAGCTGACAGCACTAATCAGACATCAAGATGCACGTTCAGATGCCATCTGACCCAAAAATGGACAAGTACATACCATGTGAAAAAAGAGAACAGCATCAAATCCGGGTGAAAAAGTAGAGATTCTTTATTTTGCCAGATGCAACGTTTCAACCAATACAGGTCTTTTTCAAGCATGAAAAAGACCTGTATTGGTTGAAACGTTGCATCTGGCAAAATAAAGAATCTCTACTTTTTCACCCGGATTTGATGCTGTTCTCTTTTTTCACATTGTTATGGAGCTTGTCTATGTTGTCATCTATTGATTATTATGCATGGGATGAATTTTTCTATTGCTAATCTGGGTATACTAGAGAATATTGAACTCTAAGACTTTTTTTCTGGGCAGCCTTTAATTTTTTATGACCAGTTTTTTTGCTTCCTTCATCTCTGTTCTATCTGATTATTGTTTTCCCACCTGTATTATCAGGCTATGTGCCCACGTTGCAGAAATGCTCCTGAATTGTCCACAGCATTTCCGGAGCTCCCTGCCGCAGGTAAAACGCATGCAAAATTCACATGCGTTTTCCCACAAAATACAAGCGTTTTGCAAGTGTTTTTAGCTTGCAGAATGCTCGCGCATTTCCTAGTGATTTGAAGCATCGCTTGGAAAAGTGATTGACAGGTTGGCTCACTTTACGCATAGCCACATGCGTAAAGTGAGCATTTCAATGCAATCCTATGGTGGCGGAATCGACGCGATTCTGCCAAATTAATGAACATGCTGCGCATTTTACCACGATGTGATTACACTCCGGAAAAATATGCAGCATGGGCACAGCAATTGCGGAATCCCATAGGATTGCATGGGACGCGTTTTGTTAGCGTTTTTTAAGCGTTTACGCAGCGGAAAAAGGCCACAAAAACGCTTAAAACACGCAATGTGGGCACACAGCCTCAGGGTGAGATAGGGAAGTGAGGGAAAGTCTTCGTTAATTAGGGGGCCAAAAAATCGTTTCTTTTAGAGTGCCAACCTCCACAGCAAGGTAGGCTGACAAGCCCATTGCAGGGTATGCCTAGATTTTTTCTGGTCAAAAGTTTTTCTATATTTTGGGCATTGGCCTTTGTCTCACTGGGAAGGTGATTTTTAACATGAATATTAAAAATAGCTTTTTCTCCCCCTTTGGGGGAGAAAAATTCCTAGTGCTAGATGAGTTAGCAAGAGGGATGCTCTACCCAGGCCGAGAACTAGGGTTGAAGTTATGACTGTGATCTGTGGGAAAACTGTAATCTGTTGTGCCCTTGTAACAAGGTGGCATGGGGTGGTAGTCATGGGCGAGTTCACTAGATCACAGTCAGTGAGCACCCCGGCTCTTTGCACATGAAAATGCAGTTCAAGTCCCAGCCCCAGGGCACAGTTGGTTATGTCTGACACGCGGCAGTCTGTCATACTTGAACGGTGTCCTCTGGATGTTCCACGTATCACACTTTGGTTACAACAGTGGCAAAACTTTTTAATGATGAAATAAAGAAGATAATAATTCCTGAACTGTCTCTATTCAAAGATGCTGCTTTGTCAGCAACGGCTGCAGCAGCAGATGCATCAGCTCCCAATTGGCTCCCAGGAGCTAACAGTCTCTTGGTGGGCACTCGCACAGTCCTTGTGCCCGTTCCTGCTGCCCAGTAGACCCTGGCAGACTGTATCCCCCAGCCAGGGGTCCCCTCCTCTGTCTCAGATGGGGATACATGTCCTGTCTCAGGCAGTCCTGCCCGGGCTCTGCTCCGGAAGCAGGAAACTGCTGCTTCTTCCAGGCTGCTAACCCAGCCCCTTTTGTTAACCTGTTCTAACCCTGAACTAATTATATACAGGTTGTAGAATACAGTACATTCACAATAGTACAATATCAGACATACAGACACATTAATAAACCAGTGATTCACAAAGTTAATATATTAACTGATAGCCAAACCGTCAGGGCATTGCATGGGGGACACGTGTCCGACATAAAGGAGAGAGGGAGCACTGAGGGTCCCTGCCGCCTCCTTACACCCTATCCTACATGTTTCATTGTAATAACCATAAAAGTTTGACTGTTATAAAGTGAATAAAAATGTAAACACACACTGGCACTGACCCGGATTGTACTGCTAAAAGCTGCTGGCACCTTGGCAGATTCTGTGTGCAACCCTGCCCTTATAAACTGTTTATGAATGAATAACCCTAAGGCTGCTGCACTGCTAAAATGGCTAAAATCTTTGCTGCCAAATAAATAAAAAATTATTTTGCTCAGGGACCTACTCCAGTCATTGGTAAGTAAATTAGTATTTTAAATATGTTGCCCCTTAAATATCTCTTGAGGTTGCTCATAAGGCATATAGTTCTATCTCATAATTTAGTCCTTTTGGAACCAAACTATCCAATGTAAAAGTCCATTTGGATTCAATTTTTGACATATGCATGGCACTGCACGGTGGCGCCATTGGTCGTAGCGCACCGCCATACAAGCAGGCACGAGTGGGTGGAGAACTTTTTTACACGAAAGGAAGCTCCCCATCTCGGCACACCAAGTCCAAGTGCGCCATCAGGACCAACTGCCAGCCAGCATCCCCGGGCATTTAGAAATAAGTGCCACATTGTCTACATGTCAGCTCCATAGATAGGAGCCTAAAACTCTTGCCGCAATAGGTTCTTAACACATACTCCAGGAGTTCATTCGCTAGCAGCCTTAGGGTTATTCATCCATAGACTGTTATAAAGTATTCTGTGTCACCTGGTGCTACGAAGTTTCTGGAAGATGAAAGCCTGGAGCTAGTGGAGGCCTCTGGGCCAGAATTAAGTGTGATGCACCCCAGACACAGCAGCACACCAGTACACGATTTACCTGTAGGGTGCCAGAGCATGCAGAGGCAGCAGCTCAACCACAACTACCTAGTTCAGGCACCTTACAGCTGAGCAATCCAAAACTGGAGTGGAGTATGGGAGTGACCATCCAGTCAAAGCTTAAAAGTCACTTTTAAATCCTGGATGCTAGAATTCACATTAACAACAGACTTAGCAACTTAAAGAGATCCTGTCAGGTTGAACACGCAATTCAATCTGTGAACAACCTGGGATAGAGGAGGAGAAGCTGAGCAGAAGAATACATAGGTTTGTTGGAAAAGATTCAGCAAAATTGTATTTAATGTATTGAAATCCCCGATGTTTATATGCATGAGTCAAGTGGGCGATCCTACTAGTGAATGAAGCCATCACTACATGCACAGACATCATACAGAGAAGACTTTAATTACTTTATACCACTGGACTCCTTCAGAAAAACACAGGGATTTTAATTACCGTAATAAAAAGCAAATGTTACAGAAACTTTTGGCTCAATTTGATAAACTTCTTCCTCTCTATAATATCCTGCCTGCAGATCAGATACCAAATTCCACATGACAGGTACCTTTTAAATATTGCTCAGGGCCCCAATCCTTCCAGGGTTCATATACCCAGAGGATCACGTATCTACCATACTGCCATTTACCTGTCGGATGCTTGGTGTCTGTGCACACGTTGCGTTTTTTTCTGCTCAGATTTGTAACAAAACCTGAAGGATTTCTTAGTCCCAGCAAAGTGAATGAAATTTGTGAATTCTTATGCACACGTTGCTAATTTTATCCTTGCAGATTTGCAGCAGAGAAGAAAGAATCCGGCACTCAGTGAGTTGCAGAAAATTATCAGATTTATTAGCAAAGCAATCCAAAAACACAGACGTTTCAGTTGAAAGAACCTTCTTCAGACAGATTGCGTATGGTACACTGCATGTAACAGTGTTGTGGGGAATGAGGATTCAATGGAGATAGGATTTGCGCTTTGCCAATAAATCTGATATTATTTTTCTGCAACTCGATTAGTGCTGGATTTTTTGTCACTGAGTATATGGAATGGGGTCCTATCCTGGCACCATATTTTTATACAGAGTTATTTAGATCCTATGTGAGCAGGTTGCAGGATGCAGTGATGGACAGGAGGCAGAACAAGGGCTAACAGTTTTACTAAACAGGGGAATACTCCTCGCAGGGAGGTAAACAGTTAAATTTTGGAATAAACAGTTCAATTTGAAAAGGATATGCAGAGTTAAGGAACAAGATAACGGCAGTTCTTTTGCACACTTATAGTGTCAGCAGTTCCTCTGACTGTAGATGCTGCTTGAAAGTCAGTATCCACCAGACTTCTGCACAACACAACTGATGGTCCCAACCCCATTTATAAGGCAAGAAATCACACTTATTAAACCTGACAGGGTACACCTGTGAAGTGAAAACCATTTACGGTGACTACCTCTTGAAGCTCATCAAGAGAATGCCAAGAGTGTGCAAAGCAGTAGTCAAAGCAAAAGGTGGCTACTTTGAAGAACCTAGAATATAAGACATATTTTCAGTTGTCTCACACTTTTTTGTTAAGTATATAATTCCACATGTGTTAATTCATAGTTTTGATACCTTCAGTGTGAATGTACAATTTTCATAGTCATGAAAATACAGAAAAGTCTTTGAATGAGAAGGTATGTCCAAACTTTTGGTCTAAACTGTACTTCTCTTGGACTGGCGGGCAGTGAACTATCCATTTCAGAGAATGAAGCAAGTGGTTCTTCCTCCTCACAATCGGGAACCGTGGGAGTGGACGTTTCAGGAACACTTAACACTTTTTTCCCTCCTTCGGGATCTTGTAACAGGCAGGGACACAACATACTTCGGGGGACTATTCGGGTAGACGCCCCTTCTTCTTCTTTGGGTTGATCCTCACAGACAGGATCCAATTTGGCATTCCACCTGATTCGCCTCCACGCGACTGAGCAACGCAGACATCTCACTGTACAGTACACAGTTGACATTTTCTCTCACTGTTCTCAATGTCCGACGCCATGGCTCTGCCTTGCTCTGGGTGAAGTTCCCCTCCTTTCGCCGTACCATTTCTTCCAGGGGCAGCGTTCCCTTCAGTGTGCATGACCTTCGGAAGGGTGAGCGAATCTTCGCCGTCGGCTGTCTCATGTAGGGCAACTCCTGGACAGGTGTCCCATTTTTCCACACGTCCAACATTCACTTCTACACCTGTCTGTTGGGCGCTTCGGTCTGGATCGCTGTCCTCCACGCGAGACATACCCCCTCTGTAGTCGCTCTTCACCCCAGGTTCTGGAATTAAATTCTGTTGCTGCTGGAGTTTCTCTTACACTCCGTGTCTATCCTCTGATTTCTCTTAACTCTTGCCTTGAGTTACCCCAAAGTATGGGATTGGTGTCACGCTGTCTAATGATATGTATACAATGTCAGTAAACTATTAATACAGGAACAACACTCTATACAACAACTAGTATAGCAACATCAGCATGTAAGTATAGAATAGATTTACCTGACACGATATCTGCTGAACTCAGGGTTAATCTTGAGGACTTGATGAGCTGAAACAGGAAAGAGGTGGACCGGGATCTAACCTGACCCTAAACTGGGGTCCTAACTAATCCCTCACCTTGGAGGTACTGATAATGGTTCAGAGGTCCAAGTCTCCAACCTAACCCTGTCTCCTATCAGACCCTGAACCCTGTAATCAGTCCTAAGAAGGATCCTGACTACCACCAAAGGGATATGGGCTGATCTCAGCTAAATACACAGATTAGACATATAAGACAGACAGGATAACACTCGCTTGCATACACACTCAAACACCAAAGGAACATAAATGGTCTGGGAAATAAACTCTAACCAAGTTGAGCTTAAAACAACTAAGGAGCTCACAACTAAAGTCTATACAGATTCATTCCTATCTGTGGTCTGCATGAAGGTTTCACTGGCAACTCCCCAAGCAGACAACCAGGAATTTAAAGGAAACCAATCAACAAATAATCAATTGCAGCCGGGAGAAACTGCACCCAGTCCCAGCACCGAGCACAGACAGAATTAACTCCCTAGCTGCCAAACACAAAGAAACAGCAGCTCAGCTGTGAGAAGTCAAAATGTGCAACCGCGACGATCTTCGTGGCAATGCACACATGACAGTACCCCCCCTTCTACGAGGGGCCTCCGGACCCTCAGGGCCAGGCCTGCCCGGGTGAGTTCTGTGGAAGGTCCGAACCAAACGATCTGCGTTAACATCAGACGCAGGGACCCACGTCCTCTCCTCTGGACCATACCCCTTCCAATGCACCAAGTACTGAAGGGACCAGCGATTCAGACGTGAGTCAATGATCTTTGATACTTGAAATTCCAAGTTACCATTGACCAACACAGGAGGAGGAGGTAGAGGTGACGGTATGACTGGTGCCACATACCTTTTAAGTAATGACTTGTGGAACACATTATGAATTTTAAACGTAGGAGGGAGGTCCAGACGAAATGCCACAGGATTAATTATGGAACTGATCCTGTACGGCCCGATGAATCTGGGACCCAGTTTCCAGGAGGGCACTTTAAGTTTTATATTCCTGGTAGACAACCATACCAGATCGTTCACATTCAGATCTGGACCAGAAACTCTCCTCCTATCAGCCATACGTTTGTAACGGTTCCCCATCGCACTCAGATTATTCAATACACCTCTCCACACAGAAGCAAGTGACGACGAGAAACGCTCCTCCTCAGGAACCCCAGAAGGGCCCCCCCCATTGAAAGTACAAAACTGGGGATGGAAACCATATGCCCCAAAAAACGGGGACTTACCAGTGGACTCGCTCCGCCTGTTGTTAAGAGCGAACTCTGCCAGAGGCAAGAAAGAAGACCAGTCCTCTTGGTTCTCTGAGACAAAACACCGGAGATATGTCTCTAAGCTCTGATTCAGACGCTCTGTCTGACCATTGGTCTGTGGATGAAAAGCCGAGGAAAATGACAATTGCATCCCCCGACGTAAACAAAATGCCCTCCAAAATTTGGACACAAACTGAGACCCCTATCTGACACCACATCAGAAGGCAACCCATGAAGTCTAACGATCTCCCTAATGAACACCTGCGCCAGAGTTTTAGCATTAGGGAGTGCAGGAAGAGCAACGAAATGTGCCATCTTACTGAACCTGTCAACAACCACCAGTATGACAGTATTCCCTGACGACGGAGGAAGGTCCATAATGAAGTCCATAGATAAATGAGTCCATGGACGCTCCGGAAGTTTCAAGGGTAAAAGGGTCCCAGACGGACGGGTATGAGGGGTTTTAGAGCGAGCACACACCCCACATGACGCGACAAAAGTTATAACATCTTTATTAGCATTAGGCCACCAAAACCGGCGAGAAAGGAGATCTAAAGTAGCCTTACTCCCTGGATGTCCTGCTAGAGCAGAATTATGATGTGCCTCAATAACCTTTTGTCTCAACAGATTTGGGACAAACAGTCTCCCTGGAGGTCCTGCAGGGGCGTCCCCCTGAGCCTCTAACACCTCCTCCTCAAGCTCAGAAAATACAGCCGACACTACCACCCCCTCCTGAAGGATAGGACTCGGGTCATCCGTTTTCCCGGCCCCTGGGAAACTGCGAGACAAGGCATCAGCCTTTACATTCTTAGACCCCGGGCGATAAGTGACGACAAAATTAAACCTGGTAAAAAACAACGACCATCGAGCTTGTCTGGAATTCAGACACTTAGCGGATTCCAAATACAACAGGTTCTTGTGATCAGTAATAACGGTAACCAGGTGGACTGCCCCCTCCAAAAAGTGACGCCATTCTTCAAAAGCTAACTTAATGGCCAAAAGTTCCCTATTGCCGATATCATAATTCCTTTCGGCGGACGACAATTTCTTAGAAAAGAAAGCGCACGGATGCCATTTACCAGGGGACGGACCCTGGGACAATATAGCACCCACCCCTACGTCAGACGCATCCACCTCCACAATGAACGGCTGAGATGCATCTGGTTGGATGAGAACGGGTGCCGAAGCAAAACATTTCTTCAAAGAGGAAAAGGCTTGGCAAGCTTTGTCCGACCATTTAGAAAAATCCGTCCCTTTTCTTGTCATGTCAGTGAGAGGTTTGACGACAGATGAGAAATTACAAATAAATTTCCGGTAGTAGTTAGCAAACCCCAAAAAACGCTGCAGAGCCTTAAGATCCCCTGGCTGATCCCATTCAAGCACTGCTCTCACCTTTTCAGGGTCCATACGGAAACCGGAGGCTGACACCAAAAAACCCAAAAACTGAAGTTCCTGTACGGCAAATACACACTTCTCCAGTTTGGCGTATAGTTTATTGTCTCGCAAGATCTGCAACACCTGTCTCACATGCTCCTGATGAGACACAAGATCTGGCGAGTAAATTAAAATGTCGTCCAAATATACAACCACAAACAGCCCCACAAGGTGTCGAAAAATGTCATTAACAAAATGTTGGAATACTGCTGGTGCAGTAGTCAGACCAAAAGGCATGACTAGGTTCTCATAATGTCCCTCCGGCGTGTTAAACGCCGTTTTCCACTCATCCCCCTCTTTTATCCTAATCAGATTATACGCCCCCCTGAGATCCAATTTAGAAAACCATTTGGCGCCAACAATTTGATTGAAGAGATCAGGAATAAGAGGGAGTGGATACGGATCTCGAACAGTAATCCGATTAAGTTCGCGGAAATCCAAGCAAGGGCGTAGGCCTCCATCTTTCTTCTTCACAAAGAAGAACCCCGCGGCTACTGGGGAAGATGAAGGTCTAATATGCCCTTTGGCCAGACTTTCAGAAATATAATCTTTCATAGCCTGCCTCTCAGGACCAGAAAGATTATACAACCTAGCTTTAGGCAACTTAGCATCAGGAAGGAGATTAATAGAGCAGTCATACACGCGATGAGGAGGCAACTCCTGACACCCCTCCTCAGAGAAAACATCCCCAAAATCCTCCAAAAAAGGAGGCAATGTACTAGGCACGACCGCACTGATGACTGTGTTCATGCAGTTGCTTTTGCAAAACTCACCCCATTGGCTTATTTCTCTGGACTGCCAATTAATCACAGGGTTATGTTTAACCAACCAAGGAAGTCCCAACACAATGGGAGTAGGTAGACCCTCCAACACATAACAAGATAATTGTTCCCTATGTATTGCCCCTACCCGAAGGTCAATGTTATGAACCTCATGAACAAAGCTACCTTGGCCGAGAGGCCTGGCGTCAATGGAGAATATAGGGATCGGTTTGACCAATACACTCAGATGCATACCTTGAGCCTGAGCAAACTGAGCGTCAACCAGATTAGCCCCGGAACCACTATCAAGAAGAACAGACAATCTCTCCACTCTCGTACCAACTACCACCTCCACTGGTACAAGGAACTGAGAAGAACTGGCGGATGAAATACATACTCCCAGGTTGTCGTCCACCACACAACCTGGGATTAACAGTTTTCCGGCGACTTTTGGCTCAACAAGGCACGGGATGGACATTCTCCAACAAAATGTCCCTCTTTCCCGCAGAAAAAACATCTTCTAGTCCTGCGGCGTACCGCCAATCCCCTCCTACGAAATGATGTCCCTCCCAACTGCATAGGCTCATCCGAACAGACAAGGGGAACCTCAACATAAGGGACTTTAGTGGTAGGTGGAGAAACAACAGGGAGTGGGGTTACCTCACCCCTCTCCCGAAGCCGTCTATCAGTACGGATAGCTAAGGCCATAGCAGCCTCCAGAGAAGGAGGAGACTCATACTGAGCCAAAACGTCTTTTAATTTATCAGAAAGCCCATGACAAAACTGGCTCCTAAGAGCTGGGTCATTCCACTGAGTATCTGTGGCCCATCTACGAAACTCAGAAGCAAATTCCTCTGCCGGACGATCTCCCTGCTGTATCTTACGTAATTTTGTCTCAGCAAGAGAGACCCGATCTGGGTCATCATATACCAATCCCAGGGCAGTAAAAAATTGATCTACAGACAGTAGAGCCGGGGATCCCGGAGGAAGGGAAAATGCCCAGGATTGAGGGTCCCCTTGCAGAAGTGAGATAACAATTCCCACTCTCTGCTCCTCACTCCCTGATGATCGAGGCCGAAGCCGAAAATACAATTTACATGACTCCCGGAAGGTGAAAAATTTGTCTCGCCCACCAGTGAACCTGTCCGGGAGAGCTACTTTAGGTTCAACTCTGGTTTGCTCCAGGGGAGACAAAACTTTGGACTTAATGTCCGTCAGCTCCATGGATAATCCCTGCAACTGCAGAGCCAGCTGGGCTACTGGATCCATGGTAACTGGAGATAATTTTTATGGCCAGTGAAAATGTCACGCTGTCTAATGATATGTATACAATGTCAGTAAACTATTAATACAGGAACAACACTCTATACAACAACTAGTATAGCAACATCAGCATGTAAGTATAGAATAGATTTACCTGACACGATATCTGCTGAACTCAGGGTTAATCTTGAGGACTTGATGAGCTGAAACAGGAAAGAGGTGGACCGGGATCTAACCTGACCCTAAACTGGGGTCCTAACTAATCCCTCACCTTGGAGGTACTGATAATGGTTCAGAGGTCCAAGTCTCCAACCTAACCCTGTCTCCTATCAGACCCTGAACCCTGTAATCAGTCCTAAGAAGGATCCTGACTACCACCAAAGGGATATGGGCTGATCTCAGCTAAATACACAGATTAGACATATAAGACAGACAGGATAACACTCGCTTGCATACACACTCAAACACCAAAGGAACATAAATGGTCTGGGAAATAAACTCTAACCAAGTTGAGCTTAAAACAACTAAGGAGCTCACAACTAAAGTCTATACAGATTCATTCCTATCTGTGGTCTGCATGAAGGTTTCACTGGCAACTCCCCAAGCAGACAACCAGGAATTTAAAGGAAACCAATCAACAAATAATCAATTGCAGCCGGGAGAAACTGCACCCAGTCCCAGCACCGAGCACAGACAGAATTAACTCCCTAGCTGCCAAACACAAAGAAACAGCAGCTCAGCTGTGAGAAGTCAAAATGTGCAACCGCGACGATCTTCGTGGCAATGCACACATGACAATTGGTTCCAAGGTAGCAGCAAGGGCTTCCTTCAGGCTCTCGATTTCTGCCCTCTTTTTCCCCATTCCCTGACATAATTCGCAGGACCACTCTGGCACTTCCTCGTTTGGGGTAGGTACTCCGCGGCTCCCGACCATCCCTGCCAAGGCTGCAGCCCTTGCTCCTGCTCCCTTTTGCGCGCTTCCACCCCCATTTCTGAAAAAGTCATGCGTGGGTTATCTCACAGGCGCTCACACAAGGCTTGCTTAAGCAGCGCATCTCTAAAGCCTGCCACTAGCTGATCTCTCTATCGGGTGGACCCACGCCTACGTCATCTTGCTTAGAAATCGCAGCATGGATCTCCTGCAGCGAGTTCATGTATTGGGCCACGGATTACCCCTCCCTTTGAACATGGCTAAACAGGAGCCTGCACAATTCTCCGATGTCCATGGGGTCCCGATGCATTTCCTCTAAGTTTCGTAACACCTTGTTGAAGGTATCTCACTCATGGGGGGCTGGAACATGATGGAGCATCTCGCCTCTCCGTCCAGGACCATCATAGCAATCTCTGCCTCCACTGCAGGGGTCATGGGGTGCATCCTCAACATACCCCTGACCTTCTCAGTCCAGTCCCATAGCAGAGCATTGCTCCCTGTAAATGTTGGGAGGTTTCTCAACATTGCTCCCAGCAGTATACTGACTCTTGTGGCACCCCTGACTGCTTGGTCTGCCACCTCTACACCTGTGGACTGCATCCTGCCAACTACGCCAAGTGTGAGCAGATTGCGGGATGCAGTGACAGACAGGAGGCAGAACAAAGGTTAACAGTTTTACTAAGCAGGGGAATATTCCACGCAGGGAGCAAAACAGTAAAATGTGGGAATAAACACTTCAGTTCAGTTTGAAAAGGATATGCAGAGTTATAGAACAAGGTAATGGCAGTTCTTTTGTACACTTATGTCAGCAGTTCCTCCAACTGTAGATGCTGCTTGAAAGTCAGTAGCGCCAAAAAGAGCTGGCTCAGTGCATGTCCAAGAAGGCCCTGATGGTAACGGTGGTCTGTCTTCTGGTGGCAGTGGTCGGTGTCCGGTACCTTCCACTGGGCCCCTAGTCCATAAGTTGATGCGGCCGGGTCAATTGAGGCCGCAGCGCTGTCTGGGTCCAACGTAGACCGGCAAGTATCAGCTGGCAAATCAGGGTGCAAGTGTTTGTCCCGTACCTGGTCACTCTTATGTGGCACATGCGCTGTACTCATGGTCACGGAACATACAGGTAGTCACTGGGTACCCTGCACCTCTCTCCCCCAAGGCCCCGCGGTTGGTTAACGGACGCAGGCCTGCTCAGCACCGGTGCTCTGGGGACAGAGCACTCCTCTCAGCCTGCTGCACGCCGCCTGCCCACACCAAAACTGTCTTTAAGTCTACGGGTTTGTCTACTGCAGTCCGTTGCAGCGCCGGCGGTTCGGGTGCGCAGGGCGCTGCCTGCCCTGCTGCTCACACGTCAACGGCAGGGCCTCTCTGCAGTTTCGCGTGCTTTCTCTCTCAGCTTCCGGCTGGGTTTCCCGACTAGACACGCCCCCTCTTCCTGGGTCATGGGGCCTGTCCTGTCTCTTATGCTTTTGCCCGGGAAACATGGGATGCATTCCTCAGCAGTTCCGGACCCGGCTCAATACAGGTACTTGCAGCCTTATCTTCCTCCTTACACCTATCTGTATATTGCAGATTTGCAGCAGATGTAAATCATTCTAATGAATGGGAAAAACGCATAAAAAAACACATGAAAAACACATGTATTTTATGCTGCTTTTTTCTTGCCAACACAAATACTTGCAGCAGATTTGCAGCACATACTATTTTGGTTGTATTTTAAAAGTAGCCTGTCATGTTTCAAACAAATATTAACCTAGATAATAGGGTTTAGGGATTAGTCATGTCCCCTTTTATATTTTGTTAACATAATACTAAATAATATAAAAAAGGAAAAAAATGAACACATTAATTTGCCACATATATCAAGTTATCAAGTAAATGAGGGGTGATAAATTAGTTGGAGTTTTTGTTAATGTACAGAAATAATATCTTTGTATTGCGCTGTTATTTAGAAAGAAAATGAAAGAGAACTACCGGTATACATTTTTCTCTTATAGTAATTCTCTCATTTGGCCAGTATGTAATGTAGACTCAAAGCTTTAATTCATCTCCAGAGGGATGCACATTTAGGATGGTTGAGTAACCCTTCATTTCTCCAGATTTTTCATTATTGCTTTTTATTTTTTTCCTCTCCATTTTTCAACTTTTTTTTTCTTATAACGTAGATAGCCAAATGAGGACTTGTTTTTTTTTGCACGATGAGGTATAGTTTTGAATGACATCATATACTTCACCATGTAATGCACAGATGCACAGAAAAGAAAGAAAAAAATATCAAATAGGATAATGTGTTGAAAAAATATGTAATTCCGCCATGTTTTTTGGTTTTGTTTTTAACAGCAATCATTGTGTTATAAAATTACCTATATTTTTAGGTCAGTATGAATATGGCAATTTGAAATATGTATAGTTTATTTTATTATTTTAGTAGTTAAAAAAAATCAGAACTTTTTTTAAAAAAATGTTTTTTGTCACCATTTTCTAAGACCTGTAACTTTTTTATTTTTCAGTTAATTTGTAAGGGCTTTTTTTGTGTGGTGAGCTAGTATTTTTTCCATACTACTTTGCAGTGTATATAAATCTTACAAAAATTTGGCGTCCAAGTGCACCATGTAAAATAGATAAAAGTTTATTGAATACAGCAAAAGGTGGCAAAAAACCTAATTAAAAGGAACGTGAAAATTCAGGTGATTTGTGGGCAAGGTAAATACACATTAAGGTATAGGGAAGGGCAGTATAATTACCCAATAAACAGAACAATTCTTGAAGGTAACAGAGGAGTGTAAAAGATGTATCATGTAAGGTATATGATCACAAATGATGAGCAAACAACTGATCACAATATAACAGGGCATGTATATGAATAAATAAGATCCCTATTTCTCCCTATGCAGTACCTCACAGCACCAACCCCGACGAGTGTTAAGTATTTATTTATTTTTTCAAATTCACCTTGTGGCCCCAGAAATATGGGCTTTATTACTTAGTGCTAATTTTATGGTCTTTGTAAATGGGTGTTGCTCACAGGGTAATTTTGCAGAGCAATCTGAAGACAGCCACAGAGAATCCCGTGAGCAAGGCCCCATTTGTTGGAGCCCATGCAAATTTGCAATTAATAAAAGTTATCAACAAAAAACCTGATCACTCACAGAAGAGAAAATAAAATGAGAGCAAATTAAATAGTTTTTGTGTCACTAGTTAATTGCAAACAGTAGGCCATTTTTACATTTTGCCAATAAACCTCATTTGCAATTGGGGGTTTCAATAATTTTGATTGTAACTGTACAATCCTATGAAAGGCAGGCACAGTGTTTTATAATATTTCTTCTGTCCCGTATTTCCATTCAGGGAATTTTTATAGCTTTTTTCCAAGGACATTTTTATTATGCATCAGACATGAAAACTTAATTTACACTGCAATGTGTGACATTTGTCACAGCGACTGTATACCGTATATAGACATGAGACCCAGATTTATATAAATAACTGTCAGTTCCAGATGTTCCACAATGTTTGCCTAAAGACACTGAACAGACACAGGCTAAATTAGTAATGCAGGTTACTTCTGAATGAGAACGCTATTAGCAGCTCCTGAAAATCATAGATTACCTCCAATGAAACCACTTCTCGGAAGTGTCTTGGTTTGAGCGGTCTGCTTTTACTCAACAGATTGTACCTGGATTTTCATAAGCCACGCTGGTAGACAGTTTGTGTACACTTATATGAAGTACGAATGTATAGACAATGTTTTGGCTTCCTTTTAAATCTTGCTACAATAGATCTTTTTAAATATTAAACTAACCCATTAGTAAATAGGTAACTATAACTTAAAGGGAACGTGTCACCAGAAAAAAAGCTACTGATCTGCAGATATGGGGTTAACCTGCATAGTAAGAGCGTTACTACCATGCCCAGTACTCGCCTTTAGCTGTTTGGAGAAAAATAACTTTATTCTCCCCGGCAGCGTTCCGGTTTCAGTAACGGGGCAACGCCAGCGCGGTTTGAGTCACTGGTTGTTATCGCGCCTCTGGCCCTGACTGACACTGACTCTGCTGTCAGTCAGGGCCGGGGTGGATGGTTACAGTGGCCGCTTTGTATACTCAGAGCAGTGACTGAACCAGTGGCGCCGCCCCCGTGACTAAAACCCGAATGCTGCTGCGAAGAATAAAGTTAATTTTCTCTCCGTAGCGTCCCGCTAAGTGTAAGGTTCTGTGTATCTGTTTCTGAAACTCAGTTTGTTCGTCGGCCATTTTGCTTTCTGTTTTGCTGCAGCTATCTTGCCCTCAGTCAAAATGGAGTTTTCCAGCTTGCATGTTCCCGCCCTGATTCTCTCCATTTGCTTCTTAAACAGCCACAGCTGAGCAATCAGTGCTTCAGAATCTAGCCTGCAGTGAACCTGTGTTCTGACTCCTGAAGCCTTGGACCTTGTACTCCAGCCATTCCTACTGAGGAACTCTGAAGCACTTGTGGACTCTGAACTCTGCTCTTGAGAGCCTCACGTTTGCATGGACTTGCGGTAACAGAGAAGAAGATCTGAATCTGTTGTGGAGAGTTATTGCTGAGCTTAGATTACTCTGGCCTGCTGTGTCTCCTGCTTCTGTGTTTGCAACCTGTGTGTTTATTTTTGCCAATTTGTATGAAGCAATACAAGACTTTCTTTATCAACCTGTGTCTCAAGTATTTTCATCGCACCCAAGCACAAGACGCTATATGAACTGTACCACATACATTACAAGATTCTGAAGCCAAACGTTAGTGTCTGCTGGGTCTGGAAAGGCTTGTCTGCTGTACTGTGGATATCGGATGTCCGGTTGTACTTTCTGTGATGACAGTGGTTGTGACTTCTCACAACCATTCCAGGTGAGCAATTCCCTTAAGTTTTTTTTTCTGCAGTGTTATCACAGGTAAACACTATTGTTTTGTTTTTTTTTCTTCTCTTTTTGTCTGCTGAAACTCTGGATATCAGATGTCTGGTTGAAAGCTTTCTGTGATGATAGTGGTTGTGACTTCTCACAACCATTCCAGGTGAGCAGTTCCCTTAAAGTTTTTTCTTTCTTCAGTGTTGCCACAGGTGAACACTATTGTTTTTTTTTTCCTCTTCTTCCAGTATCCTGTCTTAAAAGATCTGGAAAATGGAGGCCCGCATAAAGGAACTTTGCGGAGTGACTGATAATATCCTTGCAGATTTGCAGAATATAAAGACCCGTTTTACAAATCTTCAGGACCTAAATAATCACAATTTGCAAGTGGTTGGACAGACTACCCAGGATTTGCGAGCCAGGATTGAGGTTCTGGAGGGGCAAGTCCAGGCTCCTGCCGTGGCCCCGAGTTCTGGGATTCCCAAGTTGCCCCCTTTTCGTTTTGGTGGTGAACGTGAAAAATTCAGGGATTTGTTAATCAATGCAATCTTTTTTTTTCTGCACATGCTTCACAATTTCCTACTGAACGATCTAAGGTGCTTACTATAATTATGTTGCTTACCAACAAGGCTTTGATATGGGCAAACCCTCTGATTGAGACTGAGGATGATTGTTTGAATCACCTTGATGATTTTATTTCAGCCATGGGGCAGGTGTTTGATGACCCCAATCGAGGTGCAACAGCTGAAGCAGCCATGTTAGCTTTGCGCCAAGGTAAGCACTCGGTAGCTGAATATGCCTTGGATTTCAGGAGATGGGCCCTTGATACCACCTGGGACAATTCCGCCAAAAAATCTATTTTTCGAAAGGGGTTATCCCCACTGATTAAGGATGAACTTGCTCGTGCCGACCCTCCCACTGCGTTAGGTGACTTTATTAACTACTGCATCCGTATTGATACTCGTTTAACTGAACGCAGGCAAGAGAGATGGTTCGAAAGCAATCGTACTAACCTTTTCCTACCTTCCTCTCCAGCTAAGGAACCTTTGAATAGGATTACACGGGAACCTGAACCTGAACCCATGCAGGTAGACTCTTTACTACGACGGGTTAGTGATGCACGCAAGGAACATCGTTTTAAGGAGAATCTATGTTTTTATTGTGGTAAGTCAGGGCACTTTATTATTAACTGTCCCAGCCGTTCTCGCAAGACTACTGCAGCACTCATTCATTGTGAGTGTTGCGAGAGGGGATCTGTCAGGTCCGAGCCTCAGGCTCCAGAGAGAGCTGCAGCAACAGATCTTGATTTCTCGGACTTAAACTCCGTTACCTCTGAGGACGTTGACTGTGTAAATGCTGCCATCTTTCAAGTTTCCTCAGCGGTGTCCCAGCTGAGTTGTAAGAAAAACAATTCTCACTGTTTTCTTTCCATCAAACTCTGGGTTGACTCAGCCTGGGTGTCTAGCTCTGCTATGATCGACTCAGGTGCAAGTGGAAATTTTATGGATGTCTCCTTTGCTCTAAAACAGGGAATACGTTCAGTGAAGAAGGCTACTCCAGTACAGATGGAAACTGTGGATGGCTCCCTGCTGACCTCTGGACCAGTGGATCAGGAAACAGAGCCTTTAAAGGTTCTTATGGGTAAAGATCATCAAGAGAAACTGTCCTTTATGCTTATCTCTTCTCCTCACTTTCCCATTATTCTAGGGCTACCATGGCTGCAGGCTCAGAATCCTACCATTAACTGGGAGACCAAGGAATTACACTTTCCAGAGAAACAGATGAGTCCAAAAGTTTCAGCTTGCTCTGTTCCTAAAGGAACCATGTCAGTCCCTGAACTACCAGCTGTATACCAGGACTATGTGGATTTATGTGACAAGAAGAACGCTGACCAGCTTCCTCCTCACCGTCCATATGATTGTCCAATTGAATTATTGCCTGGAGCAGAGATACCTTTTGGTAAGATCTACCCCCTGGCGGGGCCCGAGCTGAAGGCTTTAAAAGAGTACATAGACGAAAATCTAGCCAAGGGCTTCATACGCCCCTCTTCATCTCCTGCAGGGGCACCCATATTCTTTGTAAAGAAGAAAGATGGATCCCTGAGACCATGCGTAGACTATAGGGAACTCAATAAGGTTACTATTAGAAACCGTTATCCATTGCCTTTAATCCCTGAGTTATTGGAGAGAGTGCGACATGCCAAAATTTTTTCTAAACTAGATCTTCGTGGGGCCTATAACTTAGTCCGTATTAGACCTGGGGATGAATGGAAGACTGCATTCAGGTCACGCTATGGACACTTTGAATATCTGGTTATGCCTTTTGGTCTGAGTACCGCCCCAGCCACTTTCCAACACTTGGTGAATGACATCTTCAGGGATCTCCTAGATACATTCGTGGTAATTTATTTGGATGATATTTTAATTTTTTCTAACTCCACAGAGGAACATCATGGACATGTGAGAATGGTCTTGGAACGTCTAAGACAAAATCATCTTTACATCAAGCTTGAAAAGTGTGAATTCCATAAGACCGAAATTCAATTTCTGGGGTATGTACTGTCTACACAAGGAATTAGTATGGATGGAAGTAAAACCCAAGCCATCAATGATTGGCCAAGTCCTAGAAATGTGAAGGAGGTACAGCGCTTCATCGGGTTTGCAAACTTCTATAGACGTTTCATTAGAAATTTCTCTGAGGTAGTGTCACCTATCACCCAACTTACCCGGAAAGAGTCTAAGTTCTCCTGGACTCCCCAAGCCCAGGAAGCATTTTCCCATCTAAAAGATAAATTTACCACTGCACCTATCCTAGTACATCCCAACCCAGAGCTTGCCTTCATAATAGAGGTGGATGCTTCAGACTGTGCCGTGGGAGCTATACTCTCTCAGAGAACAGGTGAGAAGAATGTCTTGCATCCCTGTGCCTTCTTTTCCCAGCAGTTGTCTTCGGCTGAGAAGAACTACGATGTGGGCAATAGAGAGTTGTTGGCCATTATTGCCGCCTTCAAAGAATGGAGACACCTTCTTCAAGGAGCTGCACAGCAAATAGTCGTTCTGACAGACCATCGTAATCTTGAGTTTATCAGGTCGGCTAAGTGCCTGACTCCTCGCCAGGCTCGCTGGAATCTTTTCTTAAACCAATTTAATTTTATTATTTCTTATAGACCAGGATCGCGCAATGGAAAGGCTGATGCACTCTCTAGGATTTACTCAGCAGAGACACGTCCAATTACTCCTCCTAAGACTATTCTTCCTGACTCTAGATTCCTAGGAGTGATTCATCATCAAGACCTAATTAAAGACATCAAGGAAGCATACCATGCGGATTCTTTTTGGCTCAACCCCCAAGGGACGTAAGTCTTGTCTTTAAGAATGGTGTGTGGATTCTGGGACAACGTCTGTATATACCTGAAACAGTCAGATTGAGAGTATTGCAACTCATTCACGATTCCAAAATAGCCGGGCATAGAGGAATTCTAAAGACACAGGAATTTCTTTCTCGTTTCTTTTGGTGGCCCACTTGTAGGAAGGATGTTTTGGACTATGTCACTTCGTGTGAGGTTTGTGCAAGATGCAAAACACCTCGCTCTTCACCAACTGGTCTGTTACAGCCTCTTCCCACCCCGTCCCGCCCGTGGGATCCATTTCTATGGACTTCATTGTGGAATTACCAACCTCTCAAGGGAAGAACACTATTCTAGTGGTGGTTGACCGTTTAACAAAGGCAGCTCATTTTATCCCTTGTGTCGGCTTACCCACTGCAAAACAGACATCAGATTTGATGATTAAAGATGTGTTTCGTTTACATGGAGTACCGGATGAGGTTATTTCGGATCGAGGGTGCAATTCACTTCTAGGTTTTGGCAAAATTTCTGTGCAGCATTGGACATTAAAGTAAACCTTTCTTCTGCTTTTCATCCCCAGACTAATGGACAAACCGAACGAACCAATCAAACCCTGGAGCAGTATCTCCGCTGCTTTATCTGCCACCTACAGGATGATTGGGTGGATCTACTTCCATTGGCTGAGTTCTCTTACAACAACTCTCAGAGTCCCTCCACTAAACAGTCTCCTTTTTACTCTAATCTAGGTTATCATCCTAACATTCTACCACGATTTCCCATAGAGACGCCTTTGCCAGCAGTGGCTGAAAGAGTCACGACTTTACAGAAGAATATGGATCTTCTAAAGGAGAATCTGGAATCGGCTCAGGAAAGGTACAAGAAGGCAGCAGATAAATTTCGTAAACCTGCACCAGCTTTTAAGGTAGGAGACCTGGTCTGGCTGTCAACCAGAAATCTTAAGTTAAGGATTCCATCGTCTAAGTTGGGACATAAGTACATTGGACCCTATAAAATCAGTAAGATTATAAGTGCCGTTGCTTGTCGTCTTCAATTGCCCAGAACTATGAGAATCCACCCTGTCTTTCATGTATCCCTACTAAAGGCTGCGACACCCAATACGTTTCCTGGACGTTCTTCTCCTTGCCCTGACCCAGTGCTAGTCGATGGTCAGGAAGAATTTGTGGTGGAAAGGATTTTAGATTCCAGGTTGTATAGAAATCAGTTACAATATCTGATTAAATGGCAGGGCTACCCAGTGGAGGACAACTCATGGGAGCCAGTCAATAACGTTAATGCTCCTCGCTTGCTCCGTCAGTTTCATCAGAGGTACCCACACAAGCCTGGTCTGAGGTCATCCGGAGGTTGTCCCTAAGGGGGGAGTAATGTAAGGTTCTGTGTATCTGTTTCTGAAACTCAGTTTGTTCGTCGGCCATTTTGCTTTCTGTTTTGCTGCAGCTATCTTGCCCTCAGTCAAAATGGAGTTTTCCAGCTTGCATGTTCCCGCCCTGATTCTCTCCATTTGCTTCTTAAACAGCCACAGCTGAGCAATCAGTGCTTCAGAATCTAGCCTGCAGTGAACCTGTGTTCTGACTCCTGAAGCCTTGGACCTTGTACTCCAGCCATTCCTACTGAGGAACTCTGAAGCACTTGTGGACTCTGAACTCTGCTCTTGAGAGCCTCACGTTTGCATGGACTTGCGGTAACAGAGAAGAAGATCTGAATCTGTTGTGGAGAGTTATTGCTGAGCTTAGATTACTCTGGCCTGCTGTGTCTCCTGCTTCTGTGTTTGCAACCTGTGTGTTTATTTTTGCCAATTTGTATGAAGCAATACAAGACTTTCTTTATCAACCTGTGTCTCAAGTATTTTCATCGCACCCAAGCACAAGACGCTATATGAACTGTACCACATACATTACACTAAGTATGGGCGCCAGGCAGGCTACTAACGTTATTAACCTGCAGAATAACCTGATATCTGCAGGTTAATAGTGTTTTTTTGGTGACATGTTCTGTTTAATATTTTAACTTGTCAATATGGAGCCTACCTGACCTCTCCCTGCCTCCCAGTTAGGGTATGTTTCCACGGTCCGGCAACAGTCAGGAATTGCTGCGTGTTTGACGCTGTTCGCTGGCACCGCGTCAAACACGCAGCGTCCAGATGTTACAGCATAGTGGAGGGGATTTCAAGAAATCCCGTCTCCACTATGCTTACAAACACGCAGGCGGCAGACCTGCGTTAACGGACATGCGGCGCATCTTTTTAGACCGCAGCATGTCCTATTCCCTTGCGGCGACGCTGCGTCGCCGCAAGGGAAATAACACAGGGCTATGTAGCCCTGCGGTCATTCTGGATGTGTTCCACGAACACATCCGGATTGACCGCGCGTACAGTAGGGGGTGGGGCTTTGGATGGAGCGGACTTTCCGCTCTGTCCAAAGCGCTGTGTTTCCGGAACGTGGAAACACAGCCTTACTCCTAAATAATCACCACATACTTTCACTCATTATAATCAACCAGTCAAGGAACAAAAATCTATAAAGTATAACTGAAACCAAGTAAAAATGCCAATACCGTAGTACAAATGAACTATGCACTAGTCGATTAAAATGCTTGGAAATGTAATATGCCAGCAGATTATTTCCCTGATTCATCTTTTGCAAAATTGTATTCAATTTTCTTTGTCTTGCAACATTCATTTCTCTGTTCTACAACAAATTCTTCAAAATGGCACAGGTGGTTCATGAATTTTGCGCAAAATAGAAATTTAGCTCTCTATTGTTGACTTTTGCTTGTTTTGCACCTTGTTTACAGCAAAAATAAGCTTTTTCTAATAAAATAACGCAAAAATAGCACAGAAATACAGAAGTACATCAAACACTCCAGGCTGGTGTATCTTTGCACATAAATAAAGGACCCTTAGAAAAAGCCAGTATCCCAGCAAAATGTGCGTCAGGGACACATACTAGGAGTGCCAGGAGTGAATTCAGATTCAGTTATGATCACTTAAACCTATACAGGGGTTACACTATCCACGTGTGCAAACACAATAACATGGTGCCAACGACTGCAAACACTGAGACAACCCATCCGCACTGACACGCTGATTACCAATCAATATCGTTGCGGCTAGAGATGTAGGGAGACCGTGCCTGCATCTGCCCAGTTATTATATCTATATTTGGTTGTAATGCTACCTGCATATGTTGTGTCGACCCGCCACCACAATTGTGGATTACCAAGGCAATGGGGTACTCAGAGCCGAGCCCATGGAAGTCTATGGGGTTTGTCACAGGTAGCTGTGGCTCGGTCTGTGGCCCGGCGGTCTGGCGTATGTTGGGGATATATTTACAGGGGATAGGTTTATATACAGTTCGTGACGCCACCTGTAGTATTCTGGTAATTAGTACCAGCGCTGCTGTAGATCTCTGAGGGGATGGTGAGGCAGCTAGATGTCGGGTCCCCTACAGGTGGGACTGGTCCCTCAAAGTCTATGGGATTTGTGAAGTCGGGTGCAGATAAAGAACACAGTCTCACACGGTCAGCGTCTTTCCATACCTTTACTTGTAAGATGTTCAGGCAGGTCCCAGGGAGGCTGATCCAAGGAGAGTGTATCTTGAGACAGCAGCTGGACAAGTTAGGGGCCTCCTTTACTTCCAATACAACGAGTACAACCAGCCTGAAGCGTAGTTCCCTCAAAATCTCCAGCTAATCTATAGCTGTACCTGCCCAGTCAGCTTTGTGGTAGGGGCCTTCCTGTGAAGGAGCTGAATTCTTATTTTGTCCTGCAGAAACTCTAAAGTCTTCACTCCCCCTGACCCCAGTTACGTACTGACTATAAGGGGCTGTCTGCCGCGACCTAGGGTCCGGTAGATTCCTGGTTTTCTTATCACTCTGCTTGAAACAGTAGTGATCCTTCGGTCCCCAGTGACCGGGTGCAATGTGCTGGACTTCTTCAATCCGTAAGCACTAATCCAATAAATCCACTTTGCCTTTCGCCTTGTCCACGCTGGTAACATAAGCACTCAAACTAGCCAAGGGTCGAGCAGTCACTTCTTTCTTTTCCTTCCTTCAAAGTTAGCTACAGATGCTCAGTTATCAACAGGCAGGAGCACGTCTCTGAACCTGATACCGTCCTTTAGACAGGGATGCTGAAGACTTTCTGTACTAAAACTTCTTCTTTCCTTCAGTGTATGCTGAGGAGGTGATACAGCTCTGACTAGACTAAGGTGAATTCAAACACCTATACCAGACTCCACGATATGAACTGATGATAAAGCAGGCTAGACTCCTTCCTCCCTCCAGACGTCTTCTCTCTCTGAAGTCTAGACACTCACTCCACACGTCCTCACTGTCCGAAGACAGGAACTAGACTCTCTAAATCACTCCAACACATACCTTGACCACTCCCTCAAGAGTAAACTCCACTACCCTAAGGGTGTGTCTAGTATATGTCGAGTGAATGAATATTTAGCATTAAACTGCTGTCTCGCCACACACTCTCCAGGGTACTGCGTGTGCCTACCACCAGGGCTACACATTCCCCCATGGTAAAAGACAGCACTCCCGGGCTGTAAAATACAAAAGAGACATTTTGTTTATGCAATAAACATTAAACAATAACATCTTCCCATCCGGGAGGTGAGAATATCTTGAACGTTGCAAACTTTATAGAAAAATACAAATATTAAATAGCATTCAATAAATATACAATATACTTGTGAAGGACCCGCACCAAACCTTCAACGTAGGTCCTGGGTGGGCTGCAGGACGTCCAATTGCAGACCTCACTCAGTGCCACACCACACGGGTTTTGTTTTCAGAGGTAGTTGTGACTGGTTTATGTAAAACCAAGAGAAAGCACCGAAGCGCAACTATTTACAAGTAAGTTCTGGGTTAGCATAGTCCTTAACCTCCAAGTCCAATGTAAAACCTAAGACATATTATATAATATCAAAGTGCATAAACTTTTTCTGGTTACTATTTACCATTTATCATTTATCATTTACCATTTACCCAGCCGGGCATTCTACAGTAGAAATATATATATTCACTATATAAATTGTGCAAAACTTTACAAAACATTTCAAACTTTTTACTTTTGGTAGACCCGATATGGATCTCACCAATTCTTCACTATCTTATTCATTTTCTGCAAATACACTTTCCAATACATTTTCCACCCCGGGGGCTGGAACAACGCAATGGGCCCTTGATCCCAGGACCAGCAAATCATGTGCTGCGATCAGGGTCTGGGTCGCCACAGTTCTGGTGCGAACCTCCAAGGGCGCAACGGGTACACTCTCTCCACATGACACCGATTGCGTCTCAATCACAGTTAGCGATATGGACCGCGTTAGGGATTGCGATCGAGACTGGGTCGCATGTTGCGATGAAGAGGTGGCTTTAATTCGCGATGAACTCTGGGTCGCTAGTTGCGATGACTTTGCAGGGGGCGATGCTGGGGCACGGCCGGATGCTGCTTGAGCTGGAAACGGGGACGCTGCGGTAATGGTGACGGTACCTGCGTCTGGGACGGGGTCGCGGACGACGGTGACGTTAAGGGCATACCATCCCTTCATTCCCCAGTGCCGCGTATATGTGACGATATCTCCATTCGCTAAGTCCCTCCCGGGATGGCCTTGCGGCAGGTGGGATTCTACGTCACGCCTGCCGACAAAGACCGCTGGGTAGAGGCCCGGTTCACGGATAAAGCCCCAGCCCTTCCGGAGCTGGAACTCAGTCACACACCCCTGCCGCCGCGGTTCCCTCAGAGTACCTTTATCTCTCCGGACAGTCTCTTTGTCCGCGATCAGCTCGGCAAATTGTCGCTGACGGTTCCTCTGAGTTTCCCGCTCTTCCTCCTGCTGGCGCCTCTTCTTCTCCTCACGACTCTGCCATTCCTGTTCCCACTGGGCGGTGTAGGCGACGTCATCCAGGCGCGCCATTTCGTCCCAGTCCACGTCTGGTAGTGACGGACAGGACCCCTCCGGTGTCCCTGCCGGGGACCGATCATCTGCTGCAGCCTCTTGGCCGGGCGGGCGTTCCGGGATTGGCTGTACCTCCTCAACCTCCTTCGCTTCCACCGCTTCACCGGTGGGATCGGGATCGGTACTTTCGGGGGCAGCCTCCGGTTGCTCCTTCGCCTTGGGCAGCAGACTCTTCGGTATCTGGAATCGTGGGGGTTCGTTGAGGGGAGAGATCACCGTGTCCCACAGCCTCCGCTGTTCCAGGGTGCGCCGGCGTCTCTCAATTTCTTCAAAGCCAGGTTGGTCCTGGACCATCTTCCTCAGGCGTGCATTTTCTTCTCTTGTCTCAAGCAACGCCTGCTTCAGGTGCAGGATCACAGATAACTCCGGTGTTGGTGGCAGCTTGGCTGGGGCACGGGGCCTGCCTTCCTCCGCTTCCCTGCTCGGCTGCACACGTCCTGCCTCCATGATGTTCCAGAAGATTCTTTTTCCTTTCTCCGGAGACATCCGGTCTCTTCCGTGGAGGTGGGGTTTGCGTCTCCTCCTCCTCGCAGGGAAGGTGAAGAGGAGGCGGACCTCCTTTGCTGTAGGGCAGGACCGCATGTTGTAATAGCACTTTGAGAGGGCAGGCATTTTCTTCGCGCCACTGGGGGGTAGACGCCCACGAAGGTACGCCCACCTTCTTCTCCAGCGCCTGAGGGCGCGAATATGGCGACAAAAATGGCGATTTTGGCGCCAAAAGTGCAAACAGTCCTTTTTCACAAAAACACTTCCTTAGGCACACAGGGCTCGCAATTCTGCGAGTTTCGCATCCTGTTCGTGACGCCAAGTTGTTGTGTCGACCCGCCACCACAATTGTGGATTACCAGGGCAATGGGGTACTCAGAGCCGAGCCCATGGAAGTCTATGGGGTTTGTCACAGGTAGCTGTGGCTCGGTCTGTGGCCCGGGCGGTCTGGCGTATGTTGGGGATATATTTACAGGGATAGGTTTATATACAGTTCGTGACGCCACCTGTAGTATTCTGGTAATTAGTACCAGCGCTGCTGTAGATCTCTGAGGGGATGGTGAGGCAGCTAGATGTCGGGTCCCCTACAGGTGGGACTGGTCCCTCAAAGTCTATGGGATTTGTGAAGTCGGGTGCAGATAAAGAACACAGTCTCACACGGTCAGCGTCTTTCCATACCTTTACTTGTAAGATGTTCAGGCAGGTCCCAGGGAGGCTGATCCAAGGAGAGTGTATCTTGAGACAGCAGCTGGACAAGTTAGGGGCCTCCTTTACTTCCAATACAACGAGTACAACCAGCCTGAAGCGTAGTTCCCTCAAAATCTCCAGCTAATCTATAGCTGTACCTGCCCAGTCAGCTTTGTGGTAGGGGCCTTCCTGTGAAGGAGCTGAATTCTTATTTTGTCCTGCAGAAACTCTAAAGTCTTCACTCCCCCTGACCCCAGTTACGTACTGACTATAAGGGGCTGTCTGCCGCGACCTAGGGTCCGGTAGATTCCTGGTTTTCTTATCACTCTGCTTGAAACAGTAGTGATCCTTCGGTCCCCAGTGACCGGGTGCAATGTGCTGGACTTCTTCAATCCGTAAGCACTAATCCAATAAATCCACTTTGCCTTTCGCCTTGTCCACGCTGGTAACATAAGCACTCAAACTAGCCAAGGGTCGAGCAGTCACTTCTTTCTTTTCCTTCCTTCAAAGTTAGCTACAGATGCTCAGTTATCAACAGGCAGGAGCACGTCTCTGAACCTGATACCGTCCTTTAGACAGGGATGCTGAAGACTTTCTGTACTAAAACTTCTTCTTTCCTTCAGTGTATGCTGAGGAGGTGATACAGCTCTGACTAGACTAAGGTGAATTCAAACACCTATACCAGACTCCACGATATGAACTGATGATAAAGCAGGCTAGACTCCTTCCTCCCTCCAGACGTCTTCTCTCTCTGAAGTCTAGACACTCACTCCACACGTCCTCACTGTCCGAAGACAGGAACTAGACTCTCTAAATCACTCCAACACATACCTTGACCACTCCCTCAAGAGTAAACTCCACTACCCTAAGGGTGTGTCTAGTATATGTCGAGTGAATGAATATTTAGCATTAAACTGCTGTCTCGCCACACACTCTCCAGGGTACTGCGTGTGCCTACCACCAGGGCTACACACATACAGGGTGGACTCAGCTCACACAGCATACTCACAGTATGTGTATTTTACATTTAAATATCACATTTTATTGATTATGCAATTAAAGGTAAATTTTATTCACACTTTTCTCATTCTTTCCCCTCCCCTTTAGTCTATTATCTTTCTCGTGCTGTACACCTACTGTATGTGAATGATGTCCAATGAGGTATGACAATCTCATCATAATACATATTGTACTTCATGTTAGTAGTAAAATTTGTTCGATAAGACTTCCGTTTATTTGTGAACAAAATTGGAAATTTGCAATTTTCAAACTTTTAATTTTTATGCCCTTAACTAGGTCTCTTTCACACATCCATGTCTCCAGTATGTGTGGTGACAGTTTTCACAAGTACCGGAGACGCTGACACACAAAGACACATGTCAGTGCACATGTCAGTGTCTTTCCACTGACCGTGTGTTCATGTGCACCGCACGTAAACATGTCCTTTTTTTACCATCAGCATGGGCGGCAAAATGTCCCGCACAAATGCACACTGAGAACACACATTAATGTCCTCCGTGTGACATGCATCGGCACTGGGGAAGAAGTGCTACAGTAAGCGCTGTTCCCCGGTGCCGAGTGCTGAAGACGGCTTTCATCATTCTCCCCTCCTCTGCCGGCGATCGGTGTGAGCAGAAGAGAATGATGAGTTATATTAAAGTCAGAACAGTGAGAGCAGGTGGGGGCTTTTGGGACTATTACTTCCATCATCCGACACCTGCTGCCACTAATAATAGTGACTGCAGGAGCGGATGATAGGGTTTTCCTCCCCTGCCGCCTGCGAAATAACTAAATAAATGAATGAAAAACCCGAGTTGGGTTCCCCCCTATTTTCTTTAACCAACCAGGCAAAACTCACAGCTGGGGGCTGCAGCTCTCAGCTGTCAGCTTCAGCAAGGTTGGTTATCAAGAATAGAGGGGTCCACTCCCCACGCTGTTTTCTAATTTAAATAAATAATTAAAAACATGGCGTGGGGTCCCCCCCATTTTTGACAACCAGTCTTGCTAAAGCTCGCAGCTGGGGGCTGGTTTTCTCAGGTTGGTAAGGGGCCATGGATGGGCCTTACTGTAGCACTTCTTCCCCAGTGGCCATCCGTGTGGTACAGATACAGCACATGGGCAGCACATGGTTGCCACATGTGAGCCGCAAGTATTACACACACGGACACACGGACACGGATATCTCCGGTACTGGAAGTAAACGTACTTGTGAAACCAGCCTTAACCAGAATTTTGTCACACAAAATAGTTAACAAATAACATTTACCACATGTCTACTTTACATCAGCACCATTTCTTAAAAGTATTTATTTTTTTTGTTAGGAAGTTTGAAGGGTTAAAATTTGACCAGCAATGTCTCATTTTTTCCAACAAAATTTACGAAACAATCTTTTAAGGGACCAAATCTCATTAGAAGTGATTTTGAGGAGCCTGTATGACAGAAAATACCGAAAACTGAAAACATTCTAAAAACTATACCCCTCAGGGTGCTCAATACCACAATCAAGAAGTTTATTAACCCCTCCAGGTGCTTCACATGAACTGAAGCAATGAAAAAAAAAAAAATAATGAACATTTAACTTGAAAACACAAAAAATCTAATTTTTCCCACAAAAATGTTTTTTAGCCCAATTTTTTTATTTTACAAGGTTAGCAGGAGAAATTGCACCAAACAATTTGTTGGGCAATTTCTCTTGAGTACACCGATACCCCATATGTGGTCGAAAACTACCTCTGAGGCACAGTGCAAAGCTCAGAAGGGAAGGAAGCGCCATATTTGAGATCAGATTTTGCTGGAATAGTTTGAGGGTGCCATGTTACATTAGCAGAGCCCTTGAGGTGCAGAACAGGAGAAACCCTCCATACAGTGGGGGAAATAAGTATTTGATCCCTTGCTGATTTTGTAAGTTTGCCCACTGACAAAGACATGAACAGTCTATAATTTTAATGGAATGTTAATTTTAACATTGAGAGATAGAATATCAAAAATAAAATCCAGAAAATCACATTGTATAAATTATAAAAATTTATTTGCATTTGGCAGTGAGAAATAAGTATTTGATCCCTCTGGCAAACAAGACTAAATACTTGGTGGCAAAACCCTTGTTGGCAAGTGTGGCACCCCAGAGTCCGGTTGCCATGGTGACATTACCTCCCTCTAAAAGGTGATGTCATGCCTGGAGGCGGGGGGAGGGGGTCCCCATGCCAGGTAACACAGTGTACATGTTACATGTCAATTCCTGCTCCAGGCCAGAAAGGGGAGCTTCCTTATAAATTCTGGCCAGCAGGTGGGTTTAGTGAGTCAGAAAGAAGTCAGCTGAGCGAGTAAACAGGAGAGTTGTCATGGAAACGGGAGCCAGCTGGAGCTCGTGACAGGACAGTGAGAGAGGAGAGTTGGCAGTTGGTCTGTGGATAGGGAAGGGACGGAAGCAGATACAAGAGCTCAGGGTAATAAAAACTGCGTATAGCTGACCCCAGAGCGGAGCGATGATAAAAAGCCAGAATACTTGGCTGGGCGGGTGCTGTACGCCCTGACAGCCGAATCAGGAGGGCAAGGGTCTGCAAGCTCCCTGGCCACACCGAACACCTGAAGGCACGGCAGCAGACCAAGAGCCTGGTGCTGACAGTGAAAAGGACAGTGCCCATGATATAGGCTCACGCTGTCTGACATACAGGTTAGAAACCATCACGCAGGAGAGGGCTGCAGCTTAGCTGCAAGCAGCAAGGACCTGAAAAGAGAGCGCAGAAGGAAGGTCCCCAACGCCACCTGGCAGGGTGGATCCCCTGAATGCCTCCAGGCAAGCTGGACTCAATCCGTCATCTGTAATTGGTACCCCAGATTGCATCTACTTTCAAGTAAAGGGTAAAGAAAACTGCACCTCTCTGTGTCCTTCGCTTATTCTCTGCACCCCTACGTTCACCACCATCTCAACAATCAAATATATATTTGCCCTGGGGCCCGGCTCTATCCATGGGAGCTGAACCATCTTTGCTGCATCACCATCTGCCCCAGGGGACTAAAACTGCAGCGTCGGCCACCCATTGCCGAACACTACGGGTGGAATCACGATTAAACACCACATAACTATCCTCTATTTTATGACACGGCCAGGGCCATGGAAACAGATCACGGCCCTGTGACCTCCCCCATAGAACAGTCCCGTCCGATTCCGGGTACCCCACGGCCCTGGTGGGCGCGTCACAAGCACAGCAGTCAGATGTTTTTTGTAGTTGATTATGAGGTTTGCGCACATGTCAGGAGGAATTTTAGTCCACTCCTCTTTGCAGATCATCTCTAAATCATTAAGATTTTGAGGCTGTCGCTTGGCAACTCGGAGCTTCAACTCCCTCCATAAGTTTTCTATGGGATTAAGGTCTGGAGACTGGCTAGGCCACTCTATGACCTTAATGTGCTTCTTTTTGAAGTTTTGTCAGGAGGAATGGGCTCAAATTCCAATCAACTATTGTGAGAAGCTTGTGGAAGGATATACCAAATGATTGACCCAAGTCATTCAGTTAAGGGCAATGGTATCAAATATTAATGAAATGTATGTAAACTTTTGACTTTGCAGTTAGTAAGAAAAATGCCTTGAGGCATTCTCTCTCTCATTATTCTGGCATTTGGCCAATATTAATAATTATGGTAATCCGAATTGACCTAAACTGGGAAAGGTTTATTCTGATTTCATGTCAGATATTGAGAAAATCATGTATATGTGTATTTTTATATAGTGTATGTAAACTTCTGGTTTCAACTGTATAAAGAGCCGGCTCTCTGCTGTGAAAGATGGGAGCCGGCAGCCCAGTGAGAGCCACTAAATTCTCTGAATGGTTCTCACTGGGCATAAAATTCCGGTGTTTGGAGGACGTAACTCCGCACACTCATCAATTTAATTGGTGTTTCAGAAAGTGAGCTGAGTTTCTGCTGTGGTGGACAGGGTCTCAGTCGCCTTAATGTCAGCTTAATTATGTGTTCATCTATTTAATACATATTTAATAGGGATCTATTTAGGATCCAAAAAGAGCTGGATCTCTTTGGTGAGTGGCGCCAGGAGAGCCAGATCACCAAAAAGAGCCTGACTGCCCATCACTACTCCTCACTGCTGTCCGATGCTTCATTTCTTCTGGGTGTGGCTACAGCTGCCACCCCTCTCTTTGCTGTCTGCTTCATTGCCTTGAAGTGTTTCTGGTTATCAAACCTCTCTAGGAAGGGACTGACATTTTTCATAATCCCCTCCCGGAGAGTCAATGTGTCCTCTATCCGCTGCTTCAGGGCTCTCACCCTGGCAGCAAACTCAGAATGAGCCATTTTGGAGGTATTGTCTCGCAACAGCTGCGCTTCTTGCAGCTCCTTTTGCATCTTCACCACACGTGTGGTGAAGTCATCTACGAACTCATTAGAGTCCTTATTCCCCCATGAGGTACTGCGGTTGGCTCCTTCTGGGGTGGGTAGTTTTCTGGACGGTCGATGAGCCGCAAATAATTTTTTTTAAGGTAAAACATTTTTCAAAAACAGGCAGGGAAATGCTTTATTTCGCAGAAAGAATCAGCTGTGCTCCCATGCTCTAATATCTGTATACTCTCTTTTGCTTCCTCCGCTGCCCAGGAGCTGCGGCATGATCAGACCATGTCCCTGTACGGTCAGACACGGCCATTACACAGTACACAGCAGGGGCCCATTTATAAGATTATCTCAGCACAGGAACATTTTTTAAACACATCCAATTGCGGAAGTTATTATTATTCCAAGATGTATTGACTAAAATCTACTTTAAAATTAACTTTGTTCATGGAAAAACCTCTTTAAGTCATTTGCCTATCCACATTCTTTTCACCCCAAGCAAGAATTACCACTCCTGTATACAGAGAGAAAGTGGCCAGCAGATTATTGCAATGCCTGTATGCAGAGTGCTCCCACAGAGCCTATTTTCAGTGCACCCTCAAAAAAATAAATGAAAAAGAAGCAAAACACAAAAGCAGTGTTGGTTCCTTCCGCCTCTGCCTCAACTACACCGCCACCATCACCTCTTCCTCAACTTGGACCTCTGCCTACTGGTTCAAGTATAATATTTTTGATTCTATGTAATTTCCCTATCCACATTTGTTTGCAGGAAAATTGTCCTGCTCTTACCCTATTTTACTTCCTTTTGCAGCCCCCTAGCCCTTACTATGACCATTGTACAGCCATTTTAAAGCACTGAAGTTCGGGTCCCTATTGACGTGTACTGGGTTTGAGTTCAGGGTCAAGTTCGGGTCAAATTCTGATACCCAAACCGAACTTTAAACTACAGTCCATTCAAACCCAACAAACCAGAACATCCACAAGTCTGCTTTACCCTAGTCTGGAGACCACGTGGGCAATGCCATGAAGAGGCCTGGATGGAAAATGTCACACAGTTTCTACTCCCGGAATTATTGTGTGGGGTGTCAAAATATACGGTAGGCGGACCCCTCTAGTCATCATTCCAAGTAAACAATTTAGTAGTGGAACAAGTGTCCCAGCCATTTCTCAGTGTCCGAGGAGCTGTTTTGCAAAACAACAACCCCAGGTCGCATATTGCTACTGTTAGCACACTGTTGTGTGGCCTAAATGTTAGGCTAGAGTGGCCCATTTTCCTTTTTGTAATTTTTAAAATGTAAAGGATGAAAATATATATATAGTTATTTTGACTAAAATACAAAAGTGTGTCATCTTTAACTTTAGGCCTTTTAGAGATCATTTCATCTGCAACTTGCTTATCTGTTCACAATATCAGTAATTTTGACCAGGGGTGCCCAAACTTTTACATGCCACTGTATTATGGCCTGCAGTGTCTCCAGCTTTGTCTCCCATCAAGCACATTTGGGACATCATTGGCTGGCAATTGCAAAGGGAGCTGTCAGCATTGCATATTGATGAATTGCTTGCCCAAGTGAATTTACTGTGGCAGAGAATTCCTCAGACAACCATTACTAATCTCATTGAAAACATGCCAAGGCATATAAGTGCGGGGATTTCTTCAAGTGGCGCTCATACTTGATACTGAATAAATCAAGAAGTTTTGAAAATTTTTGTTTCCATTTTTTTTTTCCAATCTTTATTTAAATTTTTCAAATTGAAGAACATCAAACAGTACAAGAACAATAAAGGGATACAGGCGATACAAAAATAAGTTAGGATCACAGGTCCCAACATTTGTTTCCATTTTTAATCACTTATATATCATTATCATGTCTATCCATCCTGTGATTTCCATAATTATACGACTTTTCCTTGGTGTTGCAATTTCAACGTTGAGGGATATATTTTAAAAATTGTTAATTGTTTTTTTAGTTGTCCACGTGTCGCGGTGTGATAGTCTGAAGTAAGGGAGAGGGGCCTAAAACTGTCCCTGGAACTGGGACCCTCACTATCCCTGTCCCTGGGGTACTCTTGATGGTAGGGAGGCCTGAGTCTCTGACTTTACTATGCTCCTGTTAAATCCCCACCCCATGAGGAGAGAAATGTAAGGGAAACCAGACACAAACACAGACATTGATATCCGAAAACCTCTATCATACAAAAACACTCACCAAAAATAGGGAGGGATATAGGAAGAGGGAGGAATAAACAAACCAAATAGGAATAAGGATGAGTAGATAAACACTCACAGACTACTGCACACAGAAAACTTCAACTACTACTCCAAACTACTCAGCTCAACACTTTCCAGAAAGAAGATTCTTTCACCGACAAGGAAGAAATGCCCAGAGCTAGTACAGGTCCTTCTCAAAAAATTAGCATATAGTGCTAAATTTCATTATTTTCCATAATGTAATGATTACAATTAAACTTTCATATATTTTAGATTCATTACACACCAACTGAAATTTGTCAGGTCTTTTATTGTTTTAATACTGATGATTTTGGCATACAACTCCTGATAACACAAAAAACCTGTCTCAAAAAATTAGCATATCAAGAAAAGGTTCTCTAAACGACCTATTACCCTAATGACTCGCACCACAATTGTGGATACCAGGGCTATGGGGTACTCGGAGCCGAGCCCATAGATTTCTATGGGAGATGTCACTGGCAGCGGGACTCGGTCCGTGGCCCTGGCAGTCAAGCGATGGGGGATATTTACAGGGGAATATAAGGATAGGTAGTTCGTGACGCCACCTGTGGTATCTGGTTAATTGGACCAGCGCTGCTATAATGATCTTCACAGGGGATGTTATGGGGGCAGCTGGGTGGTAAGTCTCCCACCGGTGAGACTGGTCCCTGGAAGTCTATGGTGGTGATGCAGGGTGTAGTTAAGAATTCAGTCACACACAATGGAGCTTCTTTTCATACCTTTTACTTGAAGGTGTTTCAGCAAGATCCCGGGGAGCTGGTCGGGGTGGAGAATGCACATTCGGGTAACCGCTGAGCAGGTTAGAGGCCTCCTTTACTTCATATATATCTCTGAGTCCAAACTTGCATGAAGCAAAGTTAACTCTGCAATCTACAGCTTTCTCAATAACTGACAAGCCCGGCCGACGTTGTGGTGGAGCCTTCTATGTGGTGAGAACAGAGTCCTTCTATGCAGGGCCCTGCTAAAAGTCCCTGTCCCTCCTGACTCCGGTTACGTATCGACACTTAGGGCTGCTCTCTGCGACCTGTAGTCCAGATGCCTCCGGTTTTCTTGTTACTATGCTTGAAACACTAGCAACGCCTCGGACTCCGGTGTCCGGCAATTTAGTGCAGGCAATCCAATACCTGAAGCACTTCTCTCTGTCTTCTCCACTATGCCCTTCGCCCTGCTCTCGCTCTTAGCATAAGCACTTGTAGCTTCGATGGTAATGTCAGCTTTCTCCAGAGCTCGCTGAGCAGCTCTCAGTATCCTCCTTGTTTCAGCTTCTGTTGAGGTACTGATTAAGGGTAGCTCTGACTAGGCTAGGATGATTCACTTCACCCGTACTAGCCTCCACTTGCTTGTCAGGTGAACTACGCTAGCTCTGCGAGGATTCAGTCTCTCCCCTCTCCCTCCAAGTCCAGACTCAACTGGCACTGAACTGCACTGTCTGAAGACAGGGAACTGACTGCTCTGAGCTCTTCTCAGACAGGAAACAGACTGCACTGTCCTAAGACAGGAAGCTTGAATGAGCTCTGCTACGTGTCACTCCCTCCTATACCCCTGGTGGGTGTGTCTGAAAGTGTGAGTGAAGTGAATGGATAACAAGCTTTTACGGTTACCTTCCTGTGCACTCTCCTGGATTTTATGTGTGCCTTACATAGCTGGGCCACACACTAATCTTCTGAATCAACTTATTAACTCTAAACACATGCAAAAGATTCCTGAGGCTTTTAAAAACTCCCTGCCTGGTTCATTACTCAAAACCCCCATCATGGGTAAGACTAGCGACCTGACTGATGTCAAGAAGGCCATCATTGACACCCTCAAGCAAGAGGGTAAGACCCAGAAAGGAATTTCTCAACAAATAGGCTGTTCCCAGAGTGCTGTATCAAGGCACCTCAATGGGAAGTCTGTTGGAAGGAAACAATGTGGCAGAAAACGCTGTACAACGAGAAGAGGTCACCGGACCCTGAGGAAGATTGTGGAGAAGGACCGATTCCAGACCTTGGGGGACCTGAGGAAGCAGTGGACTGAGTCTGGTGTAGAAACATCCAGAGCCACCGTGCACAGGCGTGTGCAGGAAATGGGCTACAGGTGCCGCATTCCCCAGGTAAAGCCACTTTTGAACCATAAACAGCGGTAGAAGCGCCTGACCTGGGCTACAGAGAAGCAGCACTGGACTGTTGCTAAGTGGTCCCAAGTACTTTTTTCTGATGAAAGCAAATTTTGCATGTTATTCGGAAATCAAGGTGCCAGAGTCTGGAGGAAGACTGGGGAGAAGGAAATGCCAAAATGCCTGAAGTCCAGTGTCAAGTACCCACAGTCAGTGATGGTGTGGGGTGCCATGTCAGCTGCTGGTGTTGGTCCACTGTGTTTCATCAAGGGCAGGGTCAATGCAGTTAGCTATCAGGAGATTTTGGAGCACTTCATGCTTCCATCGGCTGAAATGCTTCATGGAGATGAAGATTTCATTTTTCAGCACGACCTGGCACCTGCTCACAGTGCCAAAACCACTGGTAAATGGTTTACTGACCATGGTATTACTGTGCTCAATTGGCCTGCCAACTCTCCTGACCTGAACCCCATAGAGAATCTGTGGGATATTGTGAAGAGAAAGTTGAGAGACGCAAGACCCAACACTCTGGATGAGCTTAAGGCCGCTATCGAAGCATCCTGGGCCTCCATAACACCTCAGCAGTGTCACAGGCTGATTGCCTCGATGCCACGCCGCATTGAAGCAGTCATTTCTGCAAAAGGATTCCCGACCAAGTATTGAGTGCATAACTGAACTTTATTATTTCATGGTTTTTTTGTTTGTTTTTAAAAAACACTTTTATTTTATTGGACGGTTGAAATATATTAATTTTTTGAGACAGGTTTTTTGTGTTATCAGGAGTTGTATGCCAAAATCATCAGTATTAAAACAATAAAAGACCTGACAAATTTCAGTTGGTGTGTAATGAATCTAAAATATATGAAAGTTTAATTGTAATCATTACATTATGGAAAATAATGAAATTTAGCACTATATGCTATTTTTTTGAGAAGGACCTGTATATATAAGGAGAGGAGATGACATCAGCAGCTGCACCTGGGGGCAACAACCCTGTATGGTCCTAGCCAGCAAGGAAATTGCCCTTAACCCATTCAGCACTGATGGAAAGGAAATTCATTTAAAACAAGACATGAATCACACCGCCTCTAAAGCGGCCCTGCAATTCAGTACCTGTTTTGACCTTGTAAATCCAGATCTCCTAGGGGAAGATGACACTCTTGTGACACCAAGTCCATATCTATCTAATGTATTATTAGTTCTTTTCCAGTTTTCTCACTGGCGACTAAAGTCCCCATCTCACATAGCGAGATCGCTAGCGAGATTGCTGCTAAACAGCGATCTCAGCAGCGATCTCGCTATGTCTGACACGTACCAGCGATCAGGCCCCTGCTGTGAATCGCTGGTTGTGTCAGAAATGCCTGGACTTTTTTTTGATCACAGGTCTCCCGCTGGCCAGCACGCAGCGCTGCGTGTGGCACGCAGGAGACCAGCGATCAGCTGGTAACCATGGTACACTTCGGGTTTCCAGGCGCAGTGCCTGGAAACCCGAAGTGTACCTTGGTTACCAGCTCCCTGCATCAGCGCACTGGTGTCCAACATACACTGCGGGTAACTAGGCGACGTTACCCGCAGTGTCGCTGTCCTGATCGCTGCCTGAGCTGCCTGTTTGGCAGCTCAGCAGCGATCATGTAGCGACACACCAGCGATCCTGATCATTGTAGAATGTAAGTCCGCAAGGACAGGGTCCTCTCCTCTCTGTACCAGTCTGTCATTGTAAATTTGTTTACTGTAAACGATATCTATAACTTTGTATGTAACCCCTTCTCATGTACAGCACCATGGAATTAATGGCGCTATATAAATAAATAATAATAATAATTGTCGGGATCGCTGGTGTGTCGCTTTGTGAGACGGGGCCCTAAGTCTATTATTTTAGTAGTCATCTCATTATCATCACATGTAGCATAATTAGGGTTGGTGAGAATCGATTTGCAGGACTCGCTGCATCGGCCACGTCAGTAATCTGTCGTTGTCCTGAGAACTGCCTCTTACTTCCTGGCATTCGCGGCTCTTCTTTATTTGGTAGCTTGGTGCAATGTCACATGTGTATCACACCGCAATGATTATGTCAGTCCTGGCAAACAAATTAAAAGAAGAGCTACAGATATTGAGAGGTAAGAGGTGGTTCTCTGGGCTCCTGTCCAACGACCACAGATTACTGATGTGGCTGATGGATTGGATTCTGCGAACACACTTTCAGCAACAATAATTATAAGGAGAGTTAGATAGAAAATTCTCCAATAGAAGTCAAAGAATCAGATTCCGACCATTGCTTTCTATGGTCCTTGTGACTTAACAAGCTCAGGAAAAGTTGGCTGCCCCATAGCCATGGAAAGAAATTAGAATAAAAATCTACCATCAGAAAATAAAAACAGATTACGATTACAAAAAAGATTATGCATCAGTAGTATCCGGTCTTATGATTAAAAAAATACAGATAATACATTCCCTTTAAGGATACATATTATAATTTTCATATTTAGGTCTGACCACTATCAGTGTATGAGATATATTGCATTTGAGATATGATCTCATCATTTGCTACTAGGCAACAGATTTTTGACTTTTTCAATGGCTTTGAAATGAATTTAGCTTGCGTTTTCCTACATGATCATCATTCATACTGATCATAAAACATTTAACAATAATTCTAATTTACTGAATAGAAATCTGCATAATAAAACGTCAATCATTATACAAGCATTACTGAAGTGCAACTGCTTTTCTAAAATGATAATAAAGCAAATAAGATTGTCGAAAAGCTATTACATGAAGAATATTGCCTAATTGGAAATGTTCTTCCATACAATTCAGTGTCAGGATCATAATAAGAAGCAACGGTGTTGTAATTTATTCCATTGATAAATAAAAAGACAGCTGGGTATCTCACATGTGAATGTAGGTTCCAAAATATGATCATTTGAAGAAAGATCTGCCTGTTATACTGCTAAGTTTGGAGCATAAATTGGAATTTGTAAACTGTTCATGAGCTTATGTTCAGACATTGTGAATTTAACCCAGATTTTTTTTGTGCAGATTCCACATTGAAAATCTGCAGCAATATTTAAAAATAGTGTACTGTATGTAAGGCCCTGTTCACACTATTATCAGATGGACAGATCAAAAGAGTATCTATTTAGCTTCCTTTGAGCCGCTATACAGTTGTAACCAGAAGTTTACATACACTATATAAAAAGACACATATGCATGTTTTCTCAATATCAGATAGGTCAATTAGGATTACCTTGATTTTTAATATTTGCCAAATGCCAGAATAATGAGAGAGAGAGAAAGAGAGAGAATGTTTTAAGGCATTTTTATTACTTACTGCAAAGTCAAAAGTTTACATACACTAAGATTACTATGCCTTTAACCCCTTAGCGACCGCTGATATGTCTTTTAACAGCAGTAGTTAAGGGTACTTAAACCACAGCGCCGTTAATTAACGGCGCTGTGGAAAACGTGTATAGCGCACCAGAGTTGGATTTTCTCTGGGGTCTCGGCTGCCGGGGGTAGCCAAGACCCCAGAGAACATGATTCCGGTTGGTTTTTACCAACCTCGCTTTTGCAATCACCTTTATTAACCGTATAACGGCTACCGCAAAAAAAAAAGCAGCGATTTTGTTTTCACGTTCTCTCTCCTCTGATGTGATCGCACGGATGGACTCTACATGCCTGGTTCCCACCGTGAAGCATGGAGGAGGTGGTGTGATGATGTGGGGGTGCTTTGCTGGTGACACTGTTGGGGATTTATTCAACATTTAAGGCATACTGAACCAGCATGGCTACCACAGCATCTTGCAGCAGCATGCTATTCCATCCGGTTTGCGTTTAGTTGGACCATCATTTATTTTTCAACAGGACAATGAACCCAAACACACCTCCAGGCTGTGTAAGGGCTTTTTGACCAAGAAGGAGAGTGATGGGGTGCTACGCCAGATGACCTGGCCTCCACAGTCACCAGACCTGAACCTAATCGAGATGGTTTGGGGTGAGCTGGACCACTCACCGCTTTAATTTTGAATAAATCCCCAACAGTGTCATCAGCAAAGCACCCCCACACCATCACACCACCTCCTCCTCCATGCTTCACCGTGGGAACCAGGCATGTAGAGTCCATCCGTTCACCTTTTCTGCGTGCAAAGCAGTAATCAAAGCAAAAGGTGGCTACTTTGAAGAATCTAGAATATAAGACATATTTTCAGTTGTTTCACACTTTTTTGTAAAGTGTAATGTATAATTCCACATGTGCTAATTCATAGTTTTGATGCCTTCAGTGTGATTCTACAATTTTCATAGTCATGAAAATACAGAAAAATCTTTGAATGAGAAGGTGTGTCCAAACTTTTGGTCTGTACTGTATTTATTTTCATTAGGGTTAGGGTTAGAATTAGGGTTAGTGTTGGAATTAGGGTTATGATTAGGGCTAGGGTTGGGATTAGGGTTAGGATTAGGGTTAGGGATTAGGATTAGGGTTGGGATTAGGGTTAGGGGTGTATTGGGGTTAGGGTTGGAGCTAGAATTGAAGGGTTTCCACTATTTAGGCACATCAGGGGGTCTACAAATGCAACATGGCGCCACCATTGATTCCAGCCAATTTTGCATTCAAAAAGTCAAATTGTGCTCCCTCCCTTCCGAGCCCAGATGTGTGCGCAAACAGTGGTTAACCCCAACGTATCGGGCATCAGCGTACTCAGGACAAATTGCACACCAACTTTGTGGGTCTAATTTCTCCTGTTACCCTTGGGAAAATAAAAAATTGGGGGCTAAAAAATCACTTTTGTGGAAAAAAAAGATTTTTTATTTTCACGGCTCTGCGTTATAAACTTCTGTGAAGCCCTTGAGGGTTCAAAGGGCTCATCACACATCTAGATAAGCTCCTTCGGGGGTCTAGTTTCCAAAATGGTTTTACTTGTTGGGGGTTTCCACTGTTTAGGCACATCAGGGGTTCTCCAAACGCAACATGGCATCCAATCTCAATTCCAGCCAATTCTGTGTTGAAAACGTTAAACAGCGCTCCTTCCCTTGCGAGTTCTGCCGTGTGCCCAAAAAGTGGTTTACCCCCACATATGGGGTATCGGCGTATTCAGGAGAAATTGCACAACAAATTTTGTGGTTCATTTTCTCTTTTAACACTTGTGAAAATAAAAAAAATTGGTTCTGAACTAAATTTTTTGCAAAAAAGTTAAATGTTAATTTTTTCCTTCCACATTGCTTCAGTTCTTGTGAAGCACGTAAAGGGTTAATAAACTTCTTGAATTCTTGAATGTGGTTTTGAGCACCTTGAGGAGTCAAGTTATTAGAATGGTTTCACTTTTGGGTATTTTCTGTCATGTACACCCCTCCAAATGACTTTTAATGACTTTAAATATGATGTCCCTAAAAAAAAACGGCTTTGTAAATTTTGTTGTAAAAATGAGAAATTGCTGGTCAACTTTTAACCCTTATAACTTCCTAACAAAAAAAAATTTGTTTCCAAAATTGTGCTGATGTAAAGTAGACATGTGGGAAATATTATGGAATTTGTGTGACATATCTCTCTTATTTAAGGGCTGTAACGTTCCACACTGTGGACGGGGATTACTCACTTTGCAGGTCTTGGAGGTAAACACTGGCACACTCAGGCTTAAAACGAGTCCATTTGGTTTATTATTCACCAGTTTCAGCAGCCATTACACTGTCTGTTACACATTCAGCTTTAACCAATAAACATAGTCTCTCACTGATCCCGATCAGAATAACACGGACTCCTGTCCGTTACCTGGTGGTGTCAGCCACCCAGGTTCTCAGATCCCTCTTAGCTTCAGAGGTATCCAGTAAACGTAACACATAATACAGTCTCTTCCTCACAAATACTTCTCTCTGATCCCGATCAGTATAACTCACGGTTGTCAAGACCGTTACCTGCTGGATCGCCACACAGGTTCCTGGACGCCTCTTGTCCTCAGAGGTATCCCATAAGCAACATATAAAACACAGTCTCTTTCTCATAAACACTTCTCACTCTGATCCCGATCAGCATACCACAGACTCCTGTCTGTCACCTGTTGGCCACGCAGGTTCCCGGATCCCTCTTATCCACAGAGGTCTCCAATACACATTTCTCACTGACCCCGGTCAGTATCACTCACGGTTTTCAAGACCGTCCATTCCTCTGGCTCAGACTCATCAGGACCACTCCCCCAGTCTATGCGACGTCCAGCCTGGAAAACATGGGAGGCCTGTCCAGACTGACAGACTCCCAACACACTCAACACTCTCAGACATGTGCAACACACCTTCCTAACGTTGTTGTAACTCCTCCCAGTTACCTATCACATGGCTAGTCACATGCTCATGACCTCATCACAGGTCCTCAAAATTCATAATCACACACATATCTTCAGTCAAAACGGGGTACAGTGAGCCCCCCTCACCACGCAGCGAGGTAAATTGGGTAGCCAGACCCTCCCAACTCTCAAAGCTACCCGTAGCCCAGACACAAATGTGACCAACAACTACTTAGAATTCACTTACATTTCAGAAAAACACTCGGGCTACATCACAGGGAGCTGCCATCCCTGTGATTCATACCTCCCATTAACTATGCGGCCATTCGTATCGCTACATACCTCCCCCTCTGCCTAGAGCCGTGGGGCTTTGCACTTTCTCTCACCCAACCAGAGACCCTTCTCTGTCGTCCCTGACAGTTAAAACCGCCCGTCTAAGTCAGGCGCTCCTACTGAATCCTTTTTTAGACATACGTCATCCATCTCTGTCATGTCCTTTGATAGAGATGACCACTTCTTAGACCACCCGCATCCCCGGCAGTTAGTACGGTGTCGTGATTCTCTTGCACCGATACCACTTGTCTGGTTTGACTCTCTGTCACCACGTCTGTTTCGGTGTCTCCCGCCTAGGTCACTCAACCCTGAGCTAACTGAGGCGTCACCACTTCTACATCTTCCATCAGGCCCCCTTCTGTTCTCTCTCTGTCGGCCATTTCTCTTATGGACCTTATTTCCCAGAAAGCAGTTCTTCCATTTGTCTCTATGTCCTCTGTTAGCTTCAGCTTGAGGCCTTCCAGTCTTTAGAGAACCTCTTTGTCTCTCCATACCACGAGTTGAAGTTAGCGGCCATCTTCTTCCCATTTTTTCCATCTCTTTATTGATCTGCTCCCTCTCACGTCTTAGCTGCTCAATTTCTTTTAGGTATGCCACGCGATACCAAAGGAGCATCCGGATATTCCCAAGACTCTCCATGGACCCGACAACAAGGAATGGAACCATCCCATCTTCACCCACGACCTGGGCCTTGTCATCAGCCGGAATCCTCAGTCTCTTCACACCGGATCTATTCACCATCTCCTGCATCACTTCCCCAAATCTTCTGATGACCTTCCTCACCAAATTCTTGGGTACCAGAATGATGTCTTCCACAAAGCCCAGCTAATTTTGAGCTTCTCTCGCAAGCTCCAGACGTCTGGCTGCTTCCTTATTCCTCAACATGGTCATCTGTTTCATGCGGAGGCATTGTAGATGCATATGCTTCAGGACAGCCACCCTCTTCACTGTGACTTCCCTGGTCGACAGTATCACCAATTGATTCGTCTCTGGTGCCCAGTGCACACTACAAGCTTCTACCGCCTTTTTAAAGCCCTCATGCACAGCCTCACTGTTACATACTTCTCGTACATCTTCGGGTACCTCTATCATGCACTTAAAGAGTGAGGTCTCATTCTCTTCATGGACAGCCGGCTCCCGCTTTGCCATGGACCTTTCCATCAAGACATCTGTCACGACTGGTTGATTGTCTTGTTCGGCCCTCAGGGCAAACTCTTCCTCAGTTTCACATTCTTCAAGACCCCTTGCCAAGATGGGCATTTGCAGCTCCGCTTCCTTACCACTCTGGCACTGCCGCCGTAATTCTGCGATCCCCAACTTCTTCTCTTGCATTAGAGCTCGTAATGCTTCCCAGAGCACCTCCATATCTCCCAATAGGGCCTTGTTCTCGGTTTGACACATTAACAGGTGACCTCTCAGCTCAGAGACTGCCTTCTCCAGCTCATCCACTCTGTGCTCAGCCGCTTGTCTCAGGACCCTTTCCTGTTCGACATTCTCTTTCACTGTCTCTTTAATCAGCTGTATTTAGTGATCCTTCTCTCTTTTGGCTAGCACGTGTTGCACCATCACTTCTTTAATTAGATCTTCAGATGCGCTCTCTGCCTTACTGTACTCGCTTTCTTAGAGTCACAGTCATCCCCGGAGTCTGTGTCACACTCCACAGTATGGTGAACCCCCAAGATACTTTCTATCTGGATGTTAGCTCCACTCTGTTTAACTACCACATCAGCATCAGCCATACTGTCATACACTTCTGGGACGTCAGGTCAGTAAATTGGCCAGACACATGCTTTTCTCTGGTCACCCCTATGTCTGACTCGTCAGTTTTGGGAGGTATTCCTACCTCAATGCATGCCACCCCAACAGTAGAGAGGCCTCCAGAGCAACCCCACACAACATCAACTTCCCATGCATCTTCAAAGAACACAAAGTCCCGTTCCCCTTAAAGGTGTACACCAAGTTCGGTGTTATACCGCCATCTTGGCACTCGACATTTTTGATCACTACTCTGTCCACAGTATAGTAGAAACACATCCAGCTGCATACTTAAATCCGCAAACAACAGGGGAATCACACAGAGTCGTGCTCAACCCCATAAGCAAAAAACAACAACTCCATATATCATAATGAAATGAGGAGAACAAAGAGTCTTTGGTGATGAGTATATAAAACAGTAAGTTATTTTTATTAAATATTATCAAATAAGTCACACAAAATATATGGTATATGTACAAGCCAAATATGGAACAGACAGGAGGGACGAAAAACCCCAAAAATTACAGTGTCACATGTGTGATATAGTGACAAACCCCATCACATAGCCAATACGTCCCAGAAAGAAGCCCATATAGTAACTGTGTCACAGAGTGGGCAATAGCTAAACCATAAACAGTCCTGGGCTTACCTAAGAGAGGTAGAGGGCAGGAGGAGACACGTCCCTAGTGATGTCCACCCCGACGCGTGTTTCGCTGTCGCTTGACGCCCCTTTCTCAAGGGGATGGTTGTTATGTTCTGCTACAAACACTAAGGAAAGAAAGGGATATCTGTCCCTACAATAAAACTAAGCTCAATTCCTACGATGTAACGGGGAACCTGATCCTGCGATCAGACCCGCTAAAGTCCTCAGCTAGTCTGAACGAAGACCTATAGATGCGAGGAAGGGATCCCTACAAGCACTAGGGACTGGGAGAAAAGGTGGACACCTCCTAACAGAAGTTGTAGCAGTAAAAAGAAAAACAAAACAACATAGAGCATAGAGGTCTGAAGACCAAGCAAAACTATTTGAGTAAAGTAACAAAGCACCCGGCTAGCTTAAGAGTAGAAGTTACAATGAAGTCCAGCAAAGCCAGAAGGGCGGAGCAGGATTTAGTAGGCAAAAAAGTTCATGTGACCAGCAAGATAGAAAAAACCTAACAGGAGAGTTCTAACAGTACCCCACCCCCCCTTCTAAGAGGATCCTCCAGATCCCCTAGGCCCAGGCTTACCCGGAAACCTCTTGTGAAACGCTCTGACAAGTCTAGACGCAGAAACATCATTCGCCCTCACCCATGAGTTATCCTCGGGTCTGAAACCCTTCCAAACAACGAGATACTGCAAACTCCTTCTATAACGTCTAGAATTTAGGATGCGGGAAATTTCATATTCCCCGTCCTCCACCACCGGGGAACAGAGGCAGAGGCGTGTCCATCCGACACATCAGCTCTTTTCAACAGAGAAACATGAAACACCGGATTAATCTTCCAGGAGGTAGGAACCTCCAACCTAACAGCAGATTGGTTAACAACCTGAAGCACCTTGAAGGGCCCTACAAACTTGGGACCCAATTTTTTAGAAGGAATCCTCAACAGCAGATTCTTAGAGGACAACCAAACCATGTCACCAATAGCAAACAAAACCTCTTGCCTTTTCCTATCAAAGTACCTTTTAGATTTTCTGTTAGCCTCCTGAAGATTACCACGCGCATCCGTCCAAACTCTCTCCAAATCACCGGAAAAATTCTCCTCTTCAGGCACAGCCGATACCAATTTGGAGAATGAACCAAACAACGGATGTCTCCCGGTACAACAAAAAAAGGCGAACAACCAGCAGAAGAGGATGTATGGTTGTTAAGAGCAAATTCAGCAAGTGGCAGAAACTCCGACCACCCCTCTTGATTGTCTGCCACAAAACAACGCAAGAACTGCTCAACATCCTGGTTTTTCCTTTCTGTCTGGCCATTAGACTCAGGATGATATCCGGACGAAAATGACAAATGAACTCCCAACCTGTCACAAAAGGTGCGCCAAAAACGAGCCACAAACTGAGGTCCCCTATCAGAAACAATGTCAGTAGGAACGCCATGTAGTCTGACAATTTCCTTGACAAAGGCCTTAGCGAGAGTCTTAGCGCAGGGCAGTTTGATGAAAGGAACCAAGTGACACATCTTGCTAAAACGGTCCACGACCACCCAGATGACAGTGAAACCCTCAGAGGGGGGAAGGTCAGTAATAAAGTCCATAGCTAAATGTATCCAAGGTGCACTAGGGATCTCCAGAGGGCAAAGCAACCCCGTAGCAGGAGTATGTGAATACTTAGATCTAGCACACACAGTGCACTGACGCACCCACTTAATGACTTCGTTCTGCCATCCAGGCCACCAAAAACTGCGACCCACAAGTCTCTTGGTCTCAGAGATTCCAGGATGACCTGCCAACAGAGACTCATGACACTCAACAAACAAATCTCTCCTAAAGGTCCCAGGCACAAACAACCTCCCATGGGGAGTGTTAGATGGGGCATTCTCCTGTGCTTTAAGAATCTCATCTTCCAACACAGAGTCCAAAGCAGCAATCACAACCCTTTATTGTAAAATGTTCTCCTCCTCCTCAGCACCAACCATGGGAGAAAAGCTGCGAGACAAAGCATCAGCTTTAACATTCTTAGTACCTGGGATGTACGTAACGGAAAAATTAAACCGCGAGAAAAAACAGTGCCCACCTAGCCTGACGGGCATTCAAGCGTTTGGCAGCATCAAGATAGATCAGATTTTTATGATCAGTGAAAACCTGAACGGGAAATTCAGCACCTTCCAAGAGATGCCGCCAGTGTTCAAATGCGAGTTTAATGGCCAACAATTCCGGATTACCAATATCATAATTCAGTTCAGTCTCAGAAAATTTTTTTGAAAAAAAGGCACAGGGATGTATTGTTTTCCTGAGACAACACCGCGACTACCCCCACAGAAGAAGCATCAACCTCAACCAAAAACGGTTTAGTCACATCAGGCTGCATAAGAATGGGAGCAGAGCTGAACCTCTCCTTTAAAAACACAAAAGCTTCAATGGCCTCAGTAGTCCACTGAACCGCATTAGCACCTTTCCTGGTGAGATCGGTCAGTGGTTTGACAATAATAGAAAATTTTTTAATGAATTTTCTATAATAATTGGCGAAACCCAAAAACCTCTGTAATGATTTCAAACCAATAGGCCTAGGCCATTCCTGCACAGCTTGAACTTTCACCGGATCCATCTCAAAACCTTTGCTGGAGATAATGTAGCTCAAAAAACTAATTCTCTGTACAGTGAACTCACATTTCTCCAGCTTAGCAAAAAGCGAATTGTCACTCAATAACTGTAATACCTCACGAACGCTCCGCCAATGAGACTCCAAATCCGGCGAATAAATTAAAATGTCATCCAAATACACAACCACATTTTTGCCGATCAAAGGTCTAAGGATGTCATTAATAAGATTCTGAAAAAATGCAGGAGCATTGGTAAGGCCAAAAGGCATAACCAGATTCTCAAAATGACCCACAGGAGTGTTAAAAGCATTCCATTCGTCACCCTCCTTTATGCGCAACAAATTGTATGACCCCCGAAGATCAATTTTAGAGAACCACTTGGCCCCTGCTAACTGGTTAAACAAATCAGGAATCAATGGCAGTGGGTAAGGATTGCGTACAGTAATTTTATTAATCTCACGAAAGTCCAGACAAGGACGTAAACCGCCATCCTTTTTTTTAACAAAAAAAAATCCAACAGCCACAGGAGACTTGGAAGGCCTAATGTGACCAGCGGCCAAGCTTGTCTGTATGTATTCCTCCAAAGCCTTTCTCTCAGGTATAGTAAGATTAAATAACCTACTTTTAGGAAGAGTCGCTCCAGGGACAAATTCAATAGTACAATCATAGTCTCTATGGGGAGGTAACATCTGCAATTCCTTCTCAGAAAAAACTTTCCAAAAATCCTGAATAGGTACAGGTAGTTCCCCTTTATCCACAGCAGCAATACGCCCATTACAACACTTGTCATAACACTGAGAGCTCCAGGACTTAATTTCATTGGTAGACCAATCCAGAACAGGATTGTGCAATTTTAACCCCTCTCTGACATTAGACGTACTATCCCGTCCATAAAACCCGTGCCATTCTGCCCATGGACGGGATAGTACGTCATAGGCGATCAGCTGCGCTCCTGAGGGGAGCGCAGCTAATCGCCGCCGGGTGTCAGCTGATTATCACAGCTGACACCCGTGACTGTGTGTCAGGAGCGGTCACGGACCGCTCCCGGCACATTAACCCCTAGCACACCGCGATCAAACATGATCGCGGTGTACTGGGGGCACAGGGGAGGATCGCGCAGGGTGGGGGCTCCCTGCGCGCCCCCCTGAGACCCTCAGACCAGCGCGATGTGATCGCGCTGTTCTGAGGGCTTCCTCCCTCCCAGGACCCGGATCCAAGATGGCGCCGGGGTCCTGGAGGGAGGCGGCTTCCTCAGTGCCTGCTGAGAGCAGGCACTGAGAAGCCTGCAGCTATGCCTGAGCGATCGCTGGTGTGACAGAGTGCTGTGCACACTGTCACACCAGCGATTTGATAAAATACAGTGATGTCCCACCCTGGGACAAAGTAAAAAAGTTAAAAAAATAAAAATAAACATGTTATAAAAAAAAATCCAAAATAAATTAAAAAAAAAAAATATTCCCAATAAATTCATTTCTTCCTGTAAATAAAAAAACCAAAACAATAAAAGTACACATATTTGGTATTGCCGCGTCCGTAACGACCCCCCCTATAAAACTGTCCCACTAGTTAACCCCTTTAGTGAACCCCTTAAAAAAAAAAAAAAAAACGAAGCAAAAAATCAATGCTTTATCATCATACCGCCGAACAAAAAGTGGAATAACGCGCGATCAAAAAGACCAATATAAATAAGCATGGTACCGCTGAAAACGTCATCTTGTCCCGCAAAAAACGAGCCGCCATACAGCATCATCAGCAAAAAAATAAAAAAGTTATAGCTCGCAGAATAAAGCGATGCAAAAATAATTATTTTTTATATAAAATTGTTTTTATTCTATAAAAGCGCCAAAACATAAAAAAATGATATAAATGAGGTATCGCCATAATCGTACTGACCCGAAGAATAAAACTGCTTTATCAATTTTACCACACGCGGAACAATAAAAACGCCTCCCCCAAAAGAAATTCATGAATTGCTGATTTTTGTTCATTCTAACCTCCCAAAAATCTAAATAAAAAGCGATCAAAAAATGTCACCTGCTCAAAAATGGTACAAATAAAAACGTCAACTCGTACCGCAAAAAATAAGACCTCACATGACTCTGTGGGCCAAAATATGCAAAAATTATAGCTCTCAAAATGTGGCGATGCAAAAAACTATTTTTGCAATAAAAAGCGTCTTTTAGCGTGACAGCTGCCAATCATAAAAACCCGCTATAAATAGTAAATCAAACCCCCTTTATCACCCCCTTAGTTAGGGAAAAATAATAAAATTAAAAAAATGTATTTATTTCCATTTTCCCATTAGCGTTAGGGTTAGGGTTGCTGCTAAAGTTAGGGTTAGGGTTGGCGCTAAAGTTAGGATTAGGGTTAGGGTTGGGATTAGGGGTGTGTTAGGGTTAGGTTTGTGGTTAGGGTTGGGACTAGGGTTAGTGGTGTGTTGGGGTTAGGGTTGGAGTTAGAATTGGGGGTTTCCGCTGTTTAGGCACATCAGGGGCTCTCCAAATGTGACATGGCGTCTGATCTCAATTCCAGCCAATTCTGCGTTGAAAAAGTCAAACGGTGCTCCTTCACTTCTGAGCTCTGCCATGCGTCCAAGCAGTAGTTTATCCCCACATATGGGGTATCAGCATACTCTGGACCCCAAGAGTTATTGTGCAATTTGTCCTATTTCTTCTGTTACCCTTGGGAAAATAAAAAACTGGGGGTGAAAATATCATTTTTGTACAAAAAAAATTATTTTTTTGTTTTTTACGGCTGTACATTATAAACTTCTGTGAAGCACTTGGGGCTTCATAGCGCTCACCACACACCTAGATAAGTTCCTTGTGGGGTCTATTTTCCAAAATGGGGTCACTTGTTGGGGATTTCCACTGTTTAGGCGCATCAGGGGCTCTCCAAATGCGACATGACGCCCCCAGACCATTCCATCAAAGTCTGCAATCCAAAACGTCACTACTTCCCTTCCGAGCCCCAACGTGTACCCATACAGTAGTTTTCTCCCACATATTGGGTATCAGCGTACTCAGGACAAATTGGGCAACAACTTTTGGGGTCCAATTTCTCCTGTTACCCTTGTAAAAATAAAATATTGGGGCGAAAAAATCATTTTTGCAAAAAAAAAAAAATATTTTTTATTTTTACGGCTGTGCGTTATAAACTTCTGTGAAGCACTTCGGGGTTCAAAGTGCTCACCACACATCTAGATAAGTTCCTTGTGGGGTCTATTTCCAAAATGGGGTCACTTGTGGGGGGTTTCCACTGTTTAGGCGCATCAGGGGCTCTCCAAATGCGACATGACGCCCCCAGACCATTCCATCAAAGTCTGCAATCCAAAACGTCACTACTTCCCTTCCGAGCCCCGACGTGCGCCCATACAGTAGTTTACTCCCACATATTGGCTATCAGCGTACTCAGGACAAATTGGACAACAACTTTTGCGTTCCAATTTCTTCTGTTACCCTTGTGAAAATAAAATATTGGGGGCGAAAAAATCATTTTTGTAAAAAAAAAAAGATTTTTTATTTTACGGCTGTAAACTTTAGTGAAACACCTGGGGGTTCAAAGTTCTCACAACACATCTAGATAAGTTCCTTGAGGGGTCTAGTTTCCAAAATAGTGTCATTTATGGGGGTTTCCACTGTTTAGGCAGATCAGGAGCTCTCCAAACACGACATGGCGTCCAGCCAATTCTGCGTTGAAAAAGTCAGACTGCGCTCCTTCCCTTCCAAACTCTGCCATGCACCCAAACAGTGGTTTACCCCCACATATGGGGTATCAGCGCACTCAGGACAAATTGCACAATAACTTTTGGAGTCTTGTTACCCTTGGAAAAATAAAAATTGGGGTGAAAAGATCATTTTTGTGGAAAAAATATGATTTTTAAATTTTACGGCTCTACGTTATAAACTTGTGTGAAGCACTTGGGGGTTCAAATTGCTCATCAAAAATCTAGATAAGTTCCTTAGGGGGTCTAGTTTCCCAAATGGGGTCATTTGTGGGGTTTTCCACTGTTTAGGCACATCAGGGGCTCTCCAAATGCAACATGGCATCCAAACTCAATTCCAGCCAATTTTGGTTGGAAAAAGTCAAATGGTGCTCCTTCCATTCCGAGCTCTGCCGTGCGCCCAAACAGTGGTTCCCCCCCCACATATGGGGTATCAGCATACTCAGGACAAATTGTACAACAACTTATGTGGTCCAATTTCTCCTGTTACCCTTGGGAAAATAAAAAATTAGTGACTAAAAGATAATTTTTGTGGGAAAAAAATAGGATTTTTTATTTTCATGCCCGGGCATTATAAACTTGTGTGAAGCACTTGGGGGTTCAAAGTGCTCACCAAAGATCTAGATAAGTTCCTTAGGGGGTCTAGTTTCCAAAATGGGGTCACTTGTGGGGGGTTTCCACTGTTTAGGCTCATCTGGGGCACTGCAAACGGAACATGACCCCCATCAACGTCTGCATTCCAAAACGTTACTACTTCCTTTCCAAGCCCTGCCGTGCGCCCAAACAGTTCCCCCCCACATATGGGGTATCAGCGTACTCAGGACAAATTGGACAACAACTTTTGGGTCCAATTTCCTTGGGAAAATTCAAAAATTTGGGACTAAAAAATCATTTTTGTGGAAATTTTTTTTTTTTTTCACACCCAGGCTTTATAAACTTTTGTGAAACACTTGAGGGTTCAAAGTGCTCACAACAGATCTAGATAAGTACCTTAGGGGGTCTAGTTTCCAAAATGGTGTCACTTGTGGGGGGTTTCCACTGTTTAGGCGCATCAGGGGCTCTCCAAACGCGACATGGCATCCAATCTAAATTCCAGCCAATTTTAGTTTGAAAAAGTCAAACGGCGCTCCTTCCCTTACGAGCTCTGCCGTGTGCCCAAACAGTGGTTTTCCCCCACATATGGGGTATTGGCGTACTCAGGAGAAATTGCATAACAACCTTATCTGTCCATTTTCTCCTTTTACCCTTGTGAAAATAAAAAAAAAGTTTGTAAAAGATCATTTTTGTGGCTAAAAAGTAAAATATTCATTTTTTCCTTCCACGTTGCTTTAGTTACTGTGAAGCACCTGAAGGGTTAATAAACTTCTTGAATGTGGTTTTGAGTACCTTGAGGGGTGCAGTTTTTAGAATGGTGTCACTTTTGGGTATTTTCTGCCATATAGACCCCTCAAAGTGACTTCAAATGTGAGGTGGTCCCTAAAAAAAATGGCTTTGTAAATTTTGTTGTAAAAATGAGAAATCGCTGGTCAACTTTTAACCCTTATAACTTCCTAACAAAAAAAAATTTTGGTTCCAAAATTGTGCTGATGTAAAGTAGACATGTGGGAAATGTTATTTCTTAACTATTTTGTGTGATATATTTCTCTGTTTTAAGGGAATAAAAATTCAAAGTTTGAAAATTGCAAAATTTTAAACATTTTCGCCATATTTGCGTTTTTTTCAAAAATAAACGCAAGTTATATCGAAGAAATTTTACCACTAACATGAAGTACAATATGTCACGAGAAAACAATCTCAGAATCGCGAAGATCCGTTGAAGCGTTCCAGAGTTATAACCTCATAAAGAGACAGTGGTCAGAATTGTAAAAATTGGCCCGGTCATTAACGTGCAAACCACCCTTGGGGGTGAAGGGGTTAACCAGGGTAACCCCAAAATCACCGGAGAAGGCAAATTATTCTATACTACCAAATCCAAATTCTCTTGGTGAACACCATTAATAGTGAGGGGAAATTCACAGACCTTGTGAGTAACATTCTTCAAGGGAGAGCCATCAACAGAAACCATGGCAATAGGGGATGACAAAGGTTTGGGTTTTAATTTAAGTTTTTCCAAGAATTCCCCATCAATCACATTCAGAGTAGAACCACAATCGACAAATACCCGGAATTCCATTAATTCTTCCTGAGCCGCAGTAGTGGCAGAAAGAAATACACCCTTAGTGTTTAAACAGGCTATACGGGCGACACTGACGTCTTTTTTTTTTCTTTATTCATACGCAGCACACAGTTCTTAATGAAATGGTCAGATTTGCCGCAATAAAAGCACAAACGCTCCGAAAACCTGCGGTCTTTTTCCTGAGAGCGGAGTGCAATCACTCCAATCTCCATCGGCTCTCCAATGTCAGTACAAACTCTCTCAAGACTTGGAGCTGACATGGCAGATTTACTCTCATTAACCCTTGCACGCAGTCTCCTATCCACCCGTATAGCTAATTGCATAGCCTCCTGCAAGTTACCAGGTATGGGATAAGCAATCAGCAAATCTTTAACCCTTTCATCTAGCCCTGCAAGAAACAAACTTTCAAAGCTGAATCGTTCCACTCCACCTGAGTAGACCACCGTCGGAAGTGTGTACAATATTTTTCCACATTACCAGATCCCTGCCTCAAAAGTCTTAATTCTGTCTCAGCTGATGAGACACGATCTGGATCATCATACAGCAACCCCAAAGCAGAAAAAAAACTATCCACTGATCTAAAGCATGGATCAGTAGGTTGCAGAGAAAAAGCCCATTCCTGAGGTTCTTTGTGCAAAAGTGACATTATGAACCCTATGCGCTGCGCTTCATCACCAGAGGATCTGGGTCTCAAACGAAAATACAACAAGCAAGCATTTTTAAAAGAAAAAAAATCTTGTTGTTCACCAAAAAATAAATCAGGCAAACGTACCTTTGGCTCCACAAAATGTGCTCCAGAACAGTTACTCACGTGTTGCTGGAGTTCGGTCACCTCCAGAGAGAGTCCCTGCAGGCGTTGAGCCAATTCCTGAACCGACACCATAATGGAAACTGGTAATCTTTCCTTAGAGATATTTTTGGGCTGGACTTACTGTTATGTTCTGCTACAAACACTAAGGAAAGAAAGGGATATCTGTCCCTACAATAAAACTAAGCTCAATCTCTGCGATGTAACGGGGAATCTGATCCTGCGATCAGACCCGCTAAAGTCCTCAGCTAGTCTGAATGAAGATCTATAGATGCGAGGAAGGGATCCATACAAGCACTAGGGACTGGGAGAAAAGGTGGACACCTCCTAACAGAATTTGTAGCAGTAAAAAGAAAAACAAAACAACATAGAGCATAGAGGTCTGAAGACCAAGCAAAACTATTTGAGTAAGGTAACAAAGCACCCGGCTAGCTTAAGAGTAGAAGTTACAATGAAGTCCAGCAAAGCCAGAAGGGCGAAGCAGGATTAAGTAGGCAAAAAAGGTCATGTGACTAGCAAGATAGAAAAAACCTAACAGGAGAGTTCTAACAATGGTAAGCTGTGGGAGCAGGACCTTCAAATACCCCCTGTGATGCATCACGTGATCAAAATTGGCCAGTAAGAGCCGGTATTGTCGGCATGTGCGCTGTGGGAATCGCAGGTCCCGCAGCGGTCAAGGCGTCACAGATCCAGGCGCGCACACAGAGCAGTGAACTCAAGGCGCGCGCTGGAACCATAGAAACGCCCCACCGCGGAGGGAGCGAGAGAGACAACACAGCGCACGCGCACAGCCGGTAGCATATATAAGAGAAAAGAGGAAGCAAAGAAACGGTTGGTATGTGTGAATGGCACCGTAGGGAAATCTAAGATAGTAAAGACAGCATGAAGTGGGCATGAATATTATGCATATAGAGCACCCCATGGCAATAGGCAATTATATATAGACATATTATCAACAGATTATTTTAGCCCCTTAATGACCGACGATACGCCTTTTAACGGCGGTCATTAAGGGTACTTAAACCACAGCGCCGTTAATTAACGGCGCTGTGGAAAAAGTGAATAGCGCCCCCCAGAGGGGTAGCCGAGACCCAGAGAACATGAATCGGGTCGGTTTTTACCGACCCGATGTTGCGATCGCAGTTATTAACCCTATAACGGCGATCGCAACAAAAAAAAAATCTGATGTGCCATTTAATTTCTCTGTCCTCTGATGTCATCGGACAACAGAGGACAGATAAAAAGGGTCCCGGATCTCCCCTTGTGGCCCCCAATCTGCCCCTTGTGGCCCCGGGGCCCACCTGCCTCCTCCGGTGGGCGCCGCCATCTTGAATGGCGGGCGCATGCTCAGTGCACCCACCGCGATCTGCCGGGGGGGTGGGCAATTTTCTCTGGGGTCTCGGCTGCCGAGGGTAGCCGAGACCCTAGAGAACATGATCCGGATCGGTAGTTACCTACCCCGGTGTTGCGATCGCCGTTATACTGAGTAAACGGCGACCGCAAAAAAAAAAATGATTTCTCTCCCCTCTGATGTGATTGCACATCAGAGGGGAGAGAATTAAGGTCCCCAGGTCCCCCGATCCCCCCCCATACCTCCCGGTGTCCTTCGTCTTCCGGCAGGTCCCAGGCTCCCAGGTCTTCTTCCTGCAGTGCGCCCGCCGAATCTGCCTAGCGGCAGATTCAAAAAAATGTTCATTCATTCTCCTAAAAGTACATTTTGATCACTGTGATAAACTATCACAGCGATGAAAATAAAAAAAAACAGTACATAACACCCCCCTTTATCACCCCCTTAGTTAGGGACATATAATAAAATATAGAAATTATATTTATTTTCATTTTTCCATTAGGGTTAGGGTTAAGGCTAGGGTTAGGGCTAGGGTTAGGGTTAGGCTGGGTTCATACTGCGTTATGGCAGTCCGTTAGACGGACTGCGTTACACCGCGGTATTACGCGGTGTAACGCAGTCCGTTAGCGCTGCCATTCCCCCCCAATTGAGGGCTCATCGCGACGCATGCCGTAAAGCGGCATACGTTCGCGACGAGCCTTCATTCAGTGACGGAGCCTCAGATGCGGGCTGCAGCGTCTGGGCTCCGTCACCGCTAGCGCAGACGAATCATCTGCTGATTCCTCTGCGCTATCAGGTATAGCATAACGCGATCGCGTTATGCTATACCGTTACCAGCCCGTCAACGCTTTGTGTTGAACGGGCTGGTAAAACGCAAAATGAACCTAGCCTTAGGGTTAGGGTTATAATTAGTGTTAGGGTTACAATTAGTGTTAGGGTTACAATTAGGGTTAGGGTTACAATTAGGGTTAGGGCTACAATTAGGGTTAGGGTTACAATTAGGGTTGGAATTAGGGTTGGGATTAGGGTTAAGATTAGGGTTGGGAGTGTGTTGGGGTTAGGGTTGGAGCTAGAATTGAGGGGTTTCCACTATTTAGGCACATCAGGGGGTCTCCAAACACGACGTGGCGTTCAAAAAGTCAAATGGCGCTCCCTCCCTTCCGAGCCCTGCCGTGCGCCCAAACAGTGATTTACCCCAACATATGGGGTATTAGCGTACTCAGGACAAATTGCACACCAATTTTGGGGTTCTAATTTCTATTGTTACCCTTGGGAAAATAAAAAATAGCTGGCTAAAAAAATCATTTTTGAGGAAAAAAAAATTTTTTTATTTTCACGGCTCTGCGTTTATAAATTTCTGTGAAGCACTTTGGGGTTCAAAGTGCTCACCACACATCTAGATAAGTTCCTTAGGGGGTCTAGTTTCCAAAATGGGGTCACTTGTGGGGGTTTTCCACTGTTTAGGCACATCTGGGGCACTGCAAACGGAATATGACCCCCATCAACGTCTGCATTCCAAAACGTTATTACTTCCTTTCCAAGCCCTGCTGTGCACCCAAACAGTTCCCCCCCCCCCACATATTTGGTATCAGCGTACTCAGGACAAATTGGACGACAACTTTTGGGGTCCAATTTCCTTGTGAAAAATCAAAAATTTGTGACTAAAAAATCATTTTTGTGGAAAATTTTTTTTTTGTTTTTTTTCACACCCAGGCATTATAAACTTTTGTGAAACACTTGGGGGTTCAAAGTGCTCACCACAGATCTAGATAAGTTACTTAGGGGGTCTAGTTTCCAAAATGGGGTCACTTGTGGGGGTTTTCCACTGTTTAGGCACATCTGGGGCACTGCAAACGGAACATGACCCCCATCAACGTCTGCATTCCAAAACGTTATTACTTCCTTTCCAAACCCTGCCGTGCGCCCAAACAGTTTCCCCCCCACATATTTGGTATCAGCGTACTCAGGACAAATTGGACAACAACTTTTAGGGTCCAATTTCCTTGTGAAAAATAAAAAATTTGTGACTAAAAAATCATTTTTGTGGAAAATTGTTTTTTTTTTTCACACCCAGGCATTATAAACTTTTGTGAAACACTTGGGGGTCCAAAGTGCTCACAACAGATCTAGCTAAGTTCCATAGGGGGTCTAGTTTCCAAAATGGTGTTACTTGTGGGGGGTTTCCACTGTTTAGGCGCATCAGGGGCTCTCCAAACTATCATGGTGTCCAATCTCAATTCCAGCCAATTTTGGTTTGAAAAAGGCAAACGGCGCTGCTTCCCTTCCAAGTCCTGCCATGCGCCCAATCAGTTGTCCCCCCCCATATATGGGGTATCAGCGTACTCAGGACAAATTGGACAACAACTTTTGTGGTCTAATTTCTCCTGTTACCCTTGGGAAAATAAAAAATTGGGGACTAAACGATCAGGTTTGTGGAAAAAATATGATTTTTTATTTTCACGCTCGGGCGTTATAAACTTCTGTGAAGCAGTTGGGGGTTCAAAGTGCTCACCACACATCTAGATAAGTTCCTTAGGGGTCTAGTTTCCAAAATGGTGTCACTTGTGGGGGGCTTCCACTTGTTTAGACACATCAGGGCCTTTACAAATGCGACATGGCGTCCAGCCAATTCTGCGTTGAAAAAGTCAAACGGCGCTCCTTCCCTTGCGACCTCTGCGTACGTCCAAAAAGTGGTTTACCCCAACATATGGGGTATCAGCATGCTCAGGACAAATTGCACAAAAACTTTTGGGGTCTTGTTACCCTTGGGAAAATAAAAATTGGGGTGAAAAGATCATTTTTGTGGAAAAAATATGATTTTTTATTTTCACGGCTCTACGTTATAAACTTGTGTGAAGCACTTGGAGGTTCAAAGTGCTCACCACACATCTAGATAAGTTCCTTAAGGAGTCTTGTTTCCAAAATGGGGTCACTTGTGGGGTGTTTCCACTGTTCAGGCACATCAGGGGCTATCTAAACGCGACATGGCATCCAGCCAATTCTGCGTTGAAAAAGTCAAACGGCGCTCCTTCCCTTTGTGACCTCTGCCGTGCGCCCAAAAAGTGGTTTACCCCCACATATGGGGTATCGTCATATTCAGAAGAAATTGCACAACAAATTTTGTGGTTCATTTTTTCTTTTAACACTTGTTAAAATAAAAAAAATTGGTTCCGAAGTAAAGCTTTTGCAAAAAAAGTTAAATGTCAATTTTTTCCTTCCACATTGCTTCAGCTCCTGTGAAGCACCTGAAGGGTTAATAAACTTCTTGAATGTGGTTTTGAGCACCTTGAGGGGTGCAGTTTTTAGAATGGTGTTACTTTTGGGTATTTTCTATCATATAGACCCCTCAAAGTGACTTCAAATGTGATGTGGTCCCTAAAAAAAAATAGTGTTGTAAAAATGAGAAATCGCTGGTCAACTTTTAACCCTTATAACTTCGTAACAAAAGAAAATTTTGTTCCCAAAATTGTGCTGATGTAAAGTAGACATGTGGGAAATGTTATTCATTAAGAAATTTGTGTGACATATCTCTCTGATTTAAGGGCATAAAAATGTAAAGTTTGAAAATTGCGAAATTTTCTAAATTTTCGCCATATTTCCGTTTTTTTTCATAAATAAAAGCAAGTCATATAAAAAAAAAATTTACCACTAACGTGAAGTACAATATGTCACGAAAAAACAGTCTCAGAATCAGCTGGATTCGTTAAAGCGTTCCAGAGTTATAACCTCAAAAAGTGACAGTGGTCAGAATTGTAAAAATTGGCCGGGTCATTAAGCTGCAAAATGGCTTTGTCACTAAGGGGTTAAATATTACAACGTCATTATAGATAGCGATGACATCAAAATGCATAAGTAATGCCATAAAGTGCAGAGCAGTAATGTATATACATATATATGAATATAAACAAATCTTTTTGAAAAGTAGCAGCAGCAGAAATATGATATCCCAGTAAGGTGCAGTAGTGCGATTCTTGTGCCATAATCATGGAGATCATAGAATATCAGATCAGAGGTCCCACACTTGTAATCAAATATGGAATTACTGTAAAGAAAATATGAATAATAAAAATGATTAAAAATAAGATAAAAAAGAAAGAACATCATGAAATGACAAGGGTCCAAAATGGAAAAAACATACTATAAGAAGGAGGCAAAACTTAAGGCTTCGTTAAGGCCATTGGGCACCATTGTGTCAAGTGAGACAATCCACCGTGTCTCCATCTGGGCCAATATTTTTTTATTGTCACCAACTCTAATACCGAGGTGGAGAATGTCAATTCCCTGGACCTTAAACGACGTTGCATCACAATTATGATAATGTTTAAAATGGCGAGGAATCGTCTTTAGGTCCGAGGAATCCAGAATGGACCTCGCTGCGCCAATGTCCCGCACATGCTCTCCAACCCGTATCCTCAATTCCCTGGTGGTAAGCCCGACGTATATCCTGGGCAGCTACACGTGGCATAATAAATAACATTAGTGCTGCCACAGGATATACGCCGGCGTATATCAAAGGTTTTAACCCCATCTGAGGAAGTGAAGGAGGAGCAGCGCAGGACATTGGCACAAGCGAGGCAATAGCCACATGGAAAAAAGCCTGGAGTGGGGCCACGAGTTCCAAAAGGTGATTTAATAACAGGAACATAGTGACTCCTAACTAGGAGATCACTAAGGTTCCGTGAACGTCGGGAAGTCATTGACGGGAGGTCGCCCAGAGAGGTGGCCAGGGAGGGCTCAGTTTTCAAAACATCCCAGTGTTTAATGATAATTTTCCGCATATTAAACCATTCATGGTTGTACGTGATAATGAACCGTGTTGGTCCACTGTTATGTTTTGGTAGCTGAGGAGAGCAGGCAAAAACGGCAATACACCAGAGAGGTTGGAATCTACTGGATTGCAGTACCCTGACTAACCACCACAACTAAAGGCAGCCGTGGAGCGTACCTACGTTGGTCCTAGACGCCTCGTCACAGCCTGAGAAGCTAACTACACCTAAAGATAGAAAGAGGAAAACTATCTGCCCTGGAGCAAATCCCCAAAGAACATAGGAAGCCCCCAAACATGTAATGGCGGTTAGACAAGAGGAAACACAAACACAGACAGAAAGTAGTATGAGCAAACGTTGGGGCCCAATCTTCCTAAACAGAAAAGGATAGGAAGGAAAACTTACTGCAATCCCAAAAAACCCTAAAAAGTACCAACTCTACTAATTACAAAAAACACCTGAGATCACACGACCTCTACCACCTAAATTAGTTCTCTGGGGTAACAAAACTAAGCCGCAGCCACTGAAAAAACTGGAAAAGGCAAATGAACAAATAACAGAGGCTCAGATAAACTGAGAGGAGCACAAGCCCCCCGGAGGGGACCTGGCTGACCTCCACAAGAGTGCAGGAAAAAATGCAAAAAGCAAGCACAGAAATAAAAACAGAAAATGTCTTATCTGAGAGCAGGAGAAGAGGCAAGATTCAGCAGGCTTCCAAGTGAACCAGGAACAACAGCAGTTAGACAAGAACAATTGATCACCGGCAACCCTGATGGGAGGGAACCTCACTTATATAGGACCAGTCTGTAACTCCTGATTGCCAATCTTCACTAAATGGTTCAGCACTGTCTGCAACCACCAGAGGGAGCTTCTGCTCAGAACTCATCTCCAACACATTCACAACAGTACCCCCCCTTGAGGAGGGGTCACCGAACCCTCACTTGGGCAACCAGGTCGGGCAGGATGAGCTCTGTGATATGCACGGATCAGTCTCCTAGCATGGATGTCCGAAGCAAACACCCAAGAATTGTCTGTAAGGTTCTATGTATATATTCCTGAAACTCAGTTTGTTCGTCAGCCATTTTACTTTCTGTCTTGCTGCAGCTATCTTGCCCTCAGTCAAAATGGAGTTTCCAGCTTGCATGTTCCCGCCCTGATTCTCTCCTTTGCTTCTTAAGCAGCCACAGCTGAGCAATCAGTGCTTCAGAATCTAGCCTGCAGTGAACCTGTGACTTGACTCCTGTAAGCCTTGGACCTTGTACTCCAGCTATTCCTACTGAGGAACTCTGAAGCACTTGTGGACTCTGAACCCTGCTCTTTGAAAGACCCACGTTTGCATGGACTTACGGTAACAGAGAAGAAGATCCTGAATCTATATTGGAGAGTGATTGCTGAGCTTGGATTACTCTGGCCTGCTGTGTCTCCTGTTTCTGTGTCTGCAAACTGTGTGACTATTTCTGCCAACTTGTATGAAGTAATACAGGACTTTTCTATATCAAACCTGTGACTCCTGTGTTTTCATCGCACCCAAGCACAAGACGCTATATGAACTGTACTACATACATTACAAGATTCTGAAGCCAAAACGTTAGTGTCTGCTGGGTCTGGAAGGCTGTGTCTGCTGTACTGTGGATATCAGACGTCCGGTTGTACTTTCTGTGATGACAGTGGTTGTGACTTCTCACAACCATTCCAGGTGAGCAATTCCCTTAAGTTTTTTCTTTTTGCAGTGTTACCACAGGTAAACACTATTGTTTTTTTTTTTTTCTCCTTTCTTTTCTCTTTTTTGTCTGCTGTAACTCTGGATATCAGATGTCTGGTTGAAACTTTCTGTGATGATAGTGGTTGTGACTTCTCACAACCATTCCAGGTGAGCAGTTCCCTTAATTTTTTTTTCTCTCTGCAGTGTTACCACAGGTGAACACTATTGTTTTTTTTCTCTCCTCTTCTTCCAGTAATCCTGTCTTAAAAGATCTGGAAAATGGAGGCCCGCATAAAGGAACTTTGCGGAGTGACTGATAATATCCTTGCAGATTTGCAGAATATAAAGACCCGTTTTACAAATCTACAGGACCTCAATAATCACAATTTGCAAGTGGTTGGACAGACTACCCAGGATTTGCGAGCCAGGATTGAGGTTCTAGAGGGGCGAGTCCAGGCTCCTGCCGTAGCCCCGAGTGCTGGGATTCCCAAGTTGCCCCCTTTTCGTTTTGGCGGTGAACGTGAGAAATTCAGGGGATTTATTAATCAATGCAATCTTTTTTTTTCTGCACATGCTTCACAATTTCCCACTGAACGATCTAAGGTGCTTACTATAATTATGTTGCTTACCAACAAGGCTTTAATGTGGGCAAACCCTCTGATTGAGACTGAGGATGATTGTTTGAATCACCTTGATGATTTTATTTCAGCCATGGGGCAGGTGTTTGATGACCCCAATCGAGGTGCAACAGCTGAAGCAGCCATGTTAGCTTTGCGCCAAGGTAAGCACTCGGTAGCTGAATATGCCTTGGATTTCAGGAGATGGGCCCTTGATACCACCTGGGACAGTTCCGCCAAAAAATCTATTTTTCGAAAGGGGTTATCTCCACTGATTAAGGATGAACTTGCTCGTGCCGACCCTCCCACTGCGTTAGGTGACTTTATTAACTACTGCATCCGTATTGATACTTGTCTGACTGAACGCAGGCAAGAGAGATTGTTCGAAAGCAATCGTACTAACCTTTTCCTACCTTCCTCTCCAGCTAAGGAACCTTTGAGTAGGATCACAAGGGAACCTGAACCTGAACCCATGCAGGTAGACTCTTTACAACGACGGGTTAGTGATGCACGCAAGGAACATCGTTTTAAGGAGAATCTATGTTTCTATTGTGGTAAGTCAGGGCACTTCATTATAAACTGCCCCAGCCGTTCTCGTAAGACTACTGCAGCACTCATTCATTGTGAGTGTTGCGAGAGGGGATCTGTCAGGTCCGAGCCTCAGGCTCCAGAGAGATCTGCAGCAACAGATCTTGATTTCTCGGACTTAAACTCCGTTACCTCTGAGGACGTTGACTGTGTAAACGCTGCCATTTTTCAAGTTTCCTCAGCGGTGTCCCAGCTGAGTTGTAAGAAAAACAATTCTCATTGCATTCTTTCCATCAAACTCTGGGTTGACTCAGCTTGGGTGTCTAGCTCTGCTATGATCGACTCAGGGGCAAGTGGAAATTTTATGGATGTCTCCTTTGCTCTGAAACAGGGAATACGTTCAGTGAAGAAGGCTACTCCAGTACAGATGGAAACTGTGGATGGCTCCCTGCTGACCTCTGGACCAGTGGATCAGGAAACAGAGCCTTTGAGGGTTCTTATGGGTAAAGATCATCAAGAGAAACTGTCCTTTATGCTTATCTCTTCTCCCCACTTTCCCATTATTCTAGGGCTACCATGGCTGCAGGCTCAGAATCCTACCATTAACTGGGAGACCAAGGAATTACACTTTCCAGAGAAACAGATGAGTCCAAAAGTTTCAGCTTGCTCTGTTCCTAAAGGAATCATGTCAGTCCCTGAACTACCAGCTGTATACCAGGACTATGTGGATTTATGTGACAAGAAGAATGCTGACCAGCTTCCTCCTCACCGTCCATATGATTGTCCAATTGAATTATTGCCTGGAGCAGAGATACCTTTTGGTAAGATCTACCCCCTGGCGGGGCCCGAGCTAAAGGCTTTAAAGGATTACATAGATGAAAATCTAGCCAAGGGCTTCATACGCCCCTCTTCATCTCCTGCAGGTGCACCCATCTTCTTTGTAAAGAAGAAAGATGGATCTCTGAGACCATGCGTAGACTATAGGGAACTCAATAAGGTTACTATTAGAAACCGTTATCCATTGCCTTTAATCCCTGAGTTATTGGAGAGAGTGCGACATGCCAAAATTTTTTCTAAACTAGATCTTCGTGGGGCCTATAACTTAGTCCGTATTAGACCTGGGGATGAATTGAAGACTGCATTCAGGTCACGCTATGGACACTTTGAATATCTAGTTATGCCTTTTGGTCTGAGTACCGCCCCAGCCACTTTCCAACACTTGGTGAATGACATCTTCAGGGATCTCCTAGATACATTCGTGGTAATTTATTTGGATGATATTCTAATTTTTTCTAACTCCACAGAGGAACATCATGGACATGTGAGAATGGTCTTGGAACGTCTAAGACAAAATCATCTTTACATCAAACTTGAAAAGTGTGAATTCCATAGGACCGAAATTCAATTTCTGGGGTATGTACTGTCTACACAAGGAATTAGTATGGATGGAAGCAAAACCCAAGCCATCAAGGATTGGCCAAGTCCTAGAAATGTGAAGGAGGTACAGCGCTTCATCGGGTTTGCCAACTTCTATAGACGTTTCATTAGAAATTTCTCTGAGGTAGTGTCACCTATCACTCAACTTACCCGGAAAGAGTCTAGGTTTTCCTGGACTCCCCAAGCCCAGGAAGCATTTTCCCGTCTAAAAGATAAATTTACCACTGCACCTATCCTAGTACATCCCAACCCCGAGCTTGCCTTCATAATAGAGGTGGATGCTTCAGACTGTGCCGTTGGAGCTATACTCTCTCAGAGAACAGGTGAGAAGAATGTCTTGCATCCCTGTGCCTTCTTTTCCCAGCAGTTGTCTTCGGCTGAGAGGAACTACGATGTGGGCAATAGAGAGTTGTTGGCCATTATTGCCGCCTTCAAAGAATGGAGACACCTTCTTCAGGGAGCTGCACAGCAAATACGTTTCCTGGACGTTCCTCTCCTTGCCCTGACCCAGTGCTAGTCGATGGTCAGGAAGAATTTGTGGTGGAAAGGATTTTAGATTCCAGGTTGTATAGAAATCAGTTACAATATCTGATTAAATGGCAGGGCTACCCAGTGGAGGACAACTCATGGGAACCGGTCAATAACGTTAATGCTCCTCGCTTGCTCCGTCAGTTTCATCAGAGGTACCCACACAAGCCTGGTCTGAGGTCATCCGGAGGTTGTCCTTAAGGGGGGAGTAATGTAAGGTTCTATGTATATATTCCTGAAACTCAGTTTGTTCGTCAGCCATTTTACTTTCTGTCTTGCTGCAGCTATCTTGCCCTCAGTCAAAATGGAGTTTCCAGCTTGCATGTTCCCGCCCTGATTCTCTCCTTTGCTTCTTAAGCAGCCACAGCTGAGCAATCAGTGCTTCAGAATCTAGCCTGCAGTGAACCTGTGACTTGACTCCTGTAAGCCTTGGACCTTGTACTCCAGCTATTCCTACTGAGGAACTCTGAAGCACTTGTGGACTCTGAACCCTGCTCTTTGAAAGACCCACGTTTGCATGGACTTACGGTAACAGAGAAGAAGATCCTGAATCTATATTGGAGAGTGATTGCTGAGCTTGGATTACTCTGGCCTGCTGTGTCTCCTGTTTCTGTGTCTGCAAACTGTGTGACTATTTCTGCCAACTTGTATGAAGTAATACAGGACTTTTCTATATCAAACCTGTGACTCCTGTGTTTTCATCGCACCCAAGCACAAGACGCTATATGAACTGTACTACATACATTACATTGTCCTCCTGACCATAACCTCTCCACTTAACCAAATACTGGAGTTTCCGTCTAGAAAAACGAGAATCCAATATTTTCTCAACCACATACTCCAGATTGCCCTCAACCAAAACAGGGTCATGCCTAGGAACCACTGGCTCGACAAACCTCTTCAATAAGGACTTGTGGAACACGTTATGGATCTTAAATGTCCCTGGAAGAAGTAAACGAAAGGAAACAGGATTAAGAATCTCCATGATCTTATAAGGTCCAATGAATCTAGGCTTAAACTTAGGAGATGCAACTCTCATAGGGATATTTCTTGAGGACAACCAGACCAAGTCCCCCACTTCAAACCGAGGACCATCAGTCCTATGCCGGTTGGCAAACCGCTGGGCCCTTTCCTGAGAGAGGGACAACCTCTCCACTACCTGGTCCCAAATCTGCTGCATACGCTCCACAACAGAGTCAACACCCGGACAGACAGAAGCCTCCGTCTGTCCCGAAGAAAATCGAGGGTGAAACCCAAAATTGCAGAAAAATGGAGACATCAAAGTGGCAGAGCTAGCCCTATTATTAAGAGCAAACTCAGCCAAAGGCAAAAAAGAGACCCAGTCATCCTGATCAGCAGACACAAAGCATCTCAGATAGGTCTCCAATGTCTGGTTTGTTCTCTCAGTTTGTCCATTGGTCTGAGGATGAAAAGCCGAGGAGAAAGACAATTGAACACCAAGTTTAGAACAAAAAGTCCTCCAAAATCTGGAAACAAACTGGACTCCTCTGTCAGACACAATGTTCTCAGGAATGCCGTGTAACCGAACCACGTGCTGAAGGAACAAAGGCACCAATTCAGAGGAGGAAGGCAACTTAGGTAATGGCACAAGATGTATGATTTTGGAAAACCTATCAAAAATCACCCAAATAACGGTCATTCTCTGAGAAACAGGGAGGTCGGAAATGAAATCCATAGAGATATGGGTTCATGGTCTCTTGGGCACAGGCAATGGCATCAACAAACCACTAGAGCGAGAGCAAGGCTTGGAGCGAGAGCAAGTCCCGCAGGACTGCACAAATTCCCTGACGTCACGAGACAAAGTAGGCCACCAAAAAGACCGACTAACCAAGACTCTGGTACCAGAAATTCCGGGATGACCGGCCAACGCGGAACAATGAATCTCAGACATCACACTCTTTTTCCACCGGTCTGGGACAAACAATTTCCCAATAGGGCAGCGCTCGGGTTTATCCTCCTGACACCCTTCCAGAGCCAGTCTCAAATTGGGCGAGGTGGCGGAAAGAACTACACCCTCTTTCAAAATAACAGCAGGATCAGATAACTCAGGAGAGTCCGCAAGGAAACTCCTCGATAGGGCATCCGCCTTAACATTCTTAGTGCCAGGAAGAAAGGAAACCACAAAATTAAAACGTGTGAAAAACAAGGCACACCTGGCCTGTCTAGGATTAAGTCGCTTGGCTGATTCCAGATAAACCAGATTCTTATGGTCCGTGAGGACCACCACCTGATGTTTGGCTCCCTCCAGCCAATGTCTCCACTCTTCAAAAGCCCACTTCATGACCAATAACTCCCGATTACCCACGTCATAATTACGTTCAGTTGGAGAAAATTTTCGAGAGAAAAAGGCACAAGGGTTACTTTTAGAGGTCTCTGGATCTCTATGGGACAAAACGGCACCTGCCCCTTTCAGAGGCATCAACCTCCACCTGAAATGGCAGAGAAACATCAGGCTGCCGTAGAACAGGAGCAGAAGTGAATCTCTGCTTAAGTTCCTGAAACGCAGAGACTGCCTCAGGAGGCCAATTCACCACATCAGAACCCTTCTTGGTCAAATCAGTTAATGGTTTAACAATAACAGAGAAATTACCAATAAATTTACGGTAAACATTGGCAAAACCCAAGAATCTTTGAAGAGCCTTTAAAGAAGTAGGTTGGACCCAATCACAGATAGCCTGAACTTTGACCGGGTCCATTTCAATAACAGATGGGGACAAAATGAAACCCAGAAATGAGATCCTCTGAACGCCAAAAAGACACTTTGATCCCTTCACATACAGAGCATTCTCTCTCAAAATCTTGAACACAGTCCGAACATGTTTTACATGAGAGTCCCAGTCATTGGAAAAAATCAAGATATCATCCAAATAAACAATCAGAAATTTATCCAAAAAATCCCTGAAAATGTCATTCATGAAGGACTGGAAGACAGAAGGAGCATTAGTGAGCCCAAAGGGCATCACAAGGTACTCAAAATGCCCTTCAGGGGTATTAAATGCCGTCTTCCATTCATCCCCGTGTTTAATGCGAATAAGGTTATATGCCCCCCTGAGGTCAAGCTTGGTAAACCAAGTAGCGTTTTTCACCCTGGAAAACAGATCAGAGATCAAGGGTAACGGATATTGATATTTCACAGTAATATTGTTCAAGAGACGATAATCAATACACGGCCTTAATGAACCATCCTTTTTGGCCACAAAGAAAAAACCGGCACCTAAGGGTGAAGAGGATGGTCTGATATGACCCTTCTCCAATGACTCCTTGATATAAGACCGCATAGCGTCATGTTCAGGTACAGACAAGTTAAAAAGGCGACCTTTAGGGAATTTACTACCAGGCACTAATTCAATAGCGCAGTCATAGCTCCTATGGGGAGGTAAGGATGCAGATTTACTTTCGCTAAACACATCAGAAAAATCAATCAAAAAGTCAGGAACATCCTGAGCCTGGGGGGAGGCAGAAAAAACAGGAGTGTTGGTATTAACACATTGACAGCCCCAACTGGTAACAGACACAGATTTCCAATCCAAAACAGGATTATGAGACTGTAACCAAGGGAAACCCAGTACGATAATGTCATGCAGATTATACAGAACCAAAAATTTGCAACTCTCCTGATGATCAGGTTCTACCCTCATTGTCACCTGAGTAGAGAACTGAGGTTTATTCTCAGCCAAAGGGGTAGAATCGATCCCCAGTAGGGGAATAGACTTCCGTAGGGGTATCAAGGGAAACCCACAACGTTTAGCAAAATCAAAATCCATCAGGTTAATAGCTGCTCCAGAATCAACAAAAGCCTGAGCAGAAAATGAGGACAGAGAGCATATCAGGGTAACAGTTAACAAAAACTTAGTCTGAACACTACCCAAGACAACTGAGCGAGCAAAACGTCTTCCCCGCTTAGGGCAGACAGAAATAGCATGAGAGGCATCACCACAGTAGAAACATAACCCATTGCGCTTTCGAAATTCATGACGCTGTGCCCCAGAAACCACTCTATCACACTGCATGGATTCAGAAGCAGGTTCACAAGGCAACATTATTCCACGCATACCTTTCCGCTCACGCAAACGTCTGTCAATTTGAATCGCTAATGACATAGAATCATTGAGACCAGAGGTAACAGGGAATCCCACCATAACATCCTTTACATTATCTGACAGTCCCTTCCGAAAAAGAGCTGCCAAAGCGTCGTCATTCCATTTGGTCAGAACTGCCCACCTACGGAATCTCTGACAGTATAACTCAGCGTCCTCAAGCCCCTGACTTAATGCCAACAAAGTTTTTTCAGCTTGATCAGTGACATTAGGCTCATCGTACAATAACCACAAAGCCTGAAAAAACGCATCAACATCACTCAAAACAGGATCCCCAGGTGTCAGGGAAAAAGCCCAATCCTGAGGGTCGCCGCGCAGGAGAGAGATGACAATTTGAACCTGCTGCGCTGCGTTCCCTGAGGACTTAGATTTTAAGGCAAAAAACAATTTACAGTTATTTTTGAAATTCAGAAACTTAGCTCGATCCCCTAAAAACAAATCTGGCATGGGAATCCTAGGTTCCACAACAGGCAACCTAGCAAGATAGGTAGCAATACTCCGAACTTCAGTGGCAAGCTGATCCACACGGCCAGACAACTGTGCAAACTCCATTGAGAGAAAAAAAATCCTCCTCAGCACCCAGAGATACAGATGGAAAAAAAAAATGCAACAAACAGAAAAAAAAAATCTCTGACAACTCTGACAACTTTTTTCTTTCACAATATTTTTCCCTTCTGTGAGTACCATATAATTTTCAGTTTTGGCCGGTGATACTGTTATGATTTGGTAGCTGAGGAGAGCAGGCAAAAAGGAAATACACCAGAGCAGTTGGAAACTATGAGATTGCAGTACCCTGACTAACCACCACAACTAGAGGCAGCCGTGGAGCGTTCCTACGTTGGTCCTAGACGCCTCGTCACAGCCTGAGAAACTAACTACACCTAAAGATAGAAAGAGGAAAGCTATCTGCCCCGGAGCAGATCCCCAAAGAACATAGAAAGCCCCCAAACATGTAATGGCGGTTAGACAAGAAGAAATACTGACACAGACAGAAAATAGTATGAGCAAACGTTGGGGCCCAAACTTACTAAATAGAAAAGGATAGGAAGGGCACTTACTGCAATCCCAAAAAACCCTGAAAAGCACCAACTCTACTAATTTCAAAAACACCTGAGATCACACGACCTCAACCACCTAAATTAGTTCTCTGGTGTAACCAAAAACAAAAGAGCAGCCACTGAGAAAACTGGAAAAAGCAAATGTACAAACATCAGTGGCTGAACTGAACTGAGAGGCAAAAGCCCCCAGAGGGGACCCTGAAGGCCCCCACAGAAGTGCAGGACAAAATGCAAAAATCAAGCACAAAAACAAAAAGAAGAAAATGTCTTATCTGTTAGCAGGAGATTCAGACACAACACAGCAGGCTTCCAAGGAAACAGGAATCAAGGATTGAGACCAGAACAATTGATCACCGGCAACCCTGATGGGAAGGTGACTCCCTTATATAAGACCAGTCAGTAACACCTGATTCCCAATCCTCACAATCTTCACTGGACAGTCCAGTACCGTTTGTAACCACCAGAGGGAGCTTCTGCTCAGAACTCATTTCCAGCCTATTCACAACACAAAACAGGGTCCCCAGGTGTCAGGGAAAAAGCCCAATCCTGAGGGTCGCCGCGCAGGAGAGAGATGACAATTTGAACCTGCTGTGCTGCGTTCCCTGAGGACTTAGGTTTTAAAGCAAAAAACAACTTACAGTTATTTTTGAAATTCAGAAATTTAGCTCGATCCCCCAAAAATAAATCTGGCATGGGGATCCTAGGTTCCACAACCGGCAACCCTGCAAGATAGGTAGCAATACTCCGAACTTCAGTGGCAAGCTGATCCACACGGCCAGACAACTGTGCAAGCTCCATTGAGAGAAAAAAAAAATCCTCCTCAGCACTCAGAGATACAGAGGAAAAAAAAATGCAACAAACAGAAAAAAAAATCTCTGACAACTCTGACAACTTTTTTCTTTTTTTTTTACACTATTTTTCCCTTCTGTGAGTACCATATAATTTTCAGTTTGGCCGGTGATACTGTTATGTTTTGGTAGCTGAGGAGAGCAGGCAAAAACGGCAATACACCAGAGAGGTTGGAATCTACTGGATTGCAGTACCCTGACTAACCACCACAACTAAAGGCAGCCGTGGAGCGTACCTACGTTGGTCCTAGACGCCTCGTCACAGTCTGAGAAGCTAACTACACCTAAAGATAGAAAGAGGAAAACTATCTGCCCGGAGCAGATCCCCAAAGAACATAGGAAGCCCCCAAACATGTAATGGCGGTTAGACAAGAGGAAACACAAACACAGACAGAAAATAGTATGAGCAAACGTTGGGGCCCAATCTTCCTAAACAGAAAAGGATAGGAAGGAAAACTTACTGCAATCCCAAAAAACCCTAAAAAGTACCAACTCTACTAATTACAAAAACACCTGAGATCACACGACCTCTACCACCTAAATTAGTTCTCTGGTGTAACAAAACTAAGCCGCAGCCACTGAAAAAACTGGAAAAGGCAAATGAACAAATAACAGAGGCTCAGATAAACTGAGAGGAGCACAAGCCCCCGGAGGGGACCTGGCTGACCTCCACAAGAGTGCAGGAAAAAATGCAAAAAGCAAGCACAGAAATAAAAACAGAAAATGTCTTATCTGAGAGCAGGAGAAGAGGCAAGATTCAGCAGGCTTCCAAGTGAACCAGGAACAACAGCAGTTAGACAAGAACAATTGATCACCGGCAACCCTGATGGGAGGGAACCTCCCTTATATAGGACCAGTCTGTAACTCCTGATTGCCAATCTTCACTAAATGGTTCAGCACTGTCTGCAACCACCAGAGGGAGCTTCTGCTCAGAACTCATCTCCAACACATTCACAACAGTCCACTATCACATGGTTGTCTGTCACTCCGGGTGGTATGTAGGAGACTGCTGCGTGGAGTCTTTCTTGCACGATCATACCCTTGTCTAATACATCTGGCACTATATCCACGGGCCCTGAAACGTTGTTTCAAATCATCAGCTTGAGTTTCAAAGGCAGTATTAGAAGAGCATATCCGTCTCATCCGGAGGAATTGTCCGACCGGGATGGCCCGAATCGTGGCAGGATGGTGAGCTGACTTAGCATGAATCAATGAATTAACAGCAGTAGGTTTCCTGTAGACGTCTGTCCGGAAGCGACGAGTGATGTCAACCTCCAGAGAGACGTCCAGAAATTCAACCTTAGTATTGCTGAAAGTGTAAGTCAGATTGATGTTTAAAGAATTACGATTTAATTCATCCATAAAATCCAAAAGCTGCTGCACCGTCCTATCCCACAACATCAGAATGTCATCAATGTATCTAAACCAGTACAGCACATGGGAGGCGGCCTGCGCGCCTGTGTCGCCAAACAAGGATCTCTCCCAGGACCCCAGGAAGAGATTGGTGTAGGCGGGCGCACAGGCCGTGCCCATGGCTGTACCCCGTTTCTGCAAATAGAAGTTGTCCTTGAAGACAAAGAAGTTGTGGGTCAGGACATAGTGCAGCAGCTCGATGATAAGCTCACGCAAGGGGCCGTCCAGGTCGGAGAACCCAGGAACAGACGGACTGCAGCCAGGCCCTGGGAATGATCAATGCAGGTATATAGTGACTCCACGTCAGCAGTGACCAAAATGGGTAGTTTCATCCACAAGGATGCTGTCAACCCGTGCCAGGACGTCCGTCGTGTCACGGACAAAGGAGGGTAATGTTTTCACAATCAGTTTGAGATAAAAATCGATAAATTTGCAAACCATATTGCACAGTCCACCAATTCCTGACATGATAGGACGTCCCGGGGGGTTGAGGGCATCCTTATGGATTTTGGGCAAGAGGTAAAAAGTCGGAGTCTTAGGGCATTTAGTAATAAGGTCATCAAAAATCTTTTTGGTGATGATATTTGTCTCATATACCCTACACAAGATGTCGTGGAGTTCAATCAAGAAGGAGGATAAAGGGCTATGTGTTAATTTAACATATGCATTAGAGTCTTTGAGTTGTTGGTATACTTCCCGTTCATATTTATCACAAGGCCAGACCACAATGTTCCCCTTCCCTTGTCAGCAGGTTTAAAAACAACGTCGGGAAGAGATTGTAACTGGGAGAGCGCCCGGCGCTGTTCATGAGTTAAGTTATCAAATCTGCGTCTAGTTGACAATTTCTTAAAGTCCTCAGCGACCAGCCTCATGAAGATGTCGATCGCTGGGCATAGTGACAAGGGGGGAACCTTGTTGATCTGGGTAAAAGTGATGTAGGGAACCTACTTGTGGATGGCGTGGTTTGTTCCTCAAGTAACTCCTCAAGATTATTCAAAGCCTCCCTCTCGATATTATTCCAAGACTCCGACGCTTGACCCCGGCTATGGAGTTTCTTGAGCAGAAGTTTGCGAGAGAATAACTGTAGATCTTTTACAGCTGTAAAGTAATTAAATTGGTTAGTTGGTGAGAATGTAAGACCCCAGCTCAAGACTACCCTTTTGGTCACTGCTGAGGTGGAGTCACTATATACCTGCATTGATCATTCCCAGGGCCTGGGAATGATCCTATTGGCGCAGCGAGGTCCATTCTGGATTCCTCGGACCTAAAGACGATTCCTCGCCATTTTAAACATTATCATAATTGTGATGCGACGTCGCTTAAGGTCCGGGGAATTGACATTCTCCACCTCGGTATTAGAGGTGGTGACAATAAAAAATATTGGCCCAGATGGAGACATGGTGGATTGTCTCACTTGACACCATGATGCCCAATGGCCTTAACGAATCCTTAAGTTTTGCCTCCTTCTTATAGTATGTTTTTCCATTTTGGACCCTTGTCATTTCATGATGTTCTTTCATTTTTATCTTATTTTTAATCATTTTTATTATTCATATTTTCTTTACAGTAATTCCATATTTGATTACAAGTGTGGGACCTCTGATCTGATATTCTATGATCTCCATGATTATGGCACAAGAATCGCACTACTGCACCTTACTGGGATATCATATTTCTGCTGCTGCTACTTTTCAAAAAAATTTGTTTATATTCATATATATGTTTATACATTACTGCTCTGCACTTTATGGCATTACTTATGCATTTTGATGTCATCGCTATCTATATTGACGTTTATTTAAAATGATCTGTTGATATTATGTCTATATATAATTGTCTATTGCCATGGGGTGCTCTATATGCATAATATTCATGCCCACTTCATGCTGTCTTTACTATCTTAGATTTCCCTACGGTGCCGTTCACACATACCAACCGTTTCTTTGCTTCCCCTTTTCTCTTATATATGCTACCGGCTGTGCGCGTGCGCTGTGTTGTCTCTCTCGCTCCCTCCGCGGTGGGGCGTTTCTATTGTTCCAGCGCACGCCTGGAGTTCACTGCTCTGTGTGCGCGCCTGGATCTGTGACGCCTTGACCGCTGCGGGACCTGCGATTCCCACAGTGCACGAGCCGACAATACCGGGGGGTATTTGAAGGTCCTGCTCCCACAGCTTACCATCCCCTTGAGAAAGCGGCGTCAAGCGCCAGCAAAACGAGCGTCAGGGTGGACATCACTAGGGACGTGTCTCCTCCTGCCCTCTGCCTCTCTTAGGTAAGCCCAGGACTGTTTATGGTTTAGCTATTGCCCACTCTGGGACACAGTTACTATATGGACTTCTTTCTGGGACGTATTAGCTATGTGATGGGGTTTGTCACTATATCACACATGTGACACTGTAATTTTTGGAGGTTTTTCATCCCTCCTGTCTGTTCCATATTTGGCTTGTACATATACCATTATATTTTGTGTGACTTATTTGATAATATTTAATAAAAATAACTTACTGTTTTATATACTCATAACCAAAGACTCTTTGTTCTCCTCATTTCATTCTGTCTACAGTATAGTCCACAGTGACTCCATGGATGCAGCGAACCTTGACTTATTTCTTGGTCAGACAGAGAACGAGAGGAGTTCCTGTCAGAGTCACCTGACTCTTTGAGTCGAGCCGTCCAGAGACTCCTTCATGGTGTAACATCACGGTACACACCTGTAGCCTGTCGTCGTACGGAAAGTCTATGCCACACTCAGAATAAGTTACACACAAACACCGCTGTTCCTCAGACATGTCCACTGAGGTAACCGGTGCCACCCCTTTTGGAAGCACTGCCCCTTTTGGCCACCACCCCTTTTTGGGTCACTGCCCCCTTCCAGGACACCACCCCTTATTGGCCCAACACCACCCTTCGGGACTCCACCCCTTTTTGGGTCACCACCCCTGTTTGGGTCTCTGCCCCCTTTCGGGACTCCATCCCTTTTTGAGGTGCATGCCATGGATTCTCCATGTCCCTCTACAGGCCCCACATACCTGTGCACAGCAGTCTATCTGCCCCAACAGTTCCACACAGCAAGGCTCCTTCAGGTGCTACTGCAGCTCCTGCTGCTGCAGAACCTCTTGCTGCAATCTGCTGCCACAACTACAGCTCCCAAAAGTCCTTGCACGGCTCCGCACCGCAGACTTCGTGGACCCGCCTATCCACAGCAATCTTCGTAACCCCGCCGAGTTACAGCCATACGCTTGTCACCTTCGTAGCCCCGCTGAGTCACAGCAAGTTGAGAGAAAAAAAATATTTCATGGACTCGCCGATCCACAGCAAACACCTGCACATGTGCTTCTTGGGCCGCTGCCATCATTCTAGCACCAATTGTAACGTTCCTCACTGTGGACGGGGATTACTCCCTTTGCAGGTCTTGGAGGTAAACACTGGCACACTCAGGGTTAAAACGAGTCCATTCGGTTTATTATTCACCAGTTTCAGCAGCCATTACACTGTCTGTTACACATTCAGCTTTAACCAATGAACATAGTCTCTCACTGATCCCGATCAGAATAACACGGACTCCTGTCCGTTACCTGGTGGCGTCGGCCACCCAGGTTCTCAGGTCCCTCTTAGCTTCAGAGGTATCCAGTAAACATAACACAAAATACAGTCTCTTCCTCACAAATACTTCTCTCTGATCCCGATCAGTATAACTCACGGTTGTCAAGGCCGTTACCTGCTGGATCGCCACACAGGTTCCTGGACGCCTCTTGTCCTCAGAGGTATCCCATAAGCAACATGTAAAACACAGTCTCTTTCTCATAAACACTTCTCACTCTGATCCCGATCAGCATACCACAGACTCCTGTCTGTCACCTGTTGGCCACGCAGGTTCCCGGATCCCTCTTATCCGCAGAGGTCTCCAATACACATTTCTCACCGACCCCGGTCAGTATCACTCACGGTTTTCAAGACCGTCCATTCCTCTGGCTCAGACTCGCCAGCACCACTCCCAGTAGGGTTGAGCATTCCGATACTGCAAATATCGGGTATCGGCCGATATTGGCTGTATCGGAATTCCGATTCCGAGTTCCGATATTTTCGTCATATCGGATACCGGAATCGGGATTGTCACTGTCACTGTCAGTGTCCGTCGGTCGGGTCTGTCAGGAGTCAGCGGCACTTACCTGGCAGAAGATCTCCGGCGGTCACGTCCTGGACTGCTTCATGGCCGCCATCATCTTTCCCCGGCTGTCACATGCAGTTTCTCGCGATAACTGCAGTGACTGCTGGGTAATCCCGGCCGTAAAGCAGTCAGTCCGATGACGTCACCGCCGGGGAAGCAGGTAATCAGCTGTGCTGCGTCGGGATGACAGGCTCTGCCTGTCATTGCGATGTAGCAGAGCTGGATCGTCGTGGGACTGTCGTTACTATGGACTGCGTCGGACAGGTGGTATACTGTTGGTTTGTTTTTTTTCTTTTTTTACAGGAGATCGATGGCGTTGCAGGAATAAGTGTATAATAAAATTAATGAAAACTGTGTTGTCTCTTTTATTTCATTAAAATACTTTTTTCTTGCTTTGTCTTTTTTTTATACATTTAATAACTTTGGGATTAATAATGGATTGGTGTCTTATTGACACCTCTCCATTATTAACCGGGCTTATTGTCACCGTGCAATCAACGGTGACATTAACCCCTTATTACCCCACTTGTCACCGCTACAGGGCAGTGGGAAGAGCCGGGTAAAGTGCCACAATTGGCACATCTTTTGATGCGCCAAATGTGGGGCTGCTGTAGCCTGGTATTATCAGGCTGTTGAGGGCCAAAATCCATGGGCCTTGACAGTCTTTTAATACCAGGCCGCAGCAGTCTGCATTTTACTTGGCTGGTTAACAAAAATAGGGGGACCCCTACGCCGTTTTTTTTTCGAGGGGATCCCCTATTTTTGTTTACCAGCCAAGCTAAGCAGACTGCTGTGGCCTGGTATTATCAGGCTTGCAAGGTCCATGGATATTGGATCCTTACCAGCCTGAAAAACCAGGCCTCAGCGGTCTGCTTCATCTGGCTGGTTAACAAAAATAGGGGGGACCCCACGCCAATTTTTTTCGAGGGGATCCCCTATTTTTGTTAATCAGCCAAGATATGCAGACTGCTGTGGCCTGGTATTATCAGGCTGGCAAGGTCCATGGATCTTGGCTCCTTAACAGCCTGAAAATTCAGGCCTCAGCGGTCTGCTTCATCTGGCTGGTTAACAAAAATAGGGGGGACCCCACGCCATTTTTTTTTCGAAGGGAACCCCTATTTTTGTTAATCAGTTCCCTCTGACGTCACTGATGGTGTCCCTGGCTGACCTGAAGTGAAAGTGGAAAGCAATCAATTAAGCTTTCCACTTCCTCTCCTGTCAGCCAGGAGAGGAGCTCATTCATTTGGGGGTTTACTGTGAGGCTGCAGCATTAGCTGCGGTCCCTGCAGTAAACATTAACCCTTTCTGAAGGATTACACCGTGGGACCTGACTGTGCATGGGATAGGTAAGAATAATTTTGCTTTATTATTTTATTTTTATTACAGGAAATGGTTTTAGCAGGTAAATAAATATGGTCAAAAACTGTGTGATTATTTCATTAAACTTCTTTTTTATTAAAGTGTGTGTGTTTGATTTTTCTTTCATACAATAGGATTAATAATTGATAGTTGTCTAATTGACAGCTCTCAATTATTAACCTGGCTTAAAGTGACCTTTCAATTGCAAGGTCATTTTAACCCCTTATTAACCCATTCGCCACCGCTACAGGGCAATGGGCATAGACGGGCAAAGTGCCAGAAAGGGCAAATCTAATTAGAGATTTGCCTTTTCTGGGGTGTCTGGGGGCAGATTTTAGTAGCCGGGGGGGGCCAAAAATAATGGTCCCTCTCTGGGCTATTATTATCTGCCCCACTCACTGGCTTTGTCTGTCTGGTTGCGAAAATAGGGCGGGAGCCCACGCATTTTTTTTCAGCAATTTTACACCTCATATATATATATACATGTCATTGAGTTTGTGACACATATATATATATATTTATAGTTCATACACTTCTACATAGTATAATAGCCACTAATTCAATTGCCGGCTTTTGTGAAAATGCAGAACCCGACATGAAATGACACTTGGTTTACATAGAGTTAACCATGTCTTTTCATGTAGTTTGATATCTGATTTGCACAAACAATTACATGAGTGTAAGTGTGCAAAATTTCACACCTGTAGTGGTTAATTAAAGGTGTAAATTCGTAGCAAAAAAGTCAGGTTTTTTTACAACAAATTTACACCTTTAATTAACCCCTACAGGTGTGAAATTTTGCACACTTACACTCATGTAATTGTTTGTGCAAATCAGATATCAAACTACATGAAAAGACATGGTTAACTCTATGTAAACCAAGTGTCATTTCATGTCGGGTGCTTCTGTCTTTTCACAAAAGCCGACTTTACCCGGCAATTGAATCAGAGGCTATTTTACTATGTAGAAGTGTATAAACTATAAATATATGTATATATATATGTCACAATGACATGTATATATATATATATGTATTCTATATGTGTATATTTAGTGTTTACAAGGAAATAAAGGTTTTTTTTAGTTGCGATATTTTGTTCCCATAGACTTACATGGGACTTCCGGTATCGGTATCGGGTATCGCCGATATTTTAATGGTATGGGCGATACCATTCCGATTCCGATACTTTTGGATATCGGAAAGTATCGCTCAACTCTACTCCCCAGTCTATGCGACGTCCAGCCTGGAAAACATGGGAGGTCTGTCCAGACTGACAAGAAAAAAAGGAAGCACACTGTAGCGCTATAGCTTGCAAACACGAGATATGAAAAATGAATTGCATCACTGCCTTAGAAATATGAAAAATTGAGAAGGCTTAGCGCATAAAATGGCCAATTTATATGTACCTGGAAGCCACGTAAAGGCGCTCCTCGTATTCCAGTTCCTAACTAATGCCAATCCTCGCTTAGAAAAGTCTATCTGTATGGGAACATATGAATCCTCTCTCTAGACTGAAATCTACATCTCCTGTGGAGGGGTAATAGCCCTGGTATAATTAAAACGCCTGTGCCTAGCAGGTGGAGTGCTCAGGCAGAAGGTAAATGAATACATCTCAAAAAACTAACCGGCACATCAAAAAACAGACCCAATGTGAACAGGTGCTAAACCTAGAGTCACCAACCCATGCACATTCAAGAAAAAAAGGAAGCACACTGTAGCGCTATAGCTTGCAAACACGAGATATGAAAAATTATATGTTTTTTGATATGTGTCCAGACTGACAGACTCCCAACACACTCAACACTCTCAGACATGTGCAACACACCTTCCTTACATAGTTGTAACTCCTCCCAGTTACCTATCACATGGCTAGTCACATGCTCATGACCTCATCACAGGTCCTCAAAATTCACAATCACACACATATCTTCAGGCAAAACGGGGTACAGTGAGCCCCCCTCACCACGTAGCGAGGTAAATTGGGTAGCCTGACCCTCCCAACTCTCAAAGCTACCCGTAGCCCAGACCCAAATGTGAACAACAACTACTTAGAATTCACTTACACTTCAGAAAACACTCCAGGCTACATCACAGGGAGCTGCCATCCCTGCGATACATACCTCCCATTAACTATGCAGCCATTCGTATCGCTACAGGACATAAAAATTAAAATTTTTAAAATTGCTAAAATTTCAAAATTTTCGCCATATTTCTGTTTTTTTCATAAATAAACACAAGTCATATAGAAGAAATTTTACTACTAACATGAAGTAAAATATGTCACGAAAAAACATTCTCAGAATCAGCGGGATCCGTTAAAGCGTTCCAGAGTTATAACCTCATAAAGCGACAGTGGTCAGAATTATAAAAATTGGCCTGGTCATTAAGCTGCAAATTGGCTCCGTCACTAAGGGGTTAAACAATTCTGGACTGCCCATATGATGATGTCATGTGTTTGGAAGCTTCTGATCTGAGTTGCTTAGAGACACACCTATGGATGTATTTTAATGCACACCTGAAACACACTGCTTCTTTGTGTAGTGTCATGGGAAAGTCTCAGGAAATCAGCCAAGATATCAGGAAGAAAATTGTGTACTTGCACATGTCTGGCTCATCCTTGGGTACAATTTCAAGATACCTGAAGTTGCCTCATTCATCTGTACAAACAATTATACGCAAGTACAAACAAGATGAAAATGTCGAACCATCATACTGCTGAGGAAGGAGACAGGTTCTGTGTCCCAGAAATGAACGTGCTTTGGTCTGACACGTGCATATCAGCCCAAGGACAAAAAATGATGACGGAAGATGGTAAGACTGTATCAATATCCACATTGAAACGAGTACTGTATCAACATGGGCTGAAAGGTCACTCTGCCAGGAAGAAGCTATTACTCAAATAGAAACACATAAAAGCAAGATTAATGTTTGGAAATGCTCACAGGAATAAAAACCTTAATTTTTGGAGACATGTCCTGTGATCTTAATCTGATGTAACTAAAATTGAACTTTTTGGGCATAATGACCATCGTTACGTTTGGAGGCAAAAGGGAGAAGATTGGAAGCCTAAGAACACCATCACAACTGTGAAACATGGGGGTGGCAGTATCATGTTGTGGGGTTGTTTTGCTGCAGAAGGAACTGGTGCACTTTACAAAATAGATGGCATCATGAGGAAAGAAGATTATGTGGCAATACTGAACCAACACCTGTAAGAGGTTGAGTTCCCACTTCTGCACAAGGGGAATCTTAAGCCATCCCTGCTGCAGTCTCCCATCTGTCTCCGGCCGCAGTGGACTCTGCTCAGCATAGGCGTCGGTCCCAGCGTCTCGCCCAGTCTAACATTGTGCAGAGGATTACTGCTGCCTCTCCAGGCTCTACTATTGTAGCCAGTACTGGTTAGCGGCGAGCAGACGTCTTTAGGACAAAGTCCTTGCTTTCCCCTTCTGAGCATGCCCAGGGTGGGATCTCTCATTGGAGATCAGAGGTCACATGCTCAGGTGCTGCAGCAGCTCCTATTGGTACGCCAGGAAGGTCCTGAAACTTCCTGTGTTCTGGAACAGTTTCCTATTGGTCCTTATCTGGCAGGCCCTGTAGTTGCTACTATAAAAGGGTGGCATGGTCGTGCCGCCATGCGCTAGTATCAACTACATTATGTGCTTTGCGCCAGTGTGATCTTGCATGCATGTGTTAGGGCTTGGCTGAAATAAGCCCCTAGAATACCGGCACCTCCGGTGAGGAGATTGTATGCACGTGTTTAGGGCTCGGCTGAAATAAGCCCCTAGAATACCAGCTTCTCCGGTGAGGAGATTGTCTGATTGCGTTGCTGATTGCATTACTACGGACTGCTGTCCGCACAGCAGTTGTCTGTGCATTCCTGTGGAGTTAACAAGACACAGTCCATATCTCTGCGTCGCTACCTTAGTGACTCTGTGGTGTAACAGTGCTCGCTTATACTGCCATATAGTGCCACAGTGTCTAGAGTTGCGATTCTGTGAAGTAACAGAGTTCGCCATACCGCCATCTTACTAGCAGCAGGCTCTGCCTGCACGGTGGACCCCGGGCTGCGAACGCACTTATTATTTATATTTATTTTGTGCGTTCCGCCAGCCTTAACAACACCTCAATAAATCAGCCAGGAAGTTAAAGGTTCGGCAGAAATAGGTCTTCCAAATGGAAAATGACCCGAAGCATACTGTCAAAATGGTAACAAAGTGGCTTAAGGATAACAAAGTCAAAGTTTTGGAGTGGCCATCATAAAGCCCTGATCTTAATCCTATTGAAAATGTATGGGCAAAGCTGAAAAGGCAGGAGCGAGCAAGGCGACCTACAAACCTGGATCACTTACACCAGTTGACAAGAGCAATAGACCTAAATTCTGACCAGCTATAGTGAGAAGCTTGTGAAAAGATATCCCAAACGTTTGACCAATGTCATTCAGTTTAAGGGCAATGAATGGTACCAAATACTAATGAAATGTATGTAAACTTTTGATTTTGCAGTAAGAAAAATGCCTTAAAATGTTCTCTCTCTCACTATTCTGGCATTTGGCAAATATTAATAATTATGGTAATCTTAATTGACATAAAAAAGGGAAAGGTGTATTCTGATTTCATGTCAGATATTGAGAAAAACATGCATATGTGCCTTTTATATAGTGTATGTAAACTTCTGGTTTCAACTGTACATAAGTATACTGCAAAAATGGTATGAATAGCCTAATAAACGATGCTGTACTATTTTGAGGGGTCCAATAAAAAACTTTTCTGCTTCATGTAAAATAAGCTTTGGAGGTAGAGTTATCTTCCAGGCACCATCCGCCTGGAAGACGTCACTTACATGAAGTGATAAACGATGATTTCTCAGCAATACCTAAGATCATATGATGCACACAGGTACGACTTTTCTCCGCAGTCTATAACCTGTATGTTCATGTTAAAGTTAGATAGGTCAATGTGGTGACAGATTCTCTTTATGTAAAAAGAACTGGGCTTTGTTCTCCATTACTCCAGGAAGTGAATGAATGAATACACCCCCACACCATCACACCACCTCCTCCATGCTTCACGGTGGGAACCAGGCATGTAGAGTCCATCTGTTCACCTTTTCTGCGTGCAAAGCAGTAATCAAAGCAAAAGGTGGCTACTTTGAAGAACCTAGAATATAAGACATATTTTCAGTTGTTTCACACTTTTTTGTAAAGTGTAATGTATAATTCCACATGTGTTAATTCATAGTTTTGATCCTTCAGTGTGATTCTACGATTTTTATAGTCATAAAAATACAGAAGAATCTTTGAATGAGAAGATGTGTCCAAACTTTTGGTCTGTACTGTAGGTGACTGGGTTGAGCTGTTGATGCACGACGTATGGGCCTTCCCAGGCTGCCTCAAGCTTATCCTTTGGTACAGGGACCAGCACCCACACCTTTTGACCCACCTGATAGGTTCGCTCCTGGGCGTTCTAGTCGTACCAGTGCTTCTGGTCAGCCTGAGCCTGCGTCATGTTGTCATGCACCAACTGCGTCAAGGTCTGCATCTTGTCGCGGAAGAGCATGACATAATCCACTATGTACACTTCTGTGGGGTTTGGCTCATCTTCCCAGGATTCTCTTACCAACCCAAGGGGTCCCCGGACTCGCCAGCCATACAGGAGCTCGAAGGGGGAGAACCCCATCGAAGCCTGCGGAAATTCTCCGTAGGCGAATAGCAGGTGTGGGAGGTAAAGCTCGCAGTCGCGTCCTTGGATCTCAACCAGCATAGTCCATTGAGGACATGGAGGTAAGTGCCTCACTAACCGTACCCCAGCGGTCGCAGTTGCTGGCCACCCTGGAACCCTTCCGGGCCGTGTTCTCCAACCGACCCGGACGGACGAAGTTAGCGGCTCACGAGGTGGACACCGGGAATCATGCCCCACTACGGTGAACACCTTATCGTATCTCTTGGCGCATAACCTGCTGCACCTCCTCAGAGATCCAATAAGGTGTTCACCGTAGTGGGGCATGATTCCCGGTGCCCACCTCGTGAACCGCTAACTTCGTCCTTCCAGGTTGGTTGGAGAACACGGCCCGGAAGGGTTCCAGGGTGGCCAGCAACTACGACCACTGGGGTATGGTTAGTGAGGCACTTACCTCCATGTCCTCAATGGACCCATTGGCCTTGGCTTGGGCCAGCTGTCCAGGAGGGGATCTTCCTCCTTGTCCTCGGGCAGGTTGCAGACCGGTAGGACGCAGGCTTCACGGTCATGATGAGCCTTCATCATGTTGACGTGAAAGGCCTTGCACCTACCCAAGCGTGGTCAAGTGTGACCACATAGGTGACTAGGTTGAGCTGTTGGTGCACGACGTATGGGCCTTCCCAGGCTGCCTCAAGCTTATCCTTGGGTACAGGGACCAGCACCCACACCTTTTCACCCACCTGGTAGGTCCGCTCCTGGGCATTCTGGTCGTACCAGTGCTTCTGGTCAGCCTGAGCCTGCGTCATGTTGTCATGCACCAACTGCGTCAAGTTCTGCATCTTGTCGCGGAAGAGCATGACATAATCCACTATGTACACTTCTGTGGGGTTTGGCTCATCTTCCCAGGATTCTCTTACCAACCCAAGGGGTCCCCGGACTCGCCAGCCATACAGGAGCTCGAAGGGGGAGAACCCCATCGAGGCCTGAGGAAATTCTCCGTAGGCGAATAGCAGTGTGGGAGGTAAAGCTCGCAGTCGCGTCCTTGGATCTCAACCAGCATGCTGAGCATCTGTTTGAGGGTACCGTTAAAGTGCTCACACAAACCATTGGTCTGTGGGTGATACGCACTCAATACCATGTGCTTCACCTGCATTCTCTTACAGAGAGCCTCCATTAGGCGAGACATGAATTGGCTCCCTTGATCGGTAAGCATCTCCCTGGGAAATCCTACCCGTGAAAAGGTGGTCACCAGTGCATCCGCCATCTTATCTGCCCTAATTGAGGACAGAGCCACTGCCTCCGGGTACCGGGTAGCGTAGTCTACCACAGTAAGGATGTATTGCTTTCCAGAGCTGCTGGGGACTTCCAGCGGGCCCACAATGTCCACCGCGATCCTCTGGAAAGGCTCCTCTATCACTGGCACTCTTTGACAGGTGATACAGGAGCGGCAGTAGTTAGTCACTTCTGTCCCCATCTTGGGCCAATAGAAGTGTTGAGACAGCCGTGCCTTAGTTTTGCTGACCCCCAAGTGTCCAGCGAGTGGAATTTCATGGGCAATCTGCAACAACTCACCTCGGAACTGGTACGGGATGACCAGCTGTTTTTCCCTCAACCACTCCTTTTGGGAATCTCCGGGTACTGTCTCCCAGTACAACCTTCCTCGTTCCCAGAACACCCTCTCCTTATCAGTCACGGAGGTGGGCGTCTCGGCGAGGTGCCTCAAGTTCTCCAGGCTCGCATCTTAGTGCAGAGCTACCTGGAACTCCTGGCTGGAGGCAGCCAGAAGTGATGTTAGGGTTCCTTCCTCACTGGGTGTAAGGTTCTATGTATATATTCCTGAAACTCAGTTTGTTCGTCAGCCATTTTACTTTCTGTCTTTCTGTAGCTATCTTGCCCTCAGTCAAAATGGAGTTTCCAGCTTGCATGTTCCCGCCCTGATTCTCTCCTTTGCTTCTTAAGCAGCCACAGCTGAGCAATCAGTGCTTCAGAATCTAGCCTGCAGTGAACCTGTGACTTGACTCCTGTAAGCCTTGGACCTTGTACTCCAGCTATTCCTACTGAGGAACTCTGAAGCACTTGTGGACTCTGAACCCTGCTCTTTGAAAGACCCACGTTTGCATGGACTTACGGTAACAGAGAAGATCCTGAATCTGTGTTGGAGAGTGATTTGCTGAGCTTAGTTTTCTCTGGCCTGCTGTGTCTCCTGCTTCTGTGTCTGCAAACTGTGTGACTATTTCTGCCAACTTGTATGAAGTAATACAGGACTTTTCTATATCAAACCTGTGTCTCATGTATGTTCATCGCACCCAAGCACAAGACGCTATATGAACTGTACTACATACATTACAAGATTCTGAAGCCAAAACGTTAGTGTCTCCTGGGTCTGGAAGGCTGTGTCTGCTGTAACTGTGGATATCAGACGTCCGGTTGTACTTTCTGTGATGACAGTGGTTGTGACTTCTCACAACCATTCCAGGTGAGCAATTCCCTTAAGTTTTTTCTTTCTGCAGTGTTATCACAGGTAAACACTATTGTTTTTTTTGTTTTTTTCTTTTCTCTTTTTTGTCTGCTGTAACTCTGGATATCAGATGTCTGGTTGAAACTTTCTGTGATGATAGTGGTTGTGACTTCTCACAACCATTCCAGGTGAGCAGTTCCCTTAATTTTTTTTTCTCTCTGCAGTGTTGCCACAGGTGAACACTATTGTTTTTTTTTTTTTTTTTTTCTCCTCTCCTCTTCTTCCAGTAATCCTGTCTTAAAAGATCTGGAAAATGGAGGCCCGCATAAAGGAACTTTGCGGAGTGACTGATAATATCCTTGCAGATTTGCAGAATATAAAGACCGTTTTACAAATCTACAGGACCTCAATAATCACAATTTGCAAGTGGTTGGACAGACTACCCAGGATTTGCGAGCCAGGATTGAGGTTCTAGAGGGGCGAGTCCAGGCTCCTGCCGTAGCCCCGAGTGCTGGGATTCCCAAGTTGCCCCCTTTTCGTTTTGGCGGTGAACGTGAGAAATTCAATGCAATCTTTTTTTTTCTGCACATGCTTCACAATTTCCCACTGAACGATCTAAGGTGCTTACTATAATTATGTTGCTTACCAACAAGGCTTTGATGTGGGCAAACCCTCTGATTGAGACTGAGGATGATTGTTTGAATCACCTTGATGATTTTATTTCAGCCATGGGGCAGGTGTTTGATGACCCCAATCGAGGTGCAACAGCTGAAGCAGCCATGTTAGCTTTGCGCCAAGGTAAGCACTCGGTAGCTGAATATGCCTTGGATTTCAGGAGATGGGCCCTTGATACCACCTGGGACAGTTCCGCCAAAAAATCTATTTTTCGAAAGGGGTTATCTCCACTGATTAAGGATGAACTTGCTCGTGCCGACCCTCCCACTGCGTTAGGTGACTTTATTAACTACTGCAGCACTCATTCATTGTGAGTGTTGCGAGAGGGGATCTGTCAGGTCCGAGCCTCAGGCTCCAGAGAGATCTGCAGCAACAGATCTTGATTTCTCGGACTTAAACTCCGTTACCTCTGAGGACGTTGACTGTGTAAACGCTGCCATTTTTCAAGTTTCCTCAGCGGTGTCCCAGCTGAGTTGTAAGAAAAACAATTCTCATTGCTTTCTTTCCATCAAACTGTGGGTTGACTCAGCTTGGGTGTCTAGCTCTGCTATGATCGACTCAGGGGCAAGTGGAAATTTTATGGATGTCTCCTTTGCTCTGAAACAGGGAATATGTTCAGTGAAGAAGGCTACTCCAGTACAGATGGAAACTGTGGATGGCTCCCTGCTGACCTCTGGACCAGTGGATCAGGAAACAGAGCCTTTGAAGGTTCTTATGGGTAAAGATCATCAAGAGAAACTATCCTTTATGCTTATCTCTTCTCCCCACTTTCCCATTATTCTAGGGCTACCATGGCTGCAGGCTCAGAATCCTACCATTAACTGGGAGACCAAGGAATTACACTTTCCAGAGAAACAGATGAGTCCAAAAGTTTCAGCTTGCTCTGTTCCTAAAGGAATCATGTCAGTCCCTGAACTACCAGCTGTATACCAGGACTATGTGGATTTATGTGACAAGAAGAACGCTGACCAGCTTCCTCCTCACCGTCCATATGATTGTCCAATTGAATTATTGCCTGGAGCAGAGATACCTTTTGGTAAGATCTACCCCTGGCGGGGCCCGAGCTAAAGGCTTTAAAGGATTACATAGACGAAAATCTAGCCAAGGGCTTCATACGCCCCTCTTCATCTCCTGCAGGTGCACCCATCTTCTTTGTAAAGAAGAAAGATGGATCTCTGAGACCATGCGTAGACTATAGGGAACTCAATAAGGTTACTATTAGAAACCGTTATCCATTGCCTTTAATCCCTGAGTTATTGGAGAGAGTGCGACATGCCAAAATTTTTTCTAAACTAGATCTTCGTGGGGCCTATAACTTAGTCCGTATTAGACCTGGGGATGAATGGAAGACTGCATTCAGGTCACGCTATGGACACTTTGAATATTTAGTTATTCCTTTTGGTCTGAGTACCGCCCCAGCCACTTTCCAGCACTTGGTGAATGACATCTTCAGGGATCTCCTAGATACATTCGTGGTAATTTATTTGGATGATATTCTAATTTTTTCTAACTCCACAGAGGAACATCATGGACATGTGAGAATGGTCTTGGAACGTCTAAGACAAAATCATCTTTACATCAAACTTGAAAAGTGTGAATTCCATAGGACCGAAATTCAATTTCTGGGGTATGTACTGTCTACACAAGGAATTAGTATGGATGGAAGCAAAACCCAAGCCATCAAGGATTGGCCAAGTCCTAGAAATGTGAAGGAGGTACAGCGCTTCATCGGGTTTGCCAACTTCTATAGACGTTTCATTAGAAATTTCTCTGAGGTAGTGTCACCTATCACTCAACTTACCCGGAAAGAGTCTAGGTTCTCCTGGACTCCCAAGCCCAGGAAGCATTTTCCCGTCTAAAAGATAAATTTACCACTGCACCTATCCTAGTACATCCCAACCCCGAGCTTGCCTTCATAATAGAGGTGGATGCTTCAGACTGTGCCGTTGGAGCTATACTCTCTCAGAGAACAGGTGAGAAGAATGTCTTGCATCCCTGTGCCTTCTTTTCCCAGCAGTTGTCTTCGGCTGAGAGGAACTACGATGTGGGCAATAGAGAGTTGTTGGCCATTATTGCCGCCTTCAAAGAATGGAGACACCTTCTTCAGGGAGCTGCACAGCAAATAGTCGTCCTGACAGACCATCGTAACCTTGAGTTTATCAGGTCGGCTAAGTGTCTGACTCCTCGCCAGGCTCGCTGGAATCTTTTCTTAAACCAATTTAATTTTATCATTTCTTATAGACCAGGATCGCGCAATGGAAAGGCTGATGCACTCTCTAGGATTTACTCAGCAGAGACACGTCCAATTACTCCTCCTAAGACTATTCTTCCTGACTCTAGATTCCTAGGAGTAATTCATAATCAAGACCTACTTAAGGACATCAAGGAAGCATACCATGCGGATTCCTTTTTGGCACAACCCCCAAGGGACGTAAGTCTTGTCTTTAAGAATGGTGTGTGGATTCAGGGACAATGCCTGTATATTCCTGAAACAGTCAGATTGAGAGTATTGCAACTCATTCACGATTCCAAGATAGCTGGGCATAGAGGAATTCTAAAGACACAGGAATTTCTTTCTCGTTTCTTTTGGTGGCCCACTTGCAGGAAGGATGTTTTGAATTATGTCACTTCATGTGAGGTCTGTGCAAGATGCAAAACACCTCGCTCCTCACCAACTGGTCTGTTACAGCCTCTTCCCACCCCGTCCCGCCCGTGGGGATCCATTTCTATGGACTTCATTGTGGAGTTACCAACCTCTCAGGGAAAGAACACCATTTTAGTGGTGGTTGACCGTCTAACAAAGGCAGCTCATTTTATCCCTTGTGTCGGCTTACCCACTGCAAAACAGACATCAGATTTGATGATTAAAGATGTGTTTCGCTTACATGGAGTACCGGATGAGGTTATTTCGGATCGAGGGGTGCAATTCACTTCTAGGTTTTGGCAAAATTTCTGTGCAGCATTGGACATTAAAGTAAACCTTTCTTCTGCTTTTCATCCCCAGACTAATGGACAGACCGAACGAACCAATCAAACCCTGGAGCAGTATCTCCGCTGCTTTATCTGCCACCTACAGGATGATTGGGTGGATCTACTTCCATTAGCTGAGTTCTCGTATAACAACTCTCAGAGCGCCTCCACTAAACAGTCTCCTTTTTACTCTAATCTAGGTTATCATCCTAACATTCTACCACGATTTCCCATAGAAACGCCTTTACCAGCAGTGGCTGAAAGAATCACGTCTTTACAGAAGAATATGGATCTTCTAAAGGAAAATCTGGAATCGGCTCAGGAAAGGTACAAGAAAGCAGCAGATAAATTTCGTAAACCTGCCCCAGCTTTCAAGGTAGGAGACTTGGTCTGGCTGTCAACCAGAAATCTTAAGTTAAGGATTCCATCGTCTAAGTTGGGACATAAGTACATTGGACCCTATAAAATCAGTAAAATTATAAGTGCCGTTGCTTGTCGTCTTCAACTGCCCAGAACTATGAGAATCCACCCTGTCTTTCATGTATCCCTACTAAAGGCTGCAACACCCAATACGTTTCCTGGACGTTCTTCTCCTTGCCCTGACCCAGTGCTAGTCGATGGTCAGGAAGAATTTGTGGTGGAAAGGATTTTAGATTCCAGGTTGTATAGAAATCAGTTACAATATCTGATTAAATGGCAGGGCTACCCTGTGGAAGACAACTCATGGGAACCAGTCAATAACGTTAATGCTCCTCGCTTGCTCCGTCAGTTTCATCAGAGGTACCCACACAAGCCTGGTCTGAGGTCATCCGGAGGTTGTCCTTAAGGGGGGAGTAATGTGAGGTTCTATGTATATATTCCTGAAACTCAGTTTGTTCGTCAGCCATTTTACTTTCTGTCTTTCTGTAGCTATCTTGCCCTCAGTCAAAATGGAGTTTCCAGCTTGCATGTTCCCGCCCTGATTCTCTCCTTTGCTTCTTAAGCAGCCACAGCTGAGCAATCAGTGCTTCAGAATCTAGCCTGCAGTGAACCTGTGACTTGACTCCTGTAAGCCTTGGACCTTGTACTCCAGCTATTCCTACTGAGGAACTCTGAAGCACTTGTGGACTCTGAACCCTGCTCTTTGAAAGACCCACGTTTGCATGGACTTACGGTAACAGAGAAGATCCTGAATCTGTGTTGGAGAGTGATTTGCTGAGCTTAGTTTTCTCTGGCCTGCTGTGTCTCCTGCTTCTGTGTCTGCAAACTGTGTGACTATTTCTGCCAACTTGTATGAAGTAATACAGGACTTTTCTATATCAAACCTGTGTCTCATGTATGTTCATCGCACCCAAGCACAAGACGCTATATGAACTGTACTACATACATTACACTGGGACCCTCTGGGACCTGCTCCGGGTCCACCTCTGGTTCAGTCACTCCTGTAGCGGAGGAGGGTCCAGATGGCAGGGCGCTACCTACGATCTGGGCACTCTGACTGCGGGTGACAGCAGCTACGTATGCGGTCTCCCCAGGGATTTCTACAGTCCCATCAGCCTGCGCTGCTATGGGCGTTACTCCCCCATCCACCCCCAACACTTCAGGAGCAGTGCTATTTATGGGCCAGTTACCTTCCTCGGTGGCACTGATCAGGGGCATGGCATCACCTTCCTCACGGTTCCCATGCACCTCCCCATTTCTTTGAGCACCATCGCTTGCTCCTGCTAGGGGTTCCTCAGCCGTCTCACTCCGCAGAGCGACGTGGCTGAGCGCTTCTGTACCTGTGGACACATCTACCGTTTCAGAAAAAGGGTTAACAGGTTCAGTTGGCACAGATACATCATCATCAGCATCATTCCTAGGGAAAGAATGGTTATCAGTTGCATCATTACTTATGAAAGCATTGGCAGGTAATACATTGTTTCCCATCACTATCATCATCATCATCAGATTGGGGAGGGGTGTTAGGGACGTAGTATGCAACCATCCTCCCCAAATCAGTCCCCAGTAAAACATCAGTGGGCAGGTTTTCGGACACCCTCACTTCCTTCACCCCACTCCCGGCACCCCAATCAATAAAAACCCGGGCCATCGGCAAGGGGCAGCGGACTCCCCCCAATCCCGGTGACAGTCAGGGTTTTCCCCTCAATAAACTCTTCAGGGGCCGCCAGTTTGGGTCGGATGAGGGTTCGCTCAGCCCCGGTGTCCTTGAGGCCTGTAGCAAGACGGGCCCCCACCCAGACGGGCTGCACGTTGTCATCAATCCTCCCAACCACACCACCCACCAAAAGAACAGAGGCGTTGGGCCCGGAGGCCTTGGCTGGGTGGTTCTTCTGCCTCTCCGGACAGGTGGCGCTGATATGTCCAGTCCGTTTACAGGAGAAACAAATGGGACAGGGCCTCCAGAGGGACAGCTGGCAGGGCACTGGGTTGGTCGCAGGCTTACCCCCTCTCCAGCTGTCGGTGACTGGCTTCCGCACCTCGGGTTTCCGGTTGGCCTCATAGTTGTCGGCGATCTGCTCTGCTTTGTCAGTGTCCTCTGGTTCTCGCTCCAGTATGAACTGGCGGACCTCGACTGGGCAAAGGTGTAGGAACTGGTATTTGATCAACAGGTCCTCCAGCCGCTCAAAAGAGGTCACTGACAGTCCTCGGGTCCACTGTCTGAAGTGGGTCCTGAGTCCTTGCACCACATCAGTATAACTGTCGTGTGGGCCACATTGGAGGTTCCGGAATTTCTTGCGGTAAACCTCAGGTGTCAGCTTATATTTGGCAATCAGGGCCTGCTTGATGGCCTCATAGTTTCCATCTTGCTCTGCAGTGAGGGAAGCAATTGCCTCCAGAGCTTTGCCTTTTAGCCTGGGGGTCAAGTACCTGGCCCATTGGTTCTCAGGCAGCTGGTACTGTCTGCAGGCTTTCTCAAAGGCCCGCAGAAAAGTGTCCAAGTCCCCGTCCTTGTCCATCATAGGAAAATGCTCTGGCCGCGGCTTCGGACTCTGAGCGCTGCTGGGCTCACTGCTCCGGGCAGTGGAAGATATCGCCCCCTGCCGGAGCATCTCCAGTTCATGGTCTCTCTGAGCTTGGTGCTCGGCTATCTCGCCCTCTCGCTGGACTGCTCTCTCTTGAGCTTGTTGGATCAGCTGCAGATGTCCATTGCGGTCTTCAGTGGGGAGTTGGTCCAAGGCCGCTTGCAAGTAGGGGTCCAATCTGCCCTGGGTGCTAGTGGGGCCAGCATTCAGTGGTTGGGCCTCCACTGCAGCACCACCTCTGCTTGGGCCGGCTCCTTTGCTTTGGCCTGTGGGGTCAAGGCCTCGGTACGTGCATATTCTAGCAAGAGTTTCCTTTTTCTGCTGTGCGTACCAACTTTCTCCTCTTGCAGCCATGATTGCCAAATAAAAGATAGGACAGCAAAACAAAGAGAAGGGAGGGGTAATCGCAAGTACACACTTAATTGTCTCAGGACTACTAAACACTGAGTTCGTTCTCCAAAACTTTTGCTGCAGGGTCCCCGCAAGAACCGTGCAAGTTTTTTAGTGAGAGGAATGATTGCTCAGACCAGATCACTAACGCTCTATAATCCCACCGCTCTGCCACCAATGTGACGAATAATCTGCAGGGATTTATATTTATCCCACTTTCCAGTTCCACTTAGGAACTTGCAGCTCTCCGGCACCCCCCTTACCCTCAGGTCAGTCAGGGAGGTGCAGCAGATTATGTGCCAAGAGATCGATGAGATGTTGCAGCTGGGGGTGATTCAGTGGTCCAAAAGCATGTGGGCCTCACCTGTAGTTCTCATGCCTAAAAAGGATCGGACCACCCGGTTCTGTGTGGACTACAGGGGGCTCAACGCCATCACCACCTCTGATGCACACCCGTTGCCGCGCATCGAGGATCTGCTTGAGCGGTTGGCATACGCCAAATACATATCCATCATGGATTTAAGCCGGCGATACTGGCAGATTCCCCTGAGCCCTGTGGTGCAGGAGAGATCCGCCTTTATCACCCGTTTTGGACTGTACGAGTCCACAGTCATGCCCTTCAGCATGAAAAATGACCCTGCCACTTTCCAGCGGATAGTCAACCACCTGCTTCAGGGACTGGAGAAGTACGCCGTGGCGTCCCTTGACGACATTGCCGTCTTCAGTTCCACCTGGGAGGAACACCTTCAGCATCTCCAGGAGGTGCTCAAGCGTATTCACTAGGCAGGCCTGACCATCAAGCCAGGAAAGTGCCAGATGGGCATGAGCAAGGTCCACTACCTGGGGCACCGGGTAGGCAGGGGTTCCATGAGTCCAGAACCAGAGAAAATGGACGCGATCATGTCCTGACTCACCCCCAGGACCAAAAAAACAGGTGATGTCCTTCTTGGGCACTGCAGGGTACTATAGGCGGTTCGTACAGGACTATAGCACCCTTGCAAAACCCTTGACAGACCTCACCAAGTGCTGTCTACCCCAAACAGTCAACTGGACAGATGGCTGTGAGGCAGCATTCCGAGCTTTGAAAACAGCCCTGTGCAGCTCTCCTGTGTTGAAAGCAGTCGACAGTAGTCTGCCATTCCTGGTACAGACCGACGCCAGCGAGTTTGGCCTCGGTGCTGTACTCAGCCAGGTCGACTCTGGGAACCAGGAGCACCCCGTGTTGTACCTGAGCCGGAAACTTCTGCCGAGGGAAGTGGTATACTTCACCATCGAGAAGGAGTGCCTGGCCATGTATGGGCACTGCAACATTTGCAGCCCTACCAATACGGGCGCACCTTCATGGTGGTAACCGACCACAACCCTCTGAGCTGGCTGCACACAGTGTCCGGAACCAACGGAAGGTTGCTACGCTGGACCGACGGGTCATGCCTCCTTAGCGCACTCTAAAAGGGGAGGTTTAAAGAAAATGTAAAATTTGACTATTCCAGAATCTTCCATCTTCTACACACAGAGCCCAGCGACCCCCCTCTCACACCCCTCAGGTCACACATTGCAGTCTGGGACACTGCTCGTCCCCTCCTCCTTCCCTGCAGCTTGCAAATTTCTCTCACTCACTGCCTGAAATTACAACTCACTCCTTCCTCTCGCCCCCACCTCAGGAATGTCTTTGTCTTCAGACCATGCTGGACTGTCCCATAGCATATAATGGGAATTTATTCATTCGGACATAATGCAGTGTGAGATTGTGATGGAAAAATTAAACACACGTAGTTGGAACGAGCGACGACTGAGTTTCGCTTCAGCGGCACTTGGTAGTCGCTAGCACTGACAGAATCCGAGAAACGGATTCCTCCTGCACCGAGTGGAATAGCCAATCCGTGTTTGGAACCAATAGAGAGCTAATTTCAATATAAGATGACTGATAGGTCTGCCATTATTTTGCTAGGTTCTCAAGCCCAGTTATATAGCCAAGAAGGTTTCAGAACCAAAATTGCAACTTAGAGACAAGGGGATGACCCCGGTAACTCAGCCCCTTTTATGATGTCATAACCCAGAACTATAGAGTACAGCCACTCAGTCAGGGGCTCATTCTGAAAAGGGAGCCTGAGATTCACTGCCACACTGTCATGCATGGCGATGTGTGGCCCCTTCTCTTCCCCCAGCCTGATTCGCTGGAATGATCTAAGTGCCATGTGAGTTTTTCTTCCTTAACCCTGTTTTATTTTTAATTGCTTGTACATTATTTTAATTGTCTCACTTTTGTAAAACATTTTTAAGTCTTTGTAAACACTGCCTAACTTTTGGAGTAAAAATATAAAATTACTAGTTCATTTCTCTATGCCCTAAAATGAATTTACACGTGCCTGAAGTATACCACATTACTAAATTGGGGTGGCCTCTGCCCCACATTCTAGACCCAGAGGCTGGTGGCAGAGTGTGTGCTGGGCTTTTGGGTATCGCTGGCAGTGATGGAGGGGGTGTTATAAGTGTATTGTCTGGCTGCGGCTAGGAGTAGTTATAATTCCCTCCCTGCAGCATGTCCAATAGCTAGTACACGTCCAAGCGGCCCGTCCGGCGACTAATTATCCTAGGTGCAGTTCCCTGACTGGCCTGAGGGGGGCACCGGAGAGCTGCAAGTTCCTAAGTGGAACTGGAAAGTGGGATAATAATAATAATCTTTATTTTTATATAGCGCTAACATATTCCGCAGCGCTTTACAGCTTGCACACATTATCATCACTGTCCCCGATGGGGCTCACAATCTAAATGCCCTATCAGTATGTCTTTGAAATGTGGGAGGAAACCGGAGTACCCGGAGAAAACCCATGCAAACACAGGGAGAACATACAAACTCCTTGCAGATGTTGTCCTTGGTGGGATTCAAACCCAGGACTCCAGCGCTGCAAGGCTGCAGTGCTATCCACTGAGCCACCGTGCTGCCCAAGTAAAAAAAAAATAAAAATAAATCCCTGCAGATTAATCTTCACAACAGGGTGAAGGTAAAACAGTGTGGCAATACTTTATTGAACCACAAAACCGGCAAATAACACATAGAACATTCCCAGAATATACCCAAGATGGTGCACAATTTCAGAGTCTCACCCTTCAGCTGACTCTCCGGGATAAGAGTAGCTGTGACTTCAGTGCTGACTACCCCATCTGTGGCACACACAGAGAGGATGTAACGATAAGCTTAGGAAGATGACAGCCCATTCAGGTATAAGGCCAGTTGACCAGAAGGTCACAACCTGGCTTCTTCGAACATCTCCATTGGAGTCAGGCAAACGGTGGATCCAAATCCTGACTACCCCAAACATATCCATGGATTAGCTGTGGTCAATGGAGAACATCTGTATTCTTCCTGCCAGCGCCATGGCTCCCTAAGCTGGCATCCTGTAGAATGACAAATATATGTCCCTAGTGATGGAGCCATGATGTCCTGGCTGCTGTCTTGTAGAGAGTCTCTGGTTCTTTGGATATTTGGATGCCTGGATGTCTTGGCTGAATCTCTGTCTCTGTATCTGGAGGTTTCTCTTCATTTTATAGTTAGCAAATGTCCTTCAAACCAGCATTCTCAGGTAAAGGTGAAGAATGGTGATAAGACCAACTCGCATTGTTTGATTATGTAATCTATTTGCATAGTTTTTCCTCCTCTATTTTGCAAGTCAATAAACTGGCTGGCCTTTACAATGTATAATCAACTTATCAGCTGCCTGGGAGCTACAGTCATGGCCAAAAGTTTTGAAAATGACACAAATATTATATTTCCACATGATCTGCTGCCCTCTGGCTTTTATGTGTGTTTGACAGATGTTTTTATCACAGACAGAAATATCATTGCAAACATATGAGTAACAAAAGCTTATTGACAGTTAGAATGAGTTAATGCAGCAAGTCAATATTTGCAGTGTTGACCCTTCTTCTTCAGGACCTCTGCAATTCTCCCTGGCATGCTCTCAATCAACTTCTGGACCAAATCCTGACTGATAGCAGTCCATTCTTGCACAATCAATGCTTTCATTTTGTCAGAATTTTTAGGTTTTTGTTTGTCCACCCGTCTCTTGATGATTGACCACAAGTTCTCAATGGGATTAAGATCAGGGGAGTTTCCAGGCCATGGACCCAAAATCTCTATGTTTTGTTCCCTGAGCCATTTAGTTATCACCTTTGCTTTATGGCAAGGTGCTCCATCATGCTGGAAAAGGCATTGTTGATCGCCAAACTGCTCTTGGAGGGTTGGGAGAAGTTGCTCTTGGAGGACATTCTGGTACCATTCTTTATTCATGGCTGTGTTTTTAGGCAAGACTGTGAGAGAGCCGATTCCCTTGGCTGAGAAGCAACCCCACACATGAATGGTTTCAGGATGCTTAACAGTTGGCATGAGACAAGACTGGTGGTAGCGCTCACCTTGTCTTCTCCGAATGAGGCGTTTTCCTGATGTCCCAAACAATCGAAAAGGGGATTCATCAGAGAAAATAACTTTACCCAGTCCTCAGCAGTCCACTGCCTGTACCTTTTGCAGAATATCAGTCTGTCCATGATGTTTTTTCTGGAGAGAAGTGGCTTCTTTGCTGCCCTCCTTGAGACCAGGCCTTGCTCCAAGAGTCTCCGCCTCACAGTGCGTGCAGATGCACTCACACCTGCCTGCTGTCATTCCTGAGCAAGCTCTGCACTGCTGGTAGCCCGATCCCGCAGCTGAAACACTTTTAAGAGACGGTCCTGGCGTTTGCTGGTCTTTCTTGGGCGCCCTGGAGCCTTTTTGGCAACAATGGAACCTCTGTCCTTGAAGTTCTTGATGATGCGATAGATTGTTGACTGAGGTGCAATCTTTCTAGCTGCGATACTCTTCCCTGTTAGGCCATTTTTGTGCATTGCAATGATGACTGCACGTGTTTCTTTAGAGATAACCATGGTTAACAGAAGAGAAACAATGATGCCAAGCACCAGCCTCCTTTTAAAGTGTCCAGTGGTGTCATTCTTACTTAATCATGACAGATTGATCTCCAGCCATGTCCTCATCAACACCCATACCGGTGTTAATGGAGCAATCACTGAAAAGAGGTTAGCTGGTCCTTTTAAGGCAGGGCTGCAATGATGTTGAAATGTGTTTTGGGGGATAAAGTTCATTTTCTAGCCAAATATTGACTTTGCAAGTAATTGCTGTTAAGCTGATCACTCTTTATAACATTCTGGAGTATATGCAAATTGCCATTAGAAAAAGTGAAGCAGTAGACTTTGTAAAAATTAATATTTGTGTCATTCTCAAAACTTTTGTCCACGACTGTATTGTCTTTGCCATCCATCTCAAATCTACCCCTTCTTCTCTGGTGGAGGCAGATAAAGTACTACCAGGGAATAAGGGCAGGATTTAATCCTCACCGAAAGTAAACCCTGAGTCTTGGGGTCCTCTCAGGAGGGGGGATTAGGGGAGGAGGTGGTTCTCCCTAAATATAGTGAGGGTATGAGTTTGGTGACATGGGGAGACGCCTCTGTTGTTTGTTCCTTGGGTAAATTACCGTCTGGTGGCAAACGTACCCATGGAAATAAACATTCAGGTCCGGACCTGTGTGTTAATGAGTACGTGTGGGTGTCCACGAAAAACATCAAGTGGAAGTACGCATCTGGGACCTGGAGTTCTAGGGTGATAGAGTCGTTTCAGATGTCAGCCATTCTCGGCCCGGGGACTTTTCAGTTGGAGTTACCCCCAGTAATGCAGGTACAGAATGTATTCCACAGGTCATTGCTCTGGAGCCTACATTATTTCTGTCACCATCGGGCTGCGTTTGCCATAAACCTGAGGATGAGGTGACTGCGGAGGTGAATCCTAGAGAGTTGAGGCGTCCTCACCGTATGTTATTTCCTGTGACGTCCAGTGTTAAGGGTCCAGATGCCCCTCATTGAAAGGGGTTACTGTCACGATCCATTTTTGGATATGTGACAGCTCTAGTTCAACTATAATTTAAATGTAGACTTTTTCCTTTCAGACCAGCAGGGATTAATGTCTGCTTTTCTTGCTGGCAGCTTGCTGCAGCTGCTGAGTTGCTAGGTCAGCTGATGTGGGTGGTGACCACTCCCACCATCCTTTAAATATTCACCTGATACATCAGCTAACTGTTGGTGATAGAGTTATACTATGTAGACCAGCCATGCAATGTGCAGCTCTCTGGTGTCAGTGCTATATCAGCTACTTCTGGAGTTTGGGGCCCTGTTTCCATGTCCTCTGTGGTGCGGAGTTTGGCAGCGGTGCCTGGAGCTGTTACTTGTCTATTTTTCCTGTCTGTCTCGTGCTTGTCACTATCCTCTATGTTTGTAGGATCTGCAGTGGTGAGGCTAGCATCATTGCCAGCCAGTGCACTAGCCAGGGTTAAGTGAGGTGACAGATAAGGACCAGGTTTGTGACAGCAGCGGGGGGAAGGACCCACATAGGGCATTAGGGGAGCTTAGGGGTAGGTACAGGCTGAGTTAGAAGGTGCCCCATCCCTCGTTCCCTACTATTAGGGCCTTCCTTCCCTATTTTCCCATCCCATTGTTGGTGTTTGTTGTGGCATCCGCTGTACCAACCTTTGTGGTCGTGACAGTGACCACCATATCTCCGAGATTACTTTCCTCTTTCTAGACACATTAGACATGACTATGACAGTGTAAAGGAGCAGAGATTATGTTGACACCTCTTCTGAAGATCTTATAGTAATATAATGCATTGCCATGTTTTATATGATTGTTTTATCTATTTTGTAGCCAAAAGCATCTAACTAGCCAGTGGATAGTGATAACTATTGGGACCAGTCCATGGGGGAAGGAGTTGCATGAGCAAAAGAAATTCAGTTCCTGTTTGTCATTCAGTAAGGGTATGAGCACACGGTCAGCAAACGTTGCGGGCTGGGCACTGCGTACTTGCACAGCGTCCAACCCGCCTCATCCAGCTGTTACAGCATAGTGGATGGGATGTTAAGAAATCCCATGGCCACTATGCGTGTGCACTGACACCCGCGGCTCACCGATGGAGACGGACATGCGGCGCGTCTTTCCAGACAGAGGCATGTCTATTTATCTTGTGGAGACGCGAGTCTTCGCAATATAAATTTCACCCATACAATGTATTGGACATGGTGAATCAGCACGGTTCAGTCAACACATGCAGATTCACCAGCATTTAATAGCCGGCAGCGCTTTGGATGCAGTGGACATGTGCTGGGTCCAAAGCGTTGCCAACTACTGAATGTGTGCACATACCCTTACAGTTATTGGAAAGCACAGAAAAAGAGAAGGATCTACAGTGGGGAAAATAAGTATTTGCTACACTGACAATCTTGCAAGTTTTCCCAACTACAGAAAATGGAGAGGTTTGTCATTTTTATTGTAGGTACACTTCAACTGTGAGAGACAGATTCTAAAGAAAATCCAGAAAATAACATTGTATGATATTTACATATTTAATTTGAATTTTATTGCATGAAATTAGTATTTGATGCAATAGAAAAAGAGAACTTAATATTTGGTATAGAAACCTATGTTTGCAATTACAGAGGTAAGACATTTCCTGTAGTTCTTGACCAAGTTTGCACACACTGCAGCAGGGATTTTGGCCCACTGAGCCATACAGATCTTTCAGTTTTTGGGGCTTCAGCTACCTCCAAAGATTTTCTATTGGCTTCAGGTCGCCACTCCAGAACCTTGAAATGTGTCTTACGATGCCATTCCTTAGTTGCCCTGGCTTTGTGTTTCAGGTCACCATCATGCTGGAAGACCCTGCACCTGATCCAGAGGTGTGGTATCCCACTCTTAGGTAAGGAGGGAGCGCTACCCAGGACTCTAACACTTGCACCCAACACACACTAGTTCAGTCAGGGCACCTGGGCATACCCTTAGGGAGGGGGGCCTCATCTCAGGTTGGGTGTTGTGAATGTGTTAGAAATGAATTCTGAGCAGAGGCTCCCTCTGGTGGTTACAAACAGTGCTGAACCATTCAATGAAGATTGTGAAGATTGGCAATCAGGAGTTACGGACTGGTCTTATATAAGGGAGGTTCCCTCCCATCAGGGTTGCCGGTGATCAATTGTTCTTGTCTAAACTGTGGTTCCTGGTTCTCTTGGAAGTTTGCTGAGTCTTGCCTGCATCTTCTGCTATCAGATAAGATTTTTCTGTTTTTATTTTTGTGCTTGCTTTTTGCATTGTCCCTGCACTTCTGTGGAGGTCAGCCAGGTCCCCTCCGGGGGCTTGTGCTCCTCTCAGTTTATCTGAGCCACTGTTATTTGTTAATTTGCCTTTTCCAGTTTTTTCAGTTGCTGCGGCTTAGTTTTGTGACACCAGAGAACTAATTTAGGTGGTAGAGGTCGTGTGATCTCAGGTGTTTTTGCAATTAGTAGAGTTGGTATTTTGTAGGGTTTTTTGGGATTGCAGTAAGTGTCCTTCCTATCCTTTTCTGTCCAGGTAGATTGGGCCCCAACGTTTGCTCATACTATTTTCTGTCTGTGTCTGTATTTCCTCTTGTCTAACCGCCATTATATGTTTGGGGGCTTCCTATGTTCTTTGGGGATCTGCTCCGGGGCAGATAGCTTTCCTCTTTCTATCTTTAGGTGTAGTTAACCTCTCAGGCTGTGACGAGGCGTCTAGGACCAACTTAGGAACGCTCCACGGCTGTCTTTAGTTGTGGTGGTTAGTCAGGGTACTGCAATCCAGTAGATTCCAACCTCTCTGGTGTATTGCCGTTTTTTGCCTGCTCTCCTCAGTTACCAAATCATAACAGTTGGGTAAGAAAGGGTGTTGGGGGTGTGGGTGGAGAAGGTAGGAAGAAGGGGAGGAGCTTAGAGAGCGGGAAGAACAGAGCAGTGGACTGAGAGACCAGAGAGAGAAAGGGGAGTCTAGAAGGGGAGCTCAAGCTGTGAGGAGCTTGTCCCCAGGCGGAGACAGTGTGAGAAGAGAGAATTGTGAGGGGAGTCTGAAGGAAGCTCACGGAATGACAGAAGGGTTCCTAGGGACACGGGAAGTGCCAAAGCAACCCGTGGGGCCCGTATGCTAAATTGGAGGGACCAGGTCGCAATGGGGGAGCCGACCCCCAAGACTAGTGGAGGACTGCAAGACTCAGCTAGCAAGCCGGAGGCAGGGGCATCTGTAGGTTACCAGCCACATCCACAATTATTCTCGAAAAAGGCAGCCATATAGGAGCAAGGGGACTCAGAGGACGTCGCCCGACAAGGTCCGCGACTGCTGGCTGTTTGTGAAGGTGCTGGGCAGGAGGGCGGAAGCCAGTGCGGTGAGACGGCCAGGAGAGGTACACACTGAAGTGAGTCCAATCTACCTGGGAGTTTGCTGGACCCCTCACCTGGAGGATACGGCATCAAGTGGGCATCTGCGCACCAGTGAACTGTGAGTAAAGCGTTGGAAACTGCATCCTGCTGTGTCCTCTGAGTCATTCCTGCACCACAACCACCACCACCATCATTACCATCATCACCTTTAACATCCTAACTGCCCTGGGGCACAGCTCTACCTGTGGAGAGCTTAACCATCTCTGCTGCTCTATCATCATCCTAGAGGATTAGCATTGCAGCGTCGATCCCCTGACTGAACACCACGGGTGGCGTCACGAACATTTAATCTTATATCACAAACTTTATTTTCCCTTTTCATCATCCCCTTTTATTGGACGCCCAGGGCCACTGACCGGGTCACTGCTGCCGTGACCACTTCCCCTTTAAGAAGCGGCCCGGTACCAAGTAGCCGCAGGCCCTAGGGGTGCTCCAGATGATACCAAAAAGTTATATTCAGATGATCATTGGTGAACTTCAAATGGATCCGGACATGTGCTGGAGTGAGAAGGGGGACCTTGCGTTCCCTGCAGGATTTTAATCCATGATGGCATAGTGTGTTAGTAACAGTAAACTTTGAGACTTTGGTCACAGCTCCCTTCAGGTCATTGACCAGGTCCTCCCATGTAATCTTGGGCTGATTCCTTACCTTTGTCAGAATCAACCTTACCCCATAAGGCGAGATCTTGCATAGAGCTCAGACCGAGGAAGACTGACAGTCATCTTGTGTTTCTTACCTTTACTAATAATTGTGCCAGCAGTTGTAGCCTTCTCTCGAAGCTGCTTGCCTATTATCCTGTAGCCCATCCAAGTCTTGTGCAGTTCTACAATTTTATGCCTCGTGTTCTTAGACAGCTCTTTGGTCTTGACCATGGTGGAGAGGTTGGAGTGTGTGAACAGCTGTCTTTTATGTAGGTAATGAGTTTAAATAGGTACAATTAAAACAGGTACTGTGACGATAGGCAAACCCCTGCCTGTTTAGCTCCGGCAGGTTCGGCCAAACAGTTAAAAAAAGTTTGGTTTGGGTACCAAAACAGTATCCGGACCCGGATCCCATTCAGATAAATGGGGGCCCAAACATGAGTTGCTTGCCACACTGTTATCTGCGTGTTATCGTGGCAAACACTGCCTTTGATCGGCGATAAGATTATTACCATAGGACAGAGAGCTGCAGTTCCCAAGCTGTCAGACAGCGTGAGTCGGCGGCTGTGACAGGGGATAAAATGTTTACCTCTGGTCACAGGTGTCGTCTGATGGGACTACTACTCCCATCAGCATACATAAACATATTGATCCCTTCAGTAATTAAACCACCACAGGATCAAGAAGTGTGTATAAAAAGATATATTGCTTTATTTAAATCAATATTAAAAACATATACATATAAAAATAGGATACCTCAAACCCAATAACACACAAAAAAGTCAGCTGAAGCAGTACATCAATATACAGGAATATATATGTATGGTCCAGATAGTATTTCCATATGAATAATATACCATCAATTATACAGTCTATAATATCCTCACTGTATTCTTTAATATTTAGCACCTCCCTTTTTAAGACTATATCATATAGTTATATTTTTAAACCAATCACCAAATTAAAGCCATATCCCACTACCCAATGGGCGATAAATAAATCACAACAATATGAATAATTTGATAGCTTAATTCTTAAAGTGACATAGTGCATTCAGTTTAAAGCCATATTCTAATGCCCATAATAGCAATATATCAATTGCAATAAATAGTTGCTATATAATACAGGCGATTTGGCACACTAATGGTTAAATAATAAGGTGGCCCAATACATTCAGTTCCAACATATAGAAAACCAAACTACTGATTATCCACCCATGTTTATAATAGACCACTAAAATCCCTTGGCCCATGCATATTACCTGTAATTAGACTGCTAAACCCCTGTAGCGCCAAGTGGCATGCTGACACTTCAGACCCCGACGCGCATTTAGCTGATGCTTCTTCCTGGGGGCGTAGATGACAGCGAGAGCAAGAGTCGTTGATGGGCGTATTCATCAGCCGCCACCAGTGCTACAAATAAATACATTTTTTTAAAAATTACATGGGGTCTTTCTATTTTTGGTAAACAGCATGGCAAAACTGACAGCTGTGGGCTGCAGCCCTAAGCTGTCAACTTTATTATAGCTGGTTATCGAGAAAAGAAGGGAACTCACACCATTTTTTAAAATTATTTAAATAAATAATTTAACCCCTTACTGTCCCTGTCCATTGACATGCACAGTCCGTCATGGCAGGATGTCAGTTACGGCACCAGGACGGACTGTGCACGTCATGCATTTGAACTACCACTGCGTGACAGGCACGGCAAGAGGTGCGGGGACCCTTGCAGTCAGTCCCCGCACCCACAGCGCTGTGATTGGTCAGTCAATCTGACTGACCAAACACAGCGGTGATCGGGCAGGAGAGGCTGAAATTTCAGCCTCTCCTGCCCGATCAGTGCAGGAGCTCAGCGCTGAAGTGGCTGAGCATCCTGCACTGACAGCCAGGAGCGGCGTCCGCTGCCTCAGATCGGCATCCCCGCGATGTAATCGCAGAGCCCGATCTTTGCCTTGTTGACTCAGTGTTGTCATGACAACCTCCGGGACATCCAGCTAAGGAAAGCCGCTGAGACCATGCTCACAACATGGTCTCAACAGCTTTCTGCATAGGTACAATACATTGCAATGCTGGAGCTTTGCAATGTATTATACCTGCAATCAAGAGTGAAAAAGTGAAAGTCCTATAAAGTGACTAGGTAAAAAAAAACCTTTTATAAAAAAATTTGTAAAAAAAAAAATATTAAAAAATAATTTTAAAAAATTGCCCTAAAAAATACACATTTTTATGTAAAAAAAAACAAAAAACAAAAAAATACACATGTTTGGTATCGCAGCGCCTGTGAAAATCCCATTTATAAAAGCGTAACCCTAGTTAACCCCTTCAGTGAAAGCCATAAAAAAAAACATAAGAAAGTAGTAAATTATACTTTTTCCAAGCGGTATCATCATACCGCTTGGAAAAAGTGCAATAATACGCGATCAAAACAATGGATATAAATAAACATGGTACCATTGAAAACATCATCTTGTCCCGCAAAAAACAAGCCACCATACAGCATCATCAGCGAAAAAATAAAAAAGTTATAGCTTGCAGAATAAACTGATGCAAAATAATTACTTTTTCTATAAAAGTTTTTATTGTGTAAAAAACGCCAAAACATAAAAAAGATACAAATGAGGTATCGCTGTAATTGTAGTGACCCGAAGAATAAAACTGCTTTATCAATTTTTTGCCGCACGCGGAACGGAGGAAAAAAAAAAACAATTCCTGTATTGCTGTTTTTTGTTCATTCTGCTTCCACAAAAATCAAAATAGTAAGCGATCAAAAAATGTGCCCGAATATGGTAACAATAAAAATGTCCGCTCGTCCCACAAAAAATAAGCCCACACATGACTGTCGGCCGAAATATGGAACAATTATAGCTCTCAAAATACGGCGATGCAAAAATTTCTTACAAAAAATTCTTCCAAAAAAAGCGTCTTTTAGTGTGTGACAGAAGCTAAACATGAAAAAAGGATATAAATCTGGTATCGCTGTAATCGCACCGACCCGAGGAATAAAGTCACCTAATCCCTAATACCACACAAGGAACGGCATAAAAAATAAAACCAATTCTTCACCTTTTGTGGATTTGTTCATTTTGCCTCAGTAAGGCGATCGCAGTGGTTTACCCCCACATATGGGTATCAGCGTACTCAGGACAAATTGCACAACAACTTTTGGGGTCCTATTTCTCCTGTTACCCTTATAAAAATAAAAATTTGGGGGCAAAAAGATCATTTTTGTGGAAAAAAATATGATTTTTTTATTTTCACGGCTCTACGTTATAAACTTCTATGAAGCACTTGGGGGTTCAAAGTGCTCACCACACATCTAGATAAGTTCCTTGGGGGGTCTAGTTTCCAAAGTGATGTCACTTGTGGGGGGTTTCTACTGTTTAGGCACATCAGGGGCTCTGCAAACGCAACATGACACCCGCAGAACATTCCATCAAAGTCTGCCTTCCAAAATGGCGCTCCATCCCTTGCGAGCTCTGCCATGTGCCCAAATAGTGGTTTACCCCCACATATGGGGTGTCAGCGTACTCAGGACAAATTGCACAATAACTTTTGGGGTCCTGTTACCCTTTGGAAAATAAAAATTGGGGGTGAAAAGATCATTTTTGTGTAAAAAATATGATTTTTTAATTTTACGGCTCTACGTTATAACCTTCTGTGAAGCACTTTGGGGTTCAAAGTACTCACCACACATCTAGATAAGTACCTTGGGGGTCTAGTTTCCAAAATTGGGTCACTTGTGGGGGGTTTCCACTGTTTAGGCACATCAGGGGCTCTCCAAATGCGACAATTCCAGCCAAAAAAGTCAAATGGCTCTGCTTCCCTTCCGAGCTCTGCCATGCGCCCAAATAGTGGTTTACCCCCACATATGGGGTATCAGCGTACTCAGGACAAATTGCACAATAACTTTTGTGGTCCTGTTACCCTTTGGAAAATAAAAATTGGGGGTGAAAAGATCATTTTTGTGGAAAAAATATGATTTTTTAATTTTACAACTCAAAGTTATAACCTTCTGTGAAGCCCTTGGGGGTTCAAAGTTCTCACCACACATTTAGATAAGTTCCTTGGGGGTCTAGTTTCCAAAATGTGGTCACTTATGGGGGTTTCCACTGTTTAGGTACATCAGGGGTTCTCCAAACGCGACATGGTGTCCGCTCTCGATTCCAGCCAATTTGACATTCAAAATCTCAAATAATGCTCCTTCCCTTCTGAGCACTGTCACACTGTCAGTACTCAGGAGACATTGTACAATAAATATTGTGGTTCATTTTCTCCTGATACCCTTGGCAAAATAAAAAAAATTGTGTCAAAAGAAAAATTTTGGGGAAAAAAAGTTAATTTTTCCTTCAACATTGCTTCAATTCTTGTGAAGTACCTAAAAAGTTAATAAACTTCTTGATTGTGGTTTTGAAAACCTTGAGGGGTGCAGTTTTTAGAATGGTGTCACTTTTGGGTATTTTCTGTCATATTGACCCTCAAAGTGACTTCAAAAGTGAGGTGGTCCCTAAAAAAAATGGTTTTGTAAATTTTGTTGGAAAAATGAGAAATCGCTGGTCAACTTTTAACACTTATAACTTCCTAACGAAAAAAAATTTTGGTTCCAAATTGTGCTGATGTAAAGTAGACATATGGGAAATGTTATTTATTAACTATTTTTTGGGACATATCTCTCTGATTTAAGGGCATTTTCAAAATTTTAGCCATATTTTCGGTTTTTTCAAAATAAACGCAAGTTATAGCAAAGAAATTTTACCACTAACATGAAGTACAATATGTCACGAGAAAACATTCTGAGAATCGCCAAGATTCGTTGAAGCATTCCAGAGTTATAAGCACATAAAGTGACAGTGGTCAGAATTGTAAAATTTGGCCTGGTCATTAACCTCCAAAATGGCTTGGTCCTTAAGGGTTAAAAAACAGCATGGGGTCCCCCCTTTATTGACATCCAGCCAAGCTAAAGCAGACAGACATCTGGTCCAGTTGATGATTTTGTTTTTTTCAAAGCTTTCCCTTCCATTCCTCTTGAAAAGACCCAGAGAAGAGCTAAGGATCTGTCAACTGCCATTCTAAGCTGAATTTGCTTACTCTTGTCAGATTGCAGCTGCTAAGCAGCTTGAGGCTGGGCAAGTAATGAAATGCGAGACAGGCTAGGAATCTCTGATACAGTTGATAATTTTGTTTTTTTCAAAGCTTTCCCTTCCATTCCTCAAACCCAGAGAAGAGGTAAGCATCTGTCAACTGCCATTCTCAGCTGAAGTTGCCTACTCTCATTGGATTACAACCACTAAGCAGCTTGAGGCTGGGCAAGTACTGGAATGGGAGAATGGCTAGGAATACCTGGTTCAGTTGATAATTTTGTTTTTTTCAAAGCCTTCCCTTCCATTGCTCTTGAAAAGACCCAGAGAAGAACTAAGCATCTGTCAAATGCCATTCAAAGCTGAAGTTGCCTTCCCTCTTCAGATTACAGCCACTAAGCATCTTGAGGCTTGGCAAGCATTCGTATGTGAGACTGGCTAGGAATCCCTGGTCCAGTTGATGATTTTGTTTTTTTCAAAGCTTTCCCTTCCATTCCTCTTGAAAAGACCAAGAGAAGAGCTAAGCATCTGTCAACTGCTGTTTTAAGCTGAAGTTGCCTGCCCTCGTCAGATTGCAGCCGCTAAACGGCTTGTGGCTGGGCAAGTACTGGAATGAGAGATTGCCTAGGAATCCCTGGTCCAGTTGATGACTTTGTTTTTTTCAAAGTTTTCCCTTCCATTCGTCTTGAAAAGACCCTGAGAAGAGCTAAGCATCTGTCATCTGCCATTCTAAGCTGTAGTAGCCTGCCCTTGTCAGATTCTAGCTGCTAAGCAGCTTGGGGCTGGGGAAGTACTGGGATGGGAGACTGGCTAGAAATCCCTGGTCTAAATGATGATTTTGTTTTTTTTTCAAAGCTTTCCCTTCCATTCCTCTTGAAAAGACCCAGAGAAAAACTAAGAATCTGTCAACTGCCATTCTAAGCTGAAGCTGCCTGCACTTGTCGGATTGCAGCTTGAGGCAGGGCAAGTACTTGAATGGGAGACAGGCTAGGAATCGCTGGTCCAGTTGGTGATTTTGTTTCTTTCAAAGCTTTCCATTCCATTTCTCTTGAAAAGACCCAGAGATGAACTAAGCATCTGTCAACTGCCCGTCTAAGCTGAAGTTGGCTGCTTCAACAGATTGCAGCTGTTAAGCAGCTTGAGGCCTGGCAAGTACTGGGCAAGTACTGGAATGGGAGACTGGCTAGGAATCCATGGTCCAGTTGACAATTTTGTTTTTTCAAAGCTTTCCCTTCCATTGCTCTTGAAAAGACCCAGAGAAGAACTAAGCATCTGTCAAATGCCATTCAAATCTGAAGTTGCCTTCCCTCATCAGATTACAGTCATGGCCAAAAGTTTTGAGAATGACACAAATATTACTTTTTACAAAGTCTACTGCTTCACTTTTTCTAATGGCAATTTGCATATACTCCAGAATGTTATAAAGAGTGATCAGCTTAACAGCAATTACTTGCAAAGTCAATATTTGGCTAGAAAATGAACTTTATCCCCCAAAACACATTTCAACATCATTGCAGCCCTGCCTTAAAAGGACCAGCTAACCTCTTTTCAGTGATTGCTCCATTAACACAGGTGTGGGTGTTGATGAGGACATGGCTGGAGATCAATCTGTCATGATTAAAGGGAATCTGTCACCCTAAATTGGCGGGATATTTAAATGATGGCAGTCAGGTCAGATGGGCGGTGTTTTGGGTACTTGCCTTAACATGTTGTTCGCCGCTGTCTCCATTATTTCTGGGAATTGTAGTCGTTGCCCTCCATATAACGCGCCTGCGCATTGTAATCTGCGGGCAAAGCATACTGCGCGTGTGCAATTCAAGATTGCAATGCGCAGGCACGTTATATGGAGGGCAACGACTACAATTCCCAGAAATAATGGAGACAGCGGCGAACAACATGTTAAGGCAAGTACCCAAAACACCGCCCATCTGACCTGACTGCCATCATTTAAATATCCCGCCAATTTAGGGTGACAGATTCCCTTTAAGTAAGAATGACACCACTGGACACTTTAAAAGGAGGCTGGTGCTTGGCATCATTGTTTCTCTTCTGTTAACCATGGTTATCTCTAAAGAAACACGTGCAGTCATCATTGCAAGGCACAAAAATGGCCTAACAGGGAAGAGTATCGCAGCTAGTGTCATGTATAGTGTACAGTTCCTATAGCGTCTTGTGCTTGGGTGCGAGGAAAACACAGGAGACATAGGTTGATATGAAATGACTTGTATTACTTCATACAAGCATGCTGAAAAGTTCACACAGTTTGCAGGAACAGCAACAGGAGACACAGCAGGCCAGAGTAACTTCAAGCACTACAATAAATCTCCAAAGCAGGTTCAGGATCTCTTCTCTGTACCGTAATTCCTCTGCAAACATGGATTCACCAAACAGCAGGTTTCCAGAGTCCAAAAGTGTTCCAAGGCTCCTCAGTAGGGAATAGCTGGAGTACAAGTCCAAGGTTTCCAGAAGTCAGGTCACAGACTGACTGAGGCTTGATTCAGGAGCACTGATTGTTCAGCTGAGGCTGCTTAAGAAGCAAGAGGGAAGAATCAGGGCGGGAACATGAAAACTGGAAACTCCATATTAACTGAGGGCAAGAGCTGCAGAAAGACAGAAAGCAAAATGGCCGACGGAAAACTGAGTTTCAAGGAACATGTCAACAGAGACAAAGAACCTTACAGCTAGAAAGATTGCACCTCAGTCAACAATCTATCGCATCATCAAGAACTTCAAGGAGAGAGGTTCCATTGTTGCCAAAAAGGCTTCAGGGCACCCAAGAAAGACCAGCAAGCGCCAGGACCGTCTCTTAAAAGTGTTTCAGCTGCGGGATCGGGCTACCAGCAGTGCAGAGCTTGCTCAGGAATGGCAGCAGGCAGGTGTGAGTGCATCTGCACGCACTGTGAGGCGGAGACTCTTGGAGCAATGCCTGGTCTCAAGGAGGGCAGCAAAGAAGTCACTTCTCTCCAGAAAAAACATCATGGACAGACTGATATTCTGCAAAAGGTACAGGCAGTGGACTGCTGAGGACTGGGGTAAAGTTATTTTCTCTGATGAATCCCCTTTTCGATTGTTTGGGACATCAGGAAAACGCCTCATTCGGAGAAGACAAGGTGAGCGCTACCACCTGTCTTGTCTCATGCCATCTGTTAAGCATCCTAAAACCATTCATGTGTGGGGTTGCTTCTCAGCCAAGGGAATCGGCTCTCTCACAGTCTTGCCTAAAAACACAGCCATGAATAAAGAATGGTACCAGAATGTCCTCCAAGAGCAACTTCTCCCAACCCTCCAAGAGCAGTTTGGCGATCAACAATGCCTTTTCTAGCATGATGGAGCACCTTGCCATAAAGCAAAGGTGATAACTAAATGGCTCAGGTAACAAAACATAGAGATTTTGTGTCCATGGCCTGGAAACTCCCCAGATCTTAATCCCATTGAGAACTTGTGGTCAATCATCAAGAGACGGGTGGACAAACAAAAACCTAAAAATTCTGACAAAATGAAAGCATTGATTGTGCAAGAATGGACTTCTATCAGTCAGGATTTGGTCCAGAAGTTGATTGAGAGCATGCCAGGGAGAATTGCAGAGGTCTTGAAGAAGAAGGGTCAACACTGCAAATATTGACTTGCTGCATTAACTCATTCTAACTGTCAATATAAGCTTTTGTTACTCATATGTTTGCAATTATTATATTTCTGTCTGTGATAAAAATATCTCTCAAACACACATAAAAACCAGAGGGCAGCAGATCATGTGAAAATATAATATTTGTGTCATTCTCAAAACTTTTGGCCATGACTGTACAGCCACTAAGCATCTTGAGGCTTGGCAAGCACTGGTATGGAGACCGGCTAGGAATCCCTGGTCCAGTTGATCTTTTTGCTTTTTTCAAAACATTCCCTTTCATTCTTCTTGAAAAGACCCAGAGAAGAACTAACCATCTGTCAACTGCCATTCTAAGCTGTAGTTGCCTGCCCTTGTCAGATTCCAGCTGTTAAGCAGCTTGGGGCCAGGCAAGTACTGGAATAGGAGGCTGGCTAGAAATCCCTGGTCTAGTTGATGATTTTGTTTTTTTCAAAGCATTCCCTTCAATTCCTCTTGAGAAGACCCAGAGAAGAACTAAGCATCTGTCAACTGCCATTCTAAGCTGAAGTTGCCTGCACTTGTCAGATTGTAGCGTAAGCAGTTTGAGGCTGGGCAAGCACTGGAATGGGCAACCTGCTAGGAATCCCTGGTCCAGTAGATTTTGTTTTTTTCAAAGCTTTCCATTCCATTCCTCTTGAAAAGACCCAGAGAAGAGCTAAGCATCTGTTAACTGCAGTTCTAAGCTGAAGTTGTGTGCCCTTACCAGATTGCAGCCACTAAGCAGCTTGATGCTGGGCAAGTACTGGAATGGGAGACTGGCTAGGTATCACTGGTCAATTTGATGATTTTGTTTTTTTCAAAGCTTTGCATTCCTCTTGAAAAGACCCAGAGAAGATCTAAGCATCTGTCAACTGCCATTCTAAGCCCTCGTGAGATTGCAGCCACTAAGCAGCTTGAGGCTGGGCAAGTACTGGAATGGGAGACTGGCCAAGAATCCCTGGTACCATCGATGACATTGTTTTTTTCAAAGCTTTCCCTTCCATTCCTCTTGAAAAGACCCAGAGAAGAGCTAAGCATCTGTCAATTGCCATTCTAAGCTGAAGTTGCCTGCCCTTATCAGATTGCAACTTGAGGCTGGGCAAGTACTGGAATGGGAGACTGGCTATGAATCCATGGTCCAGTTGATGAATTTATTTTTTTCAAAGCTTTCCCTTCCATTCCTCTTGAAAGACTCAGAGAATGACTAAGCATCTGTCAACTGCCAGTCTAAGCTGAAGTTGCCTTCCCTTGTCAGTTTGCAGCCGCTAAGCAGTTTGAGGCTGAGCAAGTACTGGAATGGGAGACCGGCAAGGAATCCCTGGTCCAGTTGATGAATGTTTTTTCAAAGCTTTCCCTTCCATTCCTTTTGAAAAGACCCAGAGAAGAACTAAGCATCTATCAACTCCCATTCTAAGCTGAAGTTGCCTGCCCTTGTCAGATTCCAGCTGCTAAACAGCTTGAGGCTGGGCAAGTACTGGAATGGGTGACCTGCTAGGATTCCCTGATCCAGTTGATGATTTTGTTTTTTTCAAAGCTTTCCTTTCCATTCCTCTTGAAAAGACCCAGAGAAGAACTAAGCGTCTGTCAACTGCATGTCTGATTTCAGACTGCTGATCACATTGCGATCCAGTGGCTTTCTCATAGAGAAGATGGGAGCACTTGGCTGAACAATATCTCGTTTGTATTGCAGAGTCTGCTGAGATGTCTATTGGTCAGACAATCAGCTGAAGAATCGGTCTGATGACAGCCATTTATTATGTATGGGGACTTAAGATATTTTGACTCACAATTGCAGCCCATAGTGTATGTCTGGAGGTCTCACTGCTGGAAATAGTTTAGTTATAGCTGCCGATAATAATAGTGAGAGCAGAAGCGGCTGATGGGAGCATTTATCAGCCGGTGTCTTCGCTGTAAATAAATAACTAAAAAAAAAACGTGGGTTTCCCTGTATTTTTGATAACCAGCCAGTCAAAACTCACAGCTATCAGCTTCAGCAAGGTTGGTTATCAAGATTACAAGAATAGAGGGGTTCCCACACCAATGTTTTTTTAATTATTTAAATAATTACAAAATAAATGTTCACAATTGTAGGCATGCTCTTTACACAAACTGATGTAAACCCTCAAACAAGCTGTGAAATTCCCTGTTGTGAGGTAGCAAAACACAAAAAAATGCCTGGGGGTGATTACTTTGTAAGACATCATGAGGTTCTCCTGACTGGTTCCCTAAGAAGGGTAATTCCCAACCATTAATGTTATGACCTATTAGGCCTCTTTCACACTTCAGTCATTTGGCGTCAGAACCTCATGATCTACAGTGTCTTACAAAGTATTCACCCCCTGGCATTTTTTTGTGTTTTGCTACCTCACAACAGGGAATTTCACAGCTTGAATGAGGGTTTACATCAGTTTGTGTAAAGAGCATGCCTACAATTGTGAACATTTGAAGCAAACAATAAATAGGACAAAATAACGGAAAACTTCAGGGTGCATACCTATTCACCCCCCTTAAGTACTTTGTAGAACCTCCTTTTGTGGCAACTACATATACAAGCTGTTTTGGATAATTCTCTATGAGCTTTCCACAATAAATATCAAACAATAAATGGGACACCAGACAATACAAAGGTGACATCGACCCCACAAATATGAACACCACTTGCCACCGCTACAGGGCAAGTAGGAAGAGCTGGGCATAGCAACAGAATTGGCACCTCTATTAGATATGCATTTTCTGGGTGGCTGCAAGCTGTTATTTTTAGGCTGGGAATGGGGGGCTATATCTATGGCCCCTTACTAGCCTGAGAATACCAGCCCCCAGCTGTCTGCTTTAGCTTGGCTGGTTGTCAAAAAATGGGGGACCCCACGTTATTTTGTAATTATTTAAATAATTTAAAAAAATTGGTGTGGGAACCCCTCTATTCTTGTATTCTTGATAACCAACCTTGCTGAAGCTGATAGCTGTGAGTTTTGACTGGCTGGTTATCAAAAATACAGAGAAACCCACGTTTATTTTTTAGTTATTTATTTACCGTGAAGGCACCGGCTGATAAATGCTCCCATCAGCCGCTTCTGCTCTCACTATTATTATCGGCAGCTATAACTAAACTATTCCCAGCTGTCAGACCTCCAGACTACACTATGGGCTCCAACTGTGAGTCAAACCATCTTAAGTCCCCCATACATAATAGATGGCTGTCAGCAGAACGATTCTTCCGCTGATCATCTGACCGACAGACATCTCAGCAAACTCTGCAATACAAACGAGATATTGTTCGGCCAAGCTCTTCCATCTTCTCTATGAGAAAGCCACTGGATCACAATGTGATCAGCAGTCTGAAATCAGACATGCAGTTGACAGATGCTTAGTTCTTCTCTGGGTCTTTTCAAGAGGAATGGAAGGGAAAGCTTTGAAAAAAACAAAATCATCAACTGGACCAGGATTCCTAGCCGGTCTCCCATTACAGTACTTGCTCATCCTCAAGCTGCTTAGCAGCTGCAAACTGACGAGGGAAGGCAACTTCAGTTTAGAATGGCAGCTGATAGATCCTTGGTCATTCTCTGGGTCTTTTCAAGAGGAATGGAAGGGAAAGCTTTGAAAAAAACAAAATCATCAACTGGACCAGGGATTCCTAGCCGGTCTCCCATTACAGTACTTGCTCATCCTCAAGCTGCTTAGCAGCTGCAAACTGACGAGGGAAGGCAACTTCAGTTTAGAATGGCAGCTGATAGATCCTTGGTCATTCTCTGAGTCTTTTCAATAGGAATGGAAGTGAAGGCTTTGAAAAAAATAAATTCATCAACTGGACCATGGATTCCTAGCCGGTCTCCCATTCCAGTGCTTGCTCAGCCTCAAGCTGCTTAGCATCTGCAAGCTGATGTGGGTAGGCAACTTCAGCTTCAAACCATCTTCAGCCCCCCATACATAATAGATGGCTGTCAGCAGAACGATTCTTCCGCTGATCGTCTGACCAACAGACATCTCAGCCTGACTCTGCAATACAATTGAGATATTGCTCGGCCAAGTGCTCACATCTTCTCTATGAGAAAGCCACTGGATCACAATGTGAATAGCAGTCTGAAATCAGACATACAGTTGTTAGATGCTTTGTTCTTCTCTGGGTCTTTTCAAGAGGAATGGAAGTGAAAGCTTTGAAAAAAATCAAAATCATCAACTGTACCAATGATTCATAGACAGTCTCCCATTCCAGTACTTGCCCAGCCTCAAGCAGCTTAGCAGCTGCAATCATGATGAGGGCAGGCAACTTCAGCTTAGAATGGCAGTTAACAGATGCTTAATACTTCTCTGGGTCTTGTCAAGAGGAATGGAAGGGAAAGCTTTGAAAAAAACAAAATCATCAACTAGATCAGGTATTACTAGGTGGTCTCCCATTCCAGTACTTGACTTCCCTCAAGCTGCTTAGCGGCTGCAATGTGATAAGGGCAGGCAACTTCAACTTAGAATGGCAGTTGACAAATGCTTAGCCCTTCTCTCGGTCTTTTCAAGAGAAATGGAAGAGAAAGCTATGAAAAAAACAAAATCATCAACTGGACCAGGGATTCCTAGCTGGATTCCCATTCCAGTAATTGCCCTGCCTCAAGCTGTTTAGCGGGTGCAATCTGATGAGGGCAGGCAACTTCAGCTTAAAATGGCCGTTGGGAGAGGCTTAGTTCTTCTCTGGGTCTTTTCAAGAGGAATGAAATCATCAACTGGACCAGGGATTCCTAGCTGGTCTCCCATTCTAGTACTTGCTTAGCCTCAAGCTGCTTAGCATCTACAAGCTAACGAGGGTAGACAACTTCAGCTTAAAATGGCAGTTGACGGATGTGTTGTTCTTCTCTGGGTCTTTTCAAGAGAAATGGAAGGGAAAGCTTTGAAAAAAACAAAATCATCAACTGGAACAGGGATTTCTAGCCAGTCTGCCATTCCAGTACTTGCCCAGCCTCAAGCTGCTTCACAGCTGCAATCTGATAAAGGCAGGCAACTTCAGCTTAGAATGGCGGTTGATGGATGCTTAGTTCTTCTCAGGGTCTTTTCAAGAGGAATGGAAGGGAAAGATTTGAAAAAAACAAGACCATCAACTGGACCAGGAATATCTAGCCTTTCTCCCATTCCAGTAGTTGCCCAAGCCTCAAGCTGCTTAGCAGCTGCAATCTAACAAGTGCAGGCAACTTCAGCTTACAATGGCAGTAGATATATGCTTAGTTCTTCTCTGGGTCTTTTCAAGAGAAATGGAAGGGGAAGCTTTGACAAAATCATCAAACGGAGCAGGGATTCCTAGCCAGTCTTCCATTCCAGTACTTGCCCAGCCTCAAGCTGCTTTGCGGCTGCAATCTGACGAGGGCAGGCAACTTCAGCTTAGAATGGCAGTAGGCAGATGCTTAGTTCCTCTCTGGGTCTTTTCAAGAGGAATGGAAGGGAAAGCTTTGAAAAAACAAAATCATCAACTGGACCAGGGATTCCCATTCCAGTAACTGCCCTGCCTCAAGCTGTTTAGCGGCTGCAATCTGACAAGGGCAGGCAACTTCAGCTTAGAATTGCAGTTGACAGATGCTTAGTTCTTCTCAGGGTCTTTTCAAGAGGAATGGAAGGGAAAGATTTGAAAAAAACAAGACCATCTACTGGACCAGGGATACCTAGCATTTCTCCCATTCCAGTACTTGCCCAGCCTCTAGCTGCTTAGCAGGTGCAATCTGACGAGTGCAGGTAACTTCAGCTTAGAATAGCAGTTGACATATGCTTAGTTCTTCTCTGGGTCTTTTCAAGAGGAAAGGAAGGGTAAGCTTTGACAAAAACAAAATCATCAAACAGACCAGGGATTCCTAGCCAGTCTCCCATTCCAGTACTTGCCCAGCCTCAAGCTGCTTCGCCGCTGCAATCTGACAAGGGCAGGCAACTTCAGCTTAGAATGGCAGTTGACAGATGCTTAGTTCTTCACTGGGTCTTTTCAAGAGGAATGGAAGGGAAAGCTTTGAAAAAAAACAAGAACATCAACTGGACCAGGGATTCCTAGCCTTTCTCCCATGCCAGTACTTGCCCAGCCTCAAGCTGCTTCGCGGCTGCAATCGGACGAGAGCAGGCAACTTCAGCTAAGAATGGCAGTTGGCAGATGCTTAGTTCCTCTCTGGGTCTTTTCAAAAGGAATGGAAGGGAAAGATTTTAAAAAAACAAAATCATCAAACGGACCAGGGATTCCTAGCCAGTCTCCCATTCCAGTACTTGCCCAGCCTCAAGCTGCTTAGCAGCTGAAATTTGACAAGGGCAGGCAACTTCAGCTTATAATGGCAGTTGACAGATGCTTAGTTCTTCTCTGGGTCTTTTCAAGAGGAATGGAAGGGAAAGCTTTGACAAAAACAAAATCATCTACTGGACCAGTGATTCCCATTCCAGTAATTGCCCTGCCTCAAGCTGTTTAGCGGCTGCAATCTGACGAGGGCAGGCAACTTCAGCTTAGAATGGCGGTTGACGGACACTTAGTTCTTCTCCGGGTCTTTTCAAGAGGAATGGAAGGGAAAGATTTGAAAAAAAACAAGATCATCAACTGGACCAGGGATTCCTAGCCTTTCTCCCATTCCAGTACTTGCCCAGCCTCAAGCTGCTTTGTGGCTGCAATCCTGACGAGGGCAGGCAACTTCAGCTAAGAATGGCAGTTGGCAGATGCTTAGTTCCTCTCTGGGTCTTTTCAAGAGGAATGGAAGGGAAAGATTTGAAAAAAACAAAATCATCAAATGGACCAGGGATTCCTAGCCAGTCTCCCATTCCAGTACTTGCCCAGCCTCAAGCTGCTTAGCAGTTGCAATTTGACGAGGGCAGGCAACTTCAGCTTAGAATGGCGGTTGAAGGACGCTTAGTTCTTCTCAGGGTCTTTTCAAGAGGAATGGAAGGGAAAGATTTGAAAAAAACAAGACCATCTACTGGACCAGGAATAACTAGCCTTTCTCCCATTCCAGTACTTGCCCAGCCTCAAGCTGCTTAGTGGCTGCAATCTGACGAGTGCAGGCAACTTCAGCTTAGAATGGCAGTTGACATATGCTTACCTCTTCTCTGGGTCTTTTCAAGAGGAATGGAAGGGGAAGCTTTGACAAAAACAAAATCATCAAACGGACCAGGGATTCCTAGCTGGTCTCCCATTCCAGTACTTGCCCAGCCTCAAGCTGCTTCGTCGCTGCAATCTGACAAGAGCAGGCAACTTCAGCTTTGAATGGTGGTTGACAGATGCTTAGTTCTTCTCTGGGTCTTTTCAAGAGGAATGGAAGGGAAAGCTTTGAAAAAAAAAACAAGATCATCAACTGGACCAGGGATTCCTAGCCTTTCTCCCGTTCCAGTACTTGCCCAGCCTCAAGCTGCTTAGTGGCTGCAATCTGATGAGTGCAGGCAACTTCAGCTTAGAATGGCAGTTAACAGATGCTTAATTCTTCTCTGGTCTTGTCAAGAGGAATGGAAGGAAAGCTTTGAAAAAAACAAAATCATCAACTAGATCAGGTATTACTAGGTGGTCTCCCATTCCAGTACTTGACTTGCCTCAAGCTGCTTAGCGGCTGCAATCTGATAAGGGCAGGCAACTTCAACTTAGAATGGCAGTTGACAGATGCTTAGCCCTTCTCTCGGTCTTTTCAAGAGAAATGGAAGAGAAAGCTATGAAAAAAACAAAATCATCAACTGGACCAGAGATTCCTAGCTGGATTCCCAATCCAGTAATTGCCCTGCCTCAAGCTGTTTAGCGGGTGCAATCTGATGAGGGCAGGCAACTTCAGCTTAAAATGGCAGTTGGGAGAGGCTTAGTTCTTCTCTGGGTCTTTTCAAGAGGAATGAAATCATCAACTGGACCAGGGATTCCTAGCTGGTCTCCCATTCTAGTACTTGCTTAGCCTCAAGCTGCTTAGCATCTACAAGCTAACGAGGGTAGACAACTTCAGCTTAAAATGGCAGTTGACGGATGTGTTGTTCTTCTCTGGGTCTTTTCAAGAGAAATGGAAGGGAAAGCTTTGAAAAAAACAAATCATCAACTGGAACAGGGATTTCTAGCCAGTCTGCCATTCCAGTACTTGCCCAGCCTCAAGCTGCTTCACAGCTGCAATCTGATAAAGGCAGGCAACTTCAGCTTAGAATGGCGGTTGACGGATGCTTAGTTCTTCTCAGGGTCTTTTCAAGAGGAATGGAAGGGAAAGATTTGAAAAAAACAAGACCATCAACTGGACCAGGAATATCTAGCCTTTCTCCCATTCCAGTAGTTGCCCAAGCCTCAAGCTGCTTAGCAGCTGCAATCTGACAAGTGCAGGCAACTTCAGCTTAGAATGGCAGTAGATTTATGCTTAGTTCTTCTCTGGGTCTTTTCAAGAGAAATGGAAGGGGAAGCTTTGACAAAATCATCAAACAGAGCAGGGATTCCTAGCCAGTCTTCCATTCCATTCCAGTACTTGCCCAGCCTCAAGCTGCTTCTCGGCTGCAATCTGACAAGTGCAGGCAACTTCAGCTTAGAATGGCAGTTGATATATGCTTAGTTCTTCTCTGGGTCTTTTCAAGAGGAATGGAAGGGAAAGCTTTGAAAAAAAATAAGATCATCAACTGGATCAGGGATTCCTAGCCTTTCTCCCATTCCAGTACTTGCCCAGCCTCAAGCTGCTTTGCGGCTGCAATCTGACGAGGGCAGGCAACTTCAGCTTAGAATGGCAGTAGGCAGATGCTTAGTTCCTCTCTGGGTCTTTTCAAGAGGAATGGAAGGGAAAGCTTTGAAAAAACAAAATCATCAACTGGACCAGGGATTCCCATTCCAGTAACTGCCCTGCCTCAAGCTGTTTAGCGGCTGCAATCTGACGAGGGCAGGCAACTTCAGCTTAGAATTGCAGTTGACAGATGCTTAGTTCTTCTCAGGGTCTTTTCAAGAGGAATGGAAGGGAAAGATTTGAAAAAAACAAGACCATCTACTGGACCAGGGATACCTAGCATTTCTCCCATTCCAGTACTTGCCCAGCCTCTAGCTGCTTAGCAGGTGCAATCTGACGAGTGCAGGTAACTTCAGCTTAGAATAGCAGTTGACATATGCTTAGTTCTTCTCTGGGTCTTTTCAAGAGGAAAGGAAGGGTAAGCTTTGACAAAAACAAAATCATCAAACAGACCAGGGATTCCTAGCCAGTCTCCCATTCCAGTACTTGCCCAGCCTCAAGCTGCTTCGCCGCTGCAATCTGACAAGGGCAGGCAACTTCAGCTTAGAATGGCGGTTGACAGATGCTTAGTTCTTCGCTGGGTCTTTTCAAGAGGAATGGAAGGGAAAGCTTTGAAAAAAAACAAGATCATCAACTGGACCAGGGATTCCTAGCCTTTCTCCCATTCCAGTACTTGCCCAGCCTCCAGCTGCTTTGCGGCTGCAATCTGACGAGGGCAGGCAACTTCAGCTAAGAATGGCAGTTGGCAGATGCTTAGTTCCTCTCTGGGTCTTTTCAAGAGGAATGGAAGGGAAAGATTTGAAAAAAACAAAATCATCAAACGGACCAGGGATTCCTAGTCAGTCTCCCATTCCAGTACTTGCCCAGCCTCAAGCTGCTTAGCAGTTGCAATTTGACGAGGGCAGGCAACTTCAGCTTAGAATGGCGGTTGACAGACGCTTAGTTCTTCTCAGGGTCTTTTCAAGAGGAATGGAAGGGAAAGATTTGAAAAAAACAAGACCATCTACTGGACCAGGAATACCTAGCCTTTCTCCCATTCCAGTACTTGCCCAGCCTCAAGCTGCTTAGTGGCTGCAATCTGACAAGTGCAGGCAACTTCAGTTTAGAATGGCAGTTGACATATGCTTACCTCTTCTCTGGGTCTTTTCAAGAGGAATGGAAGGGGAAGCTTTGACAAAAACAAAATCATCAAACGGACCAGGGATTCCTAGCTGGTCTCCCATTCCAGTACTTGCCCAGCCTCAAGCTGCTTCGTCGCTGCAGTCTGACAAGAGCAGGCAACTTCAGCTTTGAATGGTGGTTGACAGATGCTTAGTTCTTCTCTGGGTCTTTTCAAGAGGAATGGAAGGGAAAGCTTTGAAAAAAAAACAAGATCATCAACTGGACCAGGGATTCCTAGCCTTTCTCCCATTCCAGTACTTGCCCAGCCTCAAGCTGCTTAGTGGCTGCAATCTGACAAGTGCAGGCAACTTCAGCTTAGAATGGCAGTTGACATATGCTTACCTCTTCTCTGGGTCTTTTGAAGAGGAATGGAAGGGGAAGCTTTGACAAAAACAAAATCATCAAACGGACCAGGGATTCCTAGCTGGTCTCCCATTCCAGTACTTGCCCAGCCTCAAGCTGCTTTGTCGCTGCAATCTGACAAGAGCAGGCAACTTCAGCTTTGAATGGTGGTTGACAGATGCTTAGTTCTTCTCTGGGTCTTTTCAAGAGGAATGGAAGGGAAAGCTTTGAAAAAAAACAAGATCATCAACTGGACCAGGGATTCCTAGCCTTTCTCCCATTCCAGTACTTGCCCAGCCTCAAGCTGCTTCGCGGCTGCAATCTGACGAGGGCAGGCAACTTCAGCTTAGAATGGCAGTTGACAGATGCTTAGTTCCTCTCTGGGTCTTTTCAAGAAGAATGGAAGGGAAAGCTTTGAAAAAAACAAAATCATCAAACAGACAAGGTTTTCCTAGCCAGTCTCCCATTCCAGTATTTGCCCAGCCTCAAGCTGTTTAGCAGCTGCAATTTGACAAGGGCAGGCAACTTCAGCTTAGAATGGCAGTTGACAGATACTTAGCTCTTCTCTGGGTCTTTCAAGAGGAATGGAAGGGAAAGCTTTGACAAAAACAAAATCATCAACTGGACCAGGGATTCCCATTCAAGTAATTACCCTGCCTCAAGCTGTTTAGCGGCTGCAATCTGACGAGGGCAGGCAACTTCAGCTTAGAATGGCAGTTGATGTATGTGTAGTTCTTCTCTGGGTCTTTTCAAGAGGAAAGGAAGGGAAAGCTTTGAAAAAAAAAACAACATTGTTTTTAGGTGGAAAATTGACGCCTTCAAAATTGCAACATGTAGCGTTTACCGCGCCCAGCCGCTGACGACGAAACGCTGCATGCGTCGTCAAACGCGGCAAAAAGCATCCAATCGCATGTACCTGCGGCACCAATGTTAGTATAGGAAAGCACAACGCATGCAGAAGTTTGCGGCATAAACGCTGCGTACTCAACCACAAATGTGAAACCAGCCTTACAGGTACAACATCAGTCAAGGTTTTAGTGAGTTTTATGGGATGGAGTTTTGACAGGGCAGTCAACCAATGACTGCTTCTCGGAAAGTCACATGTGCAGAGAAGAGCGACCAAGGTTATTAGAGAACTGGGGGGTCTGCAATACCAGGACAGGTTATTACACTTGGGGTTATTTAGCTTGGAAAAACGAAGGCTTAGGGGTGATCTTATTACAATGTATAAATATATGAGGGGACAGTACAAAAACCTTTCTAATGATCTTTTTACTCTTAGACCTGTGACGGGGACAAGGGGGCATCCTCTACATCTGGAGGAAAGAAGGTTTAGTCATAATCACAGATGCAGATTCTTTACTGTAAGAGCAGTGAGACTATGGAACTCTCTGCCGTCTAATGTTGTAATGAGTGATTCCCTACTAAAATTTAAGAAGGAACTGGATGCCTTTCTTGAAAAGTATAATATTACAGGCTATATTCACTAGTTTCCTAGATATTGCGTTGATCCAGGGAGCTAGTCTGATTGCCGCATGTGGAGTCGGGAAGGAATTTTTTTCCCCAACGTGAAGCTTACTGCTTGCCACTTGGGTTTTTTTTGCCTTCCTCTGGATCAACATGTTAGGGCAGGTTAGGATAGGAAATGGGTTGAACTAGATGGACTTAAAGTCTTCCTTCAACCTTAATAACTATGTTACTATGTTATGAGGAGAAGATAACTGTTATGAGGCAGTAAGATTTGAGTCAGTCAGAAGAGGATGGTGATGGCAGCAAGGACTGGTATGTGAAACTCTGACAGGAGACAGGCCTCTACAGGGATCTGAGACCTGCCACAGGGAGATAGGAGGGAAGGCAGTGGACAGACGCCATTGTGAGAGGATTCTTACTACATTTCTGAGAGGGCAATTAGCCTCAGAGGGAAGAAAACAGCTCAGCCACTGAGGTATAACTGAGTGAGGGTCTCCACAGAGAGAGAACCTGAAAGCAGCCAATATCACACTGAGAAACTGTCTGTCTGCAAATGTTCATTTGTAAGGAATAGGCTGACCTGTTTACCTCACAACTGTATATAGTTATCTACCAGATTACCTCCAGTAAAATCAGTTCTAAATACAAGCTGCCTCTGTCATCTCTGGGGAAATATCTACATATAGTTGGTCGACTCATCGCATTTTTTTTTAAGTTTGTCACCACCATTAAACTGAACTTACTCTACTATTTGATCTGATTTAAAGGAGAAAAATGCCCCGACAGTGTATCAATCATCCAAACAGATTCTTTTGGTTCTTTTACACCAAATAGCCAAGTACGTTCAATCACTCATGATATTAAAAAGATGTACCAGATGTACTTTAAGTGTCAACTTGGCGATCAAGACAAAAGCTGGGCCCCTCATGTGATATGCTCATGTTGTTCAAATGGTCTTCGTGACTGGTTGAATATGAGTATAGTGTTTATGCCATTTGCTGTTCCCCTGATTTGGAGAGAACCCAAAAAATCAAAGTGATGACTGCTACTTTTGTTGGTGGACTTCGGATCCTAGCAGACGTGCACCGGTTATGGAGACCTTGGAGATATTGGAGCCAGAGGTGGGTGAACTGGACAGTGACACTATTTTCTCATACACAGATGATGATGCTAGGAGAATCCTAGCTGGAGCTCAGATGGATATGTCTTTCTTGAATAAACCTACTGCGGAGATGTTGAAAAAAAGATATGAAAATGAGAGAAGGAAATATATCTCATACGAGTTGCACGCCATGACCCTGTGTGAGTATCACAGGGTTCACAGGATACCTCGTGGACTAAGGCCACATTTGCAGCCTACATTATTGGCGGATAATATGCAATTTTGTAATAAGTTTGAATCGATCACCAATAAGTATTCATTTGACTTAATGCTCTTAAATATTGAGTTTCTCCACACAGAAATGGGACTGATGAAAAATAAAATCGATGATTTGGAACAACAGCTGACTACTCAGTTGACAGCACAGGAATGGGACACCTTTAAATCACAGTTGGATGAGAAATTGTTAAAGTTCCGTGGTGATATTGAGAAAACGAAAAAAACGAAGTGGTTTCATGATGCCGAGGATTATAGATCTGGACGGGTTTTTTCATTGCAGGGTGGAGTGCGTAATTGTCATGTGTGCATTGCTACGAAGATCGTCGCGGTTGCACATTTTGACTTCTCACAGCTGAGCTGCTGTTTCTTTGTGTTTGGCAGCTAGGGAGTTAATTCTGTCTGTGCTCGGTGCTGGGACTGGGTGCAGTTTCTCCCGGCTGCAATTGATTATTTGTTGATTGGTTTCCTTTAAATTCCTGGTTGTCTGCTTGGGAAGTTGCCAGTGAAACCTTCATGCAGACCACAGATAGGAATGAATCTGTATAGACTTTAGTTGTGAGCTCCTTAGTTGTTCTAAGCTCAACTTGGTTAGAGTTTATTTCCCAGACCATTTATGTTCCTTTGGTGTTTGAGTGTGTATGCAAGCGAGTGTTATCCTGTCTGTCTTATATGTCTAATCTGTGTATTTAGCTGAGATCAGCCCATATCCCTTTGGTGGTAGTCAGGATCCTTCTTAGGACTGATTACAGGGTTCAGGGTCTGATAGGAGACAGGGTTAGGTTGGAGACTTGGACCTCTGAACCATTATCAGTACCTCCAAGGTGAGGGATTAGTTAGGACCCCAGTTTAGGGTCAGGTTAGATCCCGGTCCACCTCTTTCCTGTTTCAGCTCATCAAGTCCTCAAGATTAACCCTGAGTTCAGCAGATATCGTGTCAGGTAAATCTATTCTATACTTACATGCTGATGTTGCTATACTAGTTGTTGTATAGAGTGTTGTTCCTGTATTAATAGTTTACTGACATTGTATACATATCATTAGACAGCGTGACATTTTCACTGGCCATAAAAATTATCTCCAGTTACCATGGATCCAGTAGCCCAGCTGGCTCTGCAGTTGCAGGGATTATCCATGGAGCTGACGGACATTAAGTCCAAAGTTTTGTCTCCCCTGGAGCAAACCAGAGTTGAACCTAAAGTAGCTCTCCCGGACAGGTTCACTGGTGGGGAGACAAATTTTTCACCTTCCGGAAGGCATGTAAATTGTATTTTCGGCTTCGGCCTCGATCATCAGGGAGTGAGGAGCAGAGAGTGGGAATTGTTATCTCACTTCTGCAAGGGGACCCTCAATCCTGGGCATTTTCCCTTCCTCCGGGATCCCCGGCTCTACTGTCTGTAGATCAATTTTTTACTGCCCTGGGATTGGTATATGATGACCCAGATCGGGTCTCTCTTGCTGAGACAAAATTACGTAAGATACAGCAGGGAGATCGTCCGGCAGAGGAATTTGCTTCTGAGTTTCGTAGATGGGCCACAGATACTCAGTGGAATGACCCAGCTCTTAGGAGCCAGTTTTGTCATGGGCTTTCTGATAAATTAAAAGACGTTTTGGCTCAGTATGAGTCTCCTCCTTCTCTGGAGGCTGCTATGGCCTTAGCTATCCGTACTGATAGACGGCTTCGGGAGAGGGGTAAGGTAACCCCACTCCCTGTTGTTTCTCCACCTACCACTAAAGTCCCTTATGTTGAGGTTCCCCTTGTCTGTTCGGATGAGCCTATGCAGTTGGGAGGGACATCATTTCGTAGGAGGGGATTGGCGGTACGCCGCAGGACTAGAAGATGTTTTTTCTGCGGGAAAGAGGGACATTTTGTTGGAGAATGTCCATCCCGTGCCTTGTTGAGCCAAAAGTCGCCGGAAAACTGTTAATCCCAGGTTGTGTGGTGGACGACAACCTGGGAGTATGTATTTCATCCGCCAGTTCTTCTCAGTTCCTTGTACCAGTGGAGGTGGTAGTTGGTACGAGAGTGGAGAGATTGTCTGTTCTTCTTGATAGTGGTTCCGGGGCTAATCTGGTTGACGCTCAGTTTGCTCAGGCTCAAGGTATGCATCTGAGTGTATTGGTCAAACCGATCCCTATATTCTCCATTGACGCCAGGCCTCTCGGCCAAGGTAGCTTTGTTCATGAGGTTCATAACATTGACCTTCGGGTAGGGGCAATACATAGGGAACAATTATCTTGTTATGTGTTGGAGGGTCTACCTACTCCCATTGTGTTGGGACTTCCTTGGCTGGTTAAACATAACCCTGTGATTAATTGGCAGTCCAGAGAAATAAGCCAATGGGGTGAGTTTTGCAAAAGCAACTGCATGAACACAGTCATCAGTGCGGTCGTGCCTAGTACATTGCCTCCTTTTTTGGAGGATTTTGGGGATGTTTTCTCTGAGGAGGGGTGTCAGGAGTTGCCTCCTCATCGCGTGTATGACTGCTCTATTAATCTCCTTCCTGATGCTAAGTTGCCTAAAGCTAGGTTGTATAATCTTTCTGGTCCTGAGAGGCAGGCTATGAAAGATTATATTTCTGAAAGTCTGGCCAAAGGGCATATTAGACCTTCATCTTCCCCAGTAGCCGCGGGGTTCTTCTTTGTGAAGAAGAAAGATGGAGGCCTACGCCCTTGCTTGGATTTCCGCGAACTTAATCGGATTACTGTTCGAGATCCGTATCCACTCCCTCTTATTCCTGATCTCTTCAATCAAATTGTTGGCGCCAAATGGTTTTCTAAATTGGATCTCAGGGGGGCGTATAATCTGATTAGGATAAAAGAGGGGGATGAGTGGAAAACGGCGTTTAACACGCCGGAGGGACATTATGAGAACCTAGTCATGCCTTTTGGTCTGACTACTGCACCAGCAGTATTCCAACATTTTGTTAATGACATTTTTCGTCACCTTGTGGGGCTGTTTGTGGTTGTATATTTGGATGACATTTTAATTTACTCGCCAGATCTTGTGTCTCATCAGGAGCATGTGAGACAGGTGTTGCAGATCTTGCGAGACAATAAACTATATGCCAAACTGGAGAAGTGTGTATTTGCCGTACAGGAACTTCAGTTTTTGGGTTTTTTGGTGTCAGCCTCCGGTTTCCGTATGGACCCTGAAAAGGTGAGAGCAGTGCTTGAATGGGATCAGCCAGGGGATCTTAAGGCTCTGCAGCGTTTTTTGGGGTTTGCTAACTACTACCGGAAATTTATTTGTAATTTCTCATCTGTCGTCAAACCTCTCACTGACATGACAAGAAAAGGGACGGATTTTTCTAAATGGTCGGACAAAGCTTGCCAAGCCTTTTCCTCTTTGAAGAAATGTTTTGCTTCGGCACCCGTTCTCATCCAAACCAGATGCATCTCAGCCGTTCATTGTGGAGGTGGATGCGTCTGACGTAGGGGTGGGTGCTATATTGTCCCAGGGTCCGTCCCCTGGTAAATGGCATCCGTGCGCTTTCTTTTCTAAGAAATTGTCGTCCGCCGAAAGGAATTATGATATCGGCAATAGGGAACTTTTGGCCATTAAGTTAGCTTTTGAAGAATGGCGTCACTTTTTGGAGGGGGCAGTCCACCCGGTTACCGTTATTACTGATCACAAGAACCTGTTGTATTTGGAATCCGCTAAGCGTCTGAATTCCAGACAAGCTCGATGGTCGTTGTTTTTTACCAGGTTTAATTTTGTCGTCACTTATCACCCGGGGTCTAGGAATGTAAAGGCTGATGCCTTGTCTCGCAGTTTCCCAGGGGCCGGGAAAACGGATGACCCGAGTCCTATCCTTCAGGAGGGGGTGGTAGTGTCGGCTGTATTTTCTGAGCTTGAGGAGGAGGTGTTAGAGGCTCAGGGGGACGCCCCTGCAGGACCTCCAGGGAGACTGTTTGTCCCAAATCTGTTGAGACAAAAGGTTATTGAGGCACATCATAATTCTGCTTTAGCAGGACATCCAGGGAGTAAGGCTACTTTAGATCTCCTTTCTCGCCGGTTTTGGTGGCCTAATGCTAATAAAGATGTTATAACTTTTGTCGCGTCATGTGGGGTGTGTGCTCGCTCTAAAACCCCTCATACCCGTCCGTCTGGGACCCTTTTACCCTTGAAACTTCCGGAGCGTCCATGGACTCATTTATCTATGGACTTCATTACGGACCTTCCTCCGTCGTCAGGGAATACTGTCATACTGGTGGTTGTTGACAGGTTCAGTAAGATGGCACATTTCGTTGCTCTTCCTGCACTCCCTAATGCTAAAACTCTGGCGCAGGTGTTCATTAGGGAGATCGTTAGACTTCATGGGTTGCCTTCTGATGTGGTGTCAGATAGGGGGTCTCAGTTTGTGTCCAAATTTTGGAGGGCATTTTGTTTACGTCGGGGGATGCAATTGTCATTTTCCTCGGCTTTTCATCCACAGACCAATGGTCAGACAGAGCGTCTGAATCAGAGCTTAGAGACATATCTCCGGTGTTTTGTCTCAGAGAACCAAGAGGACTGGTCTTCTTTCTTGCCTCTGGCAGAGTTCGCTCTTAACAACAGGCGGAGCGAGTCCACTGGTAAGTCCCCGTTTTTTGGGGCATATGGTTTCCATCCCCAGTTTTGTACTTTCAATGGGGGGGGCCCTTCTGGGGTTCCTGAGGAGGAGCGTTTCTCGTCGTCACTTGCTTCTGTGTGGAGAGGTGTATTGAATAATCTGAGTGCGATGGGGAACCGTTACAAACGTATGGCTGATAGGAGGAGAGTTTCTGGTCCAGATCTGAATGTGAACGATCTGGTATGGTTGTCTACCAGGAATATAAAACTTAAAGTGCCCTCCTGGAAACTGGGTCCCAGATTCATCGGGCCGTACAGGATCAGTTCCATAATTAATCCTGTGGCATTTCGTCTGGACCTCCCTCCTACGTTTAAAATTCATAATGTGTTCCACAAGTCATTACTTAAAAGGTATGTGGCACCAGTCATACCGTCACCTCTACCTCCTCCTCCTGTGTTGGTCAATGGTAACTTGGAATTTCAAGTATCAAAGATCATTGACTCACGTCTGAATCGCCGGTCCCTTCAGTACTTGGTGCATTGGAAGGGGTATGGTCCAGAGGAGAGGACGTGGGTCCCTGCGTCTGATGTTAACGCAGATCGTTTGGTTCGGACCTTCCACAGAACTCACCCGGGCAGGCCTGGCCCTGAGGGTCCGGAGGCCCCTCGTAGAAGGGGGGGTACTGTCATGTGTGCATTGCCACGAAGATCGTCGCGGTTGCACATTTTGACTTCTCACAGCTGAGCTGCTGTTTCTTTGTGTTTGGCAGCTAGGGAGTTAATTCTGTCTGTGCTCGGTGCTGGGACTGGGTGCAGTTTCTCCCGGCTGCAATTGATTATTTGTTGATTGGTTTCCTTTAAATTCCTGGTTGTCTGCTTGGGGAGTTGCCAGTGAAACCTTCATGCAGACCACAGATAGGAATGAATCTGTATAGACTTTAGTTGTGAGCTCCTTAGTTGTTCTAAGCTCAACTTGGTTAGAGTTTATTTCCCAGACCATTTATGTTCCTTTGGTGTTTGAGTGTGTATGCAAGCGAGTGTTATCCTGTCTGTCTTATATGTCTAATCTGTGTATTTAGCTGAGATCAGCCCATATCCCTTTGGTGGTAGTCAGGATCCTTCTTAGGACTGATTACAGGGTTCAGGGTCTGATAGGAGACAGGGTTAGGTTGGAGACTTGGACCTCTGAACCATTATCAGTACCTCCAAGGTGAGGGATTAGTTAGGACCCCAGTTTAGGGTCAGGTTAGATCCCGGTCCACCTCTTTCCTGTTTCAGCTCATCAAGTCCTCAAGATTAACCCTGAGTTCAGCAGATATCGTGTCAGGTAAATCTATTCTATACTTACATGCTGATGTTGCTATACTAGTTGTTGTATAGAGTGTTGTTCCTGTATTAATAGTTTACTGACATTGTATACATATCATTAGACAGCGTGACAGTAATACTGCTTATATGAAAACTGATCATTCTTCACATCCTCGTAGAAGAAGGAGGCAACAAACAAAAGAGCAGAAGAGATTTGGCTTTACTACGGCGGAGTCTGATTCCACTGATGACTCCAATTTGTGTGTACCCTCTTCTTCCCATTTTTTAGGCAAAGGAAAAATGGACAATGTGGTAACAAAAGGAGGCCAAGGAGAGGTGGTAAGAAGCACCGGCGACAGGGGAGTGGACACTCAAGTGCTGGGTACCTCCCACAATCTTTCCATGAGAACACGGAACGAAGGGAAGAAGAGAGCCACATAGACCAGAGAAGTTTGGTGGTAAATATCTCATCTTGCATGTTAACTGATGTGGACTATGAAGTATTGTCTAAAGGACTGTCGTTTTGCCCTACCAATTCTCCGGATTGGTTTAACATAGAGTATGACCTTTTTGCCTTCTTTAGGAGACTAAGATTGGCGGTATATTTCAATGAGAGGGCTGATACACCTATTACTGAGATCAATGATGTCTCTATTGGCTTTTCCCTACAGGATTTTGGTCTTTTAACAGGAGCAATTTTCAACCTCCTGTTAAAAATAATTTTGTGGAGTCATATATCCAATTGGTTGAGAATGATATAGCCAAATTGAGACAGAAGGGTGCAGGTCCATTGAGAAGAGGGAATTTGACATTCAATGAGAGACAGGTGTTGGATAAGCTTTCTGGCAATGCAGCTATCACCATCAGGGCAGCCGACAAGGGCGGGGCCCTGGTGGTGATGGATACCCACAAATATAGGGCTGAAATCTGTGGTCAATTATCAAACACGGCAGTTTATGCTAAATTATCTAATGACCCCACACCATGTTTTCATAGTGAGTTGAGAATATTGATCAATGATGCATTGTCTAATGGCTTGATAGACCAGAAACTTTCGGATTTTCTTCTAGTGGAGTTTCCGGTGACCCCAATACTATACACCTTGCCGAAAATTCACAAGGATCTGATGAATCCCCCTGGGCGCCCCATAGTGTCTGGGCGAGGTTCTTTATGTAGTAAGGTATCCATTTTTCTTGATAAAGTGTTGCGTCACTTTGCTATGGAGGGTAGATCTTACATTATGGACACCAACCACTTCTTGAGTAAAATTGAAGGGCTGAAGGTCACAGGTGGTACAATTCTTATCTCATTTGACGTTGTGTCCTTGTACACCTCTATTGAACACGAACGAGGTTTGGAAGCTGTCGGTGTGGCGCTGTCGGGCTCTGACATGGCCCCAGAGTGTGCACAGCTGGTCCTGGCACTGCTGGAGTTTGTCCTCAGAAGGAATTTTTTCCTTTTTGGGGATGAATACTTCCTGCAGGTTCAAGGTACCGCCATGGGGTCCAATGTGGCGCCCACTTATGCAAACATCTACATGGCGGTATTTGAGGACCAGCATGTGTACAATTCCATCTACTGGCGCCATGTCAGAGCCTGGTGGCGCTACATTGATGATATCTTTTGTGTTTGGGAAGGTAACATGAATGATCTAGTATCCTTCCATGATTATCTAAATGCGGTTTTTCTGGAGTTGAAGTTTACCATGACACATTCTTTTGACCAAATTCAGGTCCTGGATACTTTGGTATACAAACACAATGGATTGTTGTGTACCGATTTATTCATAAAAGATACTGATAGGAACAGTCTTCTGGTATTTGATAGTAATCACCCAAGGAGAATGATAGAGTCTCTGCCTTGGAGTCAGATGCTGAGAGTGCGACGGATAGTAAAAGACGAGGATCTGTTGGATAGGAGACTTGACCAGATGTGTGAGAGATTCATCAGAAGGGGTTATACTGAAAGGGATATTAGACAATTTAAGGAGAAAGCTTTGAAGACAAAATTGGAGGATGTGAGAGAAAAGCGGAATAGAGATCTCCCTAAAAGAGTCCCTTTTGTTTCTACCTATTGTCCAGTTAGTGGCAAAATAGGGGGAATTTTGAACAAGCATTGGGGCCTATTGCATAGAGGTTTACCACAAGTGACTGAATTTACACAAAGGCCATTACTGTCTTATAGACGAGGTCGTAATTTGAAAGACAGGCTGGTTAAATCTGATATTGGCTCTTCTAAAGTATCTAGGCAGTTGACTTTGGGTCCTCTGAAAAATGGAAATTTTCCGTGTTTGAGCTGTGCATGCTGTAGTAATATGATCAAGGGTGACAGTTTTAACCATCCACGCACAGGCAAATGGTTTCTGATCCAAGATCGATATACTTGTACCTCTAGTTTCGTAATCTATATACTTATATGTCCGTGTGGACTTATGTATGTAGGTGAGACGACGATGGAGGTTAAGGCCAGGATAAGTAAACATAAAAGTACTATCAGGACAAAGTTGTTGGAGTTGCCGGTATCTAAGCATTTCGTTGAGTGTAGACATTTGGTGAGTCAGTTGAGATTCAGAGTCATTGGTGGAGTTCCACCCCTGAGAAGAGGTGGTGACAGGATTAAATTACTTAAGCAGAAGGAACTTCGTTGGATATCCATTTTGGAAACATTACAGCCAAAGGGGTTAAATTTGGAATACAATTTGCATATCTGTGCTAGGTAGAACTTGCATCAGGATTCTGTGTTTGTTTTTAGATATATATTTTATTTGTGTTTGTTGTTTTTTTTAGGAAAGTGCTCTGGAGGGACCGGAGGATATGGGGACCTAGCAGTTCCTGATGAGAATATGACATCATGTGTGTTTTTTAGTTTAAGTTTTTTGGTCGCTCACCGTACCACTATTAACTCTTTACCTACGTGAAGGTCTGTAGATTAACTATTGAGATAATTCCCCCCTTTTTTTAGGGCTTCAGCATTATGTAGTTATATAGGGTGTAGATTAGTATACCATCTGTTTAATGTTTAGTATAGGGTTTTGATATTTCTATAGAGTGGTTAATTTTGCCACTATATAATATTGGTGGTAATATGTATGACACTAAAGCAGTTTTGGGATGTGATCCTTAGACGTGTATTCTTGATTGGGGCAGTTGTAGGTTCAATGATGCTAGTAATAATATATGTACCATAACATATGCTGCCGTTTTTTTTTCCCTATAAGAGATTATAGAAAATTACACCCAATATGTACTAACGGGTCAGCTACTGGTGCGCATGCGCTGGTATAGTGACGCTGGCGGTCATGTGATCCGCTGGTTGTCTGATGACAGCCTTTAGTGGAACTGGAATTGTCATTCTCTATTGTGCATGTGCTAGCTTAGTGATGCGACATGCCATGTGATCTGACGTCGGATGACGCTGGTGATCACATGGTATGCCTGGCGTTTAGCTATGACGACCTTTAGACATGGGCCTGTGTTTATGTTGTCATGTGACCTGGCGTCGGATGATGCTAGCGGTCACATGACTTACCTAGCGCTCTGCTGCGATGACTTCTGGACATGTGCCTTTGTTTATTTTGTAGGGGGGCGTGTGTTAAGTAAGTGGCTTGATATGTAACACTGTGAGCAATAGGTGGGATGCTCTGATAAAGCGCTGATAGTCTGTTGCCCATTGGCTATGAAAGATGCTTAAGTTAGCCGGGATATAATTGGAGCAGCAGTACAATGGGACGACAAGGTAGCCGATCATCTATTGGTGAACATAAATTTGGTATTATTTACGTGAGGCAATTTACTGAATATTATGAACATATTATGAATGATGTTGTAACTTTCTGTGATGTCATTATTTTGGATTTGTGATCGTTGTTTTAACTTGATGTTGGTGTATAATATGATGTATATGTCTATTTGATTACTGGGCGGTTCCTTGATGATGATTGGCTTCTCCACATCATTTAAGGACGCCATTTTGCTCTGTTTTGTATACTTGAAAAAGGCCATACAATGGCCGAAACGTCGTTATATATGGTGGCTGAATAAAAGATTTGAAATACTTCTATCCGGATTGGATGCTGTTCCTTTTTCCTTTTTGCTACTTTTGTTTTGTCAAACTAAAGGGCTTTTCTACAAAGAACAAACATAAGATTAATTACCTGAACTTGAATCTGCGATTAGGCCAGTTCCACATGATGGTATCATGCCAGTTCCTGTACCACCATTGTCTGGATTGGATGAAAAGGAAGTAGAATATGAAGACTATGGAGCTGAAGCTACTGGCGAAGACATGGAGACCTCAAGTCAAGATTAGTATGTACCTGATGGAGCAGCCAGAACACTTTAATCAACATGAATTAAATGATCTCATCAGAGACCTTTCATTGTCAAAAGATAAAGCTGAACTTCTTGCATCTAGGTTGAAACAGAAGAATCTTCTTCATGATGATGTCAAAGTGTGATATTACCGAAACAGAAGTAACACTTTAACACAATTTTTCAGTTAATGGACCAATGGTGTACTGTAACAATGTGAATAGCCTCTTTGAAGAACTGAATCAAGAGTATTTTGTTGCAGATTGGCGATTGTTTGACTCATCCTAGAGTTTGAAAGAAGTGCTGCTTCACAATGGAAATATGAAACTATCAATCCCTATTGCTCACTCATGTTATCTAAAGGAAAGTTATGAAAATCTGTAAGTTGTTTGGATGCTATACAATAGAAGCATCATCAATGGAATATCTGTTGAGATTTGAAAGTGATTGGTCTGCTAATGGGAATGCAAGGAGGTTTCACAAAATATTGCCGCTTCTTGGGTTTATGGGACAGTAGAAATACAGTAGAGCATTATGTTTGTTGTGATTGGGGACAGAGAAACATCTATGCTCCAGGTAGAGACAATGTTCAGCATAATCCTTTAGTTGCTCCAACAAAAATCTTTCTTCCTCCACTAGCTATAAAGTTGGGATTGATTAAAAACTTTGTAAAAGCCATGGCCAAGTCAAATTCACAAGGGTTCCAGTATTCACCAGCAAAACTGAAGGAAGGGGTATTTGTTGGTCTTCAGATCAGATAGCTTATGAGAGATTATGTCTTTGAAGGAACTCTAAATGATAAGCAATTGAGATCTTGGAAAAGCTTCAAGTGGATCTGTGAAAACTTCTTAGGAAAACAAAAATCTCCAGAATATGTTGAAGGTGTTGAGGAACTGCTAAATGCATACCAGTGTCTTGGATGTTGCATGTCTCTGAAAACTTTTTGCATTCATATTTAGATTTCCTCCCTCAAAATCTTGGGGATGTAAGCGATGAACAAGGCGAGCGATTTCACCACGACATTAAAGTAATGGAATCTCATCTCCCGAGATCTTGGTGCCGAGATTCTCCTCTGCGCATGCGCCGCCCCCGGCGGCCATTTTCCCGGAATCCAACATGCCTGCACCACAGTATTATCAAAATGATTTTGATTATCAAAAGTGGACAGGTGTCTGCACCACAGTATTGGTAGCACACTGTAGCGCTATAGCTTGCAAACACGAAATATGAAAAATGAATTGCATCACTGCCTTAGAAATATGAAAAATTTCGAAGTCTTAGCGCATAAGATGGCCAAATTATGTGTGCCTGATAGCCACGTCAAGGCTCTTCTCATATATCAGGTCCTAACTAATGCCAATCCTCGCTTTAGAAAAGTCTGTCTGCATGGGAACATATGAATCCTCTCTTAAGACTAAAATCTACATCTCTGTGGAGGGGTAATGAACCTGGTGTAATTAAAAAGCCTGTGACCAACAGGTGGAGTGCTCAGGTAGAAGGTAAATGAATACATATCAAAAAACTGACCGGCACATCCAAACATAGATCCAGTGTGAACAGGTGCTAAACCCAGAGTCACCAACTCATGCACATACAAGAAAAAAAGGTAGCACACTGTAGCGCTATAGCTTGCAAACACGAAATATGAAAAATGAATTGCATCACTGCCTTAGAAATATGAAAAATTGAGAAGTCTTAGCGCATAAGATGGCCAAATTATGTGTGCCTGATAGCCACTAAAAGACTAAGTCTTTTTAATTACACCAGGTTCATTACCCCTCCACAGAGATGTAGATTTTAGTCTTAAGAGAGGATTCATATGTTCCCATGCAGACAGACTTTTCTAAAGCGAGGATTGGCATTGCATTAGTTAGGACCTGATATACGAGAAGAGCCTTGACGTGGCTATCAGGCACACATAATTTGGCCATCTTATGCGCTAAGACTTCTCAATTTTTCATATTTCTAAGGCAGTGATGCAATTCATTTTTCATATTTCGTGTTTGCAAGCTATAGCGCTACAGTGTGCTACCTTTTTTTCTTGTATGTGCATGAGTTGGTGACTCTGGGTTTAGCACCTGTTCACACTGGATCTATGTTTGGATGTGCCGGTCAGTTTTTTGATATGCACCACAGTATTAGCATAAAAGATTTAGATTATGAAATATGGACTGGTGTCTGCACCACAGTATTAGTGCAAAAGATTTAGATTATGAAATGTGGACTGGTGCTTGCACCACAGTATTAGCCCAAATGACTTTCATTATGAAATGTGGCCTGTTGTCTGCACCACAGTATCAGCCCAAATGATTTAGATTGTCAAATGTGGCCCGGTGTCTGCACCACAGTATTAGCCCAAACAATTTTGATTATGAAATGTAGACTGGTACCTGCACCACAGTATTAGCCCAAACGATTTTGATAATGAAATGAGGACTGGTGCCTGCACCACAGTATTAGCCTAAACAATTTAGATTATGAAATGTCCCATCCCAACCCACCTCCTCCCCAACCTCACCACCACTATTAACCCATCCCTAACCCACCTCTTCAACCTATCACTAACTTCCGGTACCTTCCCTTCTGCTTTCAAGCATGCCACAATCACGCCTATTCTTAAAAAGCCAACCCTCGACCCAACCGCTATGTCCAGCTATCGCCAAATATCGCTGCTCCCATTCGCTTCCAAACTCCTGGAGCTGCATGTCCACGCTGAGCTTTCCTACCACTTCTCTTCTAACTTGCTCTTTGACACTCTACAATCTGGTTTCCGCCCCCATCAGTCCACTGAGACAGCCCTGACCAAAATTACTAATGACCTACTTACAGCCAAAGCGAACAGACAATACTCTATACTCCTGCTTCTTGACCTGTCCTCTGCTTTTGACACAGTTGACCACTGCCTTCTACTACAGATTCTTTCCTCCTTTGGCGTCAAAGACCTCGCCCTATCCTGGATCTCCTCATACCTTTCCAACCGCACATTCAGCGTCTCCCACTCACACACTACCTCCTCGTCCCACCCTCTCTCCGTTGGAGTCCCCCAAGGATCTGTTCTAGGACCCCTACTCTTCTCAATCTATACACTTGGCCTGGGGCAACTCATAAAGTCCCACGGATTCCAGTACCACCTTTACGCTGATGACACTCAGATCTACCTCTCTGGCCCAGACATCACCTCTCTGCTATCCAGAATCCCGGAGTGTCTATCAGCCATATCCTCCTTCTTCTCCTCCCGCTTCCTCAAACTCAATGTGGACAAATCTGAACTCATAATCTTTCCCCCATCCCACAGATCTTCCTTACCTGACCTATCTATCACAATTAACGACATCACGCTTTCCCCCCATACCAGAAGTCCGCTGCCTCGGAGTAACCCTTGACTCTGCCCTGTCCTTCAAACCGCACATCCAAGCTCTTTCTACCTCCTGTCGCCTTCAGCTCAAAAATATTTCAAGAATCCGTCCTTTCCTCAACCCTCAATCTACTAAAATGATTGTGCACGCCCTCATCATCTCCCGCCTCGACTACTGCAACACCCTTTTCTCTGGCCTCCCTGCTAACACCCTCGCACCTCTCCAGTCCATCCTTAACTCTGCTGCACGACTAATTCACCTCTCTCCTCGCTACTACTCCGCTTCTCCCCTCTGCAAATCTCTTCACTGGCTCCCATTCCCTCAGCGTATCCAGTTCAAATTACTAATACTGACCTACAAGGCCATCTATAATCTGTCTCCTCCTTATATCTCTGAACTAATCTCCCGATATCTTCCCTCACGTAATCTCCGATCCTCCCAAGACATCCTTCTCTCCTCCACACTTATTCGCTCCTCACCCAACCGCCTCCAAGACTTCTCCCGAATATCCCCCATCCTCTGGAATTCTTTGCCCCAACACGTCCGACTATCAAACACATTCGGATCCTTCAGACGGAACCTGAAAACCCACCTCTTCAGGAAAGCCTACAGCCTGCAATGACCCTGCTACCTCCTCACCACTACCGGAGATATTGCCTCAACCAACACCGGAACTGCTGCAACCCCCCGACCTACTGTCTCCTGCCTCACAATCCTGTAGAATGTAAGCCCGAAAGGGCAGGGTCCTCTCCCCTCTATATCAGTCTGTCATTGTTAGTTTGTTTACTGTAAGTGATACCTGTAATTTGTATGTAACCCCTTCTCATGTACAGCACCATGGAATCAATGGTGCTATAGAAATAAACAATAATAATAATAAAAAAATGTGGACTGGTGCCTGCATCACAGTATTAGCCCAATTTTGATTATGAAATGTGGACTGGTGCCTGCAGCACAGTATTAGCACAAATGATTTATATTATAAAATGTGGACTGGTGCCTGCATAACAGTATTAGCCCGCAAGATTCAGATTAGGAAATGTGGCCTGGTCCCTGCACCACAGTATTAGCCCAAACGATTTTGATTATGAAATGATGGCTGGTGCCTGCACCACAGTATTAGCACAAAATATTTAGATTATGAAATGTGGCTTGGTGCCTGCACCACAGCATTAACCCAAATAATTTTAATTATCAAATATGGTCTGGTGTCTGCACCACAGTATTAGCACAAAAGATTTAGATTATGAAATATGGACTGGTGCCTGCACCACAGTATTAGCCCAAACGACTTTCATTATGAAATGTGGCCTGGTGTCTGCACCACAGTATTAGCACAAAAGATTTATATTATGAAATGTGGACTGGTGCCTGCACCACTGTATTAGCCCAAACTATTTAGATTGTCAAATGTGGCCTGGTGTCTGCACCACAGTATTAGCCCAAATGATTTTGATTATGAAATTTGACCTGGTGCCTGCACCACAGTATTAACCAAAACGATTTTGATTATGAAATGTGGGCTGGTGCCTGCACCACAGTACTGGCCCAAATGATTTTGATTATGAAATGTGGACTGGTACCTGCACAACAGTATTAGCCCAAAAGAATTTGATTATGAAATGTGGGCTGATGCTTGTACCATAGTATTAACCCAAACAATTTTGATTATGAAATGTGAACTGGTGCCTGCACCACAGTATCAGTCCAAATGATTTCTATAACGAAATGTGGCCTGGTCCCTGCACCACCGTATTAGCCCAAACTATATTGATTATGAAATGTGGACTGATACCTGCACCACAGTATTAACCCAAATAATTATGATTATTAAATGTGGACTAGTGCCTGCACCACAGTATTAGCACAAACTATTTTGATTATGAAATTTGGACTGGTGCCTGCACCACAGTATTAGAACAAAGGATTTATATCATGAAATGTGGGCTGATGTCTGAACCACAGTATTAGCCCAAACGATTTTGATTATGAAATGTGGGTGTGTGACTACAGTTCAGTATTAGCACAAACTACTTTGGTTAATAAATGTGGACTGGTGCCTGCACCACAGTATTAGCACAAACAATTTACATTATGAAATGTGGCCTCCTGCCTGCACCACAATATTAGCGCAAATGATTTTGATCAGTAAATGTAGCATCCTGCCTGCACTACAATATTAGCACAAACGATTATGATTATGAAATGTGGACTGGTACCTCCCTTCATCAAGTACGTCCCTATCCCCGCTCATCATAGAGCACCACCATCCTAGCCATTTTATGTACAAAAGTATTAGTGGAAACGTGATGATATAGCGAACTGTGCCCGAATTTTGCTGACATTGAGGGAAAATGCCCGGGAATCCGATCACGAATCCGAATAAGCTATGTTCGTGCCAAATTTGAGAAAGGTGAACGTTTTCTGAACAAGTTTACTCATCTCTAGTGATATGTATCACTGATCAGTGCTCAGCAGGACACATGCATAAGAAAATAACTGCCAAAAACTGAGTAATCAAGTACTGATTAGCGCACGGTGGCAGATGGGGAGTGGGGAAGAAGTGGATTAGGAAAAAGCAGGGGACAGGAACGGATCAGGAACGTCTTCTATCTTCTTTCAGCAATAGCAGCAGCAGTCATGGCACAGGTTTCAAAGAGTCTGTTGCACCAGAAGGCCAAGTGGATCCACAGCAAAATAAAACTGACCGCTTTGCAACATCTCAAAGCTAGTATGAGGAAGTGCAGAGCGGTCACTGTGGGGTCAAACTGCTCATTGATTGGTGCGATTGGACAACATGTGGAGCTGCTGACACTGCACCACCCAATTTCATTGTCTGACACACTGAAATAGCTGTGAATAGTTGTTCAGACGTGAACTGAACCCCATGGCGTACCTGTAGTTCATCGGTCGAGAGCTCCTTCCCTTCCATGATGCATAAATATATCTATTGTCGTGAAGGGGTTAAAAAAAAGCTTAAATAAGAGAGCTTATAAAAATAGAGATATTACAATTAGCAATTCTTTAAAAAAAAAGTTATGGATAAAAAACGAGAACATTTACTCAGGGATTCCAAAAATCCCCCCAAAGTTAATTTAGTAACATAGCTAGCAAGGCTGAAAAAAGACATTTGTCCATCCATTTCAGCCTATATTCCGTCAAATCCCCTTCTAAAGAACCTAATAACTGTAAGATGCAATATTGTTTCGCTCCAGGAAGACATTCAGGCTTCTCTTGAACCCCTCGACTGAGTTCGCCATCACCACCTCCTCAGGCAAGGAATTCCAGATTTCAGGCAAGGAATTCCAGATTCTCACTGCCCTAACAGCAAAGAATCCTCTTCAATATTGGTGGAAAAACCTTCTCTCCTCCAGACACAGAGAATGCCCCCTTGTGACCATCACCTTCCATGGTATGAACAGATCCTCGAAGAGATATTTGTATTGTCCCCTTATATACTTATACATGGTTATTAGATCACCCCTCAGTCGTCTTTTTTCCAGACTAAATAATCCTAATTTTGCTAATCTCTCTGGGTATTGTAGTTCCCCCATCCCCTTTATTAATTTTGTTGCCCTCCTTTGTAATCGTTCTAGTTCCATTATATCCTTCCTGAGCACTGGTGCCCAAAACTGTACACAGTATTCCATGTGCGGTCTAACCAGGGATTTGTACAGAGGCAGTATAATGCTCTCATGTGTATCCACACCTCTTTTAATGCACCCCATGATCCGTTTTGCCTTGGCAGCCGCTGCCTGGCACTGGCTGCTCCAGGTAAGTTTATCATTAACTAGGATCCCCAAGTCCTTCTCCATGTCAGATTTACCCAGTGGTTTCCCGTTCAGTGTGTAATGATGATATTGATTCCTTTTTTAGAATTAGCGTTGGATACTATTATGGCCACTGGTGTCTTTCATGAATATTTCATTTGAAGATTCATCTTCTTTGATTTTCCCTACAAGAATGCATCATGCTATTTGAACCTATTTATCTGTACATGAATGTATCATGTCATCTTATTTAATCCTTGGGACTACATATAGTTTTTATGTTTTATATCTGTTATAGTATATTATTTATGTATTGTTTATACTAGCATAATATTATAGCACATATGTATTTGCACATTAATATTTAATATAGGTTGTATCTTTGTATATTTATTCATTTTATTTATAAATTCACATTATGTATTATTATTACACTGGTGTATTCAACACTTATTTATTTATATTAATTCTGTAATACATTTTTCAGTATGTAACAATTATATATATTTAGCTGTTTAGTATATAATTCGCACAAAGACTGGAGTATCACCAATTTATTTTCACATTTATTTAAGTCCAGCTCTATTAAGGTTTAGGTATTTACACTTTTTTGCACCCAAGTTCCATTGAGGAGCGCACACAGAGCTGCGGTTGTGCTGGATCTTCCTTCATCTGACAATGGATGGGATCGTGACTTCAAGTCCAGCCTAGGCTGGATGGAATGCTTGTGTTCCATCGCGTCGGAGGAGGAGGGTCCTCTTTCTAGCATCGGCGTCAGCATGTGATGCGCCGACATCTCATTGGTGCTGCCCATGGAGGCGGGGTCACACAACACATAGTGGGGATACCACGTGTGATGCACAGTTACCTGATTGGCTGGTTCGCACACAAGGAGGTGTTTATATGATAGACACAGCGGTGATACCACGTGGGGCTGACGTCAGCATGTGACGTGCAGTTATTTTGTATTGGTCCAGCTGCATGAGGCGGAGTTATACGATGCATATTGAGATAATGGACTATAGCATGTGGGGAATTTGCTTGTAAGCATTTTCATTGGTTTGCGGCCAGTTAAAAAGGGCACACGATCCCTCCCTGTAGTATACGCCCCCGGAAGAAGAGCATTCGAAACGTGCGTTGGGGTGGGTGACATGGCACTTCTCTGCTACCACTAAGGTAATATTAGATCAGCATTTGTTATTATGTTGCATGCTAGTGATGGTGCAATTTTGATTTATCAGTGTGCAATCAACTAGCCCATGAGTATTTTTTGTGGAATTCAGTGGGTGTAACAGGCACTTGTTTAAATAGATCATAATGATGTCACAGTAATGATAATATACACTTACTCTGGGTATTATCTTATATGCACAGTGAGCACCTTATGATATTATACTAGCATGCACTTTAAGTAATCAATGATCAATTGTTGTATAGTGTGAGAGGGGGATTTGATTAGGGGATTTAATAGGCTCAAGCCCAATCCCACTATAGTAATATAATACAAGTGTGGATATATATTTACCCCTGCATAACCCCGCATGCACAGTGAGCACTTTATATGATTATGAAATATTTATTGAATCATTGATGAATGTAAAATATACTATGAATCATTCTAAAATGCTGTAATTGAATTAAAAAAATATTTAGACTTGAGAGTCCTCAGTGGTTGATACCTTTTAATGGCTAACTGAAAAGATAATTGCAAGCTTTTTTTGTTACCATCTTTTCAGTTAGCCATTAAAAGGTATCAACCACTGAGGACTCTTAAGTCTAAATATTTTTCTATCTACTGGCTAAAACGGTACGAAGATATACATCTTTCCTATATCGTAATTGAATTATTTATCCCAGTATATAATACATGATATGGTGGTTTAAAGTGAAATATTCTTTGTAAAATTGATTATGAAAAAAGATAAAATTAATCTATCATCTATTGAGGTATTTATAGTGTAATATTTTTTATACTGGAATTTATTAATCTATTTCTGTGCAGTTGATTAGCGTAGTCATTATGGATATGAGGCATCCCTTTTTATGAATTGTATTGTATATGTGTTAATAAAATTTGTTTTTTATACATTCCTGTGCCTTCTATTATTGCCAGAGGGTAGTGTGTTGATATATTGATATGGAATGTGACCTCTCTTTGAAGGTTTCTAAGGACTAATATGTATGCAAAGTTTATCATTAACTAGGATCCCGAAGTCCTTCTCCATGTCAGATTTACCCAGTGGTTTCCCGTTCAGTGTGTAATGATGATATTGATTCCTTTTTCCCATGTGTATAAACCTTACATTTATCATTGTTAAACTGCATCTGCCACCTTTCAACCCAAGTTTCCAACTTAACCATATCCATCTGTAGCAGGATATTATCTTCTCTTGTATTGACTGCTTTACATAGTTTTGTATCATCTGCAAATATCGATATTTTACTGTGTACACCTTCTACCAGATCGTTAATAAATATGTTGAAGAGAATAGGCCCCAACATCGACCCCTGCAGTACCCCACTGGTCACAGTGACCCAGTTAGAGAATACACCATTTATAACCACCCTCTGCTTTCTATCACTAAGCCAGTTACTTACCCATTTACACATATTTTCTCCCAGACCTAGCATTCAAATTTTGTGTACCAGCATCTTGTGGGGCTCGGTATCAAACGCTTTGGAAAAATCAAGATACACCACGTCCAATGACTCACCTTGGTCCAGTCTATAACTTACCTCTTCATAAAAACTGATAGGCTTGACAGGAGCGATTCCTCATAAACCCATGCTGATATGGAGTTAAACAGTTATTCTCATTGAGATAATCCAGAATAACATCCCTCAGAAACCCTTCAAATATTTTACCAATAGAGGTTAGATTTACTGGCCTATAATTTCCAGGTTCACTTTTAGAGCCCTTTTTGAATATTGGCACATTTGCTATGCGCCAGTCCTGTGGAACAGACCCCGTCACTATAGAGTCCCTAAATATAAGAAATAATGGTTTGTCTATTACATTACTTAGTTCTCTTAGTACTCATGGGTGTATGCCATCCGGACCCGGAGATTTATCTATTTTAATCTTATTTAGCCGGTTTCGCACCTCTTCTTGGGTTAGAATGGTGACCCTTAAAATAGGGTTTTCTTTGTTTCTAGGCATTTCACCTAGCATTTCATTTTCCACCGTGAATACCGTAAAGAAGGTGTTTAATATATTAGCTTTTTCCTCGTCATCTACAACCATTCTTTCCTTACAATTTTTTAAGAGGCCAACACTTTCGCTTTCACTTCTTTTACAATTGATATTGTTGAAGAACAGTTTGGGATTAGTTTTACTCTCCTTAGCAATGTGCTTCTCTGTTTCCTTTTTGGCAGCTTTAATTAGTTTTTTAGATAAAGTATTTTTCCCCCTATAGTTTTTTAGAGCTTCAGCGTTGCCATCCTGCTTTAGTAGTTTAAATGCTTTCTTTTTACTGTTAATTGCCCCTCTTACTTCTTAGTTTAGCCACATTGGGTTTTTCCTATTTCTTGTCCTTTTATTCCCACAAGGTATAAACCGCTTACAGTGCCCCATAAAGTTCTCAATACAAAGCAATAAAAATAACTATTAATAAATACATTCCCGTTTTATATCAAGACACTTTATTAACTAAAATTTTGGATGATGGGTATATAATAATGGCTAGTAAAGGTAATGCCTTGGGAAATATACTTCCCCATAGTTTATGTATAGAATGTAAAAACGAAAAACGCACCTGGCTATCACAAAAAGGATTTTACAGTTGTGTAAAAAAATGCAGTATATAACCCTTTAATAAAAAGAAATCTATAGCCCTGCCAGATGGTAGGGAATATGACATACGGACATTTATGTATTGTGCTTCTGATCGCATTGTTTCTTGCATGGAATGTACAGAATGTAATTTATGCTATGTTGGATGTACAACAAAGAGATTAAAGAAAAGAATATCTGAACACATATAATATTAATAAAATATTCGGGAGTGATAAACATTGTGTGGAAATACATAAAGGTAATTTAAGGAGTTTAAGTTGTTATGGGATTGAAAAGGTCGTTTGTCCTGGAGTGGAGACGGGCAACAGAAGGTGTTCGTAAGAGAAATGTATTGGATCCTTAGAAGGAATACAAACAGCTGAACAGAAAGAATTTCCAAAAAAACATGATGCAATTACATTAATGATATGTATATAAGATGTAGTATGGTACATGATAATGCAATGGAATATATTATGCCTCATTCATTCTGATTAGTTGATCATGGTTTTGTTTCTGACATAGCATTGACAATATCTCTATGACTAAGGGCGTTTTGAAGCACCAGAAACGCGTCAGAAATTTCTTTATGAGCCAACAGAACTTATTTTAGTGGATCTACCATAAAGGACACCATTTTTATAAGTGGCTTTACCTGTTTTTCCCTCAAGTTTTCCTATTCATTATTGCATGGCAGCAGGAGAAATCATATACTATGCGATGTTGGTGAGTTTATTCAAACTTACTTTGCATTTTAATGGACATATAATGGCTCTTGAAATGCGTTGACGTTGAAACAAATCATTTTGATTAATAGAACATTGCATGCAAAGAGATTTATGTCATATCTGTACATTATGACATGAATGTGTGATTGGATCCTAAATCGTCATTAGTCATAAAATGTAATTCTGAGTTTTTATATTACATATACCTGCTTACAATTAATCTACTATTAATTGGCTAAAAATACTCCATAAAAATGAGGAATATTCTTGCTCTTTAGAAAAAATATTTAGTATGAATGCTACAGGAATGAGCATGGCTCCATCTAGTGGTGATTCTAGTGTAATAACATACAGAAGTGAAAACCATGCAAAATTATTATATTGTGGTACCTATGGAAATACTTTTATGCCCAAAAAGATAAAAGTATTTTAGGAGTGATTTCTTTATTGGTTAACCAGAAAAATTATATTGCCAAGCCTTCAGGACACAGAGGCTCCTTTGTCAAATAAACTTGCCTGATGAAGGAGCCTCTGTGCTCTGAAGGCTTGGCAATATAATTTTTCTGGTTAACTAATAAATATATCCCTCCTACAATACTTTTGTCTTTTTGGGCATAAAAGTATTTACATAGAAATGAAAGCAAAAACTTCAGCCAGGAATTCCCTTCTAACTATTATTAGATCAATCATGATTGACTAAAAATGTCTCCAAGGAATTCAAGTTCACATTGGCATTATTGGAAACGTGTAAACAATATGTCATGAATGAGAATCAACATGTTTACGGTCCTTACAAACTGTTATATAGCAATGCCACTCACACTGTTTAGGCAGAGGGGCAATATCCATGGGCCCTTACCAGCCTGAGAACACCAATGCCTAGCTGTCTGCTTTAGCAAGGCTGGTTGTCAAAAATGGGGGAAACCCCTGCCATTTTTTTAAATTATTTATTTAAATAATTACAAAACAGAGTGGGGACCGCTCTATTCTTGATAACCAGCCTTGCTTAAGCTGACAGCTGAGGGTTGCAGCCTGTAGCTGTCAGTTTTGCCTGGCTTTCAGACGTATAATTGGAGCTCTGACCACTAGGTCAGTTCCACTACAGCAGCATGAACAGCTCATATGATCATGCTGCTGACATCGAGTCGCTGGGGTTCAGAGGCGCACATTGGTGGTAAGTGCTCCACATTAGTGGAGCTTAAGACACCGAAGATTGAGGGAGTAGGTGTGATTACTGTGTGTGTGTGTGGTATTTACTATGTGTGTGGGGTATTACTGTGTGTAGGGGGAGTATTTACTGTGGGGGGTATTATTGTGTGTGTGTATTTACCGTGTGGGGGGTATTTACTGTGTGTGTATGATGGTATTTACCTGCCTTGGGGAGGTATTTACTGTGTGGGTGAGGTATTTACTGTGGGGGGAAGCATTTACTATGGGGGAGGCATGTACTGTGTGGGGGGTATTTACTCTGTGTGTGTGGGGAGGTATTTACTGTCTGGGTGGTATTTACTGTGTGATGGGGTATTTAGTGTAACGGTCCTGGGGAAGATTTAGTGTAACGGGCCTGGGGAGATTTACTGTGATGGGGGCATTTAGTGTAACGGGCCTGGGGGAGATTTACTGTGATGGAGTATTTTGTGTAACGGGCCTGGGGAGATTTACTGTGATGGGGGTATTTAGTGTAACGGGCCTGGGGAGGTTTACTGTGATGGGGTATTTAGTGTAACGGGCCTGGGGAGATTTACTGTGATGGGGTATTTAGTGTAACGGGCCTGGGGAGATTTACTGTGATGGGGTATTTAGTGTAACGGGCCTGGGGGAGATTTACTGTGATGGAGTATTTAGTGTAACGGGCCTGGGGAGATTTACTGTGATGGGGGCATTTAGTGTAACGGGCCTGGGGAGATTTACTGTGATGGGGGCATTTAGTGTAACGGGCCTGGGGGAGATTTACTGTGATGGGGGCATTTAGTGTAACGGGCCTGGGGGAGATTTACTGTGATGGGGGTATTTAGTGTAACGGGCCTGGGGAGATTTACTGTGATGGGGTATTTAGTGTAACGGGCCTGGGGAGATTTACTGTGATGGGGGTATTTAGTGTAACAGGCCTGGGGAGATTTACTGTGATGGGGGCATTTAGTGTAACGGGCCTGGGGAGATTTACTGTGATGGGGTATTTAGTGTAATGAGCCTGGGGAGATTTACTGTGATGGGGGTATTTAGTGTAACGGGCCTGGGGAGATTTACTGTGATGGGGGCATTTAGTGTAACGGGCCTGGGGAGATTTACTGTGATGGGGTATTTAGTGTAACGGGCCTGGGGAGAGTTACTGTGATGGGGGTATTTAGTGTAACGGGCCTGGGGAGATTTACTGTGATGGGGGTATTTAGTGTAACGGGCCTGGGGGAGATTTACTGTGATGGAGTATTTAGTATAACGGGCCTGGGGAGATTTACTGTGATGGGGTATTTAGTGTAACGGGCCTGGGGAGATTTACTGTGATGGGGGTATTTAGTGTAACGGGCCTGGGAGATTACTGAGATGAGGTATTTAGTGTAACGGGCCTGGGGAGATTTACTGTGATGGGGTATTTAGTGTAACGGGCCTGGGGAGATTTACTGTGATGGGTATTTAGTGTAACGGGCCTGGGGAGATTTACTGTGATGGGGTATTTAGTGTAACGGGCCTGGGGGAGATTTACTGTGATGGGTATTTAGTGTAACGGGCCTGGGGAGATTTACTGTGATGGGGTATTTAGTGTAACGGGCCTGGGGAGATTTACTGTGATGGGTATTTAGTGTAATGAGCCTGGGGAGATTTACTGTGATGGGTATTTAGTGTAACGGGCCTGGGAGATTTACTGTGATGGGGTATTTAGTGTAACGGGCCTGGGGAGATTTACTGTGATGGGTATTTAGTGTAACGGGCCTGGGAGATTTACTGTGATGGGGGTATTTAGTGTAACGGCCTGGGGAGATTTACTGTGATGGGGTATTTAGTGTAACGGCCTGGGAGATTTACTGTGATGGGGGTATTTAGTGTAACGGGCCTGGGAGATTTACTGTGATGGGGTATTTAGTGTAACGGGCCTGGGGAGATTACTGTGATGGGGTATTTAGTGTAACGGGCCTGGGGAGATTTACTGTGATGGGGTATTTAGTGTAACGGGCCTGGGAGATTTACTGTGATGGGGGTATTAGTGTAACGGGCCTGGGGAGATTTACTGTGATGGGGTATTTAGTGTAATGAGCCTGGGGAGATTTACTGTGATGGGGTATTTAGTGTAACGGGCCTGGGAGATTTACTGTGATGGGGTATTTAGTGTAACGGGCCTGGGAGATTTACTGTGAAGGGGTATTTAGTGTACGGGCCTGGGAGATTTACTGTGATGGGGTATTTAGTGTAACGGGCCTGGGGAGATTTACTGTGATGGGGGTATTTAGTGTAACGGGCCTGGGGAGATTTACTGTGATGGGGTATTTAGTGTAACGGGCCTGGGGAGATTTACTGTGATGGGGTATTTAGTGTAATGAGCCTGGGAGATTACTGTGATGGGGATTTAGTGTAACGGGGCTGGGGAGATTTACTGTGATGGGGTATTTAGTGTAATGGCCTGGGGAGATTTACTGTGATGGGGTATTTAGTGTAACGGGCTGGGAGATTTACTGTGATGGGGATTTAGTGTAACGGGCCTGGGAGATTTACTGTGATGGGGTATTTAGTGTAACGGCCTGGGGAGATTTACTGTGATGGGGTATTTAGTGTAACGGCCTGGGGAGATTTACTGTGATGGGGTATTTAGTGTAACGGCCTGGGGAGATTTACTGTGATGGGTATTTAGTGTAACGGGCCTGGGGAGATTTACTGTGATGGGGGTATTTAGTGTAACGGGCCTGGGAGATTTACTGTGATGGGGGTATTTAGTATAACGGGCCTGGGAGATTTACTGTGATGGGTATTTAGTGTAACGGGCCTGGGGAGATTTACTGTGATGGGGTATTTAGTGTACGGGCCTGGGGAGATTTACTGTGATGGGGTATTTAGTGTAACGGGCCTGGGGAGATTTACTGTGATGGGTATTTAGTGTAACGGGCTGGGAGATTTACTGTGATGGGGTATTTAGTGTAACGGGCTGTGGAGATTTACTGTGATGGGTATTTAGTGTAATGAGCCTGGGGAGATTTACTGTGATGGGGTATTTAGTGTAATGAGCCTGGGAGATTTACTGTGATGGGGTATTTAGTGTAACGGGCCTGGGGAGATTTACTGTGATGGGTATTTAGTGTAATGAGCCTGGGAGATTTACTGTGATGGGGTATTTAGTGTAACGGGCCTGGGGAGATTTACTGTGATGGGGTATTTAGTGTAACGGCTGGGGAGATTTACTGTGATGGGGTATTTAGTGTAACGGGCCTGGGAGATTTACTGTGATGGGGTATTTAGTGTAACGGCCTGGGGAGATTTACTGTGATGGGGGTATTTAGTGTAACGGCCTGGGGAGATTTACTGTGATGGGGTATTTAGTGTAACGGGCCTGGGGAGATTTACTGTGATGGGGTATTTAGTGTAACGGGCCTGGGGAGATTTACTGTGATGGGGGTATTTAGTGTAACGGGCCTGGGGAGATTTACTGTGATGGGTATTGTGAAGGCGGGGAATACGTGATGGGATTTAGTGTAACGGCTGGGAGATTTACTGTGATGGGGTATTTATGTAAGGCCTGGAGATTTACTGTGATGGGGTATTTAGTGTAACGGGCCTGGAGATTTACTGTGATGGGGTATTTAGTGTAACGGGCCTGGGGAGATTTATGTGATGGGGTATTTAGTGTAAGGGCCTGGGGAGATTTACTGTGATGGGGTATTAGTGTAATGGGCCTGGGGAGATTTACTGTGATGGGGTATTTAGTGTAAGGGCCTGGGAGATTTACTGTGATGGGGGTATTTAGTGTAACGGGCCTGGGAGATTTACTGTGATGGGGTATTTAGTGTAACGGGCCTGGGGAGATTTACTGTGATGGGGGCATTTAGTGTAACGGCCTGGGGAGATTTACTGTGATGGGGTATTTAGTGTAACGGCCTGGGGATTTACTGTGATGGGTATTTAGTGTAACGGCCTGGGGAGATTTACTGTGATGGGGTATTTAGTGTAAGGCCTGGGGAGATTTACTGTGATGGGGTATTTAGTGTAACAGGCCTGGGAGATATTTACTGTGATGGGGGTATTTAGTGTAACGGCCTGGGAGATTTACTGTGATGGGGTATTTAGTGTAACGGCCTGGGGCCTGGGGAGATTTACTGTGATGGGGTATTTAGTGTAACGGGCCTGGGGGAGATTTACTGTGATGGGGGTATTTAGTGTAAGGCCTGGGGAGATTTACTGTGATGGGGTATTTAGTGTAACGGGCCTGGGGAGATTTACTGTGATGGGGTATTTAGTGTAACGGCCTGGGGAGATTTACTGTGATGGGGTATTTAGTGTAACGGGCCTGGGGAGATTTACTGTGATGGGGGTATTTAGTGTAACGGCCTGGGGAGATTTACTGTGATGGGGTATTTAAGTGTAACGGGCCTGGGGAGATTTACTGTGATGGGGTATTTAGTGTAACGGGCCTGGGGAGATTTACTGTGATGGGGTATTTAGTGTAACGGGCCTGGGGAGATTTACTGTGATGGGGTATTAGTGTAACGGGCCTGGGGAGATTTACTGTGATGGGGGTATTTAGTGTAACGGGCCTGGGGAGATTTACTGTGATGGGGTATTTAGTGTAACGGGCCTGGGGAGATTTACTGTGATGGGGGTATTTAGTGTAACGGGCCTGGGGAGATTTACTGTGATGGGGTATTTAGTGTAACGGGCCTGGGGAGATTTACTGTGATGGGGGTATTTAGTGTAACGGGCCTGGGGAGATTTACTGTGATGGGGGTATTTAATGTAACGGGCCTGGGGTAGATTTACTGTGATGGTGTATTTAATGTAACGGGCCTGGGGTAGATTTACTGTGATGGGGTATTTAGTGTAACGGGCCTGGGGAGATTTACTGTGATGGGGTATTTAGTGTAACGGGCCTGGGGAGATTTACTGTGATGGGGGTATTTAGTGTAACGGGCCTGGGGTAGATTTACTGTGATGGGGGTATTTAATGTAACGGGCCTGGGGTAGATTTACTGTGATGGGGTATTTAATGTAACGGGCCTGGGGTAGATTTACTGTGATGGGGTATTTAATGTAACGGGCCTGGGGTAGATTTACTGTGATGGGGTATTTAGTGTAACGGGCCTGGGGAGATTTACTGTGATGGGGGTATCTAGTGTAATGGGCCAATTATTTATTCGGGGGCTCAGTGTAGAGCAAATATTTTCATTCAGGAGCATTATAATGACACTGCTATCTTTAAGGGCGGTGTGTGGGGATGTGCTGCAGGTGACTGGAGAAGATGGAAGGCTGCAGAGAAGAGCTGGACAAGATGAAGAAAAGAAAGAGAATGACTCCAGAGATAACGTCATCTATAAGGTACCTGGATGTTAATTTTTTTTGTGATACTGACTAATTGTCATATTTTTATTTATTAGGAGCATTAAAGGGGTTGTCCAAGTCTGTGATGAGTCTGCAGTCATTCTATGTGACTGCAGACTTCTGAATTGTCACAGTGCATACTGCAACGCTGTCAGGATTCTCTTGTACCGTACATTTGCATACATACAGTCACGTGCCGACTAGATATGTGTGGCCTCACTCAATGAAAATGAATTGAGCTAGGCCAAACACGTCTAGATGGAATGTGGCCAGAAGTATACAAATCACATATTTGTGTAAGGGAGAATCCTAAACGTGTGTAGTGCATGCTCTATGAGAAATAAGAAGCTGCAGTGACCTATAGTGACTGAAGACTTTCATCTCCAACCTGGACAAGCCCTTTAATTATAAAATGAAACCCTTTAGCATACCAATCCTAACAGTGTGTAATATCCTCACTGTCAGGATTCAGCTCTGCAGGTTCCAACAGTCATCACATGGCCGCATCACTCATGCGATTTTCATACTTACGGTCACGTGACAACAAGCTTCTCTTCCTGCTTCTCTGTTTTTCAGTGCACATTGAATTAGGAAGAGCAGCTCGTCGGCGCGTGATTAAGGCTGGTTTCACATTTGCGTATCGGCATGCAGCGTTTGATCCCCATAGATCCACATGCGTCATGTGTGCATATCTTTTACATGGTGTACGCAGGGACATGCGTTTGCATTACAGCACCTGGAAATATCGAACGCATGCGCATATACAACGCAAATGCATGCAAAAACGCATGCAAATGCAGCTTTTTTTGCATCATGGGTAAGCTGATGCGGATAAAAAATGATGCATTAGCATGGGTTTGCATGCGTTTTGGCATGCGTTTGAGCATGCAGATGATACGCTGCGCACACAAACGCTAATGTGAACCTAGCCTAAGTGTACACATGCCATATGTGCTTGAGGTGAGTGGGTGAGAGCCAAACTGAGTTCTTGCCCCGGGTGCCAGAAAACCTAGATACACCTCTGCTGTCATGCACCAGCATGCAGATATCAGCTGTTGGCCTCTGATTGGCCGGCGGCTTGCATTGGTATTACTGTGTGGCAAGCCTATGTGCAGCAATACATTTCAATTGAATGTGCGTCCAAGGGCACACCTTCTACTGAAATAAAGAGCTGCCGGCGTAAAAATGTCAAATTCTAATTTTTTCTATAAGTGTCCCATATACCCAGCCGAGTTTAAGACCCCCTGCTCTGTACTATACACTGCTTTCTGTAATAAATGGTAGTGAATTTCCGAGGCAGCAGGAGGCTACGCCTCACTAAGCCTCACGCACTCTAAAGAGATGACAAGAGTGCTGTATTATCTTAAAGGAGGTCTCTGTTCTTTTTTAAGGTCTATTTCCTTTAGTTGCTTTTGACCGTGACAGCCACATAAATAAATATGTATTAAGCATTTTACAGCAAATTGCATTTGCTTTGTAATGTGGTCATTGGCCATCGGACTGCAAAACTACAGTAGTCTGTGAAAGAACCTGTATACTGTAGGTTTACACCAGAGTTTTGATGCAAGTCAGATTTTGTGCACATGGCGGTTGTTTTTTGGCATGTTTTGTAGCTGGTCCACTCCGAAAAACACATGAAAAAGCACTAAGAAATGCTTGAAAGACTATTTTTATTAATTTCTCTTCACAAGCAACATTGCTATTGACATTAAATATGAGGAGGACTTGAGTCGTAATGTATCTCAAAATATAAATATTTTATTAAAGGTAGATATTTACCACATAGACTAAATACAAATACAATAAAATAGTGTGATCCCAAAAATAGGGTAACAGTCACAGGGTGGGTCAGTACGACATATTATGCTAAAGAAATACATATACATATGGAAAGCAATACATATAAACAATATACGGGTATGGTTCCACGTAGCGGAGTGCAGGCGTTTTGGACAGAGCGGAAACCCCGCTCCGCCCAAAGCCCCGCCCCCTTCAGAACGCGCAGTGAATCCGGATGTGTTCATTGAATACATCCAGAATCGCCGCAGCGCTACATAGGACTCTGCTATTTACCTTGCGGCGACGGAGAGTCGACACAAGGTAAAAGGACATGCTGTGATCTAAAAAGATGCGCCGCATGTCCGTTTATGCAGGTCTGACGCCTGCGTGTTTTAACGCATAGTGGAGATGGGATTTCATGAAAACGCCTCCACTATGCTGTAACATCTGGACGCTGCGTGTTTGATGCTGCGGCTGTACACAGCGTCAAACACGCAGCGTTTCCTTACTGTGGAAACATACCCTAACGTAAGAAGGTAGGACAATCAGTCACTTGTTAGTACCAAGACTAATCAGTTCCACCAATAACTATCACGTTTAGCGCTAACATGCATTGCTAAAAACCAATACAATGTATCAAGCATAAGTAGCATAAAATATGCATCAATAAATCAAGGGTTAATTACCCATATCGTATCTCCTCTTATCCACGATGTGACCGCAAACCCGACACGCGTTTCACGAGTATAAACACTCGCTTCCTCAAGGGGGCTATTGATATGTTGAGACTTTTTATCACTTCTCATTAGCTTCGGTTTCCAAAACACCAAGAACCTGATTCACCAAGGAGTTTCAGTAGGTGTCTAGAGTAAAACACCTAGAAATGTTGCTAAATCTTATAGCATCTCTTTAGCCCTGGTTCATCAATGCGATTACACCAGAATTCTGTCATAAATAGCATCAAATAGTTGCAAACGTTTAGTACAATGTTGGGTTTGCTACTTTTTACTGCCAAAATGGGGTCGCACAGGAGAGCAACGTCACAGCGCATCTAATTCATGGCGTTCTTTATGCCAGAATTCTTGCTCCAAAGACATAGTAGCAACAAACGGAGGTGAAAGTCACTTGTCAGGCACTCCTGAGTCATTAAAGGGAACTAGTCCCCTAAAAAAAACGCTATTAACCTGCATATACGTGGTTAATCATGTACGGCCCTGACTGACCAATGGTGTGTTAGGCTATGTGCCCACATTGCAGAAATGCTTCGTAATTGTACGGAGCATTTGCGCAACTCCCCACCGCGGGTATAACGCATGCGTAATTCGCATGCGTTATCCCGCAAAACAAGCGTTTTGTAAGCATTTTTAGCTTGCAGAATGCTTGCGCTTTTCCAAGCGATTTGAAGCATCGCTTGGAAAAGTGATTGACAGGTTGGTCTCACTTGTTAAGCATAGTGCTAACACGTGTGACCAACTGTTTACAACTGATGAATGTTAAAAATAATTAAAAGACGGATTTTGGTAAGAACTTACCTGTAAAATCCTTTTCAGCGAAGAAGGAAGGGAGACACACTAGACATTACTAGTGGGTAGGCGGAGCCCAGATGAGATAGACACCTCAGATTAAAAAGAGTGTTGACCGGCCCCTCCAGCTCGGGCTCCTCCTACTCAGCTCTCCAGTTGTACCAAGCTTAAGGAAGAGCAATATCACCAGCGGAGCAACATAACCCCTTCTGAAGGACTTCAGAGAATAAAACACAAAAATACAGGTTATGCATGCATGTAGGCAAAAACCACACAGTTCCAGGTACTACTCACTGGACTTGACCACTGCGATGAGCTGGCGATGCTGGAACAGAGCCTTAGCGCGTTGACCTCAGCCCAGATAATCGCTATCAGAGAAGGGTCACGCCGCATCTGAAAAACAACAACACACTTCTGCCATGGGAGGGATGTGTGTCTCCCTTCCTTCTTCGCTGAAAAGGATTTTACAGGTAAGTTCTTACCAAAATACGTCTTTCAGCTGCAGATGAAGGAAGGGAGACACACTAGACATTACTAGTGGGACGTCCCAAAGCAGTCCAAAAATTAAGGGTGGGAAAAAAACCAAAAGAGGCAGAATCCCAACAACCTTGATAAATGCGCAACAGGCGCCAAATACAAGTTAACTAGAACTTTAAACTACAGCCGCCTGCAGGACTCTACGTCCTAAGGCTGCATCAGCGGAAGCACTAACGTCCACCTTATAAAATCTTGTAAAGGTGTGGACGGAGCACCAGGTCGCCGCCCAGCAAAGCTAAGCTGCCGAGGCCCCTTGATGGAAAGCCCACGATGAGCCCACAGCTCTCGTGGAATGAGCTCGAACCTTATTCGGGCAAGGTTCGCCTTTAAGTCGGTAAGCCTCCAAAATGGCCGACCGGATCCAACGAGCTATAGAATCCTTGGCGACGACCTGCTGGAATCACAAACAGGGAGTCCGACTTCTGAAAACTTTGGGTAACAGACAAGTAGAAACTTCAAAGCCCGCACCAAATCCAATGTGTGCAAGGCCCGTTCCTTCGCATTACTCGGCCCCGGACAAAGAGAGGGCAACACAATATCCTGGTTAAGATGAAATTGCGACACCACCTTAGGTAGAAAGTCGCCCCGTGTGCGAAGCACTACACGATCCGGGTGAAACTCCAGAAAAGGAGGCAAGTAAGAAAGAGCCGCCAACTCAGAAATCCTTCTCAAAGAGGTGACCGCCACTAGGAAGGCAACCTTCCAAGAGAGCAAAGAAAGACTAACAGAGTCCATAGGCTCAAAAGGCCCGTGTTCAAGAGCCTCCAAAACAAGATTGAGGCGCCAAGGAGACACAGGCGCCTTCCGCGGCGGAAACTGGCGGGTTACTCCGCGAAAAAAGGAACGTACGTCCCTACGCGAGGCGATAGCCTTTCGAAACAGCAAGGACAGAGCAGAAACCTGACCCCTCAGGGTGCTCACTGCCAACCCCTTGTCCAACCCGAATTGCAGGAAAACCATCAAATTGGGAATGGAAAAAATCCTCGGGTTACTTGAAGAACCCGAACACCACGAAAAGAAGGCTTCCCAAGTGGTAAATCCTAGTAGTAGCCGGACCTCTGGCAGCTCGCAAAGTGGCAATGACTTCGGCTGGAAAACCTTGACGGATCAATATTTCGGTCTCAAGAACCACGCCGTCAAACGCAGAGACATCAGGTCCGGATGACGAACGGGCCCTTGGGTTAACAGGTCCGAGCGGAAAGGAAGTAGAAATGGTGGCGCTGCCAGGAGCGACCCCAGCGTCGAGAACCACGTCCTCCTTGGCCAATCTGGGGCTATCAACATAGCCGGGATTCTCTCTAGTCTGATCCGACGTAACACCAGGAGGAGTAAGGAAATCGGTGGAAAACATAGATTAGCTCGAATTGGTCCCACGGAGCCACTAGAGCATCCACCGCCACAGCCTTCGGATCCTTGTACCTGGACATGAAAGGGTGGTAACTTGGCATTGAACCTGGATGCCATCAGATCCACTTGGGGAGTTCCCCAACGGGAGCACAGCAGTGCAAAAATTTCCGGATGAAGACTCCATTCTCCGGGATCCATCTTCTCGCGACTGAGAAAGTCCGCCGTGGTATTCTGAACTCCCGGAATGTGGATCGCAGAGATAGCTGGCACTCTGGTCTCTGCCCATACTAGGATACGAGATACCTCCACCATGAGCTTGGAACTCCCAGTCCCGCCTTGGTGGTTGAAATATGCGACCGCCGTCGCATTGTCCATCTGCACTCGGACTGGCAGACCGCTTAAAGGGACCGTCCAGTGTTGGAGGCAAAGAAAAAATCGCCCTCAATTCCAGGATGTTGATCGGCAAGACAGACTCTTCCGACGACCATACTCCCTGAGTCCAAAGATCGTTCCAGACACCCCCCCCCCAGCCCGTCAGGCTGGCATCGGTGGTTATGACCGACCACTTCGGAGGGAGGAAGGACTTTCCCAGGGATAACTCTTTCGGACGTATCCACCATCCTAGGGACTCTCGTACCCTATGGGGGATGATGACACTGCAATCCAGTGAAAACCTGCGATCGATCCCAACGGCTCAGAATGAACCTTTGGAGAGCCCTGGAATGAAATCGGGCAAACGGAAGTGCTTCCATGGACGCCACCATCAACCCCAGAAGACGCATACAGCTTCGCAGGGACATTGCTGTCGAAAACTTCATAACCCGTGCATGTCGAAGGAGACATGCTTGCTTGTCTGGAGGCAGGGACACCACTGCTCGCACCGTGTCGAAATGCATCCCCAAAAACAGGATTGACTGCGACCGTTTCAGAGACGACTTCTCCCAATTGACCAGCCACCCGAAATCCTCCAGGAGCTGAAGGGATAGATTGCGAGCAGTTACCGCCTCCTCCTTCGAAGACGCCACAATCAGAAGGTTGTCCAGGTAGGGAAGAATCCTAACCCCCTGCCTTCGAAGAATCGCCATGAGAGGCGCCAGAATTTTTGTAAAAACTCTGGGCGCTGAGGCCAACCCGAATGGCAGAGCCACAAACTGGTAATGGCCCTGACCTATGGCAAAACGAAGGAAGCGTTGGTGGGCCCTTCCGATTAGGAAGTGCAAATAAGCGTCGCGAATGTCGATTGACACCAAAAAAGCGTTCTACGACAGGGCCGCCAAAACGGAGCGAAGCGACTCCATGCGGAATTCCTGGCGTGGACATGCCGATTCAATCTTTTGAGATCCAGAATGGGCCGAAATTTGTCCTCTTTTTTGGGGACCACAAAGAGGTTAGAATAAAACCCTCTTCCCCGGCCCTCCGGCGGAACCGGTACCACCACACCTTTTTGCAGAAGGGAATCTACCTCCCACAGCAGAGCGGCAAAAAGCTCGGGCTCTGACGGAACGCGAGGTTGACAAAAAAACTGTCTGGGGGTCGAAAAAGAGACTCTATGAAGTAGCCTGCCAACACAACCCGTGTCACCCAGGTGTCCGACATGCGGGAAGCCCAAGTCGGTTTGAATAGGAATAGACGACCCCCCACTCGAGAGCGCTCGAGTGAGACCCAGGCGTCAGTCCGCCTTAGCGGGCTTTTTGCCAGCTTCGCGCTTGTCTTAACGGAAGTTCTGTTTCCAGGGTATGCGGAATTTCTGAGAATTCCCCCTTTTTTTTTTTTTTAAAAAGAGAGAGACGACCTGAACCCCAGAGGGCTGACTGAATCATCCCCTGGACCGAAAGGACCGCCGACAACTACCGGCACTAGTCCTGCCAGACGCAGAGGTCACAGCTCTGCACTGCGGTAAAGCTGTTTCTTTTGCCTTTACCTTGGCAATCAGCTCCGTGAGGTCAGGTCCAAATAGCTGACCACCTTGCAAGCTAGCAAACCCTGTTTGGAAACTGCGTCCACTGTCTAAGGCACAGTGCTCTTCTGACTGTGACTGCCGAGGATTGCGCCCTGGATAGCAGTGATGCAGTATCCTCCAAAAACTGGAAAAGCCCATCTACCTCTATAGAGGAGATCCACCCTGCCACGCCGTCCGTAGACGGTCCAACCGGCTCAGGGAAACTTTACAAGCACACATGGATTCTTAATACCGAATCCATGATCCGCGGCCTCGCAGATGGATTTTTCTGCCATCTACGTTTTTTGTCCAGCGGGTCCTGCAGACTCGCCTTCCCCTTAACAAGGAGGATTTTGCTAAGCTGGGATAAAGGGACATCCACTTCAGGAGAAGGATCCAATTATCATCAACTCCGTAGAACACGGATACGGTGTCTCAATTTTCTGGACACAGGCGCTCCTTCTCCACTGCCCCATTAAGCTCATCCAGTGATGGTAAAGCTTGATCGTGATTGAAAACATCCGGGCCGACTTACCAGGACGTCCAGATACCTCCTTCGGTAACTGTAACGCCTCCAATAAAAACCTCTTTACGGCCCAAAAGGGAGGCATAGTGTCCCTGCCGATCCTCCTTGTCCGAATCGGACATTTTCGTTACGCGGGAAGGAAGGCACCGGCTTGTGTCGCTTCCTGACATGAGAGGATCTAGCTGACACTCAATAATAGAAAATCAGACAGGCCATCAATAGAAACTAGCGAGGGCCTCCATTCTGACACCACTGGAAACCTCCGACCGCTGCGCTTGACGCCGTCCAGGTCTGCGCGTCAGATACGCGAGACTGATCCTGTAGCGGATCTGGGAGACGGTTGCACAGTATATGGCAGGTTAAACCTGTCAGTAACTAGAAAGTGTGGTTTCTTAAAGAAAAAACGAAACGCTGAAGGGTTAAAGCTCTTAAGGAGAGAGCTACCCCAGCTGTCCCCCATTAAGAGTTAACCGCCTAAGAAGGGGTTAAAGTCGCAGACTCCCCACAACCTTAATAATGAAAAGGGTGTGCGAGCCCCAAGTGCCTCTTATAAGGCAGCAGCTATAGGACAGCTATGCCACACTTACAAGAAACGTTCACAAGATCGCTAAAAAATTGCGCTGTTTGTAAATCGCAATGACCGCCAAAGTCATTAAGGGGATCACTAACCGCTTATGCGTTGTTAATGAGATCGCCCAGATTGGCAGCTACTAGCGACATTAAAATGATCACACAAACGATCGCATAGTATGCGTCGTCGTTAGCAGGAACGTATAGTGGCAGTATTACTGTCGCAGACTCCCCACAACCTCTTATATTGAAAAGGTGTGCGAGCTTTGAGATAACAGCTGCAGGCAGCGCAGTCTGCCACCCATTTGTGCCTCAGAAAGGCGCCCGCGCTGTGGGGGTGAAGGGGTTAAGCCTCTGCCCTAGACGGGTAGAAGCGACTCACCCAGCTGGTCGCGGTGCAGCGCTGCCGAGAGGGGAGGAGAGCAATGTCCGAGGGAGCTTTCAGCCTGTCAGCATTACTCGGCTAATGGCCGCCGCGCTGTGCCTCCGTGTGCTTCATGAGGGAAGCCGGAAAAGGAGACTGCCATAAAGCGCGCGCTCAGAGCGGCGCGAAATTCAAATAAAAAAGGCGCGCAGCTCCTCTCTCCCCCGTTCCTATGTCCTGCAGGCATCCACCTGCGGACAAAAAACACACAGTCACCGCATGTATACTGTAACAGCAACTGCCGCAGCAGTCGCTGAAAACACTCAAACACATATTAAATGTGGAGTACTCACCAGCCGAAAGCGCCACAGGGACCCCAGGGGTTTCTGACGCTATGCCCATGCTTCCCCCCAGGGCGGGGAACGCAGTGACCCCTGCAGCGCGGTTTGCGTCCCCGCCAGGAAAGCCATCCTCATCCCCCCGGGCCGGCAGGGTTCTGCAGGGACCACCATATAGGGTAATACAGATCCGCCAAGGGAGAGGTTGGGGTCCAGCAGCGCTGAGACCCCTGAGACCTCTAGACCACATTTGGTGATCCAAGTCTCTTGTCGGATAAAAAATAATAAAATCTTCTGAGGAGCTGCTTCCAGCAGCGACTATCTTCTCTGACCTCAAATTGAAAACTGGAGAGCTGAGTAGGAGGAGCCCGAGCTGGAGGGGCCGGTCAACACTCTTTTTAATCTGAGGTGTTTATCTCATCTGGGCTCCGCCTACCCACTAGTAATGTCTAGTGTGTCTCCCTTCCTTCATCTGCAGCTGAAAAAAAATGTATATACTTACCCTCTGCCGGCCCCCAGAGTCCTCCCGCTCCTCAGCGACACTGCTATGTGATATTTTACTGCTGGGTAGCTACGTTTCCACACCAGACATCTGTTATAGGTGGTCGAGACCGTGTGGTCTCAGCATTTTTGGAATCAGAAGTGTTGGAATTTTTCCTAGGGTTTTTCTGGGTTGCAGACAGTATTTCTCTCCTGTACTATCCTATCTAGACAGTTTTGGGCCCCAGCGTTTGCTCATTCTATTTTCTGTCTGTGTTCGTGTTTTCCTCTTGTCTAACCGCCATTATATGTTTGGGGTCTTCCTAATACTTTGGGGCTCTACTCCGGGGCAGTTAGCTTTCCTCTTTCCATCTACAGGGGTAGCTAATCTCTCCGGCTGTGACAAGGCGTCTAGGGCAACATAGGAACGTCCCACGGCTGCTTCTAGTTGTGCGGTAAGTTTAGGGGTCTGCAATCTATTAGATACCAACCTCTCTGGTGTTTGGCTGACTTTGTGGTTTTTTGCTCCTGGCTCCTCAGCTACCAAAATATAACAGGTGGTATGGCTGATCTGGCTGGCTAGGCAGTATGGCTGATCTGGCTGGTTAAGCGGTATGGCTCATCTGGCTGGCTAGGCAGTATAGCTGATCTGGCTGGCTACGCGGATGTCCCCTTCATCCCTTACAGATTGTGGAGTGATGAAGCTCCAGGTCTCCAGACACATCTAGTACAGCGCCTCATATGGCTGAATGACCTGTCGTTCTGGAATCTTCTGTATCATAGATGTATGTGTTTATAACATCAGCACAGTTGCTGTAGTTACCACAGGTGATTACTACCGATGCTTCATTGGCTAGAAAGTCCCTCTCAGGGTTTCAAAGAATTAATCCTTGGCATTGCGCCTTTCTCCAGAAATCTTTAAAATAAACTTGTCACTAGGCAGGACGATTATCATTACTATATTTTAAAGTTTCCCTAATCAAAGTCTAATTAGTGATCATATCTACATATTTAATGTGCAACAAGCACAATAATTCCCTTAAGCCCATAAAGGATAAATGATATGGAGGTGAATGCAGCTAAAGAATTAGAAAGCCAAACCAGGGTGAAAGTTTCCCATGACACGATACGACATACACTGCAGAGGTATGACATGCATGGGTGTCATCCACAAAGGAAGCCACTCCTAAAGCCGAGGCACAAAAAAGCCCGCTTCTATGTTGCCAGGGCAATGAAACATATGAAGACTACAGGGACTCTATCCTCTGGAGTGATAAGACCAAAGTAAATGTTCTTGGAAATTATGGTTTCAAAACTGTATGGTGTCACAAAGGTGAGGAAGAGTACAAAGAAATGCATGCTGCCTACAGTGAAACATGATGGCAGTGTCTTTATGTGGGGATGTAAGAGTGCTGCAAGTATATGGGAGCTACATTTCACTGATGGTATCATGAATGGTATATTGAAAGAGAAGTTGCTGCCATAACTCTGTGCACTTGGTAGACGTTCACTTTCCCAACATAACAATGTTCCAAGATACGCACATCTGGCAGCATCGGTGAAGAAGGGGACAGGATCTTAGCAGAGTCTGTCAAGCAGAAGAAATACTGAGCTCAGGTCAGCACGACCGATGTTGACATGGAATGTCACAAACATGTAAAACAGAAGTCTGAATGAGGTCTAAAACATGTGTTTACATGATAAGGGAACTGGAACATCTATTTCAGATTTGCAATGAGTCTGTTGCAGAAATTTCCAGTCAAAGGGTACCTGTTGACTTGGAAAACGCCATTTTCCTGAAGTATTCAACTGTAGGATATAAGGTTAATTTGCAGGTTAATAGCATTACATTGCTGTCCTAACACCTGACAGAAAGTGCAGCTACAGGAAGAAAATGAACTTATTTCCTCCCAGGAGGCGGCTTTTGCTCACGTGGCGTGCACAGAGCGGCTGCAATCACCACTCCCTATATTATGAGCGACAGCTGTACGCATGCCTCAGCACTTTGATTGAGAGTTTGCTCTGCAGATACTCGCTGCACCCTGAGCTGTCAATCAAATTGTTGGGGCATGCTTATGTCAAGGTAAAATATAATTTTCTACTATACTTTTATATTTATAGTGTGTATATGTATTTTATAAACACGAAGTTTTCCTTAAAAGAATAATAAGATAATGTTAGTATCTGCTGGTGTTTGTCTCCATCTTGTGTCCTATCACTGTATTACACTCTACTAAAATGCCCCCACCTTTGGAGAATTGAGGAAATACTTGATACACGAGAACAATAGAATCTTTCTTCAAGAAACGAAACTGAGGATGACAACATATCAAGGAGGACTTAGAAGAAGATCTAAGGACCAATTAGGATGACTCAGCTTATCTCTTTCTCCTCAATCCCGCCTTTACTCCACCCCAATATTCTGTGTATGTAATCTTATGTATGTGAATAAAAGTTCAGTGCTTACTGGAGATGGCCGCCTAATAGCACCATTTTCTTTAGGGCACGTTCTGAAGTCTGAACCAGCGTATCGCCTGATTCATTCTCGGTCGACCCGTGCTCTTAGTCTAATCTGGGGTGACTGGAGGATGAGTGGTTTGTCATTTTGAACCCGACAATTGGCGCCTGACACGTGGGGCCGTGGATTGCCGCCCGTCCGGACCCGTCCCGAGGACTTTGCGGTGTTGCCCGCGGTGACTGAATGCGAGGACTGCAGCCTCCGTTGAACACGGTAAGTTGGGATCATATATTTTATATGCGTCCCACTTGCCTGTGTGTCAGTCATTGTGGGCTTAAGCTGTATTGTCTTTTTGGGTCTGGATGGGTGACTGGTTGAGTGGTGAGACCAAGGGCAATCCCACGCCACGAACCAGCAAGTGTGACCGAGTGACGTTGCATTGCCTGCACGTGCTTGAGTCAAAACACCACGTTCCTCCTCCTCCGGTCACTGTACCTTTATGTAGATAATTGCCTCCCGTGACTGTTAGAATAAAGTTGGGACAAATTTTAGATTCTTGAAGTGTTGAGTGGGGTAGAAGACGCACATGATAGTCTAATCAGTGACGAATGGAGCCGGGGCTCTTCGTCTGAGAAGTGACAAATGGAGCAGGGGCTCTTTGTCCAACACGGGGAGTCTCATTAGGAGAAGCCCCAGTGTCAGTGCATGGAGCGGGGACTCTGTACTGTGTAGAGTGTTACGGTGGACTGTGCTGTAAAGTTATCACCCACAGTTAGGGAAGGGACAAATTGAGCAGGGACTTTTTGTCTTGTCAACACATGGAGCGGGGACTCTGTATTGACGGGTGGTGACCTGCAAGTGGCACCGGTGGTCTGAGTCGCGACAGATCATTTCACTCTGTTAAATCATGATGCGTCTGTTTAAATCTGAAAAACTCCATAAGTTAGAGGGTGGTGCTTTGGGAGTGGTTGAATTGATGGAATCACGTGGAGGCAAGAAGGCTGTTAAGAAAGTGAGCTTACCGAGTATGAGCAGATTTCAGCCTTCAGTGTGGAAAGACTTTGTCGCACAGAATGAGGGAAAGTTGAGAGATCAGGGGCTCTTGTATCAAGCCCAAGCACATTTGAGAGTAGTAAATGATTTGAAAGTTGAGGGTTGGAAAGAGGTAGATGGAATAAGGAGGTTCGGAAAGTGCTGAGCCTTTGTTCGGATATGTAAAATGCTCTGCATATGATCTTGTTGATGTAACTAAAATGGCCGCTCCAAGCCCTCAGCCACCGCCCTATAATGGTGCCGATCTTAGAACAAAGGGAGGTTGGACCTGTCATGTGTGTGGTGAACAGAATCCGCCCTGGGCGGAGACCTGCCGTGTCTGTGGGGTGGGTCGCTCCTGGTGTAATGCCCAGCCCATCGCCCCTCCCACACCCAGCGGCCATTTTGGTAAACCCAGTGGCCATCTTGATACACCTGGAAATGGCCAACACCCCATCTCCTCCGGCGGCCATCTTGAGACACCCAAGCACACCCAGTCAGGCCTATATCCCTTGCTGATACCAACCAGGGCCTACTACCAGCCCCCGCCCGCACCTGTGCAGGCCACAGCTCCCAATATGGCACCAGATGCAACACCATTGTTCCCTTTCACACACCCCAACCCGGCCATTGCTGCAATGCATGAATCTTCAGTTTTTCAAACAATGATCAGAAGCCGCCGCCATGATATTATGGGATCTAATGAAGGGGAGGAGGATCAGGAGATAGAAGAGGGGTGGGCCCCTCAACAGCCACCACTATCCCAGCAGCACCAGTATCTTTTCTTCCCTCCTCCATTCCCCCACCATCATTGTCAACCCTGGTCCTAGGGCCTATTCCACCCTACTTCAGAGATAAGGCACCTTCCTCTCCTTCACAAATCCTCAGAGAGGACAGTCGTTCTGTAAGATTCACGGAAACCCCGGTCAGGCCCCCAGCTCCCGGTGTACTTGAAAACTGGTATCCCTGCCATTCACAGCATTACACAGACCGCAACGGAAATCCAGTGACATTATCCATAGGGTACGGTGATATCCTGACTCATCGGGTTGGTGCTATAGTTAGTCCTGCCAACTCCAACTGCTCCAATAAAGGGGGTCTGGCTCTATTAATAGCCCAAGCTGGTGGTCCCATCGTCACTGCAGAATGCATGGCTCATATATACACTCATGCCCTTTGCCACCTGGACAGACTCTGACAACCCATGCAGGGGACCTTCCCGCTGATATCATCATCCATGCAGCAGGTCCAGTCCATGATCCTCTAAATTCAAATGAGTCACGGGCCACCCTTCGGGCCACCATACATTCAATACTCCATCATGCTGGTATGTTAAAAACAGAAGACATTAGGCACCAGGAATTATTTGAAACCAATGATAAAGTAGTAAATTTGTGATTGCTTTGTCTAAAGAGTTAACTAACACCCACTCTGCAGTGTCTGCTTCTCTCCCAGAATTTACAGGTGACACGGTGCATGATTTCTCGCCTGATGACCTTATATATATAAAAAATTTATGGAAGAGACTGTCTCCAGCCCAGATTTGAGGGTCCCTGCACTGTGATCCTGTCCACCCCTACTGCCCTGAAGCTCGAGGGCAAGAGCACCTGGATTCACGCCTCCCATTGCAAGAAGGACAAGATTAATCAGCAGTCATGAAGTTTCTGATATACATATCCTTTTGAGCTATATCCTGATCTCCAGTAGTGCCAGTATGCCCACCTTCTGGGTTAATACTACAACCCCTGTGGTTGTCTTTAAGTTCGATTTCTATCAAATATTTAACTGTGATAGGAATGATTTCAAGGGATCAACGCACCAGACTCAGGGGAAAAGGGATATTTTATCTCAGTGTCACCCGCCCAGGGAATAAAAACTGTCATGATTGGCAGATGAAGCTAGATACAATAGATTGATAAATGAGATATACAAGTATTATATTTGTAGGAACGGATCTAAGAATGCAGGAGTCAGTGACAGCAAGCAAAGGTATAAGGGAGGAAGTGCTGGTAGCAGCGAGATGGTATTTTGCTGTACACCAAGGTCATTCTACAGATAAGGAAGCTGAAGGCTGAGGGAGAGCACACTAACAAACTGCGCAGCGACCCGACTTACCCCTCCCATCAGGCATTCAGCATAGAGACGCAGAGCCAGAGTGCAGTAGTTTTCAGATTTTGTTGAATAGGTTTTTGGAATAGACACAGTACGTAAGAATCGAAGGGCTAGGCATGTGAATAGAAGGTCAGTGTATGTGAGAAGAAAGATAGACAGGCAGAGAAAGGAAGTGACAGAAAGCTGAAAGTAAGTAGACCGGATTAGAGATCAGTTAAAGCAGAGGATCTGGCCAGAATAACACAGGGGGCACAACATGATTTAGTGCAGGCAAAAAGAGGTAGCTTGCACATGAACCCCCTTGTCTCCTACCCCCCCACTCCTAATTGCACAGTACAGGTGAACCTACCAGGGGGACATGAGGTTGAGTTCCAAGTGGACACGGGGGCAGACAATTCAGTAATTACAGAAGAGGACTGGCCATTTGGGAAAAGTGATTTCTCCCACCATGTTATAGCGACTCCTTATAACTCTCCATCTATCCTGCTCCCCGTCACTAAAAAGATTCCCCTGCAAATTCAAGGAACCACTGTACACACACAGTTAATGGTGTCACACGGGGTCAATGTAATCTTTTAGGAAGTGATGTGTTGTCACAATTGCAAGCACGTATTGAGTATTATCCGGTTGGAACTGTCACTATGACACCAGAACTGAAGCAGAGCACTCTTTGTAAAATCATGTCGCTAGACGTTGCTAGTACACAGAGGAAAGAGAAGATTTTCAGGAAATATATTCCAATGTTAATCCTGGACCCCACTGTCATGATGTACTCTTTAGGATAAGGACAGGGGATTTTACGAAACAACATGTTGGGGTCATAGTAAATGCTGCAAATAATCAACTCCACTATGCTGGAGGACTGGCCGCAACAATTTCACAGAAAGGAGGACCCATGATACAGGACGAATCTAATTTGTATATACAAACGTGTGGTCAGGTAGAAATAGGACAGGTCCCAGCAACCAGAGCAGGACAGCTGCCGTGTCAATATGCAATATATGCAATGAAATCATGATATACTTCTACTAATATGCCTAGGTCCTAACAATTACTTACTGAAGCTGTCCAGAATGTAATCCTGTATGTTTTCCCTGTCCACTCCGAACAATCATTTTGCAAGCAGGCAGCTGCAGGTCCAAGGACAGTTCTTATCAGTGCCCACATAGCAAACTCCAGCCCCCTTCAACTTAACCCTGTGTACGGGTTGGTACAAAAATTATGGCAGTTAATGCAGCTACTGATCTGGAAACTCCAGTGGTGTCTAATATATATATATATTATACACTTTTGTTCCAGATATCTCAGGATGCTGCTTAGTTTACAGTTATTGATTTTGCCAATGTTATTTTTATAATATGTTGATGATTTACTGATTTGTGCCCCTCCAGGAAACAGTGTCGTATTGCAACAATATTACTTATGTTGTTTTTGTACCAAGCAGGTTGTAAGCGTTAAAGGATAAACTGCAATTTTGTAAATCTTCAGTTATCTTTTTGGGACATTGCATTATACCGGGGGGAACGACATCGGACCAGCGCTCGCAAAGAAGCTGTACAGAACTTTCCTATTCCTGTTAATGTTGCCGCTCTTAGGATATTTCTTAGACTGAATTTCTGCTGCAGGCAGTGGATACATGCTGTGTCAATCCTCATGCAACCTCTCTATGACTGTATCACCATTGTGCTTTTTAAACTAACTCCTGAAGGTATAGACGGTTTTTATTTTTCTCTCAAAAACAGGATTGTGGCAGCTCCAGCGCTAGGAACCCTCAACTATGAACTACCATTCACCCTGTATCTCCATGAACAGCAGGGACACGCGGCAGGGGTATTGACTCAGTTATATGGTGACAATCAAAGGCCTGTAGCCTATTTCAGTGGAAGACTAGATGCAGTGGCTAGAGTGCCCCGTCCTGTGTACGGGCGGTACATGCTGTAGGACTATTGCTCCACAAATCATCAGATATCGTTCTTGATTATCCACTGACAGCACTTACACCTCATGATGTATACACATACTGAACCAGGTGCAGCCGGCACACCTTTCAGCTGCACGTCATCTTTGATTGCAATGTGCACTTTTAATGCCTCCAAATGTTTCTTTGCAGAGATGTACCACACTTAATCCTGCCACATTGTTACCTCTCTCGGATCTAGGGGGGAGGTCAGGTATTGTACGGTATTGTACAAAGAAGATCCAAGAGAGGAGATTCCTTATGATTATGTTCAGCTTATGGCACAGGAAACAGCAGGTCTACCCACAGTGTTTGAAACTGAAAGATGTAATGTTGACTTTAAATCTTTTGTAGAACTCGCTACCAAGATGACTCAGGTACCTTCCATACTGGGTATGCCATCGTCTCCCTGAATGCAGTAATCAAAGCAGAACCAATGCTCCCATATCAGTAGGCCCAGGAGGCTGAATTTAAGGCTCTGACCGAGGCCTGTAAGATAGCTGAAGGTAGAATTGTTAACATTTACACAGATTCTAGATACGCATTCGGTATAGCTCATGATTTGGGTCCAATTTGGAAGTCTAGAGGATTCCTGATGGCAGCAGGACATCCCATTAAAAATGCTGACGCAGTCCAGCAGTTAATTGATGCATTACAATTACCAAAAGAAGTAGCTGTCATAAAAGTTAAAGCACATACCAGATGCACTGATCAGGTGAGTAAAGGAAACGCAATGGCCGATGCAGCAGCAAAAACAGCAGCCAGTAGACCACTCCAAGGGGTAACGATGCACCAGGTAAGCGCTCCCAAAAATCCCTTTGTGTCGGAGGATACCTTAGCCCAGATGCAGGCTCAGGTGCGCCAGGAGGAAGTAGAAAAGTGGAAAAAGAAGGTGCATGTCTGAATGAAGCAAATGGGGTATGGGGAAGAGGGATGCGCCGATGCCTTCCAAGAGCGTTGTACCCTGCGGTCGCCCAGATGTTACATGGGCCAACCCACCAGTCCAAAACTGCTGTAATGAGCGTCATGCAGAAGCATTGGGTGGCACCAGGCTTTCCCACCTGTATAGAAGGTTTGATCCAGGGATGCATGGTATGTGTTACACATAATAAGGAAGGGTAGTCAAGACACCACCCAAACATGCCCCTCGGCCCTTCTATCCTTTCCAGAGACTGCAGATTGATTATATTCAGCTGCCAAAAATCAGGTTCATGGGAGTATGTGTTGGTGTGTTTTTGATTTATTCTCAGGTTGGCGGAGGCTTTCCCGATTGCCAAGGCTACGGCTGCGGCAACCGCAAAGAAGCTGCTTGCGGAGGTGGTGTGCAGGTATGGAGTACCAAAGGTGATCGAAAGTGACAGAGGTACACATTTCACAGGTGAAATAATGAATGAAGTCTTGACAGCGCTGGGAATTCAACAAGTTTTCCACACCCCATATTACCACAAAGCGGTGTAAAAGTAAAAGGACTAAATAGGATATTGAAGTTAAAAATCTAAAAGGCCATGGCAGAAACAGGGAAATCTTGGCCTGAATGTTTACCATTAGCCCTATACTCAGTAAGGTACACTCCAAATAGAAAAACTGGACTTTCTCCGTATAAAGTACTATTTGGCAAAGTGCTTAGTTTAGGATGTTTCTTTTCCCAAGCATTGGAAATAAGTAACCATGTATTAAGCTCATATGTAAGGGATTTGTATAAAAGACTCAAGAAAGTATATGATAATGTTTTCAGTTCTCTTCCAGATCCGAACCAGGATCCTGGGAGTCACAGCCTGCAGCCTGGAGACTGGGTAGTCATTAAAAGACACGTGAGAAAGAGTCTGGATCCGAGAATATAGCTCCACTGATATCCAGAAAAAGAAGGAGTCTGGGTCAGCTGCACACCGGTTATGCTGAGGATCCCAAAGTTTATATGGATCCCATAGGTGTTCCTAGGGGGGTCCCAGACGAATACAAAGCTCAGAATCAGATCCTGGCGGGTTTCCGTTCTCTCATCCCAACTGTGCAGATCAATTACAATGTAGATTGGATAAAATATATATACTACACCAAGCAAAGATTTATCAATATCAATTTTAGTCAAGATGCTTTCCAGGGTATAGTTGAGAAACTGGGCCCAAAACAAAAGACTGACTCTTCAAAATAGACTGGCCATTGACATGATTCTAGTTGAAAAAGATGAAGTCTGTGGGATGATAGGGGAAGAATGTTGTACTTATATTCCTCAGAATTCTGGAGTCAATGGTAAAACTATAGTGGCCCTTACAGAGATTAAAAATCTGTCTCAGGAAGTAAAGGCCAATGCAGGAGTAGATACCTCTTTCTTCTTAAGATGGCTTGAAGGACTTAAAGAATTTCTCCAACAAGCCTGCTTAGTGGTAACAGGGCTTTTGGTGCTAGGATTGATAATTCTATGTTGTGTGATATCTATGTATAGGAAAGCTGTGACCAATGCAGCCGCCTCCTCAGGTACTTTCCTTCATCAGGAAGTTGTGTCGCTACTATATGAAGACACTGATAAGGGTGATATGGAGAAATATACTCCGCAGGATAAACCTGATAAAACCCCCTATAACAAAATACAAATGGAAATAAGAGATTTAGTTTAGGGATAGTGGGAGAACTCCATGTGCAGGTTTGGTAGGGACTTGGTTGTTTGGGGGCAGTCCATAAGGGGCTAGCTTCTAAAATGACCAAGCGAAGAAATCCACTACCCCTGTCCCCACACATGGACAGTCTCGAAGGCCGCATAAATTAAGGGAAAAACTTAGTGTTTAGGGGGGATTGTCAAGGTAAAATATAATTTTCTACTATACTTTTATATTTATAGTGTGTATATGTATTTTATAAACACGAAGTTTTCCTTAAAAGAATAATAAGATAATGTTAGTATCTGCTGGTGTTTGTCTCCATCTTGTGTCCTATCACTGTATTACACTCTACTAAAATGCCCCCACCTTTGGAGAATTGAGGAAATACTTGATACACGAGAACAATAGAATCTTTCTTCAAGAAACGAAACTGAGGATGACAACATATCAAGGAGGACTTAGAAGAAGATCTAAGGACCAATTAGGATGACTCAGCTTATCTCTTTCTCCTCAATCCCGCCTTTACTCCACCCCAATATTCTGTGTATGTAATCTTATGTATGTGAATAAAAGTTCAGTGCTTACTGGAGATGGCCGCCTAATAGCACCATTTTCTTTAGGGCACGTTCTGAAGTCTGAACCAGCGTATCGCCTGATTCATTCTCGGTCGACCCGTGCTCTTAGTCTAATCTGGGGTGACTGGAGGATGAGTGGTTTGTCATTTTGAACCCGACACTTACAACCCCTGCTCAATGTGTACTGAGTGGTAACTGTTGCTGCTTCGTGCACAGACTATGATTAAAAGCCAGAGACTCCAGGAAGGAATAAAGTTCATCTTCTCCCAGGCAGCATTAGAATGCTACTAACCTGCAGATTTACCCTATATCTGCTAGTAAATAGCGTTTTCAAAGGTTGAAGATTAGCCTTAACCCTTGCATCTCTGCAGAAGACTGGCCGTAGAATCACTCTGTGCACGTTCCGCCCACGTCAATAACGGCAGTGGCGCAGAATTTTAAAAAGGAGGCAGGTCCTAGTGACCTGTAAAAGAAACAGAGAGGAGGGGGCGAAGAAGCAGAAGAAGATCCTAGGCCCGTCCCGATGCACAGAAGATATCATTCAATGAAAACTTTAAAGGATGATTATTCAACAACCACTGATCGGATTCCCATACAGCAGGTATCAGATTAATCAGCATCATAGTGCTATTATGGCCATTGCTTTAGTTTATACTGCTAAATCATGCTGACAGATTCTCTTAAACTGAATTATTTTGTCTGGTCTGATCTGTGTGGTCTGAGCCAAATAGAGAAGAAAGGAAAATAATATGTAAAATTAGAATGGATGTCACCTGTGGGTCACTTGGTTGATAGAGGGCCTGAGATCTCTCCTGAAATGTCTGATCAATTCTTATATTCTCCATATTAATTCTGAAGCCTCTCTACTCACAATTACGTTTTGTGGCCTTAAAGTTATTATCCAGTGTTGGAAAACTGCAGCTTCATCAATTCAGGACCCCAATTAAAATAAAAACAGTGGATACTCACCTATGACCCATGAGCGGCCACTGTTTGGCTGCAGCTCATCAATATTATGTCAGGGTGGACATTTGCTTTCGCGATATAGTAAAGGCTGCAGATGACAAGCGGACGCCCATTGGCTGCAGCTGGCACATGACACAACTGTAGGGCAGAAGAAGAGTCCGAAGCAAGAAAAGTTAATGTGAACAGTAATGAATATGAATGTTTTTATGGTTACATGTTTTTAAAAAGTGTTGCATTTTATCCTTTTGGTGGGTTTGTGTCTCGGTTTTCCTGGAGGTTTTACCTCAAGGCGGTCCCTCGGGAATGATGTCCACTAGGGGAACCATTACAATTCATAGGGATACAGTTTGCAGCACTTAGGGTAATATACAGTTAACAGATTGGGATTAGCCCATACACTGGGAGGGGTTAGATTAGATAAGAAGACTGGGGGTGACGTCACTGAGTCTGTGCTCGCTGACAACTGAACTCCTGTAACCTCAGCACCGTGGGAAAATGACGGTGCTGAGGTTCCAGGTGTTCAGCTGTCAGCGAGCACAGGCTCAGTGACGTCACCGCTTGTCACTGAGCCGGTGAGTGCTGCTTCCATTCATTCCCCAGTAGTTTACAGTTGGAGCGGCTGCATAAGCAGCGCTCCGGCTGTAAACTGATTAACCCCCCGACATGGATTGCGCTGTGGGACTTGACAGTACTCCGGACAGGTATGGGCATATTGTTGGTTTTGTTTTTTTAACTTTTTTCCAGGAGATCGAGGGTTTTCACTATGGGAGTAGGAGTATAATAAAGATTTTAAAACTGTGTAGTGTATTCTTTCATTAAAAGACTTTCTTTTTATTGTGTGTGTGTTTATTTAACCCTTGAATAACTCTAGGGTTAGTAATGAATAGTAATGAATAGGTGTCTTATTAACCCCTTATTAACCTCACTTGCCACCTCTACAGGGCAAGTGGGAAGAACCCAACAAAGCTCCAGAATAGGTGCATCAAATAGATGCGCCTTTTCTAGGCAGCTGCGGGCTGCTGTTTTTAGGCTGGGGGGGTCATATTCATGGCCCCTTACCAGCCTGAGAATAGCAGCCCGCACCAGTATAGTTTTGCCGGGTTGGTTAAAAAACTAAGGGGGACCCCACGTCGGGTTTTTCATTTATTCTCCCTGCTCGCGCTGTTGCCGGCAGAGCAGGGAGAATAATGACAGCTGACTTCAGCACTACATGCAGGGGAACAGAGGATTAAAGTAGCCGCTTCTTCCCCGGCAGCCGTCCGTGCGCACGGAGGACAGTGTGAACTGTTCTCCGTGTGCCGTGTACAGCACGTTTTGCAGACCGTGCGCTCCCACAAACACTGACATGTCTCCGTGCTTTGCACACGGGCACACGGTCCGTGAAAACACGCTGACATGTGCAGAGACACATGCATTTTAATGTGTCTGCGTGTGTCAGTGTCTCCGGTACGTGAGAAAACTGTCACTACACATACCGGAGCCACTGACGTGTGGAACCGGCCTTAGGCTGTGCAGACTCCCCGCGCCTAACCTGAGGTGAACTCACCAGCGTGGGAAAATGTTCAGAAACTTTCCCACGCTAATCAGTTCATCTCCTGTCAGGCTGGGAAGGTGCGCAGGCAGCTTTTTGCTCATTCCTCCATGGTTTACAGCCGGCCCGTCACATTAGCACGGCTCCCAGTTGTAAACTATTTAACCCCTTTAGATGGATTGCGGCGTGGTACTCGACTGTACGGCGGACAGGTATGGGGATGGTGTTGCTTTTTCATTTTGGATTTTTCCTAGTTGATCGATGGCTTCAGTATGGAATGGGAGTGTAATAAAGATGGCATAAATGTGTGTTTATTTAATTAAAAATCTTCATTCTTAATGTGTGTTTTTTTAACCCTTTCAGACTAGTGGATTAATAATGTATAGTTGTCTTTTGACAGCTCTCCATTATTAACCAGGCTTACTGTCACCTTGCAATAGCAAGGTGTCATTAACCCCTTATTACCCCATATGCCACCCGCTACAGGGCAATGGGAAAAGAGAGAGTAAGTGCCAGAATAGGCGCATCTTACAGATGCGCCTTTTCTGGGGTGGCTGGGGGCAGATTTTTTTAGCCAGGGGGGCCCAAAAACAATGGTCTCTCTCTAGGCTCTTAATTTTTGCCCTCAGTCACTGGCTTGCCCTCTTTGTCGGAGAAAATTGCGCGGGAGCCCACACCAGTTTTTTCCATGAATTAATCTTTTATTTAACACCTAAAGCTCCACAATTTTACACACACACTACTAACATTATTAGTGAGGGACATATAAAAAAATAACGGATATGCAATGGTTTACTGTATATAAACCATGTCTCATATCCAGTCGGGTTCTGTAATGATTATACAGATGCCGACAATTGCATTATCACCTATTCTGCTATATCTGTATGAAATATAAATATATATATGTGTGTCTCACTGACATACGGTATATATACATATATATAATATACATATTATATATATATATATATATATATATACAGTACAGACCAAAAGTTTGGACACATCTTCTCATTCAAAGATTTTTCTGTATTTTCATGGCTATGAAAATTGTAGAATCACACTGAAGGCATCAAAACTATGAATTAACACATGTGGAATTATACATTACAAAAAAGTGTGAAACAACTGAAAATATGTCTTATATTCTAGGTTCTTCAAAGTAGCCACCTTTTGCTTTGATTACTGCTTTGCACGCAGAAAAGGTGAACGGATGGATTCCACATGCCTGGTTCCCACCGTGAAGCATGGAGGAGGTGGTGTGATGGTGTGGGGGTGCTTTGCTGGTGACACTGTTGGGGATTTATTCAAAGTTGAAGGCATAGTGAACCAGAATGGCTACTACAGCATCTTGCAGCAGCATGCTATTCCATCTGGTTTGCGTTTAGTTGGACCATCATTTATTTTTCAACAGGACAATGACCCCAAACACACCTCCAGACTGTGTAAGGGCTATTTGACCAAGAAGGAGAGTGTTGGGGTGCTACGCCAGATGACTTGGCCTCCACAGTCACCAGACCTGAACCCAATCGAGATGGTTTGGGGTGAGCTGGACCGCTCACCGCTTCAATTTTGAATAAATCCCCAACAGTGTCACCAGCAAAGCACCCCACACCATCACACCACCTCCTCCATGCTTCACGGTGGGAACCAGGCATGTAGAGTCCATCCGTTCACCTTTTCTGCGTGCAAAGCAGTAATCAAAGCAAAAGGTGGCTACTTTGAAGAACCTAGAATATAAGACATATTTTCAGTTGTTTCACACTTTTTTGTAAAGTGTAATGTATAATTCCACATGTGTTAATTCATAGTTTTGATGCCTTCTGTGTGATTCTACAATTTTCATAGCCATGAAAATACAGAAAAATCTTTGAATGAGAAGGTGTGTCCAAACTTTTGGTCTGTACTGTATATACAGTACAGACCAAAAGTTTGGACACACCTTCTCATTCAAAGATTTTTCTGTATTTTCATGACTATGAAAATTGTACTATCACACTGAAGGCATCAAAACTATGTATTAACACATGTGGAATTATATACTTAACAAAAAAGTGCGTAACAACTGAAATTATGTCTTATATTCTAGGTTCTTCAAAGTAGCCACCTTTTGCTTTGATGACTGCTTTGCACACTCTAAGCATTCTCTTGATGAGCTTCAAGAGGTAGTCACCGGAAATGGTCTTCCAACAATCTTGAAGGAGTTCCCAGAGATGCTTAGCACTTGATTGGCCCTTTTGCCTTCAATCTGCGGTCCAGCTCACCCCAAACCATCTCGATTGGGTTCAGGTCTGGTGACTGTGGAGGCCAGGTCATCTGGGGTAGCACCCCATCACTCTCCTTCTTGGTCAAATAGCCCTTACACAGCCTGGAGGTGTGTTTGGGGTCATTGTCCTGTTGAAAAATAAATGATGGTCCAACTAAACGCAAACTGGATGGAATAGCATGCCGCTGCAAGATGCTGTTGTAGCCATGCTGCTTCAGTATGCCTTCAATTTTTAATAAATCCCCAACAGTATCACCAGCAAAGCACCCCCACACCATCACACCTCCTCCTTCATGCTTCACAGTGTGAACCAGGCATGTAGAGTCCACCCGTTCACCTTTTCTGCGTCGCACAAAGACACGGTGATTGGAACCAAAGATCTCAAATTTGGACTCATCAGACCAAAGCACAGATTTCCACTGGTCTAATGTCCATTCCTTGTGTTCTTCAGCCCAAACAAGTCTCTTCTGCTTGTTGCCTGTCCTAAGCAGTGGTTTCCTAGCAGCTATTTTACCATGAAGGCCTGCTGCACAAAGTCTCCACTTAACAGTTGTTGTAGAGATGTGTCTGCTGCTAGAACTCTGTGTGGCATTGACCTGGTCTCTAATCTGAGCTGCTGTAAACCTGTGATTTCTGAGGCTGGTGACTCGGATAAACTTATCCTCAGAAGCAGAGGTGACTCTTGGTCTTCCTTTCCTGGTGCAGTCCTCATGTGAGCCAGTTTCTTTGTAGCGCGTGATGGTTTTTGCAACTGCACTTGGGGACACTTTCAAAGTTTTCCCAATTTTTCGGATTGACTGACCTTCATTTCTTAACCCCTTACTGCCATCAGACGTACTATCCCGTCCATGGTACCTGGGCCCGTATGACCATGGACGGGATAGTACGTCCCGTGCGATCAGACGCGCTCCCGGGGGGAGCGCAGCCGATCGCGGCCGGGTGTCAGCTGATTATCACAGCTGACACCCAGCACTATGTGTCAGGAGCGGTCACGGACCGCTCCCGGCACATTAACCCCTGGCACACCGCGATCAAACATGATCGCGCTGTACCAGGGGGCATAGGGGAGGATCGCGCAGGCAGGGGGCTCCCTGCGTGCTCCCCTGAGACCCTCAGAGCAGCGCGATGTGTCGCGCTGTTCCGAGGGGCCGTCCTCCCTCCAGGTCCCCGGATCCAAGATGGCGCCTGAGAAGCCTGCAGCACTGCCAGAGCGATCGCTGGTGTGACAGAGTGCTGTGCACACTGTCACACCAGTGATCTGCTAAAATACTGTGATGTCCCACCCTGGGACAAAGTAAAAAAGTTAAAAAAATGAAAATAAAAAGTGGTAAAAAAAATCATAAAAAAAAAAATATATTCCCCAATAAATTCATTTTTTACTGTAAATAAAAAAAATAAAACAATAAAAGTACACATATTTGGTATCGCCGCGTCCGTAACAACCCCCTATAAAACTATCCCACTAGTTAACCACTTTAGTGAACCGCTTAAAAAAAAAAAAAAAAAACTAAGCAAAAAATCAATGCTTTATCATCATACCGCCGAGCAAAAAGTGGAATAACACGCGATAAAAAAGACAGATATAAATAATCATGGTACCACTGAAAACGTCATCTTGTCCCGCAAAAAACGAGCCATCATACAGCGTCATCAGCGAAAAAATAAAAAAGTTATAGCTCGCAGAATAAAGCGATGCAAAAATAATAATTTTTTAGATAAAATTGCTTTTATTCTATAAAAGCCCCAAAACATAAAAAAATGATATAAATGAGGTATCACCGTAATCGTACTGACCCGAAGAATAAAACTGCTTTATCAATTTTACCACACGCGAAACGGTATAAACGCCTCCCCCAAAAGAAATTCATGAATTGCTGATTTTTGTTCATTCTAACCTCCCAAAAATCTAAATAAAAAGCGATCAAAAAATGTCACATGCTCAAAAATGGTACCAATAAAAACGTCACCTCGTCCCGCAAAAAATAAGACCTCATATGACTCTGTGGGCCAAAATATGCAAAAATTATAGCTCTCAAAATGTGGTGATGCAAAAAACTACTTTTTGCAATAAAAAGCGTCTTTTAGCGTGACAGCTGCCAACCACTTAAACCCGCTATAAATAGTAAATCAAACCCCCTTTATCACCCCTTAGTTAGGGAAAAATAATAAAATTAAAAAAATTTATTTATTTCCATTTTTCCTTTAGGGTTAGGGTTGCGGCTAAAGTTAGGGTTAGGGTTGGCGCTAACGTTAGGATTAGGGTTAGGGCTGGGATTAGGGTTAGGGGTGTGTTAGGGTTAGGTTTGTGGTTAGGGTTGGGACTAGGGTTAGGGGTGTGTTGGGGTTAGGGTTGGAGTTAGAATTGGGGAGTTTCTGCTGTTTAGGCACATCAGGGGCTCTCCAAATGTGACATGGCGTTTGATCTCAATTCCAGCCAATTCTGCGTTGAAAAAGTCAAACGGTGCTCCTTCACTTCTGAGCTCTGCCATGCGCCCAAACAGTAGTTTACCCCCACATATGGGGTATCAGCGTACTCTGTACCCCAAGAGTTATTGTGCAATTTGTCCTATTTCTTCTGTTCCCTTTGAAAATAAAAAACTGGGGGCGAAAATATCATTTTTGTAAAAAAAAAAATGTTTTTTTTTTTTTTACGGCTGTATGTTATAAACTTCTGTGAAGCACTTGGGGCTTCATAGCGCTCACCACACATCTAGATAAGTTCCTTGTGGGGTCTATTTTCCAAAATGGGGTCACTTGTGGGGGGTTTCCACTGTTTAGGCGCATAAGGGGCTCTCCAAATGCAACATGACGCCCCCAGACCATTCCATCAAAGTCTGTAATTCAAAACGTCACTACTTCCCTTCCGAGCCCTGACGTGCGCCCATACAGTAGATTTCTCCCACATATTGGGTATCAGCGTACTCAGGACAAATTGGACAACAACTTTTGGGGTCCAATTTCTCCTGTTACCCTTTTGAAAATAAAATATTTGGGGCGAAAAAATCATTTTTGTAAAAAAAAAAGGATTTTTTATTTTACGGCTGTACGTTATAAACTTCTGTGAAGCACTTTCGGGTTCAAAGTGCTCACCACACATCTAGATAAGTTCCTTGAGGGGTCTAGTTTCCAAAATGGTGTCATTTGTGGGGGGTTTCCACTGTTTAGGAAAATCAGGAGCTCTCCAAACACGACATGGCATCCAGCCAATTCTGCGTTGAAAAAGTCAAACGGCGCTCCTTCCCTTCCAAACTCTGCCATGCACCCAAACAGTGGTTTACCCCCACATATGGGGTATCAGCGTACTCAGGACAAATTGCACAATAACTTTTGGAGTCTTGTTATCCTTGGGAAAATAAAAATTGGGATGAAAAGATCAATTTTGTGGAAAAAATATGATTTTTTAATTTTACGGCTCTACGTTATAAACTTGTGTGAAGCACTTGGGGGTTCAAATTGCTCACCAAAGATCTAGATAAGTTCCTTAGGGGGTCTAGTTTCCCAAATGGGGTCACTTGTGGGGGGTTTCCACTGTTTAGGCACATCAGGGACTCTCCAAATGCAACATGGCGTCTAATCTCAATTCCAGCCAATTTTGGTTGGAAAAAGTCAAATGGTGCTCCTTCCCTTCCGAGCTATGCCGTGCGCCCAAACAGTGATTCCCCCCCACATATGGGGTATCAGCGTACTCAGGACAAATTGGACAACAACTTTTAGGTCCAATTTCTCCTGTTACCTATGTGAAAATAAAAAATTAGTGACTAAGAGATAATTTTTGTGGGAAAAAAATAGGATTTTTTATTTTCATGCCCGGGCATTATAAACTTGTGTGAAGCACTTGGGGGTTCAAAGTGCTCACCAAAGATCTAGATAAGTTCCTTAGGGGGTCTAGCTTCCAAAATGGGGTCACTTGTGGGGGGTTTCCACTGTTTAGGCTCATCTGGGGCACTACAAGTGGAACATGACCCCCATCAATGTCTGCATTCCAAAACGTTACTGCTTCCTTTCCAAGCCCTGTCATGCGCCCAAACAGTTTGCCCCCCCCACATATGGGGTATCAGCGTGCTCAGGACAAATTGGACAACAACTTTTGGGGTCCAATTTCCTTGGGAAATATCAAAAATTTGGGACTAAAAAATCATTTTTGTGGAAAATTGTTTTTTTTTTTTTTCACACCCAGGCATTATAAACTTTTGTGAAACACTTTGGGGTTCAAAGTGCTCACAACAGATCTAGATAAGTTCCTTAGGGGGTCTAGTTTCCAAAATGGTGTCACTTGTGGGGGGTTTCCACTGTTTAGGCGCATCAGGGGCTCTCCAAACACGACATGGCGTCCAATCTCAACTCCAGCCAATTTTAGTTTGAAAAAGTCAAACGGCGCTCCTTCCCTTACGAGCTCTGCCGTGTGCCCAAACAGTGGTTTTCCCCCACATATGGGGTATTGGCGTACTCAGGAGAAATTGCACAACAACTTTATCTGTCCATTTGCTCCTTTTACCCTTGTGAAAATAAAAAAAAGTTTGTAAAAGATCATTTTTGTGGCTAAAAAGTTAAATATTAATTTTTTCGTTCCACGTTGCTTCAGCTCCTGTGAAGCACCTGAAGGGTTGATCTTGAATGTGGTTTTGAGTACCTTGAGGGGTGCAGTTTTTAGAATGGTGTCACTTTTGGGTATTTTCTGCTATATAGACCCGTCAAAGTGACTTCAAACGTGAGGTGGTCCCTAAAAAAATGGCTTTGTAAATTTTGTTGTAAAAATGAGAAATCACTGGTCAACTTTTAACCCTTATAATTTCCTAACAAAAAAAAATTTTGGTTCCAAAATTGTGCTGATGTAAAGTAGACATGTGGGAAATGTTATTTCTTAACTATTTTGTATGACATATTTCTCTGTTTTAAGGGAAAAAAAATTAAAAGTTTGAAAATTGCAAAATTTTCAAAATTTTCGCCATATTTGCATTTTTTTCAAAAATAAACGCAAGGTATATCGAAGAAATTTTACCACTAACGTGAAGAACAATATGTCACGAGAAAACAATCTCAGAATCGCGAAGATCCGTAGAAGCGTTCCAGAGTTATAACCTCATAAAGAGACAGTGGTCAGAATTGTAAAAATTGGCCCGGTCATTAACGTGCAAACCACCCTTGGGGGTGAAGGGGTTAAAGTAATGATGGCCACTCGTTTTTCTTTACTTAGCTGCTTTTTTCTTGCCATAATACACATTCTAACAGTCTATTCAGTAGGACTATCAGCTGTGTATCCACCAGACTTCTGCACAACACAACTGATAGTCCCAACACCATTTATAAGGCCGGCGTCACACACAACTACAAAAAATCGGACCGTTTTAGTCGGTCGATTATCGGAACAAAATGCAAACATCACACATCCGCCTGGCATCCGATTTTCCTTCAAAGATGCGATTTAGTCGCATGTGTGTGTACCTTGTAACATCCGATTTTCATCCGACTTGCGAGAAATTCTCGCAGGCTTGCAAAACTGACATATAATGGATCCAAAAGAATAGTATTTAAATCACAAAAGAAAGAATAGATATATACACATAGAACATATATATATATATATATATATATACATACATGTCATTGTGACATGTATATATATATATATATTTATAGTTCCTAGCCGCACTGAACAACATCGCTAACAGGATCGCTAAATAGTGACGTTTTTTAGCGATCCCGTTAGCGATATTGTTTAGTGTGGCATACCCTTTACTCTCCCAGCGAAAGGAGAGGAAGAGATGAATGAATGGAGCTTAATTGATTTATTGCCACTTTCACTTCAGTGACCTGACCTAAGGTCAGTGGGACACAATCAATTAAGATTCATTCATTCATCTCTTCCTCTCCTTTCGCTGGGAGAGTAAGTTATTCATTCAGGGGGTTAGAGCTTTGCCCTTTCTGGGGTGTCTGGGGGCAGATGTTACAGATGTTAGTAGCCAGGGGGGGCACAAAAATGTACCCTCCCTAGGCTATTATTATCTGCCCCCACTCGCTTGCTTTGTCTGTCTGGTGGAGAAAATACAGCGGGAGCCCACGCATTTTTTTTCAACGAATTTACACCTTTAATTAACCCCTACATGTCTGAAATTTTGCACACATACACTTCTGTAATTGTAAGTTCAAACCATATATCAAAATACAGGAAATGACATGGTTAACTGTGTCTAAACAATGTATCATTTCATGTCGGCTTCTGTGATTTCACAAAAGCCGGCAATTGAATTAGCGGCTATTACAGTATGTAGAAGTGTAAGAACTATAAATATATGTATATATATATATATATATATATATATATGTCACAATGACATATATATATATATATGTATTCTATGTGTGTATATCTATTCTTTCTATTCTTTATTAAAGCTGTCAGTGTGATTTTACAGTATAGCCGGGGATGAATTGCCGGCTTTTCTAAAGGACACCGATGCGATTTAATCGCAAGTCACACGTGCGGGACCCCTGTGGTGGGATTGTGGGTGACCTGCTTATGGGATTTGGGGGTGACCTGCTCACGGGGGACGCCTTTTAGTGTGTGGCGACCTGCTGCTGGTTATTGGGGACACCTGTGGTGGGAGTTGTGGGTGACCTGCTTGTGGTGGGGTTTGGGGGGCCACCTGCTGCTGGTTATTGGGGGACACCTGTGATGGGAATTGTGGGTGACCTGCTTGTGGTGGGGTTTGGGGGGGCCACCTGCTGCTGGTTATTGGGGGACCCCTGTGGTGGGATTTGTGGGTGACCTGCTTGTGGGATTTGGGGGTGACCTGCTCAGGTGGGACCCCTTTTAGTTTTGGGGGCGACCTGCTGCTGGTTATTGGCGGGACCCCTGTGGTGTGATTTGTGGGTGACCTGCTTATGGGATTTGGGGGTGACCTGCTCACGGGGGACGCCTTTTAGTGTGTGGCGACCTGCTGCTGGTTATTGGGGGACACCTGTGGTGGGAGTTGTGGGTGATCTGCTTGTGGTGGGGTTTGGGGGGCCACCTGCTGCTGGTTATTGGGGGACCCCTGTGGTGGGATTTGTGGGTGACCTGCTTGTGGGATTTGGGGGTGACCTGCTCACGGGGGACGTCTTTTAGTTTGTGGCGACCTGCTGCTGGTTATTGGGGGACACCTGTGGTGGGGTTTGGGGGGGCCACCTGCTGTTGGCTATTGGTAGGACCTCTGTGGTGTGATTTGTGACCTGCTCACGGGGGACCTTTTTTAGTGGGGGGCGACATGCTTGTGGTGGGGTTTGGGGGGTGATCTGGCTATTAAGGGACCCCTGTGGTGTGATTTGTGGGTGACCTGCTTGTGGGATTTGGGGGTGACCTGCTTATGGTGTGGACCCCTTTTAGTGTGTGGCGACCTGCTGCTGGTTATTGGGGGACACCTGTGATGGGAATTGTGGGTGACCTGCTTGTGGTGGGGCTTGGGGGGGCCACCTGCTGTTGGCTATTGGTAGGACCTCTGTGGTGTGATTTGTGTGTGACCTGCTCACGGGGGACATTTTTAGTGGGGGCGACATGCTTGTAGTGGGGTTTGGGGGCGATATGGGTATTAAGGGACCCCTGTGGTGGGATTTGTGGGTGACCTGCTCAGGTGGGACCCATTTTAGTGGTGGGTGACCTGCTGCTGGTTATGGGCGATCTGGGTATTAAGCAACCCCTGTTGTGGGATTAGTGGGTGACCTTCTTATGGTGTGGACCCCTTTTAGTGTGGGGCGACCTGTGATGGGAATTGTGGGTGACCTGCTTGTGGTGGGGTTTTGGGGGGCCACCTGCTGTTGGCTATTGGTAGGACCTCTGTGTGGTGATTTGTGACCTGCTCATGGGGGACCTTTTTTAGTGGGGGGTGACATGCTTGTGGTGGGGTTTGTGGGGCGATCTGGCTATTAAGGGACCCATGTGGTGGGATTTGTGGGTGACCTGCTCAGGTGGGACCCCTTTTAGTGGTGGGCGACCTGCTGCTGGTTATTGGCGGGACCCTGTGGTGTGATTTGTGGGTGACCTGCTCAGGTGGGACCCCTTTTAGTGGTGGGTGACCTGCTTGTGGTGGGTTTTTGGGGCGCAACCTGTTGCTGGCTATTGGGGGACCCCTGTGGTAGGATTTGAGGGCAACCTGCTTGTGGAGTGTGAGGGTGATCTGCTGCAGGCTTTTGGGAGGGGGGGAGGTTGGGGAACCCTGTGGTGGGGTGTTTTGGTGACCTGCTCAGGTTTGACCCCTTTTAGTGGGGGGGTGACCTGCTTGTGGGGTTTGGAGGGGTGACCTGTTGCTGGCTATTTGGGATACCCCTGTGGTGGGATTTGTGGGTGACCTGCTTGTGGGATTTGGGGGTGACCTGCTTATGGTGTGGACCCATTTTAGTGTGTGGCGATCTGCTGCTGGTTATTGGGGGACACCTGTGATGGGATTTGTGGGTGACCTGCTCAGGTGGGACCCATTTTAGTGGTGGGTGACCTGCTGCTGGTTATGGGTGATCTGGGTATTAAGCGACCCCTGTTGTGGGATTAGTGGGTGACCTGCTTGTGGTGGGGCTTGGGGGGCCACCTGCTGTTGGCTATTGGTAGGACCTCTGTGGTGTGATTTGTGTGTGACCTGCTCACGGGGGACCTTTTTAAGTGGGGGCGACATGCTTGTAGTGAGGTTTGGGGGCGATATGGGTATTAAGGGACCCCTGTGGTGGGATTTGTGGGTGACCTGCTCAGGTGGGACCCATTTTAGTGGTGGGTGACCTGCTGCTGGTTATGGGTGATCTGGGTATTAAGCGACCCCTGTTGTGGGATTAGTGGGTGACCTTCTTATGGTGTGGACCCCTTTTAGTGTGGGGCGACCTGTGATGGGAATTGTGGGTGACCTGCTTGTGGTGGGGTTTTGGGGGGCCACCTGCTGTTGGCTATTGGTAGGACCTCTGTGGTGTGATTTGTGACCTGCTCATGGGGGACCTTTTTTAGTGGGGGGCGACATGCTTGTGGTGGGGTTTGTGGGGCGATCTGGCTATTAAGGGACCCATGTGGTGGGATTTGTGGGTAACCTGCTCAGGTGGGACCCCTTTTAGTGGTGGGCGACCTGCTGCTGGTTATTGGCGGGACCCCTGTGGTGTGATTTGTGGGTGACCTGCTCAGGTGGGACCCCTTTTAGTGGTGGGTGACCTGCTTGTGGTGGGTTTTTGGGGCGCAACCTGCTGCTGGCTATTGGGGGACCCCTGTGGTAGGATTTGAGGGCGACCTGCTTGTGGAGTGTGAGGGTGATCTGCTGCAGGCTTTTGGGAGGGGGGGAGGTTGGGGAACCCTGTGGTGGGGTGTTTTGGTGACCTGCTCAGGTTGGACCCCTTTTAGTGGGGGGTGACCTGCTTGTGGGGTTTGGAGGGGTGACCTGCTGCTGGCTATTTGGGGTACCCCTGTGGTGTGATTTGTGGATGACCTGCTTGTGGGATTTGGGGGTGACCTGCTTATGGTGTGGACCCATTTTAGTGTGTGGCGATCTGCTGCTGGTTATTGGGGGACACCTGTGATGGGATTTGTGGGTGACCTGCTCAGGTGGGACCCATTTTAGTGGTGGGTGACCTGCTGCTGGTTATGGGTGATCTGGGTATTAAGCGACCCCTGTTGTGGGATTAGTGGGTGACCATCTTATGGTGCGGGGCGACCTGTGATGGGAATTGTGGGTGACCTGCTTGTGGTGGGGTTTTGGGGGGCCACCTGCTGTTGGCTATTGGTAGGACCTCTGTGGTGTGATTTGTGACCTGCTCATGGGGGACCTTTTTTAGTGGGGAGCGACATGCTTGTGGTGGGGTTTGTGGGGCGATCTGGCTATTAAGGGACCCATGTTGTTGGATTTGTGGGTGACCTGCTCAGGTGGGACCCCTTTTAGTGGTGGGCGACCTGCTGCTGGTTATTGGCGGGACACCTGTGGTGGGATTTGTGGGTGACCTGCTCAGGTGGGACCCCTTTTAGTGGTGGGTGACCTGCTTGTGGTGTGTTTTTGGGGCGCAACCTGCTATTGGGGGAACCCCTGTTGTAGGATTTGAGGGTGACCTGTTGTGTGTGGGTGGGTACCCCTTTTAATGGCTATTGGGGGGGCCCCTGTGGTGTGATTTGTGGGTGAACAGCTCAGGTGGGACCCCTTTTAGTGGTGGGTGACCTGCTTGTGGTTGGTTTTTGGGGCGCAACCTGCTGCTGGCTATTGAGGGACCCCTGTGGTAGGATTTGAGGGCGACCTGCTTGTGGAGTGTGAGGGTGATCTGCTGCAGGCTTTTGGGAGGGGGGGAGGTTGGGGAACCCTGTGGTGGGGTGTTTTGGTGACCTGCTCAGGTTGGACCCCTTTTAGTGGGGGGTGACCTGCTTGTGGGGTTTGGAGGGGTGACCTGCTGCTGGCTATTTGATGTACCCCTGTGGTAGGGTTTGAGTGACCTGCTGCTTATGGGTTGGGACCCCTTTTAATGGGGGGGCACCTTCTGCTTGCTATTGGGGGGACCCATGTGGTAGGGTTTGATCGTCGCCTTCTGCTTATGGGTGGGGACCCCTTTTAATGGTGGGTGACCTGCTTTTGGTTTCTGGGGGGCATCTGCTGCTGGTTAATGGGGGGGACCACTCTGGTAGGATTTGAGGGCAACCTGCTTGGGTTTGAGGGTGACCTGCTGCAGGCTTTTGGGAGGGGGGAGAGGTTGGGTAACCCTGTGGTGGGGTTTTTTGGTGATCTGCTCAGGTGGAACCCTTTTTGTGGGGGGCGACCTGCTTGTGGTGTTTGGAGGGGTGACCTGCTGCTGGTTATTGGGGGACCCCTGTGGTAGGATTTGAGGGCAACCTGCTTGTGGGGTTTGTGGTGGATGACCTGCTGCTGGCTATTCGGGGTGGGGGAACCCTGTGGTGGGGTTTGGGAGGTTACCTGCTTGTGGTGGGATTTGGGTGGGCCACCTGCTGCTGGCTATTGAGGGGACCCTTTTTAGTAGGGGGCGACCTGCTGCTGGTTATTGTGGTGACCCCTGTGGTGTGATTTGAGGGTGACCTGCTTGTGGCTTTTGGGGTGAACTGCTGCTCATGGCGTTGACCCCTTTTAGTGTGTGGCAACCTTCTGCTGGCTATTGGACCACTATGGTGGGATTTCAGGGGGACCTGGTGTTGGCTGCAGGGGCATCACATTGTTTTTAGGATTTTGGGGGGTGACATGGTGCTGGCTAAGGGGAACCACTGTGGGGTTGGGGGTTTGACCTTGTGTTGACTGCGTATGGACCACCCTGCTTGGTGTGGTTTGGGGGGTGAACCCTGTGCTGGCTGTGAGGGTACCCTATGCGGGTGGATTTTGGGGAGGGTGACCTTGTACTGGATGTTGGGGACCTCTGGTGGGTTATGAGGGGTTACTATCTTCCCAAGGAGCACTTGTGTGGTGGGCATGTTGAATGATGGTGGACTTTTGATTTGGGAGGGGGGTTTAATGCTGATAACTGCTTTCTTGGTACCCCTAAACTTCACCCATACATTCGATGTCTGTAAACTTGTTTGTCAAATGTGGGTGGAGGTGTGGTACCAATTCAGAATATAATAGATACATTTTTAAAAAGACCAAAATTTGTAAGCTGCAGCATTGTTGTAAGATACAGCATTTTTTTCATGTGTAAATGTGGAATTTCTTACAGCAGTTCTGCTTTTTACACATGACATCTGTGGAAGGTCCATTTCTAGTTGAATTTCATTAAAATTACTTTTTCATGCTCTTTATTACACTTTGAGATTCCACTCAAGCCTTGCACCACTTCACTCACTGCTGAAGCATCAGAATTTTTTAACATTGCTATGCAGATCTCCCCATATAAAGGTCTGCAGCTATGACAACTAGAAGGTTACCATACATTGGACAGTGGTAGTCGGTACTATGATCTTCATGGGTCTTTCAGCTTTCTAGACTTAGAATTTCTTAATTGTTTATTTGAAACAAAACAACGTATGTTGGAGTATAAGCTGAGTTTTTCAGCAAATTTTTTTTTTTTGCATGAAAGTGCTCCTCTCGGCTTAGACTCGAGTCACCCCCACCATTCTGTTTTCCCCTCTCCCTTGATCTGCCTCTCTTCCCTGTTTTTTTTTTTTTTTTACCTCATCCTTCACAGCAGCTGCAGAGCAGTGCATCTATTGAGTCCCGGAGGTAGCTGCGTGCCAGTGACATATGGAGCAAGCAGTAGCCGTACGTCAGGTAGAGGTTGCGGGCGGACTGGGTTTTCAGTGCTGCACGCTTCAGTGTGTGCAGCGAAAATACATGCCTCCCACAACCTCCACTTACCGGATGGCTAATGCTTGCCTACACGACTGCTACTGCTGCTTCATATGTTACCGGCATGCCCACACCTCCGGGACGTCATACATGACAGGATGGCGCTGCTGTGAAGAAGTGTGTGAGAAGCACCCCCTTGGGAGACTCGTGGACCTACGGGGAGAGAGTAGACTTGCGGACCCAGTAGCTGCTGTATCCCTGCCGGCGTATACTTGTGTCAATAAGTTTTCCTGTTTTTTGAGGTACAATTAGGTATCTTGGCTAATACTAGAGTATATACTGTGTGTGGATATATAGCTCTGGGAAAAATTAAGACATCACTGAACAGTTTTTTAAAAATCAGTTTCTCTACATGTCTGACAGCCATTCCATTCCAGTGTCAGTTAAATTACAACCAAAATACACCTCATTCTACTTAATGTGCTTCTGATTAGGTGATCTCCTGAAACAAATCTTATTTCTTTATCGCTTCATTGGGGGACACAGTTACTATGGGTGTATGATGCTGTCACTAGGAGGCTGACACTATGCAAATAAGGCAAAAGCTGACTCCTCACCAGCAGTATACACCCACCGACAGGCACAAAGCAACTCAGTTTTTTGATTAGTGTCTGTAGGAGGCGGACCTGGATCTAACACCAGATCCGCAGTCTTTTTTTCCCTCACAGGTTTTGTGTTGTGTTAACGTTTTCCCTTTGTTTTCCAGGCTGGCGTCGGTGGTGATGATCTGCCACCGGAGAGGTAGGAATGATCTTCCGTGTAGGATGGAGGAGGCCAGCGTCCAACAAGTGAGGGACTGTTTCACTTTGGGCGGAAGGGACACTGGGCGGTCTAGGGACACTGGCTTCTTGTCCCATGACGACAAGAGGGCAAGCTGGAGGGGACGTGTGTGCAACTACGCGTATAGTACTGCCTCCATGGAGGTGACCATCTTCCCCAGGACTCTGAGGCCGAAACGTAGGGGAAGAGGGGCTGGTCGCTTTAGGGCTTTGATCCCCTGTCTGACAGAGTAGTAGTTCTCCGTGGGGAAGACTTGAGTCCGAATGGTGTCGAGTTCCATGCCCAGAAAGAGAAGGCGTTGGGTTGGTATGAGGGTCGATTTCTCCGGTTGATGAGCCACCCGAGGCAGGATAAGGTGCTCAGGGTGATCTGGAGGCTTTGGTTGCAGTCCTGGCGTGACGGACCTTTGACTAGGAGATCGTCGAGGTAGGGGATTATGAGGATCCCCTTGGATCGAAGGATGGCCATAACCGCTGCCATGACCTTTGTGAAGACTCTGGAGGCGGAGGCCAGGCCGAACGAGAGAGCTGTGAACTGGTAATGGTGTTCCTGCACCGCAAAGCGGAGGTACTTTTGGTGTTTGATGCAGACAGGAATATGTAGGTAAGCATCCTGTATGTCCACGGAGCAAAGAAATTCCCCCGGCTCCATGGAGGTGATTACCGAGCGCAAGGACTCCATTTTGAAGTGGCGGATCCGAAGATGGCGGTTCAGCCATTTGAGGTCTAGGATCGGGCTAAGGGAGCCGTCCTTTTTCGGGACTACGAAGAGGTTTGAGTAGAACCCGGAGAACCGTTCGTTCGTGATGGGGACGATCACTTCTGCTTCTAGCCGGGAGGCGACTGCGCAGAGAAACCCTGGGAGATGTGAGGGCTGCTTTGGTGAGAGGCGAAGAAGCGTCTCTGGGCAGGAAGAAAACTCTATTTTGTATCCGGACGTGATGATCTTCCTTACCCAGGCGTCGTCGACGACTGACAGCCAGGTTTCCTTGAACAAAAGGAGTCTCTCCCACCCCCACCCTGGAAGGGTTCCCAGGTCGGGTTGACCTGTCATTTAGGGGGAAATCTATGATTCCTGTTACTGGTTGACTTAGGGGGGCGGCTCTTGTTTCTCCAGTGGGGGGTAGACTTGAAGGAAGGTTTCTTTCTGTCTCCATGGGAAGGAGGTCGTTCCTGTTGAGTGGAGCCGCCTGAGGCGGTGAACGGATGGAAGGGGCAAAAGGGCTGTTGTCCCTTCCTGTTGTAGGGCCGTTTTGGTCTGTATTGGGGCAGAGAGTTACCCTTGCCCTCCGTGGCGTCAGAGATGATCTGGTCCAGTTTGGACCCGAAGAGCCTAGAACCCTGGAAGGGGAGGCTAGTTAAGGACTTTTTTGAAGCTGGGTCCGTGTTCCACGCCTTTAGCCAAAGGACCCGGCGAATTGCGAGAATGTTGCTGTTTGCCCTTGCGGAGCAGGCGGCGGCATCCAAGGAGGCCTGCTTGAGCGATCTGGTCCGCTAAGTTGGAAAGTTCCTCTGTTGGGACCTCCGACGGGATGCCCCGTTTGAGAATTTTGGCCCAGGCCGATACGGGTTTTGCCACCCTGGTGGAGGCGAAGTTGGGATAGAGTGATGCACCTGATGCCTCAAAGGCAGATTTTGTCAGGGCTTCGATCTGTCTGTCCGTGGCGTCCTTGAATGCCGCAGCGTCAGGGATGGACAGGACCGTATGGGCGGACAAGCGGGAGATAGGTGGGTCCACCTTGGGGGACTCGGACCATTTGGTTACCAGGTCAGAGCTGAAGGGGTATAGGACGTCTAGCCGTCTCCTTCCCGGGAAACGCTTTCTGGGGTTTTCCCAGTGTTGTAGCCTCGAACTCCTTGTGATTGGGGAAGACCCTTGAGGGTCGTTTGACCCTTTTGAATATGAAGGAGTTGTCCTGGGCGACTGCCTCATCCTCTTTAATTTCGAGGGTCTGTACGATAGCCGAGATGAGGCTATCAACCATGTCCTGTGTCCCTGAGGAATGATCGTCCTCGGAGTCAGACCCTGACTGGGACGGTACATCCGACCCGATGTCCGCCTCCGGGGAGGGGGAACGGGTAGACTGGGGCAGACTGGGAGTCGCCGATGGTCCCGGTGAGCTGGACGGGGAACTAAAACAAGTACGCTTTCTCGTTCTGTGCTTTGCTCTGCCTCTGTGAGGGTCGTGGTCGGGTGCAGGCGAATCGCCGCGGGTGGCGTTCGTAGCACTGGTGGCGGCAGTTAGCTGTGGCATACGCTCCAGGACCTGTACGAGGGACTGCAATATTTTTGTCAAGTCCGAGACGGACTGAGACATAGTGACGGCCCACTCCGGAGGGGTGGGGGGGTTCTCCTCCCCGGCATTGGTGGTTTCCTGATGGGCAGACATGGTGGTGGGGACGCAGGACGAACAGAGGGGGGGACGCTTGGCCTGAAGCCCACTTTTTCTTACAAAGGGCACAAGCGTAGTGGACCACCGTGGGGAACTCAGCGGGTGCAGCGGGGTTGGGCATAGGTAGGGTCTGGGCAACGGTGTGCTGTTGCTGCGAGGACACGGCTGCTGAGCGAGTACGGCCTTGCACGGTGGGCTATGCAGCTAAGTGGAGTGGGGCTATGTGGGGTTTTGGTAGGGTCTGTGGGGTGCCGAGCCTACCAGTGCCCCTGCTTATCGGTACCCAGTGATCGGCGGTGGCAGCTGCGGTATGGCGTGCAGTAGCTGTGTCCCCCTGAGGCGGGCAGGCGAAGCCGGGGATGGATCCTCCTGTGTGCTGGCGCTGTGAGACACGTGCAGGGTCTGGGGAGGCTTGTGCGTCGTCCACGCGCTGATGCAGGAAGCTGTGGGTGGCGCTTGTGTGTCGACGATCGCGCTGGAAGGAGGTGTGTCTGGCCGGAGTTTGGGGGCGGGGAACGCTTTGTTCCCTGGCTGGCTCGCCTCGTGGGCGATGTGCGGCCTTCCGGCAGGGTGGAGCCGGGGCTAGCGCAGGCAGGGTGCGCGTCCCAGCGCTTGTGACGCGACGCTGTGAGACATTTGCAGGGTCTGGGGAGGCTTGTGTGTCATCCACACGCTGATGCACGAAGCGGTGGGCTGCGCTTGTGTGTCGACGATAGCGCCGGAAGATGTGTCCGGCCGGAGTTTGGGGGGCGGGGAACGCTTTGTTCCCTGGTACGGATTTAGGGGAGGGTGCTGTGTCCCCCAATGAAGACTCCAAGTAAGTACCAAAAATCCTTCTTTCTGTCACTCAGCAACCGCAGGATGACATCAAGTGACCTACAAAATGAATGGCAGCTGGGGTGAAATGCATGGCAAGAACTGTTCATAACAGGCTCCTAGAGGTAGGGCTCAAGTCATGTAAAGCTTGAAAAAAAGCCTTTCATCAATGAGAAGCCAAGGAGAGCCAGGCTGAAGTTTGCCAAAGACCATAAGGATTGGACCATAGAGGACTGGAGTAAGATAATCTTCTGAGTCTTAACTTTCAGCTTTGCCCATCACATGGTCGTCTAATGGTTAGACCTGGAGAGGCGTACAAGCCACAGTGTCTTGCACCCATTGTGAAATTTGGTGGAGGATTGGTGGTGATCTGGGGATGCTTCGGCAAGGCTGGAATTGCGCAGGTTAATCTGCGAATGACGTATGAATCAAGCCGCATACAAGGTTATCCTAGAAAAACAGTGGATTCCTTCTGCTCAGGCAATGTTCCCCAACTCTGAGGACTGGTTCCTCCAGCAGGTCAATGCGCCATGCCACACAGCTAGGTCAATCAATGTGTGGATGAAGGACCACCACAACAAATCTGTCAAGGCCTGCCCAATCTCCAGACCTGAACCCCATTGAAAGGCTCTGGAATGTAATCAAGAGGAAGATGGAGAGTCACCAGCCATCAAACAAAGAACGGCTTACATATTTGTGACAGGAGAGTAATAAGTTTATTTAAAAGCGGTGTGACAGACTGGTGGAAAGCATGCCAAGACGCATGAAAGCTGGGATTAACAATCATGGTTGTTACACTAAATAATGATTTGTTAACTGGTCATGAGTTAAAACATTAGTATTGTTGTTTATAAATGATTATGAACTTTGTTTATTTGCATTTGAGTTCTGCAAGAACATTATTTTTTTTTTCTAATTTCAACTATTTCTATTCTGAAAATTAAATATTTATTGCTTTGAAATTTCGAGCAAGACACGTCAGTAGTTTATCGACTAAAAGAGCAATTTACATTTTACTCAAATAAGCCTATAAATAGAAAAATCAAACTGTAAGTTTGGCAGTGTTCTCAATTTTTGCCAGAGGTGTGTGTATATATGTATTTATGTATTTTCAGCTTGTATGTATTTAAAGGTTGTTTGCTTTCATGTCATTTACTTGAAGCTTATGAATTGCTGTATTTTTATTTTTTGTAGAATATACAATGGCAGAAATGATTTTGAATTTTGTCTTACTAGGTGAAGTACAATCTACTGTGAATTCATCGGAGGTGGTATAGTATTTTTTGACATATAACTGTGCATGTTCTCCATATTTCTATCACTCACATGTATTTTATCATAATGCTGTTCTATGTTTGTTTTCTTTCCATTAGGCATTTACATCATCACAACAAAGCTCCCAGGTTTTTTTTTTTTTTTTTTAACTTTTTGCAGTCAAATTAATAGGAAACTTTAAGAGGATTTGAAGCATTATTTTCATGTGAATTAGCATTAAAATTTGCTTTAATATCACTGTATTAAAAAAAAATAAATTAAAATAGGTTCCAAACAGGAGGAGATCATGAATGCATGCGTCTTTATACAAATATTTCATGAGCACCCTGGACCAAGTAGCGCCGCTCACGCTCAGAACCTCCAAACACAGTGTTAAACAACTCTGGCTCACATCGCAAAATCGAACTCTCCAGCGATGCTCTAGGAGTGCTGAACGCCTGTGGAGAAAAACTCGCACACCAGAAGACTTCATCCACTTCAAATTTATGTTAAGAGCCTATAACGCTGCACTTCACCTCGCCAAACAGACCTACTTCACCACACTGATCTCCTCACTAGCCAACAACCCCAAAAAACTTTTTGACACTTTTCACTCCCTCCTCAGGCCAAAAGCACAAGCCCCTGTCACAGACATTTCTGCTGATGACCTGGCCTCACTTTCTAGAAAAAATAGATAATATTCGTCAGGAAATCTGCTCCCAACCACCAAGTGCTGTGACTCCCGTCCCTCCCGTGTGATGTAAACAGTGCCTTCCCGCCTGGCACCAATCCTGTAATAAAAACCACCGACGGGCCTGGATGGGTTGAACAGGTCGGTCACAGTTTAGTCAATTTAATAAGAGAGAGGCAAGTACAATTCGCAACGGACTCCTCGCTGAAGGCCCCTTCAATGATCGCTGGACGAGCAAGACGAGAGGTTACGAACCTTGGCCCCCTCTACACTACTGCTGTGACTTAATAACAACTATAACAACGTGAATAATTTTGATTTTTTTTTTTTTTTTAACATTTTAACAATAGTTACGCAGCACATCCGTGAATCTATAAGGGAGGGAGGGTGGGCCAAAAGCTTCCAAGGGTAAGCCGGGGAGAAAGAGGCAGTCGCAGACCCAAGGTACCTGAATTTAACCCGTGAGGATGTGGCCGGATGCCCCCCCCCTTCCTCTTCCCATTCGTCAGTTGGGCGTTCGAATTATGGCATCACGTGGGGAGTAGTGGGAGGGGGGAAATGGGCACTGCACACAGGTTCTAGCTTTTTTTTTAGGGGCTCCACAGAGGCACATTCCTTATACGGTACTGTGCCTGCCATTCCCCTGGGTCACTTTCCACATTTGATCCCATCACAGAAGTCTCCAGACTCCTCTCTTCTTCCCTTCCGACTACATGCACTACCGATCCCATTCCCTCACATCTCCTCCAGTCTCTCTCCAGTTGTGACAACTCACCTAACTACAATCTTTAATCTCTCCCTCTCCTCGGGCATTTTCCCATCCTTCTTCACTCTATCGTTACTCCATTACTAAAGAAACCCGCTCTCGACTCATCTTTCACAAAAAAGTACACAACAGTCTCCAATCTCGCCCTCATATATAAACTTTTGGAGCGCCTAGTCTACTTCCGCCTTACCCGTTACCTCTCCACTCCCTCCGTCCTAGACCTTTCACAGTCCGGCTTCCGCCCCCTACATTCAACAGAAACTGCACTTATCAAAGTGACCAATGACCTTCTGCCAGCAAAATGTAATGGTGACCACTTTCTGCTCATTCTTCTCGACCTTTCTCCAGCTTTTGACACTGTTGACCGTCTCCTACTCTCTAGGCTCCAGTCACTAGGTATTAAGGATTCTGTTCTTTCCTGGTTATCTTCCTATCTTTCTGACCGCTCCTTCAGTGTTTTGTTAGCTGGCTCCACGTCCTCTTTTCCTCTCACTGTCGGGGTACCTCTGGGATTAGTCCTTTCTCTCTCTACACAGACCCAATTGGACAGACCATCAGCAGATTTGGCTTTCAGTCCCATATTTATGCTGATGACACACAACTGTACACGTCATCCCCCGACCTTACCTCCGCTGTACTATAGAACGCCAGTGACTCTCTGTCCGCAGTCTCCAACATCATGTCCGCTCTCTATCTGAAACTCAACCTCTCAAAAACTGAACTTATTCTGCTCCTGCCGTCTACTAACCTTCCTAAATATAACATTTCTGTCTCTGTGGGCGGCACCATAATAACACCCTGGCCACAGGCGCGCTTGTCTGGGTGTTATGTTTGACAACAATCTCTCCTTCACATCCCATACACAAACTCTTGCCGCTTACACCTAAAGAACATCTCTAGAATCTGCCCTTTTCTCAACATGGAAACAACAAAAACCCGCACTGTCGCCCTGATCCACTCCCGACTGGACTACTGCAACGCTCTATTAATTGGCCTCCCTGTTACTCGACTATCCCCTCTCCAGTACATAATGCAGCAGCGAGAGTCATCCATGTGGCTAATCGGTACTCAGACGCGTCCACTCTTCGCCAGTCCTTACATTGGCTGCCCATTCATTATAGGATCCAATTCAAAGTACTTGTTTTCACCCACAAAGCTCTCCACAGTGCAGCACCCCCCTACATCTCCCTCATTTCTGTCTATCGGCCTAACCGACTACTGCGCTCTGTAAATGACTTTCGACTAACCTCTGCATTAATCTGTACCTCCCGACTCCAAGACTTCTCCAGCGCTGCGCCAATCCTCTGGAATGCTCTACCCCAAGAAATTAGGACTATCCACAATTTGCATAGTTTCAGACGCTCTCTCAAAAGACTTTGGTTCATAGCGGCCTATCACGTTCACTAATCAAAGTCATTTTATGTGTGTGTGGGTGTAGCCCATTCACTATCTCCATCCATCCCTCACTCAAGATGGCTGGACCATCATTGTAAATGCACCATTGTATATACACACCTGTACTTTGTATTCCCCCACCTCATTGTAGATTGTAAGCTCTCACGAGCAGGGGCGGCTTATTTTGCTTTAATTATTGTATTGTTAACGTTGTTACTTATGACTTGTGTTTTGAAACTGTAAAGCGCTGCGGAATATGTTGGCGCTATATAAATAAAGATTATTTTTATTATTATTAAGAGTGTTTTTGCTTCTAAACTAATGATTAAGAACTCCCACACACTACAGTAGAGCTACAGACACAAAAGGCACGTGTCTACTTCATATACTACTTTCTGGATCCAAAACACTTAAAGGACTTACCAGGAACCCATACAGTCTATATCTACCATATTATATACCTGACAGGAGCCCATACAGTCTATATCTACAATAATATATACCTGACAGGAGCCCATACAGTCTATATCTACAGTAATATATACCTGACAGGAGTCCATACAGTCTATATCTATAGTAATATATACCTGACAGGAGCCCATACAGTCCGTATCTACAGTAATATATACCTGACAGGAGCCCGTACAGTCTATATCTACAATAATATATACCTGACAGGAGCCCATACAGTCTATATCTACAGTAATATATACCTGACAGGAGCCCGAACAGTCTATATCTACAGTAATATATACCTGACAGGAGCCCGTACAGTCTATATCTACAATAATATATACCTGACAGGAGCCCATACAGTCTATATCTACAGTAATATATAACTGACAGGAGCCCATACAGTCTATATCTACAGTATTATATACCTGACAGGAGCCCGTACAGTCTATATCTACAGTAATATATACCTGACAGGATCCCATACAGTCTATATCTACAGTATTATATACCTGACAGGAGCCCGTACAGTCTATCTACAGTAATATATACCTGACAGGAGCCCATACATTCTATATCTACAGTAATATATACCTGACAGGAGACCATACAGTCTATATCTACAATAATATATACCTGACAGGAGCCCGTACAGTCTATATCTACAGTAATATATACCTATATCTAACCACAAACCTTTCTAATCAGAAAAATAAAAGGGATGCCACTATAGAAAAGTACAAATTTTTATTGAAAAAATATATATTAAAAAGTAACATGGAATATAGAATCAACAAAAAACAGAAACAAAAAGACACCATAGACATAGCACGAAAAAACAACACCAATAATGACTCAAAAGTATGAAAAGGAGACCCACAACCTTTTAAATGCCTGCCTACTCATAAGTACTTAGCAAGAAAAAAAAGAGCATTGGTAAATTAGTAAAAGGCATCTAGTGCCTATAGAAACAATGCTAGAGATGCGGCGACTAAATAAGTATGGCATAGCAAAAAAGGGGGCCACTGCCATGCAAAAAGTTACAGAAGTCAAAAGGAATCCATACCTATGTGTTGTCCGTGGATGTCCTGGTGTTTCTGCTGCCCCGACGCGCGTTTCGTAACCTTCTTCGGGAGGCGTGTCAGGGTAGGGAAACGCCAGGTTTAAATACCCGGAAGGAATGTTTCAATTGGTGGAGTAATTGAAGATTGATAAAAATTTGTACTTTTCTATAGTGGCATCCCTTTTATTTTTCTGATTAGAAAGGTTTGTGGTTAGATATATTATCTTAAAGGGATGGTATCCCCAATGATATAGGGGAATTATTTATTTTTGGACCCTATGTGATTAAGTATTATATACCTGACAGGAGCCTGTACAGTCTATATCTACAGTAATATATACCTGACAGGAGCCCATACAGTCCATATCTACAGTAATATATACCTGACAGGAGCCCATACAGTCTATATCTACAGTAATATATACCTGACAGGAGCCCGTACAGTCTGTATCTACAGTAATATATACCTGACAGGAGCCCATACAGTCTATATCTACAGTAATATATACCTGACAGGAGCCTGTACAGTATATATCTACAGTAATATATACCTGACAGGAGCCCATACAGTCTATATCTACAGTAATATATACCTGACAGGAGCCCGTACAGTCTATCTACAGTAATATATACCTGACAGGAGCCCATACAGTCTATATCTACAGTAATATATACCTGACAGGAGCCCGTACAGTCTATATCTACAGTAATATATACCTGACAGGAGCCCGTACAGTCTGTATCTACAGTAATATATACCTGACAGGAGCCCATACAGTCTATATCTACAGTAATATATACCTGACAGGAGCCCATACAGTCTATATCTACAGTAATATATACCTGACAGGAGCCCATACAGTCTATATCTACAGTAATATATACCTGACAGGAGCCCGTACGGTCTATATCTACAGTAATATATACAGTTAGGTCCATAAATATTTGGACAGAGACAACATTTATCTAATTTTGGTTCTAGACATTACCACAATGAATTTGAAACAAAACAAATCAGATGCAGTTGAAGTTCAGACTTTCAGCTTTCATTTGAGGGTATCCACATTAAAATTGGATGAAGGGTTTAGGAGTTTCAGCTCCTTAACATGTGCCACCCTGTTTTAAAGGGACCAAAAGTAATTGGACAATTGACTCCAAGGCTATTTCATGGACAGGTGTGGGCAATCCCTTCATTATATCATTCTCAATTAAGCAGATAAAAGGGCTGGTGTTGATTTGAGGTGTGGTGTTTGCATTTGGGAAGGTTTAGCTGTGAAGGAAACATGCGGTCAAAGGAGCTCTCCATGCAGGTGAAACAAGCTATCCTTAAGCTGCAAAAAACAGAAAAAACCCATCCGAGAAATTGCTACAACTTTAGGAGTGGCAAAATCTACAGTTTGGTACATTCTGAGAAAGAAAGAAAGCACTGGTGAACTCATCAATGCAAAAAGACCTGGGCGCCCACGGAAGACAACAGTGGTGGATGATCGCAGAATACTCTCCATGGTGAAGAGAAACCCCTTCACAACAGCCAACCAAGTGAACAACACTCTCCAGGAGGTAGGCGTATCAATATCCAAATCTACCATAAAGAGAAGACTGCATGAAATTAAATACAGAGGGTTCACTGCACGGTGCAAGCCACTCATAAGAATCAAGAATAAAAAGGCTAGGCTGGACTTTGCTAAAAAACATCTAAAAAAGCCAGCACAGTTCTGGAAGAACATTCTTTGGACAGATGAAACCAAGATCAACCTCTACTAGAATGATGGAAAGAGAAAAGTATGGCGAAGGCGTGGTACAGCTCATGATCCAAAGCATACCACATCATCTGTAAAACATGGCGGAAGCAGTGTGATGGCTTGGGCATGCATGGCTGCCAGTGGCACTGGGTCACTAGTGTTTATTGATGATGTGACACAGGACAGAAACAGCCGAATGAATTCTGAGGTATTCAGAGCCATACTGTGTGCTCAGATCCAGCCAAATGCAGCCAAACTGATTGGTCGTCGTTTCATACTACAGATGGACAATGACCCAAAACATAAAGCCAAAGCAACCCAGGAGTTTATTAAAGCAAAGAAGTGGAATATTCTTGAATGGCCAAGTCAGTCACCTGATCTCAACCCAATTGAACATGCATTTCACTTGTTAAAGACTAAACTTCAGACAGAAAGGCCCACAAACAAACAACAACTGAAAACCACCGCGGTGAAGGCCTGGCAGAGCATCAAAAAGAAGGAAACACAGTGTCTGGTGATGTCCATGAGTTCAAGACTTCAGGCAGTCATTGCTAACAAAGGGTTTTCAACCAAGTACTAGAAATGAACATTTTATTTACAATTATTTAATCTGTCCAATTACTTTTGGTCCCTTTAAAAACAGGGTGGCACATGTTAAGGAGCTGAAACTCCTAAACCCTTCATCCAATTTTAATGTGGATACCCTCAAATGAAAGCTGAAAGTCTGAACTTCAACTTCATCTGATTTGTTTTGTTTCAAATTCATTGTGGTAATGTCTAGAACCAAAATTAGATAAATGTTGTCTCTGTCCAAATATTTATGGACCTAACTGTACCTGACAGGAGCCCATACAGTCTATATCTACAGTAATATATACCTGACAGGGCCCATACAGTCTATATCTACAGTAATATATACCTGACAGGAGCCCGTACAGTCTATATCTACAGTAATATATACCTGACAGGAGCCCGTACAGTCTATATCTACAGTAATATATACCTGACAGGATCCCATACCGTCTATATCTACAGTAATATATACCTGACAGGAGCCCATACAGTCCGTATCTACAGTAATATATACCTGACAGGAGCCCATACAGTCTGTATCTACAGTAATATATACCTGACAGGATCCCATACCGTCTATATCTACAGTAATATATACCTGACAGGAGCCCATACAGTCCGTATCTACAGTAATATATACCTGACAGGAGCCCATACAGTCTGTATCTACAGTAATATATACCTGACAGGAGCCCGTACAGTCTATATCTACAGTAATATATACCTGACAGGATCCCATACCGTCTATATCTACAGTAATATATACCTGACAGGAGCCCATACAGTCCGTATCTACAGTAATATATACCTGACATGAGCCCATACAGTCTGTATCTACAGTAATATATACCTGACAGGAGCCCGTACAGTCTATATCTACAGTAATATATACCTGACAGGAGCCCATACAGTCTATATCGACAGTAATATATACCTGACAGGAGCCCATACAGTCTATATCTACAGTAATATATACCTGACAGGAGCCCATACAGTCTATATCTACAGTAATATATACCTGACAGGAGCCCATACAGTCTATATCTACAGTAATATATACCTGACAGGACCCTACAGTCTTATCTACAGTAATATATACCTGACAGGAGCCCGTACAGTCTATATCTACAGTAATATATACCTGACAGGAGCCCGTACAGTCTATATCTACAGTAATATATACCTGACAGGAGCCCGTACAGTCTATATCTACAGTAATATATACCTGACAGGAGCCCATACAGTCTATATCTACAGTAATATATACCTGACAGGAGCCCGTACAGTCTATATCTACAGTAATATATACCTGACAGGAGCCCATACAGTCTATATCTACAGTAATATATACCTGACAGGAGCCCATACAGTCTATATCTACAGTAATATATACCGGACTGGAGCCCGTACAGTCTATATCTACAGTAATATATACCTGACAGGAGCCCGTACAGTCTATATCTACAATAATATATACCTGACAGGAGCCCATACAGTCTATATCTACAATAATATATACCTGACAGGAGCCCATACAGTCCATATCTACAGTAATATATACCTGACAGGAGCCCATACAGTCTATCTACAGTAATATATACCTGACAGGAGCCCATACAGTCCATATCTACAATAATATATACCTGACAGGAGCCCATACAGTCTATATCTACAGTAATATATACTGACGGACCCCGTCAGTCTATATTACAATAAATTTCCCTGACAGGAGCCAGGGGTAATTTACCGAAATATTCCCTGACGGACCCCGTCAGTCATATAAATTAAAAGACTTTATTGGCGGACTAAAAAACCATTGTTTTGCCAAAGCAAGTGTACAAAAGGGGGTTTGGGTTTTGGTTTGGTAGGGGCAGATCAGGGTGGGGGTTTGGGAAGCCAATGGCATAGGGGGGGTGAGGGGGGCGATCCGGGGTGGGGGTTTGAATCCAGGCTGGGGAGTTGGGTAGGGGGAGATCCGGGGTGGGGCTTAAAATCCAGATATCATAGTTTCTTTCTCGCGTTAGAATTCGTCACTAGTGCTGCTATCCCGCTGCTTCTTTTTCCCCAGAGATATGTGTTTTCTCTTCTCCTTATGGTGATGAAAACCGGGGAAGAGATGTGAGGTTTCCCTGAAGTGAGTGTCCCCATGTGAGTTTTGGAGCGTGTAGCAGGAAGTGGGGTTTCGTCCTCTATGGCCCCTGGTCACAGGTTGGCTGTCTTTCCCCCCGGGGTTTGTAGCCTCCCTGTGTCGGCGGATTTCGAGGGGCCGGGACTGGAGGGTGAGTTATTCCGGGCTCAGGATCGGGCGGTCTTGGGGTCCGGGAGTTTTCGGGGTATGGGCCAGACTGTAGTCTCTCTGTAGACCCGGTACATGGATTTTTGGGGAGTGATAGTCGTTTTTCCCAGCCCGCATACCTCTCTGGCCTTGTTACCATCTTCCTGATTTCGGCTTTTGCAGTTGTTGTGATGGTTTTTGGTGGGTTTGGGGTTTGGGTGAGCTGTTCCGGGGTCCTAGTTTTTTGTTTACCTCGTGGTCAGGGCTTTAGGGTGATGGGGCTTGGATTGCCCCTACGAGGTGACCCCGGAATGACAGTGCCCTCTTTAGACCGTTAGGTTAGGGGGGAATTGCCCGCTGGGCCCCGGCAGGCCTGGGAGGTGCCCCGATGGACTTGGAGAAGGGTGCTTGAGAATTCCAGGGGGGAATATTTCTTTTGGGCTAAAACCCATCTTGACCAGTTGGGGAGGTGTGAGGCCCCCAGACTTCATCCCATACGGAGGTTTGGGGCGTGACCGAGCAAAGATTTTTAACCCGACCCTCATGGTGGCTCAAGGTAAAGTTTCTTGGGTGTATATATTATATTTTATAATATATTTAAGTGTTAAATTTTTATATATATATATTTTTTCCCTTTTGGTGGATTATCACAGTTTATATACCTGGAAAAGGGGCCCATCAGTCTTTTTTTAAGTAAAATTTAACTGAAAGGGGCCATACAGTCTATATCTACAGTATATATACCTGACAGGAGCCCCCTCAGTCTTTATCTCGAATATTACCGAAGGGGCCCATACAGCTAATTCGTTTTATATATGACAGGAGCCCCTACGTTATTATCCCTAATATATACCCGACAGGGCCCCTCAGTAAATATATCGTATTATACTGCAGGAGCCCATACAGTCTATATTACAGTTATATACCCGACAGGAGCCCGTACAGTAAATATATACAGTAATATATTCCTGACGGAGCCCTACAGTCTATATTCAGTAAAATTTTACTGAAAGGGGCCCGTACAGTCTATTTACAATAAAAATTTTACCCCGACAGGGGCCCGCAGTATATATCTCAGTAAATTTTACCCGGAAGGGCCCATAAAGTCTAGATCTTCAGTAGTGAGCCCGGCTACCTGTAGGGCTGCAGCCCCGGATGGAAGGGCCCCCTACGTCTAGCATCTTTAGTAGTGGCGAATAGGGCTGTATAGGGGCAGCCAGGGACCCGGAAGGAGCCCCCACAGTTAGCATTTAGTAGTGAGCCGGCTAGACTGTTGGGCTGCAGCCCGGACCCGGGGGGAGCCCTTCAGTTAGATTCAGTATTGAGCGGCTGATGTTGGGGGGCAGCCAGGACCCGGAAGGAACGCTTTAATTTGCTGGCTTTAATAATTTATACCCTTTAAAAGCAATTTTCATTCTGTGTCATGTATGGCCTGCAGTCAGGGCCCCGCGCAGCCGAAAATTCTTCTTGGTA